>OY755082.1:23689958-24369419 GCA_963576655.1 Gastrophysa polygoni
GGAAAAGAGAGAGAACAAGTTTTAATAAACAACAAATTTTTCTTTGAAATTCTATTTGATAAGGTACTCAAAGTGTTTACCATTTACCTCCTGATAGTAATGAACTCGCTGAACGAAATTTTGTAGTGAATCTAAAATCATGTGAGGAGGAATGGTAGAAATTTCATGCCTTATTCTTTCTTGCAACTCATCGATATTTGGCGGCCTATTTTTGTAGACTACATTTTTTATGTGACCCCATAGAAAAAAGTCAAGTGGGGTCATATCGGGAGACCTAGCTGGCCATTCAATTGCTCCCCTGCGTCCAATCCATTTATTAGGAAAAGTTTCATCTAGATATGCGCGTACCATACGTCCAAAATGTGGAGGAGCCCCATCTTGTTGAAACCATATTTGTTCTGCCGGCAAATTGGGATTGTTATTATTCGGGAATAATATGCTGTTGTAAAAGTGATAAATATCGTTCAGAGTTCAAATTTCCGTTTATAAAATAGGGTCCACCAATAATGCCACACCAGACATTTACTTTTTGTGGCCGTTGAGTGTGAACTTCCTCCATCCAATGTGGATTTTGGTCTGACCAATACCTACAGTTGTGTCGATTAACGTGCCCGTTTAAACAAAATGTAGATTCGTCAGAAAACAATATGTGGTTGACAAAGTTGACATTTTCGCTTAATTTATCCATAATAACTTCACAGAACTCGATTCTACGATCAAAATTGTCTTCACTCAATTCTTGTACCAAATGAATTTTATATGGATGAAATTTCTGCAGTTTGCAAATTTTTTGAATGGAATATCGACTCATGTTATGATTCAAAGCCCTCTGTTGTGCCGAATTCATTGGATTTTCCACCGCACATCTAACATGGCATTCAAAGCATTTTCTTCATTTGTAACGCTCACTGGTCTTCCACTTTTTGGTCGATCTTTGACATCTCCAGTTTCATGAAAACGCTGCAATGTTTTTGAAACGGTTGATTTAGAAATTGGTTCCCGATTTGGATGCAATTCATTAAAAATATTCACTACTTGGTCACAACTTCGTCTTCTATCACCGAATCCTATGATCATTAAAATTTCAATACGCTCAGTATCAGTTAAACGTGCCATTTTTGCGCGAAACTTATTTACACTAAATGTATTTTTGACATGTGTTTTCAAGATCATCACTGTAAGACAAAAGAACGACGCGGCGTTGTTATGGAGCTGGAAACTTTCAAAGGTAACTTGATGGACTATGAACTTAATGGACTAACATTTTTGGATAATTTATTTTATAGTTATTTTCATTATTATAGTTATTTTCAAAATTCGATATCTCGACATCGGTTGAATTTAGGAAATGATGCGCTTCATCAATTTTGTTCAGAATTTCGAGCAGAATTGAAATGTGGAATAATATACAGGGTGTTCCATTAGAGAAAAAGCAACTTTGTTTCGTCCTGACTTTCTGACTCATCCTGTATACTTAATTTTTCATTAGCTCAATGGATTTTGAAAAACCCTACAACTTTTGTATCCTAACATTTTTCGCTAGCTATCTTACTTTAGGAAATAATCGACCGTTTCCATACATATCAGCGACCCTGTATATATATATATATATATAATGTTTATAAATAATGATAATGTAGTTCGATCACACAATCATCCAATAATAAGGTGGATGAGGATGATGCTTGTTGTTGAGAGTATTTCAACCGGTCTGAAATTCCATTCAAGAAATGTTTCCTTCAGAGAAAACTCCTCGAATTTTTGCTAGCTCATTGAACAATGAAGTAATATAATGTGGTTCCATGTACACCACTTCTTGCAATGCATCATCATCAACAGTAGGTATCAGCGTTAATTAATTGAACTGATTTCTTAATTCTATCCTTGGATGCATCCCGATGGCGAACTATCATGACGTTCTGACTCGAACAGTGATGACGTCATGAAGTGATAATAAACCCAAAAATATGAGTTTCAAAGATATTTCTACCGATAGATACTGGCCTCATGAAGCTGTCAACGAATTTTCCCCAACCTTCACTCTGGCTAACTAAGTGTGGAAATTGCATTCAATTCAGAGTGAAAAGTAGTAAGTCCAGAAGTATTCATCAACAATTCGCAGCTGTTCTATTCACTACAGCTTGGTGAATGCAACTGATAAACTCAGGTATAATTCATTCGTAAGAAGAATGAAATTCACAATCAATAGTTCTTGAAATGTATTCAGAATTATTCACTATCATCGAAGTGAAGTTGATTGTGGAAAATTTTCAACAATACAAGATTAGATAGAAGAAGTGATTATTAACACTCAACACGAATTACCATTCCAATCTTCTGATACAGCATTATGAACTATTCACATTGTGTCCGATATGATGGAGTTCATTGAAAAATACTATAACCACATTCTCTAATAAACAAGTTTGCAGTGGATTTTTTTTACTACTACAGTTATTCGTTAGTTTTCAATAATAATAATAATAATAATAACAATAGGTCTTTATTTTCGAGAAGTACAGAGTAGGTACACTAGAAAAACGCCGAAGATCAGATGGTGTCACTCATGGACATGCGTGAAACCTCTCGTTGTATGTTGTGTCACGAATCTCATATTTCACAATAAGTACATCAGAATAAATATTGTCAGTGTCAGTGAAAATGTGATGTTTCTTTCGCTCGGTTATACTATCTTCATACAAGACACAAGAATAACGCATGAATTGGAAAGTAATTCAGTGTATGAATGTGTTGAAGACAATTGCCGTAGAACTCTCAGATGTGATATTTCATTCAGAAAACATGCTGTGGTTGAAGATTTTCTGAATGATTCTTCGAAACTATTGGTTGGTCTTATAGAACTACAGAATATGCAGTTACAATCAATTTACCTGTACTATAGATAATATTGAGGAGTACCAGATACGAATATATATACATATATATAGTCTGTAAAAGCCAAATGATTCATTATTTGATTTGAATGATTCATTATTTTGGTCACTATATCTATCAAATCGAGTCTCGAATGTATAGATGTATCAGGAATTTCTGAAACATTCAATCTTTGTGTGATCAAATTCATATCTGAAATGTTTCTTTTGAATATTCCCGTATCCGTCATACAAATTGTGATAAAAATGTAACAAAACTTCTGGATCATGATTTCTTTCATGAAGCGAATGTTTTTAGAAAAGTACGGATTTACCTAACCTGCCTCACCATGTACTACTATTATTTTATTCATAACAATTGGCTACAGTACTCACGATGAAAAAATGAAACACTATGCGAGAATATTGCTCTGATTTCACTAGTCCCGATAATGAAAATGTGGATCCGATCATTACTCCATATCATAGTGCTGTTATATGTTCAGTTTGAGTCACTATTCCTCATAGTGAATACTGATGACATTTCAATGGTACTGAATGCTCCCTTTTCGTTATGAAGTTGACTATATTATCATGTATGCAAGGACTGAATAGTGAAGTTCACTCGGAAGAATGTCTGTCCATATATCGACTGTTTTTACCAGTGAAATGAACTTTCATTCTAGTATATTTTACGGGGTTTTTGTTTGTGTGTTTGCATATGATATTTTTCAATGCGAAAATTCTGGTTCGAATTGTTGACATTCGTCAAAATAAAATTCATGTTCAGGAATGTTCCAGATGTTATCATAGAATGTGATTATTGTACAAGGTTTCTCACATAACAGATATACATAAAAATGTCAAATCAAGAAGTTATTCACACAGTCCTCTGAACTTTCTTCATCAGATATTGTGGACTATATATGGTAATTTATCTTAACGTGACATACCACACATACGTTTTTTTTTTCAGATCAAGTCAGCATCAGATTTGGAATTAGTCAGGAATCCCGGATGGAATCCTCATTGAGGTCACCTACCTTTCTGTGATGATTTTTCTAACCGGATGATTTTTTTTTTATCAAAGTGCAGTCTCAATACTTTCGCAAGCATGGTGGAATGTTCTACAACCCTTCCACCGACTATCGAAAAAATTAATAATTGAAACTGTAGTTTGTATGGATTTGAACTTCACTTCATCACTTCAGGTCACTGATCTGATCATGAAATTTCCAAAACAACAACTTCTTTTCAAAACTCTGTTGGGAACTGTTGTTTTCAGACAGTTTCTGGAGAAAAATCAAGAACAAATCACGCTTGATCGTAGTAAACAGGGTTATGCCAATTCCATATCAGCAGTATTGCCTTTTCCTAATGTAATATACTATAAGATCATGAAGAAAAAGTATGTCTGATAGTCTCAGCTTGAGAATATGAATATAAAGAAAATCACTAATTCAATATTTCAGTAATCGCTGGACTTCTTTCAGCTTGCAAATCGGTATATTGGAGAGGTCTCAATTACACAATCGGCAGAACCCTATATGGGTTGGAGTCATTTTGGATTCAAGGCAAAAACTGTTCTGAAATTCGAGTTCACACTTCATCCATGAATATATTTCATTCAAGTATTATTCATTAGTATCTGAATTTACCGTTATTGACAATTCGAAAAAAAGAATAAAATTTCTGAACCGTCATAATGAGAGAAAAAACACTTTTCGGATATGAGATGAAACAACCCTTGATTTCCTGGAACATCAGTCATCCATGGTGGATTTGAAGCCACCGTGCATCATAAACATGTCACGAAGTATAGGTACTTACAACTTTCTGATGAGTGAATATTTTTGATCATTTTGTCACAAATGCACATATTGATAATTTGAAGAAAAATTAACATTTCTCAACCGTCATAATCAAAGAGGAAAATACTTTCCACATATGAGATAAAACAACCCTTGATTCCCTGGAACATCATCAGTCATTCATGGTGGATTTGAAGCCAACCTGCATCACTAACATATCAACTACTCACAACTTTCTAATGAGTGAATATTTTTGATCATTTCGTCACAAAGGAAGGTATTTTCACCAAAAACGAACGAACAGAGCACACATCCAGGTTCAATGCAAATCGATTGTTACACCAAACATTTACTAGTGAATCATATTTATCATCATCACCACACTCCTCAACACTTTCCTCGCGAACATAATAATTGTTGTATGACACCCCGAATGAATAAAAATCCTGTTTGATATAACGGCTCGTTTTTTGGAATAGAAAGCGACTGGTCAGTCTACACAATTCCGACACAAAAGTTGAACACAGTTCTGGAAAATCATCTATATAGCCGCAACAGTAGGTATCGTGGGAAACGAAAATTCAAAACTAGCTGAACTTGTTTCTTTCTGAATGGATATTGTGAGTGGGTTCGAATAAATCTGAATTGAACACAGGTTTATCCATTTCAAATATACGAACCGAATTTGTTTCCTTCTGAATATTATTGAAAACATCTATGGGTGAAGGTTGAATTTGAACATAAAGTAAGAATTAGGTGATCGCCAGTGAAGGATGAAATGAGGAATGCGAAAAAATTGATCAGATTCATTTCAGTTCTTGATACTCAACAATAAATTCACATTCCCCATGAACTTATCAGGAATAGTTAACTGGTCGCCCTGAAACAGGGCGAAAACAAATACAGCATGTCACCTATTTCATCAACAATAATTGAGAATGAAAAATTCGTACAAGAAAACTAAATGGTTTTATCAGCCAGTCTGAATTCACCCATGAATTCCATGTGAATATTTACGAACGCTGGTATACATTCATACATAAACTTTTGCGATTGCAACAAAATTAGAGCGTTGTTCTGCTTTTTTCATCCCTCGTCTCAGCAAGATAACGGAGGAAAAGAAATACCGAAAGAAAGGAACGAAAATGGAAGTTATGTTCATTATTGCTTTATCGTCATCTTGGTGTGATTTCATATATGAGCAATTATGCAAATTTAGAAATGACTTTTTTCTTAATCATACAGTGTTCGCCAAACATGCAAACATTGTTATTCGAAATTGAAGGATAGTCAGTATATATTGTACAACGAGCACAGAATTGTACTCATTTTTTACGAGTAATATGAAATGTTGCAGTACGAGCCTTCTGCAAACTTCATGCGATTGAAAAATAAGCATTTCGCATTGTTTGATAGTCTTACTCTATACGTTTTCTTCGACATGATATTTGCCACTCAAAAAATTGCACTACAGCAATAACTGCAACTTCAAGAATTCCAATCCAGAGCTGTCAGGTCCTTGATATTGATATTGTCAAATATGTTTGATCGACTGTCTTCAACATGCCGACGTAAAGATTATCTTCTGAAGTGCAGTTTAGCAAAAAAAATGTTTCATTATTTTTTATCATAATCTGAAAAATATCCAGAGCATGCAAGATTGAGAATAACTGATTATTTCAATATTTTCAGCTTTTTTTCATCTGTGGTAGAGAATAATTGTCAGTCGAGTTTTTGCCAAGGCAGTCATGATCGAACTGTATGTTATCTATTTATGGAAGCAGTTATCATTACTCCAGAATTTCAAGATAATTTTAAAGATCCTGGAAAAATTGCATACCTGCCTATACATGAAGTACTTTTGTAGAAGATAGGCCAATATAGGTTGTTCACAAAAGTTTTTAGAGTTGATAAAAAATTATTTACAGAATCGGTATCTTATGGTGAGGCACAATAGAAATATTTATGGAAAGTTAAAGGCAAATTCAGGCTTGCGACAAGATTCCTAGGAAGCTTTCTGTTCATACTTCTCATAAATAATCTACACACAAATCTCAATATTTCAGAATGCCGACGATCAATGAGCTTTTTAAACGAGTTCGAACTGTTCAGTACAAGTGTATAGAATAATTATTCTCACCCATGTAATCAGGCTGCTATAGCCTTCATGGGTAATAGATATATCTAAATGAATGAATGAATGAATAAATAAATGAATGAATGAATATTCTTCATTCTTTGAGGTTAAACTGTACAAGTACACTGAACGAAAAAGGTACGTAAATACAATGAAAAAATATTTGAAACAAAGAAACGTGATCATTAAATCTCAACCAAAGTAGAGTTTCATTAATACAAAGTATGTTCGTTCATGACCTTGTGGCTGCAATCACTAATTGATGAACGTTCATTGGTATCACGAAAACCAATACCTTGCTATGAACAATGCATTCACTACTTTAATGAACACTATAATATCATTTCAATGAAATGAAAGATAGCTATGATAATATGCTTCCATTGCGGTGATGAAATATTATTATTGTTTGAATAAATGCAATTACCGTTTCAAAGCACATTCAATCTCTATTTCAATGCGTAAGTACGTTGATATTATGGAATTCTTACATTGTATCAATGAATTATTCCATCGATTTGATAAATATTTCTACACCATTCCGATGAATATGTTCGTTATTCCGATACCTATTAGTACGTTGTTTGAATGAACGTGTTCACTGGTTCCATAAATATTTCTTCCATGGTTCAATGAAATCATTACGTGGATTCGAAATGGAACGTACATTGTGTTGATTTATTTAAGGAATAACATCTCCCTTATTAAAAATAGTTAATTTTCCAAGTATTCTCTGAACATTATCTGGAATGATATATACAGGTTGATACATATTTTAGAGACATTATAATTATCTTAATGGAACACAGTGTATATATAATATTATAGTTGGTTTTGACCTTCATCATTAAGAATAAATCCATAATGACACTGATGGGGTTCGGAAAGAATATAGGTACAAATACTGAGAATATATATAGCAAAGTAAGAAACACTTCCGAATGCCGAATGAGTGTAATGATGAAGAGGAAAAGTTGTTATAACTATTATAATTCCGAAATAACAATCATAGATTGAGTGAAGACAGATTGAATTATTTTGTCGTGATCGTAAGATATAAATATCCATCAAATCGTGTAATATTCTGATATAATGAAACAATCACTGATCGAATTTGAAATAATTTCCATGAGTTGTTCGATACAAGAAACTAATTTGATTTTACAATTATAGTTCACTCTGTATATCCTCAACTCTAGAAAAGACTCCTCCGAAAATAGGAAGCATGTGTCCTATATATGTATTTCTGAATAGTTCTGATGAGGGAATTATAATCATACAGAAGATGATCATAATAAGAACAATGAATGGTCAATGTTAGTCACAGGTGAATTGATTGAATGTACATCTAGTATTGCCTATAATAATGAGGGAAATAATTCGAATTGTTCTCCATATTGAAACGATTTATTAAAAGACTCATTCTACATAGGACTGTCATAGAAATAAACCTGAACATGAAACCGAATGATCATGTTAAATTAAATAGTTACATTCAGAATAGTAGCTTGACAGTTCTCTTCATTTTCCTTCAGCGCTTCAGATAATATATGTACCTTTGGGAAAGAAAGGCTTCCTTTCATTTTATAGAAATGATGTTCAATGAAGGACCAAAACATCTCTGATTCAGCAGGAAAATCAAGATTGAACAAATATATAATTTTGAAACATATATCTACTGCTCTAACTACACGGAAAAAAATGAGTCAGAACGACGGTCCTATAAACCTGTATCATATATCAGTGATATGAAATTCCAATATTCTCTATATAATGTTTCACTGAGTCAGAACCCCTTTCTGATACCGATAAAATATTAAATCTTACAAGAAATCGTCGTTCAAAAACAGATTAACAGCATATTCACTTGAACATGCATCGTATACGCATTATATGCTCAGACCTACTGGAAATTTTATATACTCCTTATATTCTCATCTTATGAACGGAAGATTCTCATCGACTTGAAATGATCTTCCGTTGTCCTAGAACAGAATCCTTTCTGAAGTTTCTCTCACCGGAAACGCCACGGTGATGTACGAATCTGGTACGAATAGTGTCGATTAGTCATTTGTATTGTGTCGTGTGTGTTGTGAGGGTTGGAAAACGTGATACTGCACATTGTCATTTCTGAAAATTCTTTCCTACATTTCGAGCGTCGAAAATGGAAAACTTCTTGAGACAACTCCAGTTAGAAGAAGAATACATTCAACGTTTCTTGGGTGAGTACAGCTAAACATATTTTCATGTATTATCTTGTACTTATTAGGTTGATTTTCAATTGATAAAAATAATAGTTTCGTTAGCCTCGAAGAAAGGCAGAGCTTTCGAGTTGTTCAAAACCTAATCATAAGCATTATAACCTATAACCATTATTATCAGATATCATCATCGCAGATATGCATCGATATCATTTATCATTATGATTGATCAAGCCACTCAGGCCACGCCTCCTTCAGTCAGATTTTCACAAGTCTGAACCTGAATCGGCATTTTTCAGTTCGTGGTCGTTCGAGGAAGAAATCAACCTTTGACTCCATGTAGGTACTGCAATCGTCAGATTCGTCAGTACACGATGTAAAGATTTAGTGAAACCACTGATGTGTTTTTTTTTTCTTCAAAACGCTGACGGCATTTTCCGCATAATAGCAACGAACATAAGGAATGTGCGGTGATAATAGTTATGAATCACCCCAGAAGATGACGTCATGTAGCATTATCAATAATACCTACATCTTGTGATTTTGTCGCCATCTAAACTAATAACATGTGAGTAGTTTCACCAGTCTTCTCTTCATCGTGATACAATATGAGATGAAATACAAATAATGATATACCCGAGGATATACCTATATCTAGGCACGCGTTTTGATTTTCGTTTAGATCTGGAATGTCAGCGACTTTTTTTAATCTTCCATACCGAATGAAAACAATAAACGACGATACAAAAAAAGACGTAATTTCTTTCGATGCAAGCAATTATAGCAAATAATATACAGCTCTGCTCAGAAAAATGCTTTCAATTCAATGTCGAGTTCCAGAATATTCTTTATTAAAAAATTCAATCACCCTGTATAATAACCATCATTAAAAAAGACTGTGGCTCATTTCCAGTATCCCACGTAATTTTTTATTATTTTTCTTTGCAGATGAGAGAATCGATATTGAGTCAAATTGCTCGATCAAGACAACTTGAAAATATTGATACCAAAGGTCGGACCTCGCCTTAAATTTCAAAGTGCACTCGATCTCAATTTAGGAGGCAAAATTGTGAGTATCTGTCGTGAAATTGTACCATTGTGATCTTGACACAGAATAAGTACTCTCTTCTATACAGGGTGTCCAACCGGGAACTGCATCGATCAATACACCCAGGTATTACTGATAATGTGTTAGACGTTGTTTTTGTGCTAAATCTATGACTTTGTTCTTGAAGATCCTCATTTTCGATGTAGAAAAAAAAATTTTTTGAGGAGATTGATTTATTTGAGTTTTTTTAGGTTAAGCATCATTATATACACATGTGTAAGTAACAAAATACCTATATATTTGTTATTATTTCTGTTTCATCAATGATAATGGAGATTGAGGATTATTTCAATGAACTGAGTTGATCATTCAATAAATATTCCTCGAGAACAAATGATTTTTTATCACATTCATCCAATATATCCATGTTTACTTACCTTTATTCATTCATACAGAGTGAGTTGGGAAGAACGGATCAAATTCTAGTTGTACATTCTACACATACGAAAATATTTGAGAAAAAGATTTTGCGGCTTTGTTGTTAACTCCATGTGTTTTGAACCACTAATTTCAGTGGCGCAGAAAAAAAAATTATGTTTAGAATATACTTGTAGGATTTTGGTCATTCCTCCAGACTCATCTGGTATATATGATCAATATCGACTAGATGAACAAGATCTGTAGCCTCATATGACGAGATCACTAGCTTTATATGACCAGATTTCTAGTTTCATATGACGAGCCTACTAGATTCATATGACGAGGCTACTAGATTCCTATGATGAGATCATAAGCTTTATATGACAAGATTTTTAGCTTAGTATGACGAGATTATTACCTCTATCTAATCGGTATACTGGGTTCAGAACAACAGCTAACTAATATTCAAATCTTGGGTAATTAATTTTGAACGACTAGATTCTCATTTCCACATGCCCAGGTTACTACATTACTGGAACGAAGTTTTTATCTTTATACGACGAGGGAATCTGATCCTGTTGGATCGGTTATTTAGGAATATATGAAAGTACTTCAGTTTTGAGATACCAAAGCACATTTGGAACAGGTGACCCGCGTCGGATAATTCCAGATGTCCGTTCTTCTGTCACGCCGAGTATATGCTATTCAGCTAATGAGTATATGAATTTCGTATACTAAGTATCGGTTTTTTTTTCCGTGTATATGGAAGAAGGTATATCTAATATTATCAAAATAAACACATATTTCGGTGAGAGTTGTCATGTCCTCACCTACACATATAATGAATGGCTGGATAGCACTTTTCTTCGACATCGAAAATCTTAGGTGCTCCTCGACCTCCTGGTTACTCTTCCCAAAGTGAAGAAATGATTCCTGGGAGTCTTTTATGGTATATTTTATTATGTCGCTCTTTCCACCTATATCTTTTCTGATAGCCTTGTTGGTTGGTTGATTGCAAATGAAGCACATCATTTTCACATAATATGATCCAGTTACACGGTTTCTCACTTTGTTTCTCCGTCCCTATACTCTAGATTTTTATTGCGATATATAGAAAGAGATTCAATCTGAAAACTAACATCTCAATAATTATCATGCCTAATGATAAAAACATAATAACATACCTTCTGTAATGTGAAACAACAGTTGAATTCAAAATCAATGCTACACTTTCGGCACAGTTGAGCGACCTTTCGTTTGTGTTTCTGGACTAGAAATGACCTGAGCGGGGTGTGATGACTTCATCCTAAAAAAACTTTCCGAGCGAATTTTCTCCAGGCCAATAGGAATACTTCTTTTTGATGTAAGAGTTCATCAATATATTGCATGATACGAGCATTACAATGAACCGTTCATCAATCTATGTACTCGGATACATTGTTTCTATGACATCATGAATGAATGTACGTCTACATCAAAACAATGAACGTATTTCTCCGAAACAATGTACCGATTATTCACCTAGGTACATGATGAGCATTATTCTTATGAACCGTTCATCAATCTATGTACGTACATTGAAACAACGTACGCTATTCATTATAATGATGTACTGGATAATTTGTCGAAAGCAATTCGATACATGGTGTATATGTTATTCATAAACTGTTCATCGATATATGTAAGTGTAGATCAAACCAATGAACGCATTTCTTCAATACAATGCACCGAATAATTATCCACTATCGCTTACATGTATTCAATATTCACTTCTATGATTTGATCTGAACCTTACATTATTTTGACAATGAATGCGTGCATTGTAATGACAAATTAATTTGCTTGAAACAACGTACTTGCTCTCCCATATGTCATGCACAAATTCATTATCCTCATGAAATGAATTATAAACCGATGTATTTATACAATATATTGGAAACCTTGGTTATCACTAGAATGAATACAGTTACTTTTTTGAAACAATTGAACATCAAAGTAATGTTACTCATTCATCAGTCGAAAATAGTGATGTTATTGGAAAAATCCATAAATACAATGCTGAAATCATTGAATTCATTTATGAAATGTATCGAAGGGATGGAAATATTCATTGAGTTACTGAATATTTTCGTCAGTACTTGATGAACGCAATTACGTTATGATCATGAATGGGATACTCGAGTAATGATCGTTTGTTTGTTCATATCATGAAGATTACTTTCTTTCGATGTAAAGAATTATGATGAATGGTGTTCATTGTTTTCACACACGATAATTTTTTCAGTGTAAGATTGTTCAAACATTCGACCAGTTCTTTGGAGATTCGTAAGCGTTGATTCTCCTCTTTATATATATTACAGTGGTTGCTACTATCTCTACTACTTCACTATCATCTCTAAGACATGAACTCCATACAAAATGTCGATGAGATCATAATTCCTCCTTCAGAAGATCTAAGTCACTCTCTTATTTCACGCGCGATATTCGTTTCTTAGACCTTACTTAGACTTTAGAAGATTTTTATTTTACCAAAAAGTTTCTCTCAACTGGTTCTTCAATCATGAAATTTCATGAGATCAGAAGTAATGTCGGATCAAAAATTTAAATGCATAAAATATACACCCCAAATGAATTTTATGCCACCAAATTGAAAAGAAAAAAATATACGACTTCTCGTCCCGACGGCATGATGGAGATATTGAATTCTATTCTTATCATAATAATCTCAACTGCTACACAGAATAGAATAGAATAGAATAGAAATTTGTGTGACGAACTGATAATTCCAATCATTCAATAATGATTTGATGGCATCAACTCTCTCTCATGTTGACTCGACTCAGCTGTAACTTGCCGTCACAGCCGTAACCGAATTCTTCACCTATGTAGAGTTGTGAGAACAGAAAAGTATAAATTATATTAATTCCGAATTATATTCGAATGACCTGTTTTCGTATGACACATAGACTTATACGAGCTCATCACACAACTAGCTCAATCTCTCTAGTCACCGGTGAAGGGATATAACAAAGAAAAATATATCCTGTTTTGCTGGAGGGAGAACGAGCGAGTGGTCAGTTCGTAAGAATTCAGAATGAACTTGACCAGTTCTGGAAATAGGTATGTCAAATGACATATTGAACACCTAGCTAGAGATAGCATCGTGGGAAACATAAGTTCGAACAAGAAGAACTTGTTTCTTTCTGGATGTTACTGGATTGTATGGGATCGAATAGGGCAGTTGAGTGTCATACGAGACATGACCATCGGATGTTCGTATGGCGATTCGTGTATAAAGTAGGATATAGAAATAAACTTCAATATTATAATATAGCATTTTGTTGGCACAAGTGCTCTTTATTACATAGTAGAAATCAACACAAGAGAAAGTAAAAGAAGTAGGTAATGTGCGAGGCGTGACGTTTCAGTTTGTGTTGGGTTTCAAAAGCAATGAATACAATACTAGTTTCAGCTATGAAATACGATGTGCATGATTGATTCTGGTTGAATTCAATAGTGAATATGGCATGTGTCCAAAAACCAAATGCAGAGCCTACGGTAATAATCCTCAATGACCTGATTTTTCAACTTGTATTAAATTACCCGTATAGCTGATATGTTGCCTGGAATCAGAAAAGTGCCAGTTGATGCCAGTACATGAATGATGACGTGTTGGTGACAAGTTTCGAGTGTTCAAGACAGAAAATACAGTGAGATCTATTTTGACTCATATAAAACCAAAAAATGAAGAACAATTATCAAAAAATTGTAATTACACTATACCATGTGTTTGTGGAAAATATTGAACCGGTGAAACTAGCAGGCGAAACTATCAGTGAGGATGAGAGAGCATAAGAAACATATGAAGAAAAGATAAACTGACAAATCAAAATTAGCTGAACACGTCCAAACTGAAAATGGACAACATATGGCCGATTAGAGTAATATTAAGATCATAGGAAAAGAAGACAACCACCAAAAACGGATAATCAGAGAGTCTGCTTGCATTCTCCTGAACGGAGACAATAATATTGCTTCTTGTTCAGTTGATATAGATAGAACTTGGCATCCACTTCTGAAAATTGAATATGATAATGGAAAATTAAATATCCATTAAAAAAACACCTTGTAACCAGAATTCCTCCGTCTGCCAAACTGTCACTTTTCAGTGTCAAAAACCAATTGCACCAACTCCACCAAGATGGATAGAAGTTTTATTCTTATTAAATATATTTGCATGTATTTCCAAATTTCTCAGAAACAAGGTGTCACTGACAAATAGAGCATTTCTCTTTTAGGTATCTAGAGGTTCAATTTCGAGCGCAGTGACATTTTGGGGCAGATCACAAAATTGGTCCATACTACAAATATATTGAAATAATTTTCAATAATTTCTACTGTAGTTTTCAGAAACGAGGAGAGAAAATCCCACGAGAAGCTTTAAAATGAACCTAAAAACTCAATTTCCACATTTCCTGAAAACTTGGTTTTATCTCCATGTTCTGTCCGAAAATTGCTCAAGAAAAATGAAACCAAACCTTACAAACCGAAGATTTTCAACACGCTCAGGACAGAGTCTATGATTTTCGTCTGTATTTTTCCATTCGACAGCAGAGACACATTGAAGATAATAGGTCGTTTACAAAATCCATTTCATTTAGTGATAATGCCACTTCTGATCGAAATGGTGTTGTTTCATCTCAAAATTATAGATGGTGGTCGGATGTTAATCCTCATTTTACAGTGGAAACAAGTCACCAATATTCTTCCAAAGTTGATGTTCGTTCGGTGCGGTATTTTCGATTCCAAAATCATTGGTTCACTTTTCTTTCCATTTGGTTTTGCATGATCCAATAAACTTCGAATCAGTATTCCCATTCGAAAGTGTAAAACTCACTATTTGTTCTGTCAACTCCAAAATATTGGAAATGAATCAAAATTCGTATCTCCACCACTGTTCCCTTCGAGCAACAAGGACCGGAAACACCTTGAGAAATTGAAATAGTAAAGGACGTGAGATAGAGAAATTTGCTGCGTAGAAAAGGAGGATAAATCTCATCTTCAAGACAAACAGAGACGTGCTGATGCTACCAACGTATAGAACAGAGATGAAATTATGTACCTGTTAAATATGTATGAGCATAAGGAAATATCGGATATAAGGAGGAAGTACCGCCATTTTCTAGGAACGCCCCCTAGGAGATTTTTCATCGCCTCCTTCGTATCTCCGGTCTCCTGTGTCGTGGAAGCTAATCGATTCTGAATAGTATGGTTAATGTAGGCACGGTTAATTTATATTCGCCTGATTATCAGAATACTCAGGGGTGCCTTTGGCTTGATGAAGGAATATTGGAAAAGAAATTCAGTCAATTGAATTTCGCACTAGGATCCAGGTGTGTTATCTATCCTTATGGGAATGTGAACATAATTTTGATTCCAAGGTTTCCTTTTATTAAAATTAAACGTACAGTATCTCGTGTCACTATGGCATGAGGTGATTGAAGGGAGAGAAATGGAAAATATTGAGATATCTTTAGTGCTTGTTTTATCTAGTTAGTTCTTCATTCCAGTCATACATACAGAGTCACCCAACTTTGTTTCATCCACTGTATGAATCAGATACTAATGTATCAAATATGTCTCACGATCTATGGCACCTTAGACGAATACGAAATATAGAAAATGGCGGTAATTATTCTGAAAAAATGGCTATTCAAATAATCGCAAGTTATCTATAACAATCTGAAATATTTTCAGCGATGCAGCGTTGCTGCTTCGCTTATACCAAAAAGTAACATCAATCTCGATATTTCAAATGATACAACTTGATATATATTATTCTATGCATGGATTCGTTCTTGATTGGTGAATTTCTTCGTGTTTTTTTTTTCTTGTACTTTTCGGATTGATAATCATTTTTCATATCATATCAAAGATCAAATTCAATGTTCATTTCTGCGGTATATGGATTTGTTTGGCCTGGAAAAGAATCAAAATCCATTTAAAATTATACTTCATGTTCATATTGAAATTTTAATGATAATCGGTTATGGTGATCGTGTTAGAATTCATGAAGTTTGTCATATCTTTGATAATTTGCATTCGGAGAGAAATCCTATATCGCGCTCAACAGTAACGTAAACATAACAATGTTTCCAGACCTGGAAGACCGCGTACTGCAAAGAACAAAACTGTTAAAACAATTTATTGCAATCGATTTAGAAGAATCACTTCCACCACAAATTCAGCACTAAACTATGGTTTCAGTCGACGTTATTATTATATCAAAATGTAAAAAGTATCATCCGTATAAGGTACAGTCGGTTCAAGAATTGTCAGACGATGATTTTGACCGACGGCTGGAATTTTGGGACCGGCTAATGGACATCTGTAATGTCGACGAAAATTTTGCTTCCAACATAGTTTTTTTTCCGATGAGGCAGCTTTTTCTTTAAATGGAACAGTTTATCGCCATAACTCAAGGCATTGGTCAAATGAGAATCCTCATTGGATTCATGAAGTATTAGGATCTACTGAATAACGAAATTATTCCTGCACTTAAACAATTAACATATTCAGAACCCTTATTATTTCAATAGTGTGCTCAAGAAAGAAATCGTTGACTGATGATAGCAAAAGTACTAGCCCTAACAAAAACTAATTTAGCTTATCTTTGAAAAAATATTTGTCATAGGTGATTGTTATATGACAAAACATGATGAACGAAAGATTATTCTTTCAATATGTTGAGATAAGATTGAGTTTCCCACAGGAACAAATCCAGGATCTGATAATAATATCCTTCACGAGGAGCTTCTGATGCTTACATTTTTATTGTTTCTCTTGATTCCAACTTGATTCCTATATTTCATTCCGTGAAGTTATCAATTCGATCATCTGTGAGAGATGGAAGGAGGAAATCTTCATCAGTGTCTTGATCTTATTATAAGAATGATCAATTATTTCAATTGAATGTTTGATTTTTGATAATAGTAGTATATATAATGACTATTTTTGCTGCAAACTGGTTTGGATTTCAACGGATTTTCAGATTTTTCCATATGTAGATAGGTGGTATACAATAAGAAGAACTTCATTGATCGATACACGTAGATATAGCTCATACAGCATATAATGCCTGTTGATCAATAAACTTATTATGACCACGTCACGAGAAAAGTTCCATTCTCAACGCCATATGAAACAATATACTCACTATTCAGTATACACTGTGTCTATTTATTCTTTATCATAAATGACGTTCAATTTCGATGATGAACATTAATATCTGTGACGATCACTGACAGTGCACTCACTCGTTTTCGAGGCAAATAGATATGATTGCATATTTGAATGTAATTTTCAAATCTGAAGTTGAACTTTTTTATATCATTTTACGATATCGTCAAAAATGAAGGAGGTTTATCTTGAGCAGAATTCATATATTTTGACGCAAAAACATTGATGTCTGATTATTTCATTTTATGTAGATAGATTAAAATCAATAATGAATATGTGTTGATAAGTATTACAACGAAATGTTATATCAACAATAGAATCATCACTAATGTGAATATGTAGCAAATAGCAGTGTTTCTTATTTGAAACAGGACTGAAATGAACAACAAACATGGATAATCACATAAATGATTCATTGATTTTTGAATAGGATTGTTTTTGTTGACATACTTCTCACTCTAACTTCCGTTGAATCTTTCAATTTATTTGCGTCATGATGGAGTCTTACAATGAGATATTTCTTCAAAATTAGTTTGACTAGTTCCATTGGGTATGTTGTGAAGGGTCAGGGTTAGTGTTGTTCAGATGCATCAAAAAGAGTTAACGGTGAATTTCTAATTGTTGTGTGTACAAGAAGTATAGAAATATCCTTATATTTTTGATAAAAAATATAAGGATATGAAAAAATTGAATTCATCATTATTCTCAGTGATTTTTAAGCAGCATTGCATCTTTTGACTACAAATAAGGAATCATTTATCAGTGCTCCATATTTCACCATAATACACTGTCGCAGCTGACCTATTGATATAATCAATATAATCTAGTCAATTTAATTAAAATTTATTTTTGTCCATTCCATTTGGGAAAATGCGTCAAAATCTCGAATGATACGACAATGGTAACTTACCTATGAAATGACGTGTTTTGATCGCCAGGTTCAAATTGTCTTTTACACACCTCACAACGTCTCACTATTATAACAAATCACCAAAACATAAAATAAACTGAGTTTCTGATGAATTGAGTACACAAAACTGAACACAAGTTGAATAATACCGATAAATCGAAACGTAAATAATGACAGATACCAAACAAAGCAATTATTGCCGTTGTCTGTCAATATCAAATTGCGGTGTTGCAACGTTGAGCAGAAAGTATTCATGATACCCATGCTGGTCCTCGAGCTACCAAGAAAGTAAAATTGCTAAGTCTCAGAATAATGTAGCAATCTTCTTTTAATCAGAATTGATTCAGAATCGGCATAGCCCAAATTGATTATTATATTTGTGTATTGAACTACATGAATCCATAAAGGAATTCAAATATTATGGACTATTTATCATTTTCTGATGATTGGATAGGACAACACTGGCGACGATTGGGCACTAATATTATGATAATTCTGGGAATTCATGTTTTTTATCCTTCTAATGGGTTTGTTGTTCGTAGTTCCAATCTGATTGTGCACGACACATGTATAGGAACTTTTGTTTATATATTCATATTTACAATTATTGGAAAATCAATCAATTTTTTTCCTGTACCAACATCTTGATGCTGGGGTCCAACTTCTATGGGCCGGGGAGATATGTCATGTAGTAAATTTGAACCTGGATTTCGATCATATAAATTCGAACATACTGGTCTCTAGTCGGTCACCAGAGATGAATGAGAAAAGTTGAGGTATTCACCGGTACGAAAACTCCTGTGCTCATTGAAGATGGACTCCAATTCCAAATTCCTGTAAGTAGAATCAGTTGAATCAAGTAGTTTTCTCTCTTTGTTGAACACATCTTATTATTCGCCCTAAGTTCTACTGAAAGCTCAATAGATGTAGATAATACCTCTTGCTAGCCAATCGAAACGAATTGAACTAACTTAATGATACCTAAACGTATTTGGTAAGTACTTTGCCATCGAGGGGTCCATAGGTACTAGGCAAAGGTCACTATAGATTACTATACGACACTATATAAACCAAATGAACTGATATGTATGCAATTCCCAAAATTTGAAGTTTGTACGAACACAGATAGAGAAGTGATGAACATCACATTACGGCTGTCATCACATATTCATAGTGTCCTATTTCAAATATCAAAGTTGATGCTACGTGAGATCACAAATTTCAAGCCCTCAATTAGTCGCACCGTTGAAGATGCATGAGCGCCCACATCATGGGCGGTAAAGTCGCCACTTTCGAGTATATTCGCTACATTCATCGACGGACGAGAAATTTCAAAAGAAAACGCATTTAAGTCTTTCAAATACCTCACAATAAAAACACCAAATTTCATTGTTCACGTATGAATGGATCAAATGAATAATGAAAATAATGAATGAACACGATTCAGACATCATGATTCTGATCGAGATATATTCATGAAGAGGACACTAGAAAACAATGGTGTGAATATTCACATCATGTTCATACATTGGTACAACTGAATAATCAGTCTGAGGTCAAGATGATAGATCACGAGCCATCACTAAATATTTACCAAATTTCCAGAATAAACCGATGTACCCTTTTCCGTATACATCTGAGGTACCATCTACAGTAAGACAGCCTCGAAATGAGTGAATTCATCTCGAAAAAACAATTATTAGGTTGTAACGAAATTCCGAGAACTTATAAAAATTCAATCAGCATTAATTCTCATAGGTACATACGACTTTTCATTTCCTCTTATGTACTCCTGTGTCTGCCTTATGACCTGTTGGATGTATTTTTCTCAATGAATTTATGAATAAATAAATGAATGAATATGACATAGAATTCATCTTCTTCAAGCTACAGCATTAGGTATCGAAAGTAGAGAAAGAATAATGAATTATTTTCAACTGGTAATAGCTATGCATCAATTCTTTCAGAAATTCGAAAGCACCTTCTCATTCAATATCAATTTGTTTGTTGTTTGGAACTTGATTTTTCAGATTTTGAATGTTTTCGAAATTATCTTCGTAATATCTACTACTGTGAAATCCATTGTGAATCAAAAGTATAGATACCTATATTATGATCGAAACGTCCTTAGCGCCATCTTTGCCATTCGAAAAAAAAACTATTCTGGTGAATATTTGAAAATGACCAATCTGTTTGATGACATCATGATGTCATCTAATGGAGGATCATTCATTCATTCGCTCAAGATACTTCATAGACTTGTTTTCATGCAGAGGCTCCTCTGGTACGTCTCAATCCAGCTATAATAATGAATTCGATTGATTAAGTTTTGCATGTTACGGATGCACTGATAACATTGGAAATCGATGTGTTTTTGGATATTGAAGATCTGTAATAGGTTTCCATACCATATTTTGTTGAATTTCCATCGATATATTGACACTGTGAAATAACAAAGAAAAATATATTCAATAAATCACAATAATGATGAATTACATTTTTCTTCAATGATCAATATTTTTCGATAAATGTTTTGTCCTTTTCTTTTCTCCTTCAATATTTGATCTTTATAGTCAGTTCCGGTAGTCAATCCCTTCATCAGGAGGTGACGTCGAGATAGAAGAGGAATTCATCACAATAGAGCTGTACCGAAATGAATTAATGAATAAACCATCACGTACGGGACCAGCTGTGAGTTGGTTCATGCAAGGGAAACAAGAAATGAAGAATGAGGAGATATCAGAAGTATTGATAGCCTATTGAATGCCAAGAGGAGGTTCGGGTTACCGAAGTTAGAGTTACTGAAATTCAATGGAGAGGTTAGAAACTGGATTGGTTTCTGGGGCAAGTTCCGGAAGATCCATGAGGACGATGACATTGAGGGAAAAGATGATTTCCAATATATACCATGATATGAACATTGAAAATGACGAATTGGAAACTCAGCTCTGAACTCTGAGCTCTGAATGAATGTGCATCGATATTATATTCTTTCGTGGAGTCAGTTCATCTTGAGGACACGATGAAGTTATGGGGGAGGTACCGAAGGAGTTTTATCTCAGAGATCCTTAGTTACAGCAGTTATTGTTATCTCATTGTTATCATTTGACCCTTTCATGATGCCACCATCTCTATTCCGAAAGAATGAATAGGCGGACTATTTTCAACTATTAGGCCCTGGCCCAGTGAAGAAGGGGTGGGTGGTGATGAGTGGTACCTTAGAGTGAAGAAGAGAAGTGCTGTAGTTGACAAAGTGTTTATTGGCACGGTGAAAACAGAAGAAGAGGAAGAAATGAAGATATACAGATGGTTATATACAAAGAAACAGAAGAAGACGAATTGTGGACGGTCTCTGTTATGGGTCGAGCTAACCTGATTTCGCTACCAGCTGTCAAATAATTGTGAATTGGTTATATAATATATAACAGGAATGACTACCTATTGGGAACTTCTAATAATGATTTTTATATTTGAATTCCTCAATCACACTGAACAACGGTACTTCTACGACTCAGTTATCAAAATATTCCACTCTTCCGACAGTGGGTATTCTCAAAGCCCCTTCAGTATATATACTTAGAGTTCACATGAATTTGTAGGAGATGTCATACAACATACCTTTGTGAATGTAATATGACTACAGAGACCAAGTCCTAACTTACGAATAGTGGTTTTTGGTGCAAGTATGAGTCTGAAGGATATTAACAGTGAAAGTAGTAACAGATCACATATAGTAGTTATAAACTTAGTCAAAGTATGGAGCTAAGTACCCCCATAATAGAAATCAATGTCCAGTATTCAGATTATTAGTCACCAAAAAAAAAGTAGGTAGTACTGAAATAGGTATGCTTATCTGGTTGGTTGGCTACCATACAGCCACCGCGAGCAGGTGTAGTTCAGCGTCGTCTGGGATTCGATATGCCCAAATGCAATAATAGGACCTCGGTGTTTCCTCCAAAATAATGTACAGGGTAGGTAGTACTTGGTAACACAACTACCAGGTGGTAACCGAAGAAGAAGAGGCCTGAAGATGTTGTGGAAAAAAAGGGAAAAAAACTATATCATTGGAAGACCTGCTAAAGTCCTGGAAGTCACTGAGGGAAATCAAGAGACATACCTGAAGATGTTGAGTGGCCTCGTAGTGGTTAGTGGTGAAGATCAAACTTGAGAAATTAGAGCAAGATTTTATCCACTGCAGTGAGCAATTGTTTAGAACAACTCAATTGCTAACTATCTTCCAGAAATTTCCAAGAATAGATATCAAATTCCGTTAAATCACGAAGTCTTATCTAGATCCACATGGATACTCAAGAAAAGATCTTTTTTTTGTGTTTCTTTTTTTTTAACCACCAGAAGTGATTGCCCTGATAACAACCAGAAGCAACAGCTGCCAAACATCAGAAGATGACATTGATGATGGTCATTTGTCAAATGATAAAGTTACTGACAATGGACAAGGACAGGTTATGTTTTGAACATCATTTTCCTGAATTCCTCAGATATTTAACTATAGTAAATTCCTTAGATTCATTTGGGGTACCCTGGATAATCCCCTGAAACTGACAGAAGTTCCAAATATGAGGCCATAATTCAGGTTGGATAGCAACCAAATCAGAATTAAATGTAAACAAGAGCTCGACTTCATTGAAATTGTCTGCAAAAAAATATAGGTAATGGTACAAGACATCTTAGGTAGGATCTCTTGATAGCTATTTGTTTTTATTTTCAGAAAGGCTCTGCTCGACCAAATTTAATAATAATAATAATAATAATAATAATAATAATAATAATAATAATAATAATAATAATTTTATTGTCTGCCTCAAAATGATACATAAATTCGCCATTTCACAACAATTATGGCAAACAAAAGGTGGAGTGTTAGGTCTGATGACCAATTTTTCAATACTCTCCTAAAAAATTTCAAATAAACACAAATATTCTATATAAACCCTGACCAATTACAATGTTTTTCAATGAATGGACATATAAATAGACATAGAAATAAAACAGTAAATGGAAACATTTAAATCAGTGCATATCCAATTAGAAAATGAGACAATTGAAGCAGATATCATTGATGTGTGAGTAATTCGATTTTCTGTTTTTTTTTTATAGGAGTTCAGAGATAGGGAGAATTTTGGTATATCTAGTGAATTACTTTCCGATGCGATCTGATATGAAAAGGAAGATTTATATATTTCTTTATTATGTTTGGGAATATCGATCAGATTCTTCCTTATCAAATTCAGATTGTGAACATCAGTTCTATATGTCACTTTCCTGTACAGATATTCCAAATGTTTGGTCTCGAGTATTTTATAAAAGAGGCAACGCGAATGGAGTTTCCGACGGTTGGCCATGTTGAGCCAGCCCATTTCTTTCAGTTTATGAGATATTCTATTTCTCCTTCCTATGCCATGGGTTAGACGCAAACAAGAGATTTGAACTTTCTGAATAGACTGTGTCGCAGTGGTTGAAGTGAGATAGAACCATAGAGTCAGTTAACATTTTTTTAGTTTTAATGTTCATTTCAGCTCGATGTGGATAAAGTAATTTCAAGGCGGCATAGGCTGTTCGCGGTGACATGTTTATTGAATCGTAATTTTGAATCTATATGTAGCCCTAGATTTTTGACACAATCGCTGAAACTCAATATTCCATTTTTCACTAAAATTTCTAGTTCATCTGATACCGCTATTCTCTCATTTTCATTTCCAAACACAACAGCATATGACTTCGAGGTATTTATTTTCAGATGATGTTTTTCTGATAACGATACAAGTGTTGCCAAAATCAGTGGGAAAAATAGGAATGAAACTTTGATGTATATAATGTATATAAAAGAGGGCCCAAAATGCTACCCTGTGGTACTCCTTGGCGCAGTGGTAAGCAACTCGATACGTCATTACCTATTGTCACCTGTTGTTCACGGCTGGTTAAGAATGACTCGAGTAGTTCTACTGATTATCTGCTAAAGTCAATATAATTCAAAATTGATAATAAAATTTGATGATTCAATGTATCAAAGGCACGAGAGTAATCAATCATGATTAGGACGCAAATTTTGTTATTATCCAATGAGTAGACGATATCATCAGTAACAGCACTCAAGGCCGTCGAGCAACTATAGCCGCTTCTAAATCCAGATTGATTTGTTGGTAAAAGCTTCCTCTCCGACACGTAATCACGGATTTGTCGCTGTATGATTTTTTCCAAAACCTTTGAAAGCGTTGGCAGAATACTGATGCTACGTAGATGACTGAAATCTGTGGCATTTGGGATCTTTGGTAGTGGTAGCACAAACACTTTTTTCCAAGCAACAGGAAAATAACTTTCAGTTAAGCAGCTATTGAAAATATCTGTCAGAAATGGCACGATAAAGGGACAGCATAGAATGATGATTTGAATGTTCAAGTTGTCAAAACCTAAAGCTTTAGTCCTGATCCCATTAATAATTTGTGAAACTTCTCTTTCATTTGTACGTTTGAAACAAAGTAAATCACCAACCTTTTCATCAATGTTATTTTTGTAATATTGCAGCAACTCAATGTCTGGTTGACGGTTATCGCGGAGTTCATTCATCAAAAAATTATTGTACTCTTCCGGCTTTCTCAGTGATTCTGGTAATTCCGTTATTTGCTCTTGTTCGAAATTTGATTTTTTCAACTCCTTCCATTTCTCTTTAGAGGAACATCGAGAAAGTTTGAATTCTAAATATGCCTCTTTTGATTGCTGAAGACGTGAAATTTCGTAGCTGCTTGTAGTACTCCCAATGCGCCGGTAATTTAGACTTTTTGTGCCTCGTTAGTGCATTGTCTCTTAGTTTTTGCATCAATTTGATATTGTCCGTTATCCATGGCTGCTTTTTCCTTCCATTCGAGTAAACAACCAGAGTTTTGGCAGGTGGATGGATATCTACTAATTCTAGAATAGTACTATTCAGATATTCAATTTTTTTCATCGACATTGAGTTGGTGCATGTTATTCCAGTTTTTGTTTTCAAGTTCATGATTGAAGTTGTTCAAGTTGATCCTAGAGAAGTCACGGAAAGTTATCGTTTTCGGTTGTATATGATTGCTATCTATTTCAAATGAACAGTGTATTAAAAAGTGTCTTACCGAACCTGTATCAACTGAACCGCAATTTTTCACCTCAAAATTGGTGTATAGGTGATCAATCAAAGTCATAGAAGTATACGTAATATGAGTTGGTTCTGAAATATTCTGCTTGAGATTAAAGGACTCAGTTATAGATTTGAAATCATCGTTGAGAGTCGATTGCAAATTAAGATAGTCAATGTTGAAGCCTCCGAGGGAGATAATCCGATCGTAATCAGGGTGAATGTTTATTAAGGTGTTCTCATATCTATTCAGGAAAGCCACATGATCACTCTTTGGCACAGAAAGTCTTGAACGTAAGACCCAAAAGCATCTTGATGATATGCCTGATTTGAAGATAGTAGGAAGGGGGGAGCTGTATGAGATGTTCAGTGAATGAAGTACATATGACGATACTCAAGTTTTTGTCTGAATCATCTTCATAACAATCATTCTTTTCCAGATATTTCGAGAGAAACTGATATGTAGCACATAACTAATAAATAAATTATTCGATCCTGTAACAACTCCAGCCTTCCTACAAAGAAAGTTTCGAGGAAACTTTTAGTGAAGGTGTATATAACCAGAAGGAAGACGTGGAGAAGAGAAGAGAACAAAATGGAGAAAATACCAGAAAATCAAATTAAATTATGTACAATCATCTGGGGGGTGAGCCTTGATATCTTTGGCATTCCAGATACCAACTGATTTGCCTTTTTCGTCCTCTAGTTCATAAGACCATGGTGGCACTATTTTTTTTATTCGGAATGGCCCACTGAACTTATTTGAAAGCTTTGCGGTGATAAATTTTGATGCATCAGACAAAACGTAATTCCGCTTCCATACTATTTGATTCAGTCCAAATCGCTCATTTCTAAGTCTCAGATTATATAGCACACTATTTTTCTCATAGGCTGCTTTAATCATTTTGAAACATCTGTGAAAAGTCTTTGGGGAGCTCTGGCACGAGTTGCATCGTCTGTAACGGTTGAGGGAGGGAGCTCGTCTGTTTCCGTACCATTCATTTGAATTTCTCTTCCGAAATTTATCAGGTTTGGAGTACAACCAGTGACCTCATGTTTCGAAGACCTCATAGCTGATGTTACCTTGGCCAAGTACTGATCCCAATGTCTTTGATCTTCAGATACATAGGCTGTCAGCATGGTTTTTATCACTCTATGTGTCCTTTCCACAGGGTTTGCTTGTGGATGATAATTTGCAGTAAAACTAATCAGAATCCGGTACTTGGTCATGGCATTCTGAAAGAGTGTACTTCGAAACTGGGGTCCATTGTCTGCTAGGATCTTTCCAGGTGCGCCAAAGACGAGGATAACATGATCCTCCAATATTTTCACGACGTTTGCGGCTGTGGCCGTTCGGAGAGGGTAAGCCAGAATAAACTTGCTGAAACAGTCCAGGATAGTTAGGATGTAAGAAAATCCAGAAGTTGTACGGGGTAGCGATCCTACCAGGTCCGTGCTCACTACTTCCCATGGCCTAGAAATGGTGACTTGGGAAGAGAGCATTTGGCCAATGGGTGCTTTCTGCTCTGGTTTTGTCTTCGAGCACGTGTCGCATCTTCTGATATACCGAGTCACGTCGGCACGTGGTTTTGGCCAATAATATCTCTCTCCGATTCGCGCCACAGTTTTCGCGACACCCAGATGTCCACAAGTTGGGGGGTCATGGTTATTCTTGATAATGGCAGCCCTATCCTCCTTAGGGACTACGAGCACCCAGTCATTCTCTGACACACTTCTCGTTCCATAAAAATGGTCGGTTTTTCTGGGTGAGTTGCGTCAGGGGCCAGATTACCGTGGAGAAGGACGGTATGAAACGTCGATACCAAGATGCAAGACCGATGATTCTGCGGACCTCTGAGACGTTACGTAGGCATACGGAGAATGGCCTCGACTTTCTCCGGATCAACAAGGAGGCCAAACCCATTAATGACGTATCCCAAGTAGCTTAACTCGGAACGACAAAACAGGCATTTATCACGGTTCAATGTCAGTCAAGCATCGCCAATGCGCTTCAATACCTTTCCCAAGACTTCGACATGTTTGTCAAATGTTGGGGTGCAGATGATTACATCGTCCAGATATACAAACGTGAACGTATCTAAGTCTGCTCCCAAGACCCGGTTTATCAGCCGCTGCCAAGTTGCAGGCGCTGAATGTAGCCCAAACGGCATCCGTTTAAACTGAAATAGACCACGGTTCGGAACGGTGAAAGCAGTGAGCGGTCGAGATTCTTTGGCAACGGGAATTTGCCAATAAGCAGATTTGATGTCTAACGTGGAAAGGTATCGAGCGTCGCGCAATTTGTCGAGGATGGCACTGACGTATGGTATCGGATACGCGTCCGGTATGCTGACAGAGTTGAGCCGTTTGTAGTTCACGCAGAATCGCCAGTTACCGTCGGACTTCTTGACCATGACTATGGGAGACGCCCATGGAGAGTTCGACGGTTCGACAATATCCTTCTTCAACATGTCGTCTAACTCTGCATTGACTACTTTCTGTAGAGCTGGGGAGATAGAGTAATACCGTTGTTTAATGGAGTCAGACTGAGTACGAATTTTATGCTCCACCAGTGGAGTACAACCTGATCCAGTTCCCATTCTACGAAAAGCTTCCTCGACGACATTGTTGAGAGTGCCTCGTTGGTGATCAGTGAGTGTGTCGAGGTCACTAATTCCACTGACCTGGATGTGGTCTACGTGTTCTCCGAGCCTGAAACTCCATTCTCCTACATGGAGATCTGGGATTAACCCCATACGGGTCCAAAAGTCAATCCCAAGTATGAGACCATGGGGCAAGGAAGGGATGACCAAAACGTCAATGACCTGCAAGCGATCCCTGAGCTGAATTGGTAGAGATACATGGCCCAAGCTTTCACAGGTCTGACCGTTTGCAACTGTGCAAATCTTACGGTCGGACGTATCCAAATGGCACACCTTAGACAGAGTCCTCCATCCGGAACTTCCCAGGATGGTTCTAGAGGCCCCACTGTCTAATGAGCCCAAAAATTCTCTACCATGTATCATCACCTTCAAATATGGTCTCTGGTCGCCCCTGGCATGAGCCAAAACATAATTCAAAATTACTAGGTTCGTATTGGTATTATCGGCCAGGGAGAATTCATTTGGAGTATGCCGCTCACACTGCCGACCTACTGTCTTCGCGGCATATACCCGTTTTTTGGAGAACATTTGGGACAAGAAGAACTAGTGACTTCCCCACGACCACACTTGAAGCAGAATAAACGCCTCGATTTTCCACACTTCCGGAATCTGTGCCCAGTGTCGTTGCAATTCCAACAAGTCGGTTGGTTGAAGGTTTCAGCAGCTGCGACTGACAATTCCGCTGTATTTGATGTGAGTATGGGATCGGAATCTACAACGAAGAGTGCATTGATGGGCTTCCTATACGCCAGTTCCGGTTTCATCATATGCCGGGAAATCGTGGGTGGAGGGCAAAAACGTTGAACCCGACATTCTGTCTCCTCAATCATCCTAGCAACTCGGATTAAGTCGGATTAACTGGGTTGCTATGAGTTTTTGAATATATGGCAGAAAGTTGCGCCTGATGATTTGAACTCGAGAATCTTCGGATGGAGGGGATGATAATTTTCGAAATAGATTTTCCATCACCGAAACGTAATTTATCACTCGTTCTTGCGCTCCTTGAGTGCGACGACGAATCTCTTCCCATGAAGAATACTCGTAATCATGAGCTTGGAAGTCAGATCTCAATTGTGAGGTTAGTTCATCCCAGGAATGAAACTTGCCCATTCTATACCACAACAAAGCATCCTTAGTGAACAGTTCTGGGGCGGATTGAAAAAGTCTCTCCTTTGAGACACCACGGGACACCCGCAATTCCTCAATACGCTCGAGAAAGGCTGTCACACTGGATACACCATCGTATTGTGAACGCCACCGCGCCACATCGAACGAATACGAGTTTCCAACCCTGTTGGAGAATTGTGGTTCCCCAGAGGAATAATCTCTGGAATAATTTTCAAGTTTGGGAGGAGAGAGAGTCATTCGTTGTAAACGAGATTGAAGGTTGAATACCAAGTTTTCCCGAGCTGAACCATCCAACCGAGGTTTCTCATGGAATGATTCCGTGATGCCTGTTTGATTTCGAGAACCCGAAGGACGACCATAACACGCCCTATTGGACAAGTCGGTTCCAGAGGTATCGTTATCGAACCGCACTGTCTGGTCAGGGTACGTTCCAGGGTCTCTAAATCTTACTGAAGAATTCTGAGGATGATCCGGAACGTTTCTGTCTACGTTATCAAGAGTGAAGGAGAATATTGATGGATATTGAGTATTCTCTCGAATACTCGGGTTTTTACTAATCCCTGCTTCGAAGACACTCCGAAGTTCAGCGACCTTGCCAGGGATACTTGAAAGGCCACAAGATTTTCGTCTTCCACCCATAGCCGAACTTGTGTTTGTTAGCGACCTAGATTGGCGGGATTGGTTTACATAGCCTGATTCTAACTCCGCGTCAGGCTCATCCAATTCGAGTAAACGTCCCGGAGTGACTGGTCTGCTAGTAATTCGAGGTTGGGACACGATTTCTGGGATCAGCGGAATAGGATCGTCCATGATTGAGCTACTGTGTGCCTGACTAATTCCCGTTGATTCATAGGCTCGAATAACATCCTCTCTCATTCGATTACAGAAGATTAGAACGATGACCCTCAGTATTCGATTGACAATTGATGCGACTTAACCTAAATCCTACATGTATTAGTCGTGAATTTATTCTTTTGAAATCATTAACACGATTATTTAAATCAAAATTTGAAATGTCTGCTAAGTCATCCAATTTATCGCCGCAAATAGTCAGTTCATATTTCGGTGCCAAGTCAACTACCGAAGGGGGTTGGGTTTCCCCTGATCTTTCATTTCTCAATATATCACGTAGTACCATTCGCTTGTCATTAACCGTGCCTCCCACTGGAAAACCACGAATCTGGAGTTCATTAGTAATTTCATCTCCAAGAAGTCTATTTACTTCCATGATTATGAAATATATTTATCAAATTACAAGAAGCAAACAGGGCGTGTTGACCCCCACTCCAACCCAATAAAAAAACGAAAAAAAATAAATAAATAATAAGTAACCTAACACCGGTTGATACCCAAACTGACTGAGGATGAAAATCCAATCAGCTTGGACGAAAAGATGATAAATAATTCCCTAAAGTAATTGTCGTACCTTTCCTAATGATAATATTATTTAAAAATCACTGGGTATTATAACAACAACCCTGTAAACAATCCCTGTCTGAAGGAAAAAAAAATAAAAACAGAAAGAGAGACAAGAAAAGAAATACAACTTATCCTCTGGTTTCAAAGTACCATCCTGTATGAATATCCAATTATTCACAGTTCTGAGAGAAACGTCAACTCGAAAGGAAGGGAGAAAAAATCTAGATGTTGAGACTATCAACTTCTTCACCACCACGTAGGTGTGCCAATATTACCACCAGAAACAACAACTAAAACCACGTTGAGGCGCCAATTTGCCACCTTCTCTATTCCGAAAGAATGAATAGGCGGACTATTTTCAACTATCAGGCCCTGGCCCAGTGTAGAAGGGGTGGGTGGTGATAAGTGGTACCTTAGAGTGAAGAAGAGAAGTGCTGTAGTTGACAAAGTGTTTATTGGCACGGTGAAAAGAGAAGAAGAGGAAGAAATGAAGATATACAGATGGTTATATACAAAGAAACAGAAGAAGACGAATTGTGGACGGTCTCTGTTATGGGTCGAGCTAACCTGATTTCGCTACCAGCTGTCAAATAATTGTGAATTGGTTATATAATATATAACAGGAATGACTACCTATTGGGAACTTCTAATAATGATTTTTATATCTGAATTCCTCAAGTACACTGAACAACGGTACTTCTACGACTCAGTTATCAAAATGTCCAGTATTCAGATTATTAGTCACCAAAAAAAAAGTAGGTAGTACTGAAATAGGTATGCTTATCTGGTTGGTTGGCTACCATACAGCCACCGCGAGCAGTTGTAGTTCAGCCTCGTCCGGGATTCGATATGCCCAAATGCAATAATAGGACCTCGGTGTTTCCTCCAAAATAATGTACAGGGTAGGTAGTACTTGGTAACACAACTACCAGGTGGTAACCGAAGAAGAAGAGGCCTGAAGATGTTGTGGAAAAAAAAGGAAGAAAACTATATCATTGGAAGACCTGCTGAAGTCCTGGAAGTCACTTAGGGAAATCAAGAGACATACCTGAAGATGTTGAGTGGCCTCGTAGTGGTTAGTGGTGAAGATCAAACTTGAAAAATTAGAGCAAGATTTTATCCACTGCAGTGAGCAATTGTTTAGAACGACTCAATTGCTAACTATCTTCCAGAAATTTCCAAGAATGAATATTAAATTCCGTTAAATCACGACGTCCTTCTCTAGATCCACATGGATACTCAAGAAAAGATCTTTTTTTTGTGTTTCTTTTTTTTTTTAACCACCAGAAGTCATTGCCCTGATAACAACCAGAAACGACAGCTGCCAAACATCAGAAAATGACATTGATGATGGTCATTTGTCAAATGATAAAGTTACTGACAATGGACAAGAACAGGTTATGTTTTGAATATCATTTTCCTGAATTCCTCAGATATTCAACTATAGTAAATTCCTTAGATTCATTCGGGGTACCCTGGATAATCCCCTAAAACTAACAGAAGTTCCGAATATGAGGCCATAATTCAGGTTGGATAGCAACCAAATCAGGATTAAATGTGAACAAGAGCTCGACTTTGTTGAAATTGTCTGCAAAATGATATAGGTAATGGTACAAAATATCTTAGGTAGGATCTCTTGATAGCTATTTGTTTTTATTTTCAGAAAGGCTCTGCTCGACCAAATTTGGCACAGAAAGTCTTGAACGTAAGACCCAAAAGCATCTTGATGAAATGCCTGATTTTAAGATAGTAGGAAGGGGGGAACTGTCTGAGATGTTCAGTGAATGAAGTACATATGACGATACTCAAGTTTTTGTCTGAATCATCTTCATAACAATCATTCTTTTCCAGATATTTCGAAAGAAACTGATATGTAGCACATAGCCAATAAATAAATTATTCGATCCTGTAACAATGACATTTCTCTCAGAATGAAGTGGAAAGTGAAGTAATGATTAGTTAGGCAAGGACATGCTTCATGTATGGGCCCTGAAGGGAGCAGTTGCAGCCACAGTGATAAAACGACCCAGGATAATGATTCAGAGCATTTCACAACATCTATAATATTATCAATAGTTCATAGACATAAAGCTAGAACCTTCTCTCTAGATGAACGAAAAGTTATTGTGTTGAGAAAACGAGCCTCTCTCGCTTGCCTAAAACAAAACCATAGTATCAAAAAGTGTAAAGCATCTAAAAAATTTGTGAAAGAAGGCATTCGCCAATACTTTGCCACGACTCAAAATAGGAATTCAGAAAATAAGACTGAACAGAACAGTTTTAATGAATAAGTCGAGCAACTACTACTACTACCACTATAGGTACTTGGATGCAACCTGTTGCTGTAAGCTGAGGATTAATAATGAATGTTAGAGCTCTAGTACATTATGTTACCCAGTGATCTTATATTTTGGAAACATTGAAGAAAAAATGGAACTATTATACAAAGGGTTTTTGATGGCATCGAATCGAGTCCCAAAACTCATTCCCAGTATGAAATAGAAATTGAAAATTTCAATTGAATACTCAGCAGTTGCGTAAAGGCTCAAATATCCAAAAACATGGAAAAATATATCAATCGAATTCGAGAACATACTAACAAACTTCAAGGAGGACGTCAAAACAAGCATTTTTGTTTATATAAACAAATGTCCACTGTTTGGGCTGTAGAGCGAAGAAACTATTTCAATCATACGCAAAAAATTAAAGAAGATTTCCAATCGGTTTTTGATTTCTTTAAGTACGAGCTGCAAAAAACATTTCCTCATCATGAACATCATAAATCATAAATATCATCTTGAAATTTCTGTATTCTGTATTTCTGATAAGTAGTGATAGAAATTTGCATTTTTAATAGCAAATCATTTCTCATTTGAAGAACTCGCCGATGAGCAACTGGTTTACGGTGCAGCTCTGGGCAATGGAAGAGCAGCAGCTCGCTTGTATGAAGAGAGGAGTTATCCGGAGCGTAGGCAACCTCATCATACAACTTTCGTTTCTATCTATCGCCGTTTTAGGGTGACTGGAACACTAAGACATCCTGGTAGATATGGTCAACAAGAACTGCTCGTTCAATTTGATGAAGAAGATTAACACCGCGTGAAAGAATTATGATCTAAGTGTTCGTGCAATTGCACACCATATGAGATCGTCTATTATGACGTTCCACCAAGTCCTTCAAGAAAAACTTTTCTATCCCTTTCATTCAAAACGCGTACAAGCTTTCAATCCTGAAGAATATCCACACCGATTGGCTTTTTGCCAATGGTTTTTGGATCACAATGAATCTGTTCATCCAAGCTGATCAGTCACAAGTGACATGATGAAAATCCGCACGCTGTGACCCCTCGAAGACATCAGCAACAATTTTGTATAAACATATGGGCTGGAATTCTTGGGAGACAATACTACTTCACTTGCTGCCTCACCGTTTGAGCGCAGATATTCATGTTCATTTCTCATAACAGGCAACAATAGAGGCAATATTTCGTCTCTATGATTGCGAAAAATCCTCTTGATCCTCGAAGATAATATGTGGTTGACCATAACGGGAAACCTGCATACAAACTTGCGCCTGTATTAAGATCAGCGATTTACTCAACGCTGGATGAGGAGCGGAGGTCCCGTGGCCTGGCCCGCGAGTTCTCCCGATATTTTTTGAGAAGTTCAGTCGACAGAACAACTGTTCGTAATGAGGAAACTCTGTTAGCAAGGATAATGACGAGTTCTATTCATGCAGAAACTATTCCCGGAGTATTCCATAGGATTCGCGAGTCAATGACCCGACAGTGCAATCTTTGCATTGCATTTTTTTTGTTAATAAAGCAAAATAATGAGAAAACTTTGATTCAATAACTGTGCAGTATAATGAGTACCAAACAGTTTGTTTTTTGTTGTATAGATCATTTGGGGTTTGTATGAACAAATATGATTGTGTCGATGTCACCTATCACTCCTGAAAATTTATCGGTATTGTACATAGAATCGATTGAAATACAATTACTAACAGGAACATTTGAGACAATATTTAGTATAGCAATTGGAACACATTCAGGATGGACATCAATGGGGTTATGTAATTCATACTCTTCTCTCGGAAAACTTTCTACATTCGATTTAAAAAAATATCCGATTCATGTACTTCGGAGATATATAGGGAATTGAAGATCAGGTAATTATTAAATAGAGAATTGGTCTAACGTTTTCGCACCACTATTGAACAATTTCAGATAACATTCAGATATCATCCAGATTTTATTTAGTTAACATTAGATTAGAGCACAACTAATTGAAAATAGGAAAATAGCTCATGAAAGATTGGTATCCGCTACTTAGAAATTGAATACCTTGAAAAACCATCTTGATTATGATAAGATTCTCAATGAATGGACTGAATTGTGTGAGGTTGTTAAAGGGGTTTCTGAAGTATATCCAACTAATATAAAGCATTTTACAGGGTAACTCACGGTCGATGGTACGTTAGACGTTTATGGAGAACGCAACGCAGGATTTATCTGAAAATTTCGCACCTCACATTTCATCACATGTTCTATCGATCTGAAATATTTTCGAAATTGCCACGTTGCCGTTTCTATCAAAAAGTCCTATCAACTTCTTTTTTTTTTCATTGGAACACCCCGTATATTAACAAATTTTTAGAATTGCCTTTTTGTTACGATACTCTTTTGTTGATGAATCCCTATACCTATCTCTATCGATTTTCAAGATGAAAAATGATTTGTGTTGAATATGATCCAAAACATATCCCTAATTGAACTTGTAAATCAGGGCTCTCGAATCATGAAGAGTTGATATTTTAGTGATGGTTTGAACAGGCTTGATGTATACAATTTGAACCGAGAATCCGCCTCCATATCATACAGGGCGTGCTGAAATTATTATTATATCCGTTGTTCATACAAGTGGTCAAAAGTTAATTTTCCCAAATGACGCCCACTGTTTTTCACTCAATAAATTAAAAGACGAATAAAAATGCTACAAGATGACATAGCATGTCCCTATACCTAAATCATCAAGTTTCCTCAATAAAGCAGCTTTTTGTAAAAAATATAATTTTATGAAAAAGTTAATTTTAGATAGCCATGGAAATATCAAACTCATGACAGTTCGGTGACATTAATGAGTAATTCAGTGATGGTTATTGACAATGTTTCGAAAAATCTCCCAGAATGAACGCGAATATCGATCATTCAAACGAAGTTCTTATGAAGTTATTGATTATACACGGACAATGTGATGAAATCATTGCCAGAACTTGCAGAAAATTCATTCGCATGTATCCTGAATTGACACCAATGAACAAGAGGTAGTTTGTAAGATTACAAAATAATTTCATCAATTATGGCTCAAAGTTTCCAACAACTCTATCAAGAATCAGCATATCAAGCATATCTAGGTGAAAAGCTGAATTCACTGTGAAAGTACAGAAAATAACAGAATTAGGAGGAACGAAAGTATAAACAAGATATCACATTTTCACAATAAATGCTCAAAATGTTTTCCATTACATTTTAAACATTTTAAAATATGCTCTTGTACGCGACTCGTGGTTGCCTTTTGAATTTCATGAGGATCCAAATCTTCAATACACCGCACTATTCGCCGTCGCAGTTCTTCTTTGGTAGGCACTGGAGTACTGTACACCCTTTCTCGTAAAACACCCTATAAAAAAAGTCACGCGGCGTGAGATCAGGTGATCTCGGTGGCCAGTCCCACGTACCTAAACGGCCAAACCAACGATCCTCAAACATTTCGTAAAGTTTCCTGGAAACTTCCTGAGTTGAATGAGCTGACGCCCCGTCCAGTTGGAACCATGAATTCCTATATTCCTCTGAAGGCGAATTTTCGTTATCAATATTTGAATATATCTCTCAGCATTCAGTGTGCCATCGTAAATGAAAAAGCTGATTTTATTATTTTTAAAAATACAGAAAACATTTAGGTCAAATTTTAATCGAAAACCCATTTCTTTTGTTATATGAGGAATATGATCATTCCAAAAAATGCTTATTTCTTCTATTGAAAATCTCATCCCTCGGGAATTTTGATTCGTCGCTCCAAATTATTTTCGACAAAAATTCCGGATCCTCCTGGGTATGCATTAAAAGGGCTTCGCAAAAATGCACTCTCCGCTCGAAGTCTTCTGCATTGAGAACTTGAACTTTACTGACTTTATACGGATGCATTTTGTGATTTCCCAAAATTCTTTGTACTGAAGCATGTGATACACCCAAATCTTTTTCTGCACTAAGAATGGATGCTTCTGCTTCTTCATTCGAAGTAACAGGTTTTGGTAATGTTGGAGGCGCTTTTAACTTTGAGCCTGAACTTGAACTGAGCTTGAACTTTGAGTTCTGGCAATGATTTGATCACATTGTCCGTGTATAATAAAAAGCTTCATAAGAACTTCGTTTGAATAATCGATATTCGCGTTCATTCTGGGAGATTTTTTGAAACACTGTCAATAACAATTACTGAATTACTCATTGATGTCACCGAATTATAATAATAATAATAATAAAGCGGCTTTATTCATCATTTCAGTTTCTACAAAAAAAAAAAAGAGAACAAAATGTCGGACTGATGAATCGGCGAAGTGTCAGCTATAGCTGTTTTTCAAATTGTCATGAGTTTAATATTCCCATGGCTATCTGGAACTAACTCTTTCATGAAATTATATTTTTCACAAAAAGCGGCTTTATTAAGAAAACTTGATGATCTAGATATAGGGACATGCTATGTCATCTTGTAGCATTTTTATTCGTCTTTCAATTTATCGAGTGAAAAACAGTGTGTACCATTTGAAAAAATGAACTTTTGACCACTTGTATGAACAACGGTTATAATAATAATTTGAGCACGCCCTGTATGATATGGAGGCGACTCCTCGGTGTAAATTGAATACATCAAGCCTGTCCAAACCACCACTAAAATATCAACTCTTTATGATTCGAGAGCCCTGATTTACATAAGTTCAATGAGGGATATGTTTTGGATCATATTCAACACAAATTATTTTTTATCTTGAAAACCGATAGAGATAGGTATAGAAATTCATCAACGAAAGAGTATTCCAATCAAAAGGCAATTCTAAAAATTTGCTCATATACGGGGTGATCCATTTAAAAAAATGAAGTTGCTAGGACTCTCTGATAGAAGCGGCAACGTCGCAATTTCGAGAATATTTCAGATCGATAGAACAGGTGATAAAATGTAAGATGCGAAATTTACAGAGAAATCCTGCGTTGCGTTCTCCATAAACGTCTAACGTACCATCGACCCATGATGTAAATAAAGACTGGTGTCTCAACTCCCTATACCCAGCCACTAGAAAAAGTTGTAGACCTTCGCCTACTTGATTTTGTCGGATTTCAATACCTCACTAAGGCTTCCCAAGATCGAAACTAGGTGGCGTCACCTATGCCGATCTCGAAGGTTATCTTGGAAATGCTGGAAACACGATGTGGATTTGAAATTCAACATAAATGTAAAAACTGAACTGTTAGCTATCCATCACTGTCAGGTATCCGTCATTATCAGTAAAAGCGGATTTGACTTCACCGGATCGACGATCGTATCGCCATCTATACTCAAGTGGTGCGGCCTTAGTGAGGTCGTTTGACAGGTCTACATGTTTTGGAAAGAAACAATTGAAGAGTTATTTCACCATCCTATATCCACCTTGCATCGACCTTGTAACCCTTTAATGAGAGACGTGAGTGCCACCACCAGAATTCGCCCAGTTTTCGATGGATCGGCAAGGGATGAATATGGGAAGAATTATTCAGAATAGGGCAAAATTTTCATAGAACTAATTCCAAATGTACTCAAGGAATTCAGTATTGTACTGATATGTGTAGAATCTGACATAAAGAAGGCATTTTCACAAATGAGTTGAGCTCCAAAAGATAAAGATTTCTTGCGATTTCGTTGGAAGAAAAACTCATTACAAATGGAATTGAATTATATAGGCATCCACGAGTTATTTTCTGTATCTCATGAGCCCATTTTTGATAGATATCATCAACATAGCAATCATGCAAAATTCAAGAGAAACGGCAAAATGTTGAACAGGTCCATGTGGTATGTGGAGATTTGCGTATGAAGTGTGAATAGTCAACCTGAATCAGAGAAATTCAATGAAGAATCTAAAAAACTTTTGTTCACATCACTGTTCGAGGAGATGGATTTATACCTCTACAAAAATCCTTGGAGAGGAAGAAATAGAAATGCCATCGGTTATAGAAAATGTTGTATCTATATTAGGTCTTCGACGGAATTTCAAAGATGATACTATATGTTAATTTGATCGATCGAAAGGAAACTCCGAATACAAAAAAAAAGGTTTACTGTCAGCGGCACAAACGGTTCTCGACCTTATTTGCTTTACTCGACCAGTTATTGCCAAAACTAATATTGCAAAAAACTTTCATTAGTGAATATAACTGGAGTAAGGAACTGCCAGATGGAATTGGTAAAAACTTCAAGAAATAGTTGAGTCAGATCCACTCATGGGATTCAGTGAGTTCGGAATTCATGGAGACCCACGACTCCACACCACTCCGGGTGACATGTCGTGGCTGCCTCAACGACCAGGCCACATAGCTCCTCGAACAAGTCGAGTTCCATTGTTGATATCCCGCGAGGGCCGAAAGAACGTAGATGATAGAAGGAATAGAAGAAATTTGGACACAGATCCAAGGAGCTCCAATGCCCTGAATAAGCATAACATAGGTCTGTCGAACCGGAAATGGAGAGCTCAGAGTAGAAGGAGGAGAATATTCTAATAATATGAACAAATTTATTTCCTGCATCAGATGCGCCAATATAATCCTGTAATTTCATGTAACCAGGGCACTTATCAGCTGGAATGAAAAAAAATATATAATTATAGAAAGAAACTGAACTATATAAATCAATCACTCATCCAAGATCCCTGGGTTAACAACAGCAGGGTAAGAGTTATCGACTAATTGGGAGGTATAGCAAGCAACAAAAGAAGTCAAACACATTTGAACAGCTCTGCTAATTTATGAAAAACTGATGATATTTTTGGAAAGTTAATGGTAAAATTTATATACCTGTGTTACATGTGATACAAGGGGTATCAAGGTGACCAGAAAAACTTGAGAAATTCAACACCAGTTGACTAATTTTGATGAAATCAACTGTCGTTACCATCTCCGAAGCTATAAAAAGTATCAATATCCTATTGAAACAGCACGAGGCTATGATGAGTGGAGTAGTATTTATTCAATAATAAAAATCTACTTCCATAGTAGAGGAGCCTATACAGTTGAGGAATGGATGATGTAGGTAACTTGTTGTTATAGAATGGCAAATCAGGAAAGGATAAAAATAGACCTTTTGTTGTCTAGCTGTTAACGAGTAAATTGAAAACTGGAATACTTAATTCAGCAAAGGTATTGAAAGGCAGTGGTATATTTATATCACTGGATCTCATACCAGAAGATTATCAAGGAATCAAAGGAAAGGATCTCATCGTGGATGACATTCATTATACTCATGAATATCTGAAATCGAAAGAAGGAGATGACGTAATATCTGAAGTCAACAAGACAAACAATGCTGAGGGGAATGAAATTTCCAAGAAGAGATTAGCTGAGGACCCTGAAGATATTGAAGAATTCCGAACACACAAAGGATCCAAATCATTGCGAAAATCTTCCAGAATTGCTAACAAACCTTACGATTCATAGTGGCAAATAGGTATAAATTTGATTTCTTCTCTCTTCTATGATATGCTTTCATTTTCTTCCATCTTTCTTTCTGATCTTGTTCATTACAGTTGAGAACTATTTTAAGTTAGATTCAGTGAAGTACATCAGTAATGTCTATTATAGGTCATCTCAACATTAGATCTTCGTAACCAAAATTATCTAATGTGAAAGAAATTGCATTACAGTATAATATTTGATTTTTTGTCTCAGTGAGACGTGGTTGTTGGCAAAAACTGACAATGACTTCTGTGGAATTGAGGGGTATAGAATGGTCAGGAGAGATAGGTTAGTAGGTAGGGAAGGTGGCGTCTGCATTTATCTTCAGAATAATTTCACATTCACAATTATTCAAACAATTGGAGATATTGAGCAACTCTGGATGGGAGTGCAGATTGGTAAGCGAAAAATAGCAGTAAGTGTTGTATACAAGCCACTTGACTATTCGACTGATGAATTCATAATTAAGCTAAAGAATGGAATATCGAACCTGGTGCCTGATGGAACCTTCATAATGGGTGACTTCAATATAGATACGTTAAAAACCAATTTCGATATTCATGACAAAATAATCAACATGCTTGAGGCTCTAGGTCTTGAACAAATCATCCAGTCAAGAATAACCAATTCATCCATGTCGCCTATCGACTTGAAAATTGCTCCAAACAATGATAAAATTAGGAAAAATTGATGATATCTGGGATCATGTATTCATTTATATGGTGTAATAAACTTATAGTTTATTTAGGTTCGTTTTGGTTGATTGGAATAAAACAGAAGATTAAGAACTTCATCTATTTGTTCGACCTTTTTACAAGTCAGAATCGATACTACTTATAATTTCTTCTGTTCTAATTAGTTGTACAATGTTATTATATTACTTGCTAACATAACAATAATAATGTATGCGTCAAGGAGAGAGCTGCGTTGGCTTCTTTTGCAGTGTTCTAGTTTTGATATTTAAAATATTGAAGGATGTTATTGTTTCGAATTGGATACACATTTGTTATACCATCACACCTCCCCCGATGACGAAAAAAAAATTTATATATACATATTACATTTTTTTTTATTCATGAAATAATTTTACCCTATTTTTATGAATTTCAACCAATTTGTCATCTATTCTAATTGCAACATTTGGTTCTCTATCTTCTATTACAATGAATGGACCTTTGAAGATTGGGTCATATTTTTGAGTAGACGTGTTCCTAACTAATACCTTATCTCCTAATTTAAGATTAACAGGGTTCATTTTTGTATCTAATAAGTTTTTTCGTTTAATTTTGGATATACCTAAATTATTTCTTGCATCATCCCAAGCTGTTTGTAAACGAAATTTCAACTCAATTGGATAATCATTGAAATTGTATACAGGGTCAATTTGAGAAGCAATATTCGAAGGTAATCGACCTGTTTTTCTGAAGACAAGCTCGTATGGAGTATACCGAGTTTCAGTATGGACCGTGTTATTATATGCAAAGCACCAATATGAAACCCATGAGCTCCAGGTGTCTGGGTGTTTTGAAGCATGTATGCGTAAATATGCACCTAAATTCTTATGCGTATTCTCCAGAGCTCCCATGGTTTCGTGATGATATGCGGTCAAATTCAGTTGATCGATTTTCAGCAGTTTGCAAGATTCTTTGAATGCAGACGCTAGGAATTCGGTACCCTTGTCGGTTAATACTTGTTCGAGAATGCCATATCGCAGAATGAAATTTTCCACGAAGGACTTTGCAACAGTAACTGATTCCTTATTTTCCAACGGATATCCTTCTACAAATTTTGTTAACTCACATTGCAATGTCAGAATGTATCTGTTATTTTCCTTGTCTTGTTCTAAGGGGCCCACCAAGTCAAGAAAAACTTTCTGAAACGCTGAACTAGCAGTTGTGGTTACTTTCATGGGTTATTTATGCGGTATAGAATGCTTATATCTCTGACAATTATAGCAACGTTTTACAAAACTTTCGATATCCTTCCGAAGTCCAGACCAAAAGTAAAGTTTCCTAATATTATTATACATACGATTGATACCCGCATGTCCTTCTGTAGGTAACATGTGGTAATCGTTCATAATCAATTGTTGAGTTTCTTTTCTAGTTATTTGTTGCTGAGCTCTGACAACATTTATTTTTATACCAGCCTCTTTTATTTCATTGGGAACTTTCATAATTTTTTTTAATAACGATGCGCATCGATTATTTTTAATTATTAATAATTGTGGAATTCCATGTTCCTGGCAAATTTTCTTCAGGTCTCTCAACGATGCACGGAATGCTGTCGTTGATCGAGATTTGTCCTGATTCAAATAAATATTATTTGCCTCCTCCTCGTATAATATGTTCCCTATTTTGATACACTCATAATGATTTTTATTTTCAAATTCACAATTGATAAGGCCTGTAACTGTACAAATTCTTTAGGTGGTTTCAATAATTCCACGATTCCAGGGTGATCAAGCCTGTCATCAGAAGGAACATTGAAATTTTCCTGCGGATTGTTGTTCAGTTTTCTATTTTGTGCCCTCGTCATGACGTTTACCATCTGGCTTGAATTTTTCGCCATTTCTTTCAATTCATCAGAGTCAATTCTTATACGTGATAAACTGTCGGCTGTCACATTATCTTTTCCTTTGACATAATTTATAGTAAAATCATATTCTTCCAGCGCTAATCTAAATTTAGTTAGTCTACTTGAAGGGTTAGTCATACCGAAAAGATAAAGTAATGGTTTGTGATCTGTCAAAATAGTGAACCTTTTACCATATAAATACGGACGAAATTTTTTTACACTCCAGCATATAGCTAGCAATTCTTTTTCTATAACACAATAATTGATTTCTGCTTTATTTAGAGTTCTGCTGGCAAATGCGACAGGTTTGTCATCCGAATTCGATAAAACTGAACCAACAGCATAATCAGATGCATCTGTTCTTAAAATAAATTCATTATTTTCTGAAAAATCAGGATATGCGAGAATCGGTGGCTGTATTAAAGCCTGTTTTAATGTCTCGAATGCTTCCTGACATTCTTCGTCCCATTTGAAGACCACGCCCTTTTTTGATAATTTGTTCAGAGGGACTGCTATTTCAGCGGAATTTTTTATAAATTTTCTATAATAATTCGCGAATGCTACGAATCGTTTAGTTTCGCTTGAATCTTTTGGAACCGGATATTTTTGCATGACACGTATTTTTTCGAAATCTGGGGATATTCCTTCGGATGAAATCACATGTCCCAGGTATAATATCTGTTTTTTCAAGAATTCGCATTTATAAGGATTCAACTTTAAATTAACTTGTCTCAACCGCTGCAGAATTCTGAGTAAATTTTGATTGTGGCCGGTTAAATTATTACCGAAAACTATTAAATCATCCAAATAAATGGAACATTTTTCATAGTTTAACCCTGACATAGCTATAGTCATCGCTCGCTAGAAAGCGCTAGGGCTAAGTTTCAACCCCATGGGTAGTCTCGTCATTTGATACTGACCCCTATCAGTTGTAAGACTTGTGAAGGGCCTAGACGATTCATCCAATTCTATTTGATAATATCCTTGTGACAAGTCGAGATGTGAAAAGTACATTGCTCCTGACAGTGAGTCCAAGATTTCATCTATACAAGGCAATGGAAATTTATCGTCTTCAATACGCTTGTTTAAGAGGCGATAGTCGATAACTACCCTCCATTTCCTAGTACCATTAATATCAGATTCCTTTGGTACCACCAATAATGGTGCTGACCATTCGGACCTTGTTGGCTCGATAATCCCGTCAGATAGCATTTTTCCAATTTGTTTATTTATTTCAGCTTTTTGTGACTGTGGCAAGCGGTATGGTTTAACATATACCGGAGTCGCGTCGCTCTTCAAATGTATTGTCTGTTTACAAACATTCGTTACCGTTAGTGGGTCATTCTCTAAGCAAAACACATCTGCATATTTTGCACAAATTTTATGAATAGAAGTTTTTTCTTCATTACTGAGACCTTTGACATTTATAGACTCGAGTAAAGTATCTATACGCTCTACTGTGAATTGTGTATTTCCGAAAGTATGAACATCGAATTTTGATATACTTTCTGTCTTTGGTTTGAAATTTTTGAACCTGACTTCCCTTTCAGTAACATTTAAAATTTTCACTGGTATCCTGTAATCACAAGGTTTTGCGATAATTCCCGCAGTATAAACTCCTTCAGCAATTTCTTCTGGAATAACAATACAATCATCTGAATTTTGAGCTTGAAAATATTCAATAATTTCACACCTTGGAGGAATCGTAGTGTAATCATCATATTTGGAATGAAGTGGCATTGAAAACTTCTCGCCATTTATGAAAATCGAAAATGTAAATGTCTCATAGTTTAATATTGCAGAGTATTCAGCAAAGAAATCTGATCCAATAACGCCATTCATATCATTCCCAAAGTCATTCACCACATGGAATTCATGACCTACCTCACCGTTATCTAATTTCAACATGATATTTGCTGAGCCTAGCGTAGACACAGATCCAGCTATACCGTTTATTTTTATTCTATTTGTAGTGTTAACATATTGATTTTCATTCACACTTGATGCAAACAGTACACTCACAGAAGCACCACTATCTAATAAAAATGTTAAGTCATTCATTCCATTTTTCATACATACATAATTCAAACTATTCATACACAACACCTCGCAATCATCTACACTCTCACTAAAAGGCACGAAAAAACTGATCGGCCTGTTTCGAAGTATCATTTATTTCGGATCCTTGATCCTCTTTGAGATGAATTAAAAGTCCGATGATTATTACTATTTAATCGCCCCCTAAAATTTCCACGAAACTGTTCACGGTTTTGTCCTCTGAAATTATTACCGTTCCTAAAATTATTTATGTTAGAGTTACTGAAATTTCTAGAAGCACCCCTTGATCTTCCGCGCCAATTTTGCTGGAGACCTCGACTCGTATTGTTCTGGTGACTGAATCTTGATCTTCCACGCATGTGAAAAACCTGCGACGAAGATGTGACACCTCTTGAATTTTCCTCATCAGTAGCGCCGCTTATCGCGTCTTTCAACTTGCTATAATTTCTCGCTTTTATAACAGTACGTAAGTCGTGATTTCGTAGTCCATTTGCGAAAGCATTGAGAGCAATTTTTTCATTCGTACCTTTGAGAACTTGCATTGCTTCGTCGTTACCTTCGGACTGTGCTAAAGTCAAATTGACTAGTAGTTGTTCAATTGATTTTCCAAATTCATTCACAGATTTATCTTTTCGTTTTGCGTTATGTAATTCAATCGATAAGCTTGTTGCTGAATGTTTAGTCAATAAATGCATTTTGATGTCTTTAATTAAATCAGCATTTGACGGATATGTTGAATCTAACCTCATTTTCGCGCTTTGGGATAATCTAGTTTTGAGAACATATTTGGTTAGCAATGATTTTCCATCGTTATCTAAAAGACTATCGTATAATTCAATAGCATCGATCAATTGTTTTACTGATTCTTCACTATCGTTGATTACTGTTAATGAGCTTGAAGCTGTTCTAAGATCGAATTTTTCGCCCATATTTTCGGTTGAATTGTTAGTATTTGTCGCTATATTTGTAATATTGGATAATCTAGACACTAATGTTTTTCGAGTTTCAGTCAATAGTTTTCTGGATGCTTCCACGTACGACTCTACTTTTTGAATTGAATCTTGATCATATTTCGCTTTATCAAATCCCTTCTTCAAATTTCTGAACTCATTTTCTATCCTATCTAATTCTTCAAGTTTATGATTTATTACCTTTATATCTACACGTCTCTCTTGATTATCTTTCACTAAATTCCTATTAAATACTTTGATTTCCTCAAATAAATATCTAAATAAGTCCACTGTGCTCATTTGTTAGCTAAGCGGATGGGAACAAAAATATCTGCGAAAAGGGAAATACAATAACAAGAAAAACCTTAATAGCTAGTTATACCAAGTACGGAATCATGATTCTTCCTCTGTCTTCGATGTCAATTCCACGATTGCTGTAGTTGTAGTTGAACCTCAAGGCGGAGTGCCTGAGCAATACAGATGGTAACACAGCTTTTCAAGAATAAATATCCATTCACTTGTTTCACTGCACTACACCAGCTCCTGGCTTCGTGTTATCTCTCTTCTAATCTTCTTCTCCAATGACTTTTTGCATTTGCGTTTCAGGTATATACAAACTGCCAAGATAATGGTGATGAAGGCTACTATGCCTAGTATTTCAGCTACCGAGAAAGCACCAGTTTTTCCATCAGCTGACACACCACCACTGTTCCCTGCTTGGGATATGATAACTGTTCCTTCTTTCGACTGAGTTTTCCCCATTTTGGACGGTTATGCAATCTTCATCTTAGGTTTCTCAGTCTCTACCAGCTGTTACTGAGTATAGTAGGACTGGCAGGATCGCCATGTAATAAACTTATAGTCTATTTAGGTTCGTTTTGGTTGATTGGAATAAAACAGAAGATTAAGAACTTCATCTATTTGTTCGACCTTTTTACAAGTCAGAATCGATACTACTTATAATTTCTTCTGTTCTAATTAGTTGTACAATGTTATTATATTACTTGCTAACATAACAATAATAATGTATGCGTCAAGGAGAGAGCTGCGTTGGCTGCTTTTGCAGTGTTCCAGTTTTGATGTTTAAAATATTGAAGGATGTCATTGTTTCGAATTGGATACACATTTGTTATACCATCACAATGGAATTAGACGTTGCAACAAAGCTTTGTATGAATGCATGAGAGATTTCAGATCATTGGATCACGAAGCATTTCAAGCTGAACTCGAAAAAATAGAGTTCCTAGAAATATTCGAAATGAATAATATTATTGATGAGTTGCGTTTCTTGAATGATAATATCCTGTCGGTTTATAATACGCATGCACCATTGAGGCGTATTATTTTCTTCATTTCATTTTATTTTAATTTTATTTATTTCAATCAATAAATCACGATTGAATGACAGAGATATTCGATATTACTAATACAAAGGTGAATTTTGAGTGCACCCAGGTGTAGAACACCTTTGTGTGCATATTATCACATTCGATTTTAAAATGAGCTTGGTTTCCTAATAAGTACAAGTTCTGTTTTCAAGGTAGCTTTTAAAAACATTTAATACTGTATCCCTGACACAAAAGCATTCGAGAACATCTATAAGTTCGTCATGGGATATAGTATCGAAGGCTTTTGCAAAGTCAAGAAAAATTGCTATATATTTGTTATTCCTGTCTATACTTGCCTTTATTTCGTTGATCAGGCTGAACATTGCGTCACTAGTGCTGGTTCCTTCTCTAAACCCATAATGTTGACTGTTGAGAATATTATTTTTGGTAAGATAATTATTCAACCTCGACTTGAGACATTCTTCAAAAACCTTGGCTGAAGTGTTGATGAGACGAGGTCTATAGTTTGAGATCTTGTTAGTATCGCCTATTTTGTATATTAGGTTCACAACTGATGTCTTGAAATGTGTGGGTACAGTTCCGTGTTCAAATATTGAATTTTTAATAAGTGACAATATCTTGGTGTATGTTTTTTATTGTTTTTGGAAGAGATGCCATCAAGTCCAGGGGTACAGTTGTTTTTAAGTGTATCCATATGTTCAATTCATTCATTTTGGTTCAAGAAAGATGGATGTTATCATATCTGGGAATGCGGTTTCGATGTTGTTTGGCCAATAAGTTATTTTATTTGCTATGTCATGACCTATATTAGTGAAATAGTTGTTGCAGTAGTTTGCCATATCTTCGTCATTCGGGAACGTCTGGTTGTTATCATCTAGTATAAGAATATTATTGTTCTTTTTTTTGCATTCTTTATAGTTCTTTTCAGGTAGTTTCTATATGTTTCATAATGATTTGATAATTGTATGTCATTCTTTTTTATTGCAATCCTTTCAATTTTGTCCCTATATTCAATAGAATTTATGATGCCAATAGTTATCCAGGGTTCAATTTTTCTGTGGTTTTCATAAGCGAACTGTTTGGAGTCTTGACATTTTTTTAAATTAGAGACTAGTATATTACATGCAATTTCCGGGTCATTTGATGAAAGTACTCCAGTTCAGTTATAAGAGTTCACTAGTTTTTCAAATTTCTCTTCATTTATAGTTGTTATAGTTTTCTGTGTTCGGATAGTCGGTGTATCTTCGCATGAAATGCATAGAAAGACTGGATAATGATCAGTTAGGCTGGAGTTGATGACCGATGAATTGTATGATATATTTTTCTTATTAAGGCTACTTTGGAGAAAAATGTGATCAATGCACGAGGCTGTGTTTTTTGTCACCCTTGTGTAAGCATTGATAAGGGATATGTTGCCCTCAGATGAGAGCATCCATATGTAGTTATTTACTGTGGGGCCTCGTTCCTCTGAAATATCAATGTTTGAGTCGCCAATCGAAAGGTTTATATTTGCATTTTGTTCATTATGAAGATAGTTTTCAAGTTCAACGGTGAAATCAACTATGGATGTAGAAGGGGATCAATAGCAAGCATTTATACAGAATGTGATATTTTTGTGTAATATGCTGATATCACTGATGGTGATTCCAGTGTGAGACAGAGTTCTATGAGAAGTATTTATATTTAGTGTTGATCAAGCATAAATTATCATCCCATCATTTTGGTTCAATTTACTGTCATTATATTTACAAATAAATTCAGGTATATTAAGGTTATCAGTCGAATCAATTTGCCAAGTTTCACTGAGTATAATTGAATCAATAGTTTTGAGTTGATATGATCCGAGGAGAACATTGAATTCGTCAAGATTTTTCTCAACACTTCTTATGTTCAGATGTAGGATTTGTGATATATTATTATTGTTCCGAATATTATACATTTTGTGAATGAAGTCGTTACAGTTAATTGAGTTCCAATTGTTTGTATCACCTTCTTTCTCGAGTTCTTTCAGAACGTCTATTTCAGGTACATTCCCCATCAGGTGACTATATAGAATTGAGAAGTAGAGTTTATTTGTGATCAGTTTTGTTTTTCAGTACCGTTTGGTGTTATTCTAGTATCAGGCAATTGAGATCTGTACTATATTTAGTTTCGATTTTCTCATTCATGAATAACTATCGACCTATCAGTGTAATTACTACGTACTCAAAAATATTTGAGGAATGTCTAAGAAATAGATTACTAGATTATCTGATCTCAGTGAAGGTACTAAACAGCAATGAATTTGGATTTATGAAAAATATTAGCACAAATGATGCTATATTCGAACTCGTGAATAATATTGAAAAAGTCTTGACAAAAATAAGAAAGCAATTGCTGTTTTCCTAGATCTTGCGAAGGCTTTCGATACTGTATCTGTGTCCGAGATATTGTATTGGAAACCTTCGAGAATCATTTGAGCAATAGAAAACAAATCACCAAAATCAGAAATGTCAAAAGTGACACCCTTGAAACTAAGATACCAGGAAACAGTGCTTGGTCCACTTCTTTTTATCATTCACATCAATTCACTGCTAAACCTAAACATAAATGGTAACTCAATCTCTTATGCAGATGACTCAGTTCTCCTTTTCGGAAGTGAAACCTGGGAAAATGTTGACAATAAAGTGGCTCATGGATTGCACCTGGTAAAATGTTGGCTCGACAAAAAAAACTAACCTCAAATTCGGATAAAACATTCTATATCGCCTTTCCGATAACAGATTCAAAGAGACCACAATTCAATTATTTCACAATAAATGATCTTATAATGAAAGAAACTAATTCCATAAAATATCTAGGTATCACTCTGGAAAAAAATCTAAAATAGACAAATCACATTGAAGACTTGATATGTATATGATACGCAGAATATTAACAAAAAAACTTCTTCTGCAAATCTACGAGTACCTAGTCGAATCACTCCTAAATTATGGAATCATAGTGTGGGGAGGGCTCTATGACAATAATGCATTAAACCAACTGAATGAATCCATCTATAATGAATCCATTCTGAATGTGCGATAGCAACTGCATCTTCTGATTCAGATCTTCAAACTAACATTTTGTGAACCATGATTATCGGACTAGACAACACATAAACAAAAATATGGTAATACCATTTGCTACTCCTGGTGGAGTTTTTTTTTTAGGTTAGGTTATTCTCTGTATTTTTTGAGGAAACTGTGGAAGAATCGGCCCCTTGGCCTAACAGTATTATTCACCTATATATATGTGCTTCATGTTACTTGTATTGGTAAATAATAAATGTATTATTATTATTATTATCATTATTATCATTATTATTATTATCAAACCAAAGGTTTGTTACAACCCTTGCACCAAAAATTCATAACATCCTACCTAATGACATCAAAGTGATCACTAAATATATAAACTTTTTTGATAAATGCAAGCACTTTATTCATATGAATAGTGATGACATACATAAAATGCTGTAAAAGGTTGCTGAAATAGTTCAACTTCACTGATGTATTCACTATTATAATTACTATCCCTATTCATTATTAGTATCACTATAATTTTTTTCATTGTATCACTAGTCTGCACATATCAATACCTACTTTTTTCCTCTCTCAATCTATAATATATTGCTATTATTGCACACACTGGTGTTAACTCACCTAGGTGCATAGTTGTGAAAATGTACTAACGAACTTGTCATCATCACATATAGATGTATGATATGTTATTAATTTTTTTTTTGAATGAATTCAATTGAATTGAATTTTTTTTAATGAATATTGAATTTGATACTGAACAATTATTACAGCATTTCTTACGTTTTGGGCATGCATTTGTCTCATGTTCATCACTGCACAGAGAACAAACTGATTCATTTCGACAGTCTTGCTTTTTGTGGTAGAATACTTAGCAATGGACGCATTTAGTTACCTCTAAATCTTCATAGACTGTATATATTTTCCATCCAACGCATATTCCCTCCACTGTCATGATGTTGTGAAAAGCTGCTGATGAACATTCGCAGAATATTGTCTTAAGTGTAGAACCTCTTTCGTGTCTTAAGTGTATTTCTGTAAAGTCACCATCCACTAGATTTTATTGTTTTACCTATATATTTTTAAATCTGCTCCTTTTCCATTTGATGATTGAAGTTCACAATCTTGATTCTAGGTTCCCTCATTTTTGTTAGTTTTATGTTATATATGCATCTTGTAGTTTGTTTTTTTCTAACAGTTCCTAATAGATCTGTTTCATCTTCTGTTTGGCATTCAATGATTACAGTGCCCTATTTTCATATTTTGAATTCTTCAACTCCAATTTTCAATTCGGATATATCTTCGTTCAGGTTCATGTCTTCTCTCATTTGTTTCCCATCTTGTATGATATTTGGTTCAATAATCAGGCTGTGGTAGGTTTTTCGTGCAATGGTATTATCTCTTTTTTGTTCAGCAGCATCTGCATAAGATGGCTGAGGAGTCTTGTTTATTTTTGAGGTTTCATATTCTTCAAGTTTATCTTTCACCATTTTGATTATCTCATTCTTTTTACCTATTATATGGTCTTTATCCTTCATGAAATTTTGTAGTATACCTACCAATTTGAAGTTGCGGCAGTTCCAACAGTGAAAAATCAGCAGTCGTTTTTGAAGTGGTGAACATTTGATTTCTGATGACGTTAGTTCTGAGCATTCCATATTCCATTGTTCTTCTGCATGAATCATATGGAAGTTCCTTTGTTGTTCCTTTGTTGTTCCTTTGTTGGCTGTTCAATCTGATTGCACAAGCTACACTCCATTATGGGGGGAAATAACAAGAAAGTTGACTAGACTATGTCTAGAGTTGGGAAAAAATTCACTATCAGATCTCTGTTTGTTTTGCGCTTGGCAAAAAAAGGCGATGAGAACTATCAAGTTAATGATATCACTGAGGGATAAAGAAAAGATGAGAAAAATATAAAATACGATCACAAGTTTCACTACACTGGCTTGTCAAAATGAAATGAAAGCTCACCTCCACCACGTCTTGCGGACACAAGGTGTAGATAAGATATATGCAGAACTTCGGGTCACCTAGATATCAATAAAAACAAATGACAGTGCCCGATCAATGATTTTTTATGTATGGGTATCCATAAGTATCAGCGGACCAGAGTGCTATCGACTTTAATACTTCAGGAAACAGATTTGAATTTCATTTTCATACAGTTTCACAGAATCGCATTCAGAAGTCCTTGTATAACTTGATCTGAATGAATGACTTTGAAGCTACTGCTAGTATGTTGTCCTTTATCTCGCCTTTTATAGCACATATCATGATTTTTTAAATATCAAATACCATTTTCCCGGATGATTAGAAATATGCTCTGTTTCAACCACTTCCAAAAGAAAGATTGGTCAGTGAGCTGAAAGATCTTCGCCCTGTTAGTATCCTCCCAACACTTTCTTAAGTTCTTGAGAGACAAATAGATCTACAATTACGAGAATATTCCTTAGGTACAATCTGGTTGTCGGACACACCATAGCTGTGAAACTTTATACTTCGCTCTCCATCACTGATGATATTCCGAGGGGGATTGATAAGAAGCAAGCCACAATATTAGTTTCATTGGACTATTCAAGAGCCTGCGATACTCTGGATAATAGATTTTTGTCAACAAAACTCAAATGTATGTCAATTTTTCCGAGAGTTATGTAGGTATGAGAAGCCAAAGCGTCAAAATTATTGAAATGCTATCACATCCTCTTCAGATAACTGCTGGTGTCCCTTAGGGATCAATATTGGGTCCACGTTCATTTGCTCTCTATAGGTTTGATTTCGAAAATGCTGTCAGCTATTGTAATATAAATTTTTATGCTGATGACACTCAGTTGCACCATTCATTTTCACCACAAGATCTCGAGGTTGCAATTGATAATATTAACAGTGACATCTCCGATTTAATTGGCAAATCGAAAGATCATTGTCTGAACGTGAACGCAGATGAAACAACAATGATGGTTTTTGGCTACAAATGTCAAAAAACTCTCTTAACGGATGAGGTGCGAATAACTGTAGGAAATGGCAAAGTAACACCAAAAAAGTACTAGAAACTTGGGTTTGATAATGGACAACGAATTGGGTACAAATATCATATTCCCCCATCCGTAGAGCAGCATTCGCCAATCTCGAAAAAAATTCTTTATAATAGGGAATTATGAACGAAAAATTGCAAACTATCCTCTGTTAGGCACTGATATTATCTCGTTTCATTTATTGTGATTCAATTTATGGGCCAAGTATTGACTCTGTTGACATTCGTCGCAATCAGGTTATGCAGAATTCATGTCTTCGCCTCATTTATGGTATCAGACGACGAGAAAACATATCCCATAAATTGAATGAACAGAATTGGCTCAATATGGCAGAAAGAAGACTTCTGCATGCAGCTTGTCTATTCCACAAAATCATTCTCATGAAGACGCCCCCATATCTCGAAAGAAAAATAACATTTCGTGAGGATGTACATAATATAAATGTTCGATTCAAAGGAGTCATAACGCCACCTGTTCATAGAACAACTATTTTCCGAAGGTCATTCTCCTATCAGGTCTCGGAAATTTATGACTCCATTCCTCATTACTCGAAATCTTAGAATGAAGTTGTGTTCAAAAAACGATTGAAAAAATATCTCCTGGACGATCATATGACGTGAGATACTGAGATAACCTAATCTATGCGATATGATGAACTGAGGTGGAGTTTGAACAAGATTATGGCTCCTTCAATAGGTTTCATGGATTTGAAAATTTCTATGGTATCATCAATAAATAAGTATTGTGAGGTATTTGGTGAGTTCGTCAACATTTATGAATGTATTTATATATGTATTTATGAATGAATTTTGAACTTTTTTTTCACTGGAGAATAATAACAGAGGTTTCTGTATTGTGTACTCAGTACATGATATATTAACCCCCTGATATTCGGTGTTTTCTCATGAAAGTACTTTTTGTGATGTGAACTTTTTTTTTTTCGTTTATCTGTTTCTCTTCTGTACTTCGATCATGGGAAATGAAGAACGGATAACCGACACTTGATAATCACTCTAGAATACATTGAATGCACCTGATGGACGAGGAAGAGCTAGAAGCTATTGCACCAGAAGAATCATCTGATCATTTCATGAAGCCAGCAATCTACTGAGAAACGTAGATCGAGCTGTCAGTACACCATGGTGGAACTCAACTGAAAGTTCTACCGTTTCGAAAAAACTAAATAATAAACCCTTAAATGAATGACTTCAAATGAGTGATTGGGAATGATAAGAGAATACAAGACGGTTATCGAAGAGTTTGAAAGAAAGAATCCAAACATGGCCTTCGCATGTCTTTTTCTGAGTTTCCTTGGAAAAGAATGTGTTTCGAATCGGGAGATCCTACGCGATGTGCTGAAGAGATTTCGGAAATCATCATGCTGGGGATGGAAACGTATATACCACAGGAACCACTGGTAACCATGGTTCAATAGGACCTGTTCTAGGGTCGTCGCTCTGAAGCAAGCAGCATACCATCATTGGCGCAGAAACCCATGCCTGCAAACTAGAGCTGAATGTGTTGAACCCAGGAATACATGCGATCGATAGGTGAGTCTGAAGAGACATACAACACGAAGATGAGATCAAAGCTCATAGAGTGCCCAAATGGTTTCCGTTCATTTCGGAACTTCGCCAAGGCAATCGGGAGAAATTTCACTTTCACCTCATTTCCTCCCCTCACAAAGGATCATAATACATCGGCTAGAACACCCCAAGAAAAAGCCAACACCTTCGCCAAAATGTTTGTAGACAATTCTACCTTGGATCCACGAGGCTAAAAATTGCTACGATCGATAACCGTATGCCAGAAATTGTCTTCCGGCAACGCACAATGAGACACATTCTGCTTAGTCTCAACGTCAAGAAGGCTATGGGGCCTGACGGAATACCGCCTATTGTTCTCAAGAAATGTGCCCAGAACTAACACCAGTTCTTTGCAGGTTGTTCACCTTTTCGTACAAACTCGGCGTATTTCCTTCTGACTAGAAGAAAGCTAGGGTCCAATCGATTCCAAAGAAGGGCAAGAAAACCCTAACAATACTGACTATAGACCGATTGCACTATCTGTGATCTCTGAAGTAATGGAAAAAGCGATCAACATCGAGCTCATCAGATATCTAGAGAGCCCGAGAATCGTGAACGACCGACAATATGGCTTTCGTCACCTAGAGACCTGCTTACCTATGTGACACATAAGTGGCAGGTGTCAATCGAGAAACATGGGGAGTCCCTGGCTGTAGTCTTGGATGTCTCTAAAGCATTCTACCGAGTTTGGCACCAAGGCCTCCTAGCAAAACTTCCGTCATATGGTTTGCCGCCCCAACTGTGTCTCTGACTATCGAGTTTCCTTGCAGATCACTCTACGTGGTGGTAGACGGAGTCTCGTCTGATATAATGACGATCAATGCTGGTGTTCCACAAGTCTCTGTCTTTGCACCGACTTTGTTCTTGCTCCACATCATTGATTTGTTGGATGTGACCTCCATCCAGTTCATAGATGATAGTACACTTCATTCCGCCTTTTCCTCTAGAGCCCCTATATCATCGAACGAGGCCAGAGGTCAGAGGCCAGAGAGAAGACGTAGACAAGTCGATGCTTCAAATGAGGATCTGACAAGAATTCTGAAATGGGGATCTGAAAATCTAGTACAGTTCAATGCAACAAAAACTCAAGCTTGTTCAACAAGGAGGCAGATCACCCAATTCCCAATTTGTTGATGTCTGGTACTACTGTTCCTATGAGGTCAATATCCATGCTGGGTGTCACCACCAACAGCGCTCTCTCATATGACGATCATGTGAGGTCCATTACGAGAGCTTCTTCAAAAAAATTTGGTTTTCTTTTCCGTGTGAAGAGGCACAAAGCATAAATTCGACCTGTCCTGGAGTACTGTTCACAATTTTGTAGCTCAGCCCCTAAACATACGCTAAAGCTCTTAGATTCGATTCAGAAGAGAGCTATTCGCCTAGTCGATGATACAACACTCACCAAATCATTGACCTCTCTAGAACATCATTGAAAAGTCGGCGACCTCTGCCTTATTTATAGATACTTCCATCTATATCATCTATTATGCCACCACGTGCGATTCCCAGAAGACAAACCAGACGAGCTCAGGCTGGTCACCCCTACACTGTCAGGCTCGAGACCTGTCGAACATCGCTATACCAAGCACCATTCATCAATAGAACGGAAAGTTGTGGAATTCTTTGCCTAGTGAAGTCTTTCCTGATGCTTACAACCTCCAAACGTTCAAAAAAATTCCAACTCCTTCCTTCTCTCCCAAAATACCACCGCTGAATTGGCAATAGTTATAGAGTTTGAAGACAAGCATATTCTTTATGCTCAATAAACTTTTTATGGTTCTATTGATTCTCGTGCAATTTAGAGTTTGTTATACATTCAAATTAGCAAACAGTGGTATGAAAACTCAAAGTGTGAACAAGGCGAATCAGAATCAATGAGAGAACATATACAGGGTGGCCAATCGAAAACGTACCGCAAGGCATTACAGGCTGGGAAAGAACTTTTCGATAAAATCCGAAAACAGGTCAAGTCACTTAACCTTTTATAGTCTCTTTTTCCGCATTATTTCAAATATGGATGTCTGCATGATCAAGTTTGCTACCTGGGATTGAAAATAGTACTAACTTCAAAAATTAATATGGAATTGAGAAGAGAGGGAAATACATGATACTTAAAATGAAGCCGATATTCAAGATTTTCATGGTTTCAATTTGTTACACTGAAGCTGAAATAAATATTTTTTGTAGGTGCTTTTGAATTTGTGAATATCTCTATTTTTTATTGATTGAGGTACAGAGTTGTAAACCTTACAAATTTGGTAAGAGAATGACCGCTTGAAGGATTCTGTTCTGAAATGGGAGGGTGATAACGTACCTTTGTATCGTATATTCAAATTGTAGATGTTGGAACGGAATCTCTTGACGGCTGTTCATAACGTTGACGAATAGAAATGGAATGATCACAGTAGTAACATCTATTATCGAATGACGTATGGTTTCCATAGCGAACTTTCCAATTTTTGCTTCCACTGCCAATACTCAGTGAATTTCAATAATGATTTTTCCAGAGCTTTTCTGGTTGGATACCAACTTGTGATATGTCATTAGAAAGGAAATTGAATGCTGAATAACGTAAGGAGGGAGGGAAATAGGGTTGCCTTTTAAAATGAAAAAGTGGATGTTACTTCCGGTCAGGCCGGAAGTTAACTTCGACATGTCGATATGCTCAAATTCTGGCTCTTATGTCATATCGATGCTCCAAATTTCACAAGCCTACCTCATACAATAACTGAGATCTTCCGTAGGCAATACTTCCCATCCACCTCCCGGTATAATATCCTCATTACCTACTATATTGTAAGTTATTAGTTCAAAATTCGGTATTTGTATTTTTGACATGAAAGTTCTATTGATTTCAATAATTTTCTCAGGCCAACTTTTTTCGAAGATATGGTAATCAAATTTTCTACTTTTAACGGGCACCAAATTGGATTTTTGCAAAAAAAAGGGAAAAACATATTATATGCCTCAATTTCAAGTCATCATTTTGCATGTCCCATTGTATTATGTAGCTCAATCTATTTCATTTCAGGATGACTTGAATAAAGTAGTGTTGTAGTGGAACGTACATAAAATTAGCAGATCAAGGAACAGTATCACTCCCACAGGAAGACGATCTATCATGTTCGACATGCCGTCACTTTATGGCACAAAAAAACATTATGAAATGTAATGTAATGTAATGTAAATAGGATGGTGACAGATGCGCTGCGACCCTATTAGATCTATTGTGCCCCATCTGCTTCTGCTGTCTCAAGGTGTTCTTGTTCACAGCAGCCCCTCAAGCCTCAATTTCATCAGGAATTTGGGGATTTTTAGGGGATCCATTCGTGGTATTTCTCCCACTGTCAGCTGGTGTGATTCCAGTACATTCAATCTTTTGAGATGGACGGCATAACACTCCATTAAAATGTGGTGGGGTGTTTCTGGATGTTCCCTGCAGAATCTGCAGGTACTGTCCTCCTCTAAGCCTAGCTTCCTTAAGTGTTCTTTGAGTCTGCAAAGCCCCGTTAGACTTATTTTGCCTTTAGACTTATTTTGCTGAGGTTGATCAGTGTCTTCGATCTTGCTCAGTTAAAATTGCCGAGGAGATCTTTGGCCTGCCGCAGCCCTGGAAGTCTTTGCCAGTAGGTTGCTCTCATTTCTTCTTCAACTTTATCAAATTCTTCTTGGAAGTAAGACTTCCCAAGTCAGCAGAATGGTTCTGGCCCGATCAGTGGCGTTGATGCACCTTTTTGAGCCAGGATGTCTGCTTGTTCATTTCCCTCGACTCCGACGTGCCCCGGCACCCAGAGGAGAATCACCTTGTTGTTTCCGCCTAGATTATTGAGTTTGGCTAGGCTTTCCCAAACCATCTTCGAGTTGATGCTGTATGGTATTTCCTATCGAGGTTGAGCTGAGTGCACCTTTCTATGGCGTGAATTTTCGCTTGAAAAATGCTGGGGAACTGGCCCAGTTCCCTCGGGAGTTTTAGATTCTATGCTCCATTCTTTCTTGGTACTCCGTACCGTTCGGAAGAATCTCTCAAAACTGAATTTCTGAATGATTTCGTCTGTTGGGAGGTCGGCAAGGTGTGCACTTTCGGTAGGGGTTGGGTCCCTTACCCCGTGTGCTATCCCCTTGAGTCCGACTTTAGCCAACCTGAGGTGAGCTCCCCAAGCAGTTCTCCTCACCATGATATGTAGAGGTGTGACGTCCAGAATGACCTTCATAGCTGCTGTTATGCAAAGACATGCTTGTCTTTGCACCTCCTCTAAGGTCTTCCTCGATGTGGCCAGTTCGGTTCTACCGTGCCACACTACTGCTTCGTAGGTGATCATAGGTCTCACTATCATGGTGTACATCCATCGCAGTACTGATGAGTTACAGCCCCACGTTTTTCCCGCAATGTTCCTGCACACCATCAGTGATGATTTTGCCTTGTTGACTATATTCTCTACGTGTCTGTTCCAGAGTAGTTTGGAATCTAGGGTGAGCCCTAGATACTTCACCTCTTGCTGCCATTCTGAGTCTGCCCCGTCGAGACGGATGGTCCTTAGGGGCTGAAGTTTTGTTTTTCTGGTGAAGAGTACCACTGTGGTTTTTGTTGGGTTAATTCTCAACCCTACCGAGAGGCACCATCTTCTGATGATCTCTAGCTCCCTTTCAATAAGATCGCAGAGGGTTCCTTCAAATTTACCTTTGGCCATGATGACTATGTCGTCAGCGTATCCTAGGCAAGTGACTCCGTTTCCGGTCAGTATTCCGAGTAGTTCGTCTACTACGAGGCTCCACATCAGAGGTGATAGTACCCCTCCTTGTGGGCATCCATCTGGATGTGGTTCTGTCCACTCCCTTGTTCATCGGGGTCCTTTTTATTGTTTCGTGAGAGGTGTTGTCGAATGCCCCCTCTATGTCTTAGAAGGCGCATATGGCCATTTCTTTTTGCTCAAATGATCTCTGGATGTATGCATGCTGCCCGGGGTGCAATGGCACCCTATCCAGTATCTCATTTCTAATTTGTTTATCTACAATCGTCTCCAGTGTTTTCAGCAAGAAGGAAGACAGAGAGATTGGTCTGAATGACTTCGGTAGGGTAGGATCCTTCTCTCCTACTTTGGGAATGAAGGTCACCTGTGCCCTCCTCCAGTTGCTCGAGATGTACCCGAGTGCCAGACTGAATCTGGCTGCTCTGGTCATGAGGCGCAGTACTTCCGTTTGCCCTTTTTGTAAAATGGCTGGAAATATGCCATCAATTCCAGACGACTTGAATGGTTCGAAGTAGTTGATTGCCCATTTCAGCCTTTGGGAAGTGCATATGGTCTTTGCTACTTCCTAGTCTTCTCGATTGACTTTACTTGGTTTCCCCAGTGATCTGTCGGGTTCAAATGGTGCGCTGCCTGTGCTCTCCAGTAAGAGGAGAGCTCGTTGCCCTTCATCCTCTGTGCAGGGCTTGAGGTGATTGTCTCACAGAAGCACCTGAAGCTGTTCCTCTTAGCTTTCCTTATTTCTTTGTTATAGTTTTTCAACCTTTCGGAGTAGTAGCCCTGCCAGTCTCCGTCCCGCTTGGCTTTATTGAATAGCCAGCGGACTTCGGATCTCAGATTTGATTGGTGCTCATTCCACCAAATGGTACCACAGTGTGATTCATTTTCTCTGATGGGGCAGCTGGATTCATATGCATCCATGATTGCCCCATTAACTGCCTCTAGTGTCTGTGCCGTGACTGTTGCCGTTGAACTTAATCTGTTCTAGGTTACATTTTAGGTTGGTGGTATATTTTCCACAATCTGTATTTCTAGGATTTCTAGTGAGGGTTGTTTGTGTCACAAGCCCTTTCACTTTGAACATAATGATTCTGTGGTCGGAAAGAGAGGGTTCGTCTGAGACCCTCCGGTTCCTAACCATTCTGCTAACGCTCGGGCTGCCGAGCGTTAAATCTTATACTTCTTGTCTAGCCCTAGTTACGAAAGTGGGGACACAGCCCACATTAAGTATGTTTAGGTTAGCCGCAAGTATGTATTCTAGCAGTTACTCACTTCTTTGATTGGTGTCCGTGCTGCCCCAGATTGTGTTGTGGGCGTTAGCGTCGCATCCCAGCAGGAGCGGTAGATTTCTCCTGCTGCAGTAGTCGGATAGCCTCTGAACCTCTTCCGGTGGTGCTTGCTCATCTCCAGCGAAGTATCCTGAGACTATTAATATGTCGAGGAGTGAATGCCCTGTGTGGATTCTGGCCCGGACAGGTACTAGGTCACTTGTCATGAACTCTGAGAGACATACATAATTAGTGCCATTTCTGATCAAGATGCAAGCTTGTCACATCTGACATCCCAGAATTCCTTTCTTCCTCTGTACTTCAGTCCCCTGACCTGCCCTCTGTTGACCCAAGGTTCTTGAATCAGCACAACTCCCAAGTATGCCCCAGCGAACACCCTCGATAAGGCGGCTGATGCTCCCTTAGCGTGGTGCGTGTTCACTTGGGCCACTTTGATTGGGGCAGCCATTGCTACTGGTGAGTTGGAGTGCTTGCCTCCTCTTCATCCAGCAACATCTACTCTTCTTCGCTTGGGGTAACTTGGTTGTTCTGGTCCATGCTCTCAGTCGATTCGACTTCGCTGGTCGCTTCTGAAACAGCTGGGGCTGGTATCTTGCCCGCGTCTTAAAACATTATGATGCGATTCCAATTTTGCTATTGCAGCCCTCGCTGAAGATTGCACTTTCAATGAGTTTCCTTGTGATAAAGACATGTATGATTTGTGTAGAATCCTCATTTCAGAAAATTCATACCCACAAGTGACAGACCCTAATTCACCGATAGATTTATACATTCGATTGGGAAACGAGATTTTGTCATCAATTAATTGACACATGTTGTATTGAGTGATGAAATAAATATCTATATTCCCAGAAATATCTACATAATTGATAATGCAGTGTTCAATATAAAAATCATGTAGCGTCCTTCCAAAGTGGAACAAGATTAGAAAGAATACGAAAACTCACAGTCATTTCTACATAGCGTTCAATGAATTGAACGATGAATAAGGTAGAAAACTGAAGGAAAACACCTACCAGCAACTACACAGAACATTGAATCACAATCTCCTAAAATCTAAACTGAATACTCCAACCGTTGTCTACCGATGTCTTTTGTTTTCTCGAACGCTATGTGGGAATTGATAATAATAAACGTTTTTTAATGAGCAGGGCTATAGTATAACATAGATAACAAATACAAGTTACCTATATGAAAAAAAAACAAGAATTAGAGTTTAAATTTGATACTCCGTATCTCAGAAACTAATAACTTGTGGACACATATTCATAGTGTCTCATTAATAAATTGCACGTAGGAAATGGCTATCCTCACGGAGCTATATAACTATCATAAGGTACTCGTTCCTGATATAATATACTATAACTGGGTACTGTACTTTTGTTCCATGATTCAATTTGTCAATTGTAGGTGAGTAGGTGATTGTACATGCATAAGGAAAACATAAAATCTTAGGTAAAACGATTTCTACAAAACAACAAAAAATTTTATCCAAGTGGGAAATGTGGTCAGAGTAGGTATTTGATGAAAATTCGTCGTCGTTACCAACCATTAGTATAAATTAAATGCATTTCAGCGCATAACATAGATTCGACAATCAATGTAAGAGGTAATACATATTTTTTATATTGTATTCTGATCAATACATCCTATTACACGGTTATTCAATTTTTTTGGAAATCAACGTAGATGATAGATTTTGAGAAATATCCTACTAGTCCATATATACTTCCAAGAAAGGTTCGTTAAGGAGCTTCTGGGCGTTGAAGTGTAACAGGGGTATCAGAATGCATTAGATTTTTCATCATAATTATCTGAGTTGATTCATTTATAGAAAAGTTTCCAATATTGATCTCACCTTCCTCGTATAATCAACTGTCACCTTCATTTGCAATTAGTAAAAGGGATTCCAATTACACATTCAACTGCAAGCATATTTTTCTTCAATCGATTTTTTTTTTGTGAATTTCGAAAGAGCAACTCATATCACACAGAGAGATGAGTTGATATTGATGATTATTTTCTTCTATACCTACTAAGCATAACCTTTTAATTCAGTTAGATAGCGAAGAATGCGAATGTATGTTGACAAAATTATATGGAAAATTTTCTTTTCATGTAATATGAGTCGCTCTTTTAAAATTCACAGAAAAAAATGACGCCATTGTCTGAGTTTTGACAATCATGGTGATTGCTGATTCATTGATGATTTTAAGATATTTTTGAAATGTATGCTGACCGAGATGTCGAAAAAGTAAAAACACTATATCGCCCTGATGCTCTATAACGCCATGTAACTTCTTACTTCGCTTCTTATTGGGTCCGGAATATTTTATGAAGTTTTATCCCCCACTTCACTTCAGGAAAAAATTGAATCGCCAGCCTATGGAAATAATTGTCCATAATATATTAAACGATCCTATGGATTACCAGTGGAATATTCTGTACAGGATTCAGGTTTTGAGGCACAAACTGAAATGGATGATAGATTCAATCATTTTAATCAAAAAAAGTTTATATAAACATGAGTCTGATCTCCGTCACTGGCGGAGCTACGGGGTGGGGGGAAGTTTAGTTATTTATCTCTATTAATTGAATATCTCGCTCACTTTTGAAGATATGGATTTGAAATTTGGCGTGGTCAATACTTCCAAGAAGATCATTCATTTCAGGCGTTCTACAGATTTTCGAAATCTACAGGGTTTTTGGGGGTAGAGGCTGCTTTATCGCACAAACTTTTTCGTAGTACGCACCTGACATCTTCCAGTCACAAAATTGGGTGGATTGTTCAATTCAGAGGCTGTTTTTCCTCTTCAATTTTTATCGATTAACGAACCGTTTTCGAGACATATAATCATATCCGTTCTAAAACATTACAATTTTGGTACATCTCATTGCATATATCTAACGAATTTTGTCCAAGAATGGAATTCGAGCAGAACATAGGCAAAATTAACATGTTTTAGATCGGATATGCTTATTTATCTCGAATACTGTTCGTGTCTCGAAAAAAATTGAAGAGCATAAAAGCCAATCCACCTAATATGGTAACTGGAGGATATCATAGGGGTACTACAAAAAAGCTCGGGAAGATGGAGAAGCCTCCACCCCAAAAAAGGATCACCCAGTAGATTTTAAAAATCTGAAAAATACTCGAAATTGTAATCTTCTATAAAGTATTAACCACGCCTAATTTCTTCTATCTATTTATTCTTCTTATCTCTATTCATTCTATATGATATGTTCAAAAGTGAGCCATGTACTTTAATTATTAGAAAAAAATGATTGAACCTCGACCCCCTGTAGTCCCGCTACTTATCGAGATCGGACTAATGTTTATGTGAACTTTTTTGATTAAAATGATGAGATCTATAAACCATTTCAGTTTCCTCAGTGCCTCAGAACCTGAATGATCCTGTATATTGAACTTGAATCGTTCATTTTATCCAGAATAAATAAACATTTTCATATCTGTTGTAATCTATATAATGTCCATAACCCATATGTTAGATGATAATGAGTTAATGAACTCGGATCGGATCTCATACGGAATAGGGATTTGTAAAAGCTTATCAAAAGTTATTTCAATATTTTGGATTGCAAGATCAGAACCCGTACAAAACCTGAGAAAAGCTTCTCTAATTTTTGTGTCACATTCTTCCATAAATTTCCTCAAATATGTAACAATTCGTTTTTTTTCTGTTGATAAATTGGTTAGGTTAGGTTAGGTTCTATCTCTTAGGTTAGGAATCTATCTCTAGCAGTGGAATAATATTCTTATCAGTAGGTTTCAATTTTGAATACACTCTATCTAGGTCAAGTTCACAGACTAGCAACTTCAAGTATGAGCTGAAACATTCCTTCACATAGGAAGGCTTTTGAATAAGTTCTCCTCTTGCAATCTGCTGCACCATCCGTTTGAGATTATCTTTGTTTGGTAAATTTTTCGCTTCGAGAGAGTTGCAGAATTGAATAATATCCTCGAAGTCTACTTTCTCAAAATGAAAGGGCGTTCTTCAATATATTCGAATCTGGAGGTGACACATATTTGAAGAAGTTATCAATAACCTCCTCATCTCCTACATTCTGGCCGAAACAATCCTCAATAAACACAGGAGCGATTTTAATGGGAGAGAAACGGTCTGTTTTGAAAGCTTGGATGATTATTTTTACTATTCATGTCCATTCTTCTTTTTGGAAATCGTGCCTAAAGCAAGGTACTTTGAAATCCGCACCCATTGTGCGGATTTCATAAAAGGTAGTGAAGAACTCTGAGATACTATCTCTAAAAACCCCACCAGAATCTTCATCCTGCTCAGAGCTCTCATTTGGCAATATCATCTCGATATGTACAACTGCCTCAATCATCTCCTTGAAAACATTTCCGCTGTGAGAAATTAGATTTTCATAATTTTCATTTGCATGTGAAGGGTCATCTAATAAAGGTAAATCATATAAGTTTTTATGTAAGTTGAACAGACTGTAATCGCCAGATGCACCGTCTACTTCTGATTCTATTGAAAAGTGGGTAGCCTGGAATAAAAATAAAATAAATAAAGGTTCAGGAATACGCACGGGAAGTGTCTATCAGACGATTCTCGAGATCCGAAAGATTTGCCCTTCCATCATTCTCGAGTATGTGTTGAATCCTATGGAAATACCGGAAGCGATTTTCAATTTTATTATTTCAAGCTGAAGACCCTGTATATCATTGAATTTTTCAGTTCTACGACTCATTTTATCATAATGTACGTGTAGATCTTCTTAGCCCCGCACAAGTTTTAAAAAAAAGTATCGACATTGACCTGAGTCACTATGTTACATATAGAAATCACTCGGAAAATCACTTCGATTCACCAATATAACGATGTTTTAATATATACAATATAAATAAATAAACATAATAATAAATATAAATATATAAAAGTGTACAATAATTGTCGTGTTTGAGAATTGGGTTACCTACAATATTTAGGGTTAGCTAGTCCAGAAGAACTACCTGGAGTTTGTTGCTGAGGCTTTATGTCTAATAAGAAATGTTTATTTGGCATATTCCAGTTTTGAATTGTCTGGTTTGCATTAAATTTGAAATGTACTGCAGTCAGTCATCCGCCATCCTCATTTAGCAACTACCTACCAGCAACCTATCCTCTGCTGGGCCTCTACTAGAATCCAAACAGTCATACTTCTCCCCTAAGACAGAAACTGTTCACTGTTCACTGTTCCTACATACTTGTTGTATTTTTGTATCATCATAAAATATGAAATCAAGCTAACTAATGCAACCAATATAAAATTTTCAAGATATATATATATATATATATATATACTTACACCATTGAATAAACTCATATTCATCTCCAGTAGTCAATATACTACACTCAATCACTTCTCACTTAGGCCATGAACATCAGGCGTTTCAATCATACATTCCGACTTGTAACTGGGAATTCCGACTTGTATGTCGGAATTCCGAGTTTTAAGTCGGGATCTCGAGTTCCAAATCTGAATTCCGACATACAAGTCGAAATTTCGAGTTACAAGTCGGAATTCCGAGTTACAAGACGTAATTCCGACATACAAGTTGGAATTCCAAACAAAAAAAAAGTGTGGCACTTCTACGCCTTCGTATATTCCAAATAGAAGAATTATTTTTGACTACCATGTATCAATATAGCTTCAGCATTATGTCGGACTGATATTGATGATTAGGACGACAGGAAATTTTCAAGTATGCATCTGATGCAAATGGTATTATTTTGGCAAAAAAATCATCCAGTGATTGAGACATAGTCGATAATATGAGAGGGAGTGGATGGGGGTCACTTGAACGTCGAAAAAAATATGCAATGTACAAGGCATTCCATTAAAATTTTTGTTGATGCGCCCTCTATGTGCCGCAATTTATTTCTCATGATGAACTCATTTTCGATTCATGTCTCTAACCCACCCTTTATATTGGATACATCATCGAATTAGAATGAACATGCAAATATACTCAAAAAAAAACTAGGAAACACCTGTGTCCGTTCACGACTCCATGAAATACATCATATCGAAATCGAATCGTTCATGAGGCCAATTTTGCATCGGAACTTCGTTATAGTGTGATCTATTGGGGATCTTCGGTTGATCGTCAAAAATTATTCGTGATTCAAAAGTATGTAGTCCGAATAATATTTGGCATCAAAATGAGAGAAAGTTGTCGCCATCATGTTGATTGAGAATATCAACCTTATCTAGCCTCTATCTCCTAGAAGGTCTACTATTTGTGCACAGAAATAGACCTGAATTTATCTTCTCTTGTGCAAACACGGGACAAAATAATAACACCATGCTAATTTTTCAAAACCACTCAACTCTTCATCAAAAAAATGCAATATTCCTCAGTGGTTACCAAATTTCGCTACAATATACTCAGAACTTATTACCTTGTTTTGTAAATGGGAAAGGAAGCAAAAACCAAAGCAACGTGCTTTTTTTGCTATCCACTAAAAATCCTTAGAAGATTTTCCGTGACAACGTTAGTTGGTTCAAAACGCCTCAGCAAATTGTTTTCTAATCATACATAAGTTGCCATTTGAGTTGTCAATATTATAATTTTAGTTTGAAATTCGTTCATTTCAATCCAGAAAAATACATTACATGATTTCATTTCTCAATGTATAATGATAATGATAATATTACTTGATAAATTTGAAGACATCAACATTCTTGAATATAGAATGGAGAGACCTTTCAAACGATATATCACAAGCCCATCCTTCTCATTTGAAAAATTGGGGGTTGTACCTATCATTCGAAAGGGGTTGTACCTGTCATTCGAAAGGGGTTGAAAGTGAGGATTGCATTTTGACATTGAGTAATATCAATTTATGAATTGAATTTGAGGTGTTTCGGGGTTTTTTGTGAATATGTATGTATATACATCAACCGAAATATAGAATTTATTTCGTTTGTATTTGTATATTTGTATCAGGATTTCTTTCACAGAAACAAGTAATCAAAGTCTATGTAATGTCATTCACAATGATACGAATTTTCCTGCTCCAAAATTTCCTATATACCTAAACATAATGGGTATCGGCGTGCCTATCAGTTAATAATATACCATAAAGATTTCATTTAGGATTTTCCTAAACACAAATAGGTGATATAGGTATTCATTGAATTATGTTAATGTCTCACCTGTTGCTACCTGATGTTACGTTATGTCGTGATTTATTACTGGTATCTGAAAGACTCGGCTTGCTTATCATGATATCTATATGAACGATACTATTATAGGATGCATTTCCTGCTATCATAGAATGTAACTATGCATGTATGTGATGTATGTATGTGATGTGATGTCCCCAGAAACAGGAAATTATGGGTTTATATGTTTTAAGAATAAATCATTGGATATGTATTACGTTTGTGTAAAGTGTGTCGTTCATAAAAGATGTGCTGGAAAATGCAAATCACTAAGGTATTTCGGCAGTTCCAAAATGATATGTAGGGACTGTGACACAGACCTTGACTCAATAAACTGAAGAAAGAACATGATATTTTCCTCGAAGATTCTCTGGAAATGGGGCGGGAATTACTGGACACAATGAATGAAAAAAAAAAAAATCAGCTTGTCTCAGCACTACAAAATGAAATGAAAACTATAAGTGTTGAAGAACATGGACATGGAGTAGCATCAGTTTTTGTTGACGCGGAGACCCAAACCCAGGAAACACGTAAAAAAACTACATTGATAAATAACATGAATCACATATATACACAGACAATCCCAACTGATCTTACAACGTTAACAAATCTCTCGAATCTGCAGGTAAACCCTGAAATGTACAATCAAGAAAAGTATTAACCATTGAAAAGGAACGTAGAAGAGAAAGGAGGAAAGGTAAATGTCAAAACAAAAATCAGAACAGAGAAGAGGAATTTGAGAAAAATACCAAAAACAAAACAAAAATCGGACTCCACTGTTATATTTTCAGTCGAAAAGGGAACTTTGAATGAACAATCGACTATACCTATAGATTCATCACATGAGAGAAAACGAGTGAGGAAAAAAAACATAATAGTCAATGAAACATTGTTCGGAACAGACTTAACCACTGAGCTGTCGCGTGAGTAAATAGACTACAAGAGTTCTAGGACACTTTGACCACTTTTCCCATGTTAATCTCCATAAGAAAATCTAAGGTCAAAAATAGCGAAAATGGTCCGAATCACGTGACCTAGCCACAGCCCCTGATTGGTCGACTGCCGACGAGCTCTAACGTGTTATTCCCAAGTGGCCAACATTTCAGGACCATAGTAGTATATATATATATATATATATATACTATATAGTATATATATATATATATATATATATAGGGCGAATCGATGGTAATAGGTGATATTTGTTATCTGAAGCTGATAGTTTACAGGGAAACGAAAAAAAAAAAAAGAAAGTTATAAACATAGGGTGACTAACGTACTGTTACGTATGTCATTTGAGGTTCTCCTGGTTTATTATAATTATTAGGCATTGAACATTTCAGAAAATTCTATGTTATTGGGAGGTGAAGGAAACATTTGAATATATGAAATAGCACCATTTATTGAGGTAAAATATAAACATATATAAAAAACTCTATGAACAATAGGGGTTATTCATGGCATATCATCTCGGTATATCATTCACCCAGCAAATTGATAGATTCATCAATGGAATAGTGTCCCCATGGCAATGTTCCATCAGTTTCTGGAATTATATATCTCTTATCATCATTCGGGCTGAGAGCAATCTTCTCCTGCACGATGGAATGAACTCGATACTTGTCTGATCTGATCAAATTCTGAGTGACAGTTTTATGCTTCCATCCATCCAAACAATCGATGTAAGCAGCGAAGGTTATCATCGTTTTCACAACAGACGTCTTTACACCCTTCGCCTTCTTAGTTGTCCCAAGATTTCGCAAAATATCCTCAATTTCGTCATGATCATATTCTTTTTCCACCAGCTCTTCTCGTTTCCTCATGATATAATCTTCTGTAGTATGAATTCTAGTTGTGTACAACTTAGATCTCAAGCCCACGTAGTCAATCATCGGAACTCCATTATTCTCGTCTTCCATCATCCCTAGCACTTTTTTATTGACTTGAGGAATATCATATATATTATTTGCAGGATAATCCGATGTGTCAAAATATAGATGACAGTCCTTCCTAATAACTATATAGGGATCTTGATCAATGATCTCATAAATCAGACTGTCTGTATCCGTGTACAGAACTGAGCAATCATGAAATCTGTTGGACATATAGTCGTAGTGAAAGTCATATATTGTCGTCTCAGCTAAGTCTAAAATTGCTTGACCAACATAAATAGCTTTATTGAGATAGATTTGAAGTTTTCTCAGCTCGACAGCAATCAAATTTTCGTTGAAAGCTGTACAGTTCTTGAACTCAGGTTTGGAAATATATGCCTCAGCTCCATATCTCCCCTTCCATTTTGTTAAAAGTCTGACATCAACCCTCTTCCGGATGTTCTCCATGGTTTTACCGAAGACAGCGTTATTCATGAGCTTGAACAGATTTTTTTCAAACTCATTTTTTGCTTGCTTGCGGAGGTCTGTGTTAAGGTCTATGTAAGATTTCAACCATGGTGCTTGCTTGAACTTGAGAACTCGGTAAACTCTCTTCAGCACTAACCCATGTGCTAATGCCTGTTTGAGGGCTCGATAGTGAATGACGTATTTCTCCTTGGAGCGTAGAGTAGCTAGCAATTTGGTATGCTCGTTCACCGACTTTGGAGGATTTCCAGTTTTAGGATTGATATGTTGAGGACAGAAGGGAATATCTTTATGTTTATCATGGAGCTGTTTAGGATACTCCGAATCCACTTCCAGCATATAACCTTCGGGTGAGTCATCTTCAATTGAAGCAACATCTATATTTGTACCAACCCACTCGAATCCTCCATATGGTAAATATTGACTCATAGCCCACCCATACTGGTTGTTCAAATCGAAATACATCAAGAACGTCTTCGACTTGGATGGATCATAGTTGTTAATATATTGGTTGTTTGCCTTGGCTCGTCTTTTCGAGCATACCTGGCTGAGACCTCCTCGTATACCTTGCTCAACAAACAGAAACATATCTGAATCAGTTATGAGTTCCAATTCTTGGCCAGTTTTATATAACATTGCATCCCAGGTGAAACCAGGAAGAGTGAAGTAGTGGGCAGGATCAAGATTGTACGTTTTGAGACAGCTAGTACGAAACTGTTCGAATACATCGGCGATATACAGATCTACATACTCTCCCAAGTCTCGACATTTGAATTTACCCCATACGAGCTTGGCACGATGGTAGAGTCTGTGAGGGCAGGGCTTATCATCCAATCTGTTGTAGAATGAATCAATTGGGGGCAACAGGGTTTCACTGAAGCGTTCAAACGAGTCAATATAATCATACGGCATGACACCCTTCTTAGTGAGACGCTGGAATTGATCTCCAGTGAGGCTTTGGAATTGTGATCTCAAATTGGGGAATTTGGTTAAATAGGAGGCCAATTTTTCGAGAGAAGAGTTCATAAAACGGAAGCTATCAACGAATCGGAACTGAATAGGAGTTTCATCAACGTGCTTTGTGAATGATATATACTTCTCCTTTGTTATAGGGAGTAAGTCGATGGCTCCTTCCATTCTGGAGGCAATATCAGTAGTTAGGAAGATTGCATCACAACCACTCAAATTATGAAAAACCACAGGTACCACGTGACTATCTTTATAATTGATATTACAAGATTCGTGGGCAGCTCCTCTATAGTTATTTTCGGGAATCAGATGATTATGGTCTTTAACTTTCTTATCCTCTGCTCCAAATTCTTGTTCACGAATATGGCAATGTGAAGCCCTTCGGAATTCTACGTCTTGTTGTACAGTCATATGAATATCATAAGGACACCAAAAGACCGTAGTCATATCTTCTGCCAAGCGGGTCATTTCATCAGCAAACCATTCCATACAGCATTCACCTCGATATGAGCGATACAATGAAAGAGATTCGTCGTGAGAACACTTGGAATAATATCCTATAGCAGCAGGAATGTGTTCCTGCGGCTTTTTTGGGTCCTCAGTCGGCTTTAAATCAGACTCCAGATCAGCGTAAACGATGAATGGGTCTTTCTCTTTATTCTTGTGGTTTATGAATTTCAATATATGTTTTCCGGTTTCCGGCATTCTTATAGCAGCGGTATTCATCTTTACGCAGTATTCAACATGGTCGTCCAGTTTATTTTGTGACCTAAAGTAGCGTAAACAGCGATCACAAAAGTATTTACAACCATTCTCGTTGCTCAGCTGTCTCGATAGAAGTCCAGATAGATTTTTAATCCAAACGTAATGATAACCAACTGGAGCTGTGTCCTCATCTCCCTCTCCATAATATTCATCTTGAATTAGCAGCAAGTTGACGTGCTTTTCTCTTTTATCTGTAGTTAGGTATGTAGGTAGTGTCACCAGGTCTTTCTTGATTTTTTTCAGGAAATAGATATTAATCGACAACTCATTTTGTCTTTCGAAGCAAGGAATCTGCTTCATAGTCATCGGAAGCTGGATACCCTTGAGGTTGAGAACGGAAGAATAGTGGGGGTATGATGAAGTTCTATCGTTTTTTTTTCCTGATGCGATGGGATACAGAGCTGAGACAACAGCCCAGGCAAAACAGGCCTGATCATTATTCTTGACATTGATGCATGCTTTTTTCCTTTTGATTTGAGATGGCAGCTCGATGTATGAAGATTCAAGTTGGGGGGTGAATTCATTGATATTCACGCCCAAATTAACAACTTTCTGCAGTGCCCAACCACTGTCACGTTCCTGGAATTCCTCCAATTCCTTTATGATGGGGTGGATTATATTCTCATCGAACCATTTGTTGATTTCAGTATTCCTATAGATAGGAGTATTTGAGGTAGTGAAGTATTTATATTCCTCGAGTACGCGATCACCCTTGGTAATCTCAAATTCACCGCAGAACACAGCGTTGACTTTGACCGCTTCATCTTTTTTGAGATCATTCTGGACACGTATTTTGGTGAGAGTCTTACAATCGATCAGGAATGCTCCAGGGTCCTTATGTTTCGAGTTAGATATAACCCCAGTTCTGATGCGCGATTTGAACGCAGATATGGAATCGTCCCAGCTCACCCTATCACGTGCAGTTTCCTTCCTGGGTGTTATCCCAGCCCCCTTCTTCTGGTATACTTTGAACTGGTTCCGCAAGCTCTTGAGGTTTCTAAGGCAGGCCTCCAGGTGCTGCTTCTCGCCCATGTTCATCGAATTCCTTATTGCATAATTTATTCGCTTCATACCCTTTCGAAATTCTTGAAGTCCTTCTCTATCACGTTTTATATCATAGGTGGATGCCTGGAGACCGAGTAGAGTTGCGATTCGATAGATCAAATTCACGAAGAAATCCGTCTTCATTATTCTAATATACGTCTTCACAGTACAACTATCTGCGAAATAATAAAAAAATTAGCACAAGGAAGCGTATGAGTGAACCAAAGGTTGGACGGAAAACTAAACGCTGACAGTGAAGAGCAAAAAGGCCTCTGATTTGGGAGAATTGTGTGTTTTCATAAGAACCGCTGCAAATCTACTGGCACATATATATAATATATGAGGTGGAAAAAAAAATAGAAGAATAATCTAGCGAGATTAGTATGGATATGGATTCCATTCCATACTTTCTACCTAAGTGATGTCTTTCAACTAGTACTTGTACTTTGTACTACTGAGTCCTACACAGCTTCCAAAGGCATGAAACGCTAAAGGATCTCCTGTGATTTATTTTCAGTTTTTTTTTTCAAAGCCAATCTCACACCTTGCTGAAGAAAAAATCGATAATTTTTCTGAACCTGCGGTAGTTTTACAGTTGTATTGTTGTTATATTGTTTTTTTTTTCGTATATATACATATATAATAAACAGAGAAATAACAGACACCGAAGCCGATACACTCCCCTCGTAAAGGTACCTTACGTGTTTTCGTGCGAGAAAGAGGTTGCCAATTCCCTATTCCCGTTCACGTTCTATTATATCATAGTATACTTTCCAATCAAACAACACTATCATCATGATGTATCATACTAGCTCTCGATACCTAGTTATTTATAGCTTCCCAGCCCCTCGGAAGTCAAAGGCTCTACACAGAGGCCCGAGGTAAGTAATAGAGAGCACATCAAGTACACCAGAGGTAATCCAAGGCGATAAAGATGAGCTTCACAGGATCATGAGGTAGATTACCTTCCCGAACATTCGTGAAGATTGGTAGGAACGGTTCTTTGATAGCCATTAGGCGACAATTTTCCCTGAACAAGTTCTACAGAACAAACGGTGAACACTATTCATACCGGACTCTCGAAGGTGACAACCTCCTTTGTAGAGAGGAATAACAAACACCACAAACAAACCCTCGTAAGGGTACCTGACGTGTTTCCGTGCGAGAAAAAGTTGACCATTTCCTTATTCCAGTTCGTGTTCTATTTTATCACAGTATACTCACCAATCAAACAACACTATCATCATGATGCGCTATACTAGCTCTCAATACCAAGTTATTCATAGCTTTTCAGCCACTCGGAAGTCTAAGGCTCCACACAGATACACCCAAAGCCAATACACTCCCCTCGTAGGGATACCTGACGTGTTCCAGTGCGGAAAAAAGTCAATCATCCTTATGTAAATTCACTTCTATCATATCATAGTATACTCTTCGATCAAAACACCACTATTATCATGATGTACCATACTAGCTCTCAACACCAAGTTATTTATAGCTTTTCAGCCCCTCGGAGGTCGAAGGCACTACGCAGAGGCCTGAGGTATGTAATAGAGAGTACAGAAAGTACACCACAGATAATCCGAGGTGATATAAATACGCTTCACAGAGTCACGAGGTAGGTAGCCTATTCGGAATTTCATACAGGTAGGCAGGAACGGTTCTCCAATAGACATTAGACAAAAAAAAAAAACTTTTTCCACCGCATGTTCTATCATAACTGCCTACCGAATGAGAAAAAAATCGGAGACCACAACACAAAAATTAGAAACTACCCTATATCTCGACGATTTTCTTTTACTTTTCTTTAGTCCATAAAGACGGAAAATAACGGTATATGAGGGTGCAATATCCTTGGGAAGCCATGTGGGAATCATTTCAACGTACAAAAAATGTAGATATTGAATGGCGAGAAAGGGCACTATCGCCAAAATATCGAGGCTTTCTGTTTTCATTGAAAATTTCACAAGTCGTTCAATGTTTGAATTACCGTCTTCACTGCAAATAACTGGAGAACGAATCGAAACATCGAAAAACTAAATCGAAAATCGCCCCAACCGTCAACCATTGTCGTGTTAGGTAAGGGCCAACCGAATGGAAAGAATCTGGAGACTGTAACGTCAGAATCAACTCAACGAAATATTTTCTAAGTCTATGAAGATGCAAATTGGTAGTATATAAGGGTGCAATATTCTTTGGAATCCATGTAGGAATCATTTAGGCTAACAAAAGTCTAGATACACAAAGGCGAGAAAGGACATTATCACCAAAATATGGAGGGTTTCAGTTCTCAAATTCACAAGTCGATGAATGTTCGAAAAAAAAAAACAAAAAACCATCTTCTCCGCAAATGACACGAGAAGGACGCGAAATATCGAAAATCAAACGATAATTACTTCTTACATTATCCCATATTGTGTTAGCTAACTGTCAACCGCATGGAAAATAAATTTGTAGACTATAACGCAAAAAAAAAGAAACTACCCTTATATTGAGGAAGAATTGCTCGAGTCCATAAAGATGAAAAAATAACAATATATGTAAGGAAAAAATATTCTCTGGAATTCATGTAAGAATCATTTCAACTCACAAAAGAGTATAGATAGTCAAAGCTCAGCAAGCGCATTATAATCGAAATATCGAGGATTCCAGTTTTCATCCGAAAATTTTACAAGTCGATGAATGTTCGAAAGAAACATATTTTGCGAATAACTCGAGAAGGACGCGAAATATCAAAAATAAGTTAATCGAGAATTACCCTCCGAACAGCAACCCCTTGTCGTGTTAGACAGCCACCGACCGAATGTGAAAAAAATTAGGAGACTGTAACACGAAAAATAACAAACTACTCTTCACCTATACGAAAAACTCTCTAAGTCCATGAAGATCCAAAATAATAGTGAATAAGGGTACACCATTCTGTGGAATCCATGTAGGAATCATTTCAACTCACAAAAAAAAATCGGAATTCACAAAGGAGGGATAGCTTATTATTACCGGAGATGAATGTTCGAATAAACCATCTTTTTCGCAAATATCTCGAGAAGGATGCGAAATATCAAAAAACTGAATGGAAAATTACCCCCGAACAACAACCCCCTGTCGTGTTTGGCGACCGCCAACCAAATGAAAAAAATTCGGAGACAGTAACTCAAAAAAAAAAAAATAATAAAAAAGACAATATCCTATACCTCGTCAAGCAGAGCACCTATTCAGAAGCATGACCTGACGCTATGAAATACACTGTAGCAATGACATCACATGCATTACTAGACAAATCTCACCTCAGACGGGAAGATCGTGCTATGCCGTTCATCTTCGTAGTTCTGTCTTCTCTCCGCCTCCGGGCGCCCGGAGGCGCAGTGTTACAGTCTCCTAATTTTTTTCACATTCGGTCGGTGGCTGTCTAACACGACAAGGGGTTGCTGTTCGGAGGGTAATTCTCTATGTTTTTTTCGAACATTCATCGACTTGTAAAATTTTCGGATGAAAACTGGAATCCTCGATATTTCGATTATAATGCGCTTGCTAAGCTTTGACTATCTACTCTTTCGTGAGTTGAAATGATTCCTACATGAATTCCAGAGAATTTTTTTTCCTTATGTATATTGTTATTTTTTCATCTCTATGGACTCGAGCAATTCTTCCTCAATATAAGGGTAGTTTCTTATTTTTTGCGTTATAGTCTACAAATTTTTTTTCCATGCGGTTGACAGTTAGCTAACACAATATGGGATAATGTAAGAAGTAATTATCGTTTGATTTTCGATATCTCGCGTCCTTCTCGTGTCATTTGTGGAGAAGATGTTTTTTTTTTTTCGAACATTCATCGACTTGTGAATTTGAGAACTGAAACCCTCCATATTTTGGTGATAATGTCCTTTCTCGCCTTTGTGTATCTAGACTTTTGTTAGCCTAAATGATTCCTACATGGATTCCAAATAATATTGCACCCTTATATACTACCAATTTGCATCTTCATAGACTTAGAAAATATTTCGTTGAGTTGATTCTGACGTTACAGTCTCCAGATTCTTTCCATTCGGTTGGCCCTTACCTAACACGACAATGGTTGGCGGTTGGGGCGATTTTCGATTTAGTTATTCGATGTTTCGATGCGTTCTCCAGTTATTTGCAGTAAAGACGGTAATTCAAACATTGAAGGACTTGTGAAATTTTCAATGAAAACAGGAAGCCTCGATATTTTGGCGATAGTGCCCTTTCTCGCCATTCAATATCTACATTTTTTATACCGTTTATATACCGTTATTTTCCGTCTTTATGGACTTAGTAAAAAAAATCGTCGAGATATAGGGTAGTTTCTAATTTTTGTGTTGTGGTCTCCGATTTTTTTCCCATTCGGTAGGCAGTTATGATAGAACATGCGGTGGAAAAAGTTTTTTTTTTTTTTTGTTATCTAATGTCTATTGGAGAACCGTTCCTGCCCACCTGTATGAAATTCCGAATAGGCTACCTACCTCGTGACTCTGTGAAGCGCATTTATATCACCTCGGATTACCTGTGGTGTACTTTCTGTACTCTCTATTACATACCTCAGGCCTCTGCGTAGTGCCTTTGACCTCCGAGGGGCTGAAAATCTATGAATAACTTGGTGTTGAGAGCTAGTATGGTACATCATGATAATAGTGGTGTTTTGATTGAAGAGTATACTATGATATGATAGAAGTGAATTCAAATAAGGAAATGATTGACTTTTTTACGCACTGGAACACGTCAGGTATCCCTACGAGGGGAGTGTATTGGCTTTGGGTGTCTGTAATTCCTCTCTACAAAGGAGGTTGTCACCTCCAAAAGTCTGGTATGAATAGTGTTCACCGCTTGTTCAGTAGAACTTGTTCAGTGGAAATTGCCGACTGATGGCTATTAAGACGGGCGTTTCACCAAAATGGTTTGGCAGACCTTTTTTTCAGCATGCTTTCCGGCCTTGTCATGGATTCAAACCCAAAAGTAATTGAATTAGTGAAAAGAGGAAGGTTCAAATTAGGGAATGAGTATTTTTTGGAGTCAAAACTCTAAAAAAGTTACTAAAAAAGTTATGGGTCATTGAAAAATGTAAACATTCTAAAATTTGTGTCTCAGAATCAAATGAAATTACCTCATTCTATGGAACCAAAATTGAGGAATGCTTTACCAAAATATCAGCATCTGAAATGCCTTCCTTCGAACTTAAAGCATGTTTGAATCTGAAATTTGACACAAGAACGCTATTTATGGTTTATTATGAGATTCTGAAGGAATTTCGTTCAAGAATGAAGTAGAAAACATTAATTTGCGAGTTCGGACCGGTTCGTACCGGTTCGTACCCTACCTAATTGACGGCGGTACACACGTACACACGTAAACTACCAGCAGATGGCATTCACGTCGACCCGCGTTTTCAATGATACGAAAGGTTACAAGTTACACGAATGTGTTCGATTCTTGAATCATATTTATATATTACTCATTATGTATTATTCTTTTCTAATTTGTTATGGAGCAAGAATTGGTATAAAATATCGTAAGTTTCATCACCTCTATGAAACTCCTCGTGGAAGTAGAAATATTGATGCCGTGTTGCCAAATACTCGGAATTTTCGCAAGTTCGAGGGTATCCAATGAAAATTAAATAATATTTGCGTCAAAAAAAATTGCTATATCAATTTTTTCACTTCTACTGGACTTCGACAATGTCTGTCTGTCCTGTCGTCCACACAGTTCTTTCCTATCACTTTGCATTTCCTTGTCTTTAGGAAAGCTATAAAACTTTGTACCAGACACAAAGCCCTTGCACTTAGTCAACATTACAATCATACACTGGGCAGCTCATCTTCAATCAAATTTAAACTTCAAAGTTGATTATTTCGAAGAGATATTTTCTTGATTTGCAACAGTAAACACACGCAAAATATAGCCCAATAACACCAATATGGCAAAATTTCTCACAAGCTGACGTCACACTAGCCACGACCACGTGCGTGGTAACTATGAGTCAGAATATAGTGATGATCCTTGTACATACTATCGGGGTAAAATATTTGATGCTGGGGTTCAGCAATAGACCAACAATTGTCAATAAGATGGAAGTCAATAATTATTTACAGCTACTGTTTTGCTGTGAAATATTTTATACCCTTGGCAACACTGGTTGGTACAGAGTTTGCAGATCGTTTTTGCTGGTCTCTGGCTCACTTGAGTCGTTACCTACCCCGCTCCTCTCATACCTCTCGGGTGCATTCGGGTACAGGTCTGTGCCCATGCAGAGTCAACGCTCAAGTGGCGTATTTTTTGCCGTAGGCAGTCATCGTGCGAACTGCTTTGCCTTTTGCCTTCACAATTAGCATGGTCGGGCATAGCAGTATAAACAAGGTCTAGCATTAGCATTGGGGAAGGCGAGACTTCAAAAAATCAGATCAAAAAAATATATGAGAAATATATTTTTAAAATTTTGGCTACGCAAATGGGAGCCTTGATATTTCGAATGGAACACCCTATATATTATTAGATTTTCGGACTCTGAAGAAGATTCTGAGCATATTTGCTGTAGGATGTCCTATAGCTATCTGTCACTGTTTTTGACCTAAGAATCAATACTGTCAGAATGTTGCAATTTTCACAGCTGCTTCCTCGAGTGCTTCTTGAAAAATAGTCATCTTATTAGGTTTGGCGCATATTGAATTAGTATTATACGGGGTATGAAAAAAGGTGCGTCAAACTCGGGCACGAATAAGATCGAAAAAGTCGATTCTTTTCAAATTTTATATCGATATAAACCAGGATAAAATTGTCATTGTTAGGTTAATCATCATTTGTGTCTGATAAATTTGAGTCATGTGGCCCACTACAATCAAATTTGTACAAATTTTATTTTTCTTCCGAAATATCTCATAAAATATCTTCATCAATTTTCCGCATGCCCTTGGTATTATCATGTTAAACTGACCATGAATGGAGAATGTTTTCTAAATCTTTCCTCTCGTATATAAATATGCCATTCCCATTACTTGAACTTCACCATTTCGATCCTATAATTCAAAAACTGTTGAAGATAGGCGAAGGGACATATTATATCATTCGGAAGGTAATGGATGATAGAAATTATTGAAAAAATCGAATTTTTGGAGTTTATTTGTACCCGAGTTTGACGCACCTTTTTTCACACCCTGTATAATATTGATTCAATATGCACGAGAATTCATAAGATACCTGCTCAGATACCTGTGTGTTGGGAAGCCGCTGTGGAAATTTCAGCTTTCTGTCGTAACTGGCAAGAAAAATGTCGCAGTTTTCGCCATGGAAAATCAACAATCAATTCAAATGTCTCAGAATTCGAGAATCTAATGATATATAGGGTGTTCCATTTGAAATTCAAAAGTTGCTCTTAGTAACACTAGATCTGGCAACATTGCACATGTGAAAATATTTTCAAGAGCTAGATTTTGACATCCCATTTCCGTACCCAAAATTTCAAAAATATATTCTGCTCCGTTCTCTAGATACTTCTAATACGCCATCGAGAAGATATTCAGTACGAGCCGTGTAGCGACAAGTGCGGAAATGTAACGAGTGCTTGAAAAACACTTTCCAACGAGTTCCAACGACCAAGAATATATCAATTTGGAGCATTATGAGTGTTTATGAGACATGTTTCTAGTCAGTTTCGCTCATTGTCGACGGCTATCCAAAATATAGAAGTCTGGAACGAGAATACCCAAGCGGTGACCCGTTAGAGTGACCGATCTGATGAAAATACCTATGTCAATTTCATGATAATAAATCTGTGCGCAGATAAATTAATTCAAGTTCATCGTATCGAAATGACTAAACTGTGTTATATGTCTAGGGATTGTCAAATTCATCGATAATTCTCGATGATGTCGATAAAAATTCACACTAACATTGTAGTGGATTCATATTTTGAGAGATCGGGATGCGGCATGAACCTAGATATATGATAAGTGGGGGCATAGGCACCATGTATATGTGATCATATCATCAGTTAAATTCTCAATTGAAATATCATTACATTCATCATCGCATCGATCATTGATGCGAATGTGCGTTTGTGAAAAATTTTCATACTAGTGCGTTTTACTTTACATTTTCTTGTTGCCATAGTTCGAAATGACATAACAAAAACATTACTTTTTTTGTTTATCGATAGAATGTTCATTTTGCTTACCGCGCATATTATTTTATATTATTTTGTATCCGCTTGTTATTTATTTGTTAGTTACATTTGTTATTTGTTACTTGTTAGTTACCCATTGTGTTTTTTCTCATTTAGGTGAATAAATTATCAATAATATCATTATCATTATTATTATCACCTCCCTACCTAAAGCGACTTTGTCACAAGAACACGTGTTCGAGATCAAATACCTGTTATAATATTGTACTATTCAAAAATACTACATTTCAAACTCTTCAAATGCCTGACACAAATTTGGTGTTTACTGTGGTAGGTACACAAAGGTGATCGTTGCAACCATGTTTATATACTATCATCCTGGAAGCAGATATCGATATCGTTGAAGTAATTCAGAATGGGTTTAGAGCCAATAGAAAATAAATATGCGAATAAAGATATTCAATTCTTTTGTTCCGTCGAATTCGATCAGAGCCGTCGCGATATATTATATACATATAGTTCGACAGGCCAGTAGAAACGATTGAAAAACATACCTACACTTCAATCTGTTCGGTTCTGCAATGCCTATACAGGGTGTGTCATCAATGCTGCACGAAAATTCAAGATCGATTCGTTTCAGAAATGTTGCAAGTGGATTTTTGTTAGGTATACCTAGTTATCCGATAAGTTATCCGATTTTTGTAAGTATACCTAGTTATCCGATTAGTTTGCTGATCGATCGGCTGTAGCTAAATAGCTTCCTCGAGTATCACAGATTTTCTTCCAACAGCTATGCATAAGTTTGGTTTTCATTCTGACTTTTCTCATATTTTGACCCAACAAATCTGACCTCGAAGTTTCGTGCAACAATAATAAAACACCATGTATAAACAGCTGCCGGTCGGGGTGCCAATTTCCAGTTCTTCATCTTGTTACAACAAATGAAAGCTTGTTTAATTTTTGTTATTTTGTTCATTCATTTAACTTGCATGATGTGATTACAGACAGACAGACACTGGGACAGGTGGAACAAAAAAAAATCTCTGGCCCCAAAAACCTCCATACTAAGCAATTTAGTTTAGAATTAGACCAAAATCAAAAACAATATCTGCCATTTTGGAGCCGCTATGTTGAAGTTTTGAATTTTGACATAAAATCACAATCTCCGACCTCGAAAACCCCACAACGAAAATTCCTAATCTAATCTGACCGAAATCACAAAACTGTTTCGCCCTCGGTTCCGCCATTTTGAAGTCATGTTGAATTTTGATTATTGTCAAATAATCATAATGTCCGACCCTAAAAACCCCCAAATGAAAATTTCGAAAAAAATCTTACGATATAATCACAAAACTGTTCCGATATTTTGGAGCAGTCATGTTGAATTCTTAATTTTGACAAAAAATTTTAATCTCCTCCGAAAACCCCAGATACCGAATGGACTGGGATCATTATGAAAAAAATGGTCATTTCGGGGCCGCAATGTTGAATTTCGGGATTTTGACAAATAATCATAATATCGATATGACCCCGAAAATCTCAAAATACAAATCTTTAATAGAATCAGACCAAAATAAGTGTTCCGCCATTTTGGAGCCGCCATGTTGAATTTTCAATTTTTGACAAAAACTTCTAATTTCCGACTCCAAAGACCACCAGACATCGATTTTGAGTAAAATCTGACGATAACCACAAAACTCGTCCGCAATTTTTTTGCATTTCATAATGCCTTGTCGTAAAAATTATGTCCACCTGCCAAATTCCTAATCATTCGGACGATTAGAAGTGGGTCAAATTCAACTTGCAAGATTTGATGAAACTAAATGAGAGCTTGTATTTTTATTTCGATATTAGGGATTCCTGATCTTCGTATTTTTCTTCTTATACTTACGAAATTGACGTTTCGTAAGTATGTCAACCAATCACCTGTCTGGATTGTATACGAAACGTCAAATTCGTAAACATACGAGGTGGAATACGAGAGATCGGGAATACCCCTCATATTCTTATAGATGAAAATTCAGAGCGAAATACCCGCGTTCTGCCAAAGCCATCAAGATTTATCTCTGAGAAAGATAAATATCGTCAAAGTAGTCGGCTCGGTTCTACCACGCTGCGCGACCCGCGACATAAATAAATACTCACATTGTCTGGATCGAGACTCCAGACCTATAAAAACAACATACATATAATTATCTTGCGCGGACCAAACTAATACAAATAATATAAAACTTCTACTTCGATGCGACGCTAGTATACCGACACCTATTGAGAACATGCCAGAACTGACCAAAAAGGAGGAAACTACGATAAGGCACCAGCCTTAGGAAAATAATCATATTTTATTACGATCGGGCATCGCATCGCCATCTAGACAGAGTTTCAGAAGTAGGAAGTGAATCCCCGCTCTTAAAGACCCGTTGACTCCGTGAAGCGCGCGCATCTATATTGTCTTTGATTATCTGCCGTATACTTGATGTGTTCTCTATTACTTACCTAGGGTACCTGTGTGGAGCCTTAGACTTCCGAGTGGCTGAAAAGCTATGAATAACTTGGTATTGAGAGCTAGTATAGCGCATCATGATGATAGTGTTGTTTGATTGGTAAGTATACTGTGATAAAATAGAACACGAACTGGAATAAGGAAATGGTCAACTTTTTCTCTCACGGAAACACGTCAGGTACCCTTAGGAGGGTTTGTTTGTGGTGTTTGTTATTCCTCTCTACAAAGGAGGTTGTCACCTTCGAGAGTCCGGTATGAATAGTGTTCACCGTTTGTTCTGTAGAACTTGTTCAGGGGAAATTGTCGCCTAATGGCTATCAAAGAACCGTTCCTACCAATCTTCACGAATGTTCGGGAAGGTAATCTACCTCATGATCCTGTGAAGCTCATCTTTATCGCCTTGGATTATCTCTGGTGTACTTGATGTGCTCTCTATTACTTACCTCGGGCCTCTGTGAAGAGCCTTTGACTTCCGAGGGCTGAGAAGCTATAAATAACTTGGTAACGAGAGCTAGTATGGTACATCATGACCATGGGGTTGTTTGATTGAGAAGTATACCATGATATAATAGAACGTGAACTGGGATAAGGAAATGGTCAACTTTTTCCTGCACGGAAACACGTCAGGTACCCTTACGAGGGGAGTGTCTGTTATTCCTCTCTACAAAGGAGGTTGTCACCTTCATGAGTCTGGTATGAATAGTGTTCACCGTTTGTTCAGTAGAACTTGTTCAGGGGAAATTGTCGCCTAATGGCTATTAAAGAACCGTTCCTAACCATCTTCATGAATGTTCAAATAGGTTATCTACCTCGTGACTCAGTGAAGTGCTTCTATATCACCTTGGATTATCTGCGGTGTACTCGCTGTGCTCTCTACTACTTACCTCGGGCCTCTGTGTAGAGCCTTTGACTTCCGAGGGGCTGGAAAGCTATAAATAACTAGGTATCGAGAGCTAGTATGATACATCATGATGATAGTGTTGTTTGATTGGAAAGTATACTATGATATAATAGAACGTGAACGGGAATAGGGAAATTGGCAACCTCTTTCTCGCACGAAAACACGTAAGGTACCTTTACGAGGGGAGTGTATCGGCTTCGGTGTCTGTTATTTCTCTGTTTATTATATATGTATATATACGAAAAAAAAAACAATATAACAACAATACAGCTGTAAAACTACCGCAGGTTCAGAAAAATTATCGATTTTTCATTCAGCAAGATAAGGTGTGAGATTGGCTTTGAAAAAAAAAACTGAAGATAAATCACAGGAGATCCTTTAGCGTTTCATGCCTTTGGAAGCTGTGTACGACTCAGTAGTACAAAGTACAAGTTCTAGTTGAAAGACATCACTTAGGTAGAAAGTATGGAATGGAATCCATATCCATACTAATCTTGCTAGATTATTCTTCTATTTTTTTTTTCCACCTCATATATTATATATATGTGCCAGTAGATTTGCAGCGGTTCTTATGGAAACACACGATTCTCCCAAATCAGAGGCCTTTTTGCTCTTCACTGTCAGCGTTTAGTTTTCCGTCCAACCTTTGGTTCACTCATACGCTTCCTTGTGCTAATTTTTTTATTATTTCGCAGATAGTTGTACTGTGAAGACGTATATTAGAATTATGAAGACGGATTTCTTCGTGAATTTGAACTATCGAATCGCAACTCTACTCGGTCTCCAGGCATCCACCTATGATATAAAACGTGATAGAGAAGGACTTCAAGAATGTCGAAAGGGTATGAAGCGAATAAATTATGCAATAAGGAATTCGATGAACATGGGCGAGAAGCAGCACCTGGAGGCCTGCCTTAGAAACCTAAAGAGCTTGCGGAACCAGTTCAAAGTATACCAGAAGAAGGGGGCTGGGATAACACCCAGGAAGGAAACTGCACGTGATAGGGTGAGCTGGGACGATTCCATATCTGCGTTCAAATCGCGCATCAGAACTGGGGTTATATCTAACTTGAAACATAAGGACCCTGGAGCATTCCTGATCGATTGTAAAACTCTCACCAAAATACGTGTCCAGAATGCCCTCAAAAAAGATGAAGCGGTCAAAGTCAACGCTGTGTTCTGCGGTGAATTTGAGATTACCAAGGGTGATCGCGTACTCAAGGAATATAAATACTTCACTACCTCAAGTACTCCTATCTATAGGAATACTGAAATCAACAAATGGTTCGATGAGAATATAATCCACCCCATCATGAAGGAATTGGAGGAATTCCAGGAACGTGACAGTGGTTGGGCACTGAAGAAAGTTGTTAATTTGGGCGTGAATATCGATGAATTCACCCCCAACTTGAATCTTCATACATCGAGCTGCCATCTCAAATCAAAAGGAAAAAAGCATGCATCAATGTCAAGAATAATGATCAGGCCTGTTTTGCCTGGGCTGTTGTCTCAGCTCTGTATCCCATCGCATCAGGAAAAAAGAACGATAGAACTCCATCATACCCCCACTATTCTTCCGTTCTCAACCTCAAGGGTATCCAGCTTCCGATGACTATGAAGCAGATTCCTTGCTTCGAAAGACAAAATGAGTTGTCGATTAATATCTATTTCCTGAAAAAAATCAAGAAAAACCTGGTGACACTACCTACATACCTAACTACAGATAAAAGAGAAGAGCACGTCAACTTGCTGCTAATTCAAGATGAATATTATGAAGAGGGAGATGAGGACACAGCTCCAGTTGGTTATCATTACGTTTGGATTAAAAATCTATCTGGACTTCTATCGAGACAGCTGAGCAACGAGAATGGTTGTAAATACTTTTGTGATCGCTGTTTACGCTACTTTAGGTCACAAAATAAACTGGACGACCATGTTGAATACTGCGTAAAAATGAATACCGCTGCTATGAGAATGCCGGAAACCGGAAAACATATATTGAAATTCATAAATCACAAGAATAAAGAGAAAGCCCCATTCATCGTTTACGCTGATCTGGAGTCTGATTTGAAGCCGACTGAGGACCCAAAAAAGCCGCAGGAACACATTCCTGCTGCTATAGGATATTATTCCAAGTGTTCTCACGACGAATCTCTTTCATTGTATCGCTCATATCGGGTTGAATTCTGTATGGAATGGTTTGCTGATGAAATGACCCGCTTGGCAGAGAATATGACTACGGTCTTTTGGTGTCCTTATAATATTCATATGACTGTACAACAAGACGTAGAATTTCGAAGGGCCTCACATTGTCATATTTGTGAACAAGAATTTGGAGCAGAGGATAAGAAAGTTAGAGACCATAATCATCTGATTCCCGAAAATAACTATAGAGGAGCTGCCCACGAATCTTGTAATATCAATTATAAAGATAGTCAGGTGACTACCTGTGATTTTTCATAATTTGAGTGGTTATGATGCAAACTTCCTAACTACTGATATTGCCTCCAGAATGAAAGGAGCCATCGACTTACTCCCTATAACAAAGGAGAAGTATATATCATTCACAAAGCACGTTGATGAAACTCCTATTCAGTTCCGATTCGTTGATAGCTTCCGTTTTATGAACTCTTCTCTCGAAAAATTGGCCTCCTATTTAACCAAATTCCCCAATTTGAGATCACAATTCCAAAGCCTCACTGGAGATCAATTCCAGCTTCTCACTAAGAAGGGTGTCATGCCGTATGATTATATTGACTCGTTTGAACGCTTCAGTGAAACCCTGTTGCCCCCAATTGATTCATTCTACAACAGATTGGATGATAATCCCTGCCCTCACAGACTCTACCATCGTGCCAAGCTCGTATGGGGTGAATTCAAATGTCGAGACTTGGGAGAGTATGTAGATCTGTATATGATGACTGATATCCTTCTTCTCGCCGATGTATTTGAACAGTTTCGTACTAGCTGTCTCAAAACGTACAATCTTGATCCTGCCCACTACTTCACTCTTCCTGGTTTCACCTGGGATGCAATGTTATATAAAACTGGCCAAGAATTGGAACTCATAACTAATTCAGATATGTTTCTGTTTGTTGAGCAAGGTATACGAGGAGGTCTCAGCCAGGTATGCTCGAAAAGACGAGCCAAGGCAAACAACCAATATATTAACAACTATGATCCATCCAAGTCGAAGACGTTCTTGATGTATTTCGATGTGAACAACCAGTATGGGTGGGCTATGAGTCAATATTTACCATATGGAGGATTCGAGTGGGTTGGTACAAATATAGGTGTTGCTTCAATTGAAGATGACTCACCCGAAGGTTATATGCTGGAAGTGGATTTGGAGTATCCTAAACAGCTCCATGATAAACATTAAGATATTCCCTTCTGTCCTCAACATATCAATCCTAAAACTGGAAAGCCTCCAAAGTCGGTGAACGAGCATACCAAATTGCTAGCTACTCTACGCTCCAAGGAGAAATACGTCATCCACTACCGAGCCCTCAAACAGGCATTAGCACATGGGTTAGTGCTGAAGAGAGTTTACCGAGTTCTCAAGTTCAAGCAAGCACCATGGTTGAAATCTTACATAGACCTTAACACAGACCTCCGCAAGCAAGCAAAAAATGAGTTTGAAAAAAATCTGTTCAAGCTCATGAATAACGCTGTCTTCGGTAAAACCATGGAGAACATCCGGAAGAGGGTTGATGTCAGACTTTTAACAAAATGGAAGGGGAGATATGGAGCTGAGGCATATATTTCCAAACCTGAGTTCAAGAACTGTACAGTTTTCAACGAAAATTTGATTGCTGTCGAGCTGAGAAAACTTCAAATCTATCTCAATAAACCTATTTATGTTGGTCAAGCAATTTTAGACTTAGCTGAGACGACAATATATGACTCTCACTACGACTATATGTCCAACAGATTTCATGATTGCTCAGTTCTGTACACGGATACAGACAGTCTGATTTATGAGATCATTGATCAAGATCCCTATGTAGTTATTAGAAAGGACTGTCATCTATATTTTGACACATCGGATTATCCTGCAAATAATATTGTCACGAAAACACCCTGTACAACACTCGCGCCCACTTCGCAACCAAGCTTTGCGCCAAGTCAGCTAAACAACCTCAGCGTACGGGGGACCGGAGGAAGCCACGACTACAAGCCAACGTTTCATAGTCAGTTGTAATTAACATCGAGACACTGTAACAACTCAATAAACATCTATTCGGGATATTTGCCCATAATTACCCCCAAGTCCCTAGACAGTGTCACAAATTGGTGGAGGCGCCGGGCATCTCGTGTAAAACATCAAACAACATCAAGTCAATAAATTAGCAAAACGCGCGAAGTAGAAACAGTGTAAATTAACCGGAATCTTGCTGGATCCAAGTGAAAAGTGAAATTAATGTTCACAAGAAGCCGTGCTAGAGCGCAAGTAGTCATAGAAGAAAACGAAGAGAGAATCGAAGCTGCAGTTGAAGAAGAGGAACAAGTAGAACCAAGACCAGACAACGTTAGAATAATGAATGACAACCAAGCGCTACGAGAAGTCTACCCGTCGGTAATCCCTAAAACATTCTCGGGGGCAACCGAGCAGAAGGTAGAGGATTTTTTGAAAACCTTCAATCGGGCTGCCAGAGCCAACAGGTGGACCGATCAAACAAAACTCATCCAGCTACCCTGTTATCTTAGCGGAGCAGCACTAGACTTTTTCGAAACTATAGAAGAAGGATGCGAGACTTTCGAGGATGCTGTTCAAAATTTGCAAGCGAATTTTAGAAACGAGAAGATACGAGAGCAATGCTACATGAAGCTCTTGACGAAGAAGCAACAGAAGTTGGAAGATGTTTGGCAGTACTACCACGAAATGCTCAAGTTATGCCACGATGTCAACCCCGAAATGGAAGAAGAAGAGAAGATTGGATTTATCATTAGAGGACTGAGGCCAAGCCTAATCAGCAAGGTAAACCTCATGGACAACTCAACCCTGGATAGCTTCAGACGCAACTTGCAACGAATCGAGACGACGGACTACATAGTGGGAGAAGCGTCGACCAGTCAAGCCGGAAGTAGCGTCCCGACACCACGCAGAGCAACTAGTTCGGACGACCCTCAGATTCAGCAGCTTTTGCAGCGAATTCAACAGCTCGAAGGACAATCCGGTAGGTCGAAAAATAATTTTAGTTATTCTCCTCGTCAACCGACAAATTTTATCAAAAAGGAACCTCGTACTTCCGACGGAAGAGTAGTTTGTTTCAAATGCGGCAAGATAGGCCATTATGCACGAAATTGTTTCTCAAAAAACGACCAGCCCCGTCGCCAATAGTTTCAGGTGGCGACGAAGTTATAAACTTACCAGAATCACTTTGTTTATTTACCGAAAACGGTGAAAACGTACATTTTTCAGATTTAATAGAAATTAATGGAGTGATTTTTTCTAATCAAGCCAGATTTATATTAGATACAGGTTCAGGTATTTCTTTAATTGACGATTTTTTCATAATGAATTATAATAAGTCACTAAAAAAATGCACCAAAATTTCGGATCAAATCAGCAAGTGGCAATTTTCTTACAATAGTAGGCGAAATAGAAGCAAACTTTGAACTAAATGGAATTCAATTAGTTCACAATTTCATAGTTGTTTCAAATTTCGAAAAAAAGGTCATTTTAGGCAACGATTTCAATGAAAAGTTCCAAGTAGAAATCCATTTTCTAACTAAGATTATTAAACTTTTAGTAGACGGAGTTATTGTTTATTTGAAATTTGGAAAAATAGATTTCAATAGTTATTTTCAGTCAAGAGATGAAGTTCTCTGCACGGAGGGAGTTAATTTATCACCACAGAGTACTACTAAAGTTAAGGTTGATGTAGATAGCAATGTCAAGAATTTTGATTTCGAGTCATGTGCGAAATTTTTTGGTAACAGAGATTGCCAGGTCACTAAGATAGATCTGGATAATTCTGCTATATTTGTAACGAACCGCGCGCTAATTAATATAAAAATTTATAAAGGGACTTATTTGGGCAAGATAAGAAGTTTCGATTGTTCGTCTGGGACGAACAGAAACAATGTATTTCCTGGCTTCGTACAGAGTTACGAAGATGGTACAGGAAACAACATGGAAACAGCTGTTCTAATTCATGAAGTTTCAACAAATACGTTAAATGACAACCGTAACGTAAGCATCGATATGAGTGAACATTTGACAGATAGCGAAAAAACAAAATTGTATAGTTTGTTGAACGAATTTTCCGATATTTTTGCTACAAGTAATTTAGAGCTAGGTAGAACGAATGTTTGTATACAAAACATTGAGACCGGCAACCATCCTCCGATACATCAAGCACCGTATCGAGTTTCTTTTAAGGAGCGCGAGATTATTAACAATCAAATTAAAGAAATGTTAGCTGCTAACGTTATTAGAGAGTCCAATAGTCCATGGGCGTCACCTGTAGTCCTAGTGAAAAAGAAGACAGGCGACTGGAGGTTTTGCGTAGATTATCGTAAATTGAACAAAATTATTGTCAATGATAGGTATCCGTTACCTGTTATCGATGATTTGCTTTCAGCCTTAGATGGGTCAAAAGTATTTTCAACATTAGATTGTTTTTCTGGATTTTGGCAAATTAGTTTGGCAGAAGAAGACAAACCTAAAACAGCGTTTATAGTACCAGAAGGCTTATTCGAATTCAATGTACTACCTTTTGGACTAGCCAGCAGTCCTGCTTGTTTTTCGAGGTGTATGGACCAAATTTTGTCGGGCTTGAAGTGGAATACTTGCTTGGTGTATATGGACGATGTCATTGTCAAGAGAAATGATTTCGACGATCACTTGGTCAATTTACGTAAAGTTTTCGAACGTTTTAGGTTATCAGATATGAAATTAAAACATACTAAATGTAAGTTTGCTAGTCAGGAAGTTAAAGTTTTAGGTCACGTCGTAGGAAAAAACGGCTTATCCCCAGATCCGGCTAAGATACGAGCTGTGTCTGAATTTCCGAGGCCTAAATCAGTCAAGGACGTACAGTCGTTTTTGGGTTTGACAAATTTTTATAGGAAATTTGTGAAGTCGTTTGCCGAAATTGCACGACCTCTTACGTTGCTCACGAGGAAACGGGTATTGTTTGATTGGAAGAGTGAACAACAAAGGGCTTTCGACACCCTTAAAGGTTGTTTGGTGCAATCACCAGTTTTGGCTCATTTCAATCCGGCATTGCCTGTTGAACTCCATATCGATGCCTCAGGGTACGGTATAGGGGTAATAATTCTTCAAACTGACGAGAGCGGTGCGCATCCTGTAGCGTACGCGTCTCGACGACTTTCGGAATCCGAATTAAAGTGGAATACCACAGAGAAAGAGTGTATAGCTGTTGTCTATGGTGTGACCACCTTTAGGCATTATTTATGGGGCAGAAGTTTCAAAGTCGTAGTAGATCATCACGCGTTGTGTTGGCTACATAAAAATCAAGATGTTTCTGGTCGATTAGCTAGATGGGCTATTCGCCTACAAGATTATGAGTATGAGATTTTCCATAAGAACGGTAAGAAACATCTTGACGCCGATAGTTTATCACGAAATCCAGTTTCGTACCCAGATCAAAACGACGAGGACGCCGCTGAAATTCCCGTGTTAACAATAATTCCCAACGACATCGCTGAATTGCAAAGAGCCGATGTAAGGTTGAACGACATTATTTCCGCGCTTGAATTTCCAACAAACGCTGACTCGAAAGTGTTGAAACAATCGCGTAGTTACTTATTGCATGACGCAATTTTATATAAAAAACATTTCGGCCCGTCAGGTTCTTCTGAATTATTAGTCATCCCAGATAGTATGAAAAATGAAATTTTACTTTGCTGTCATGATGACCCACTGTCAGGAGGCCATCTAGGCTTCGCGAAAACCTTTGGAAAAATAAAAGTTCGATATTTTTGGCCTAACATGTATTCAGAAATAGAAAATTATGTAAAGTCATGTAAGAATTGTCAACATCGCAAAAGCGTACCGAAAGCGCAACCAGGCCTTCTTCAACCTATAAAAGTAGGTGAAGCATTCGAAAGAATTGGAATCGACATTCTAGGCCCTTTCCCGAAATCCTTGTCGAATAATACGGTGATCATTACAGCCATGTGTTACGCTACGAAATGGGCTATAGCTAAAGCTCTGTCGGCGGGCACCGCCAAGTGTGTTGCGAGTTTTCTAATAGAAGAGTTGATCTGTAAACACGGTTGTCCAAAATACATACTCACTGACCGGGGGAAGTGTTTTACTTCTAAATTGGTATCTGAGCTATTGATTGGATTAGGTAGTCATCCAACTGCGACGACAGCTTATCATCCGAAAACGAACGGGTTGGTTGAACATTATAACGGAACCCTGGCAACAATGTTGTCTATGTATGTGAGTACCAATCAAAGGGACTGGGATACATTTGTTCCATTAGTTACATTTGCTTATAATACCTCACCGCAAGAAACTACGAAAATTTCGCCATTCTTATTAGTTTACGGAAGAGAAGCCAGACTGCCAGCTGACATAGCGTTGGGAGTAGGCAACAGTAGTGAAGATAGCGATTTCCAGGAAATATTAGAAAAAATTAGAAAAACGAGACAGGATGTGTTGAAACGGATTGAGTTAGAACAAGCGAAACAGAAAGAAAGGTATGATGCTGGGCATCGTGCTGTTGGTTATTCGGTAGGAGAAAGCGTTATGGTGTACACTCCCTATCGGAAAGTAGGAAAGTCAGAGAAACTCCTGCACCGATGGTTTGGTCCTTTTGAGGTGATGGAAAAATTGAACGATGTGAACTATCGTATAAGGATCAAACGAGGAAAAAAGATTGTAATTGATACAGTCCACGTGGATAGGTTAAAGAAGTATTACGATCGTAATTTGCTACCGACATCAGCAAATTGAAATTTTCGCTAACAACAACTTGCGAAAGAAAAAAAAAATGTATATACATGTAAAATAGACGTCTAAATGTGTTATTGTACATACAAATCGATTTGTTCTCATTTGAATGTTATGCATAATAAGTAAAACAAAAATTATTGCACTTCAATTGAAATTGCTGACATCGGAGTTCAAACCAAGTACAGTATAATGAATAGATGTTCATTGTTCATTTGTGTCAAGTCAAAATGAGAGTCGAAAGCTTGATTGTTTTTATGTCTCTTGTTGAAATTCCATTCAGTATAGGAAACGAAATAAGTATAGTCTCAGGAGCATATTGGTCGGAGTTGCCTTCAACTATAATTTATCAATCTTCGGTGCCGTTAGTTTACGTCGTCAAGATGTCTTTAGAAGAGAAATACCCGAGCACGGAATTGTTCCTGACGGAATCTTGCGAAAATACGACGAGCGAAACCTGCCAGTACTCCAGAGTTTTGGAACATCTGAATACCGTTTTTAAGAAACACCTTTGGGTTGTATACCGGAGTATAGGACAGAGCGCTGTAACGAAACATGAAATTTCTCGCAAAGCAAGGTCAGTAGAATTTTTAGGAGACGCTTTGAATTGGTGTTGCGGTGTGTTGACAAAACGCTCTGCGGACCCTTTATTTTCGAACGAAGAAAAACTCAAGTCCTCCATGGACAAACTAGGATTAGCAGTTAACAAAAATCATGTAGACCTGAATAACATAATCTCATCGATAAAAAACTATAGTAGTCAAGTTAATTCAGTATTAGCACACGGCGAAAAATGTATGGACGATTTTTCGAAACATTTAGGCATCCTCCGCGACTTCGCGAATGCTAAGTTAGGTGGACAAGACAATGCGATACGACAGATCTGGGCGTTTGTAGCAGAACATTCTTATCAAAATTTGAACATGTTACAGATTTTTAGCAAATACGGAATTATAAATAGATGCCGCGATAATAAAATTCCAACTGAAATTGTAGAACCGTCATGGTGGAAATACGATCTCGAAAAATTAAATAATGCACTCAAGCGAAACGGGCATGAGCTTGTCATCCAGCCTGCTGAGATCACAAAGTATTTGAGATTAAATATCGCATCGTGCTTAGCAACTGAAAATTCCGTAGTCGTTACGATAAGAGTTCCAGTAAGAAAAATTGGCTACGAATGGAAATTATATCGTATGTTAGCAGTGCCTTTCGCGTGGGAAGGTGAAACGTGCGTCTTTACGGAAGACGAAGTTCTTGTCGCGAGGCACGAAAAAGAAATAAGAATTATCACAGGAAATGCTTTGAAATCTTGCAATCCGAGCGACGATATTTGTTTACTTCCAAGATCGAGTTCAACTTCTGTTAAAGATAAAATCTGTTTTTCTAAATTAGTAGGTGGTGCTTCGGTTTCAGAATTAGTTGAAGCATGTCAGCCTTATTGCTTTGAAAATAATAATACAGTAGTCAATCAAATAGAACCAGAGAAATTCATTATTACTCATGCACCCGCCGATATGGTTTTGAAGTGTAATAATAACACTCAACAAGTCGGTGTTGAAAAGAAGTTAGATTTAGGATCGCTAGAAGTTGAAGTTCCCTGTTCATGTTCATTACAGACAGAAAATCTTACCTTGGTGTCTGACACATTTCCATGTGATGCAAATGGAGTTGAAAAATTCAAAATAAGGCATGTATTACCAGCCACTTGGTCGAAATTCGAGTCTTTCAAGTTGAAGCCTATGGCAACGCATACTCATCTGACATTTGAGAATTTTTCGGAATGTTTAGACAGGAATTGGAAAAAACAATTACCAAAATTTGAAGGAAAAATAGCAGATGAAAGTTTCCAGTGGAAAGGTGTTCATTTGGATGGATTTCACTCTGATCACATTAGTTCATTCATTGGAATCGATTTATATAAGTATCTGAGTATCTTCGGATCTGTGTTGACAATCATTATTGTTATAAAAAATCCGTATCTCGTAGGATTAGGTCTTTTACCGCGCGTCCAAGCGATGGACTTGAACATCTTGCTAAATGACATCAGCGGAATCTCCGTTCTCATTGTAATAATAAGTTTCGTTATTTGGTTTATTTATCGTTGTATACAGACAAGAAAAGAAAGAAACAGAGCGAAAGAAAGCGTAATAGAGAGTACTACGTTAGAACTGCCGATTGTCGAGGAAACAGTAGAAAAAAGTCATAACAAAAGTGCAGTAATTATTGGATCAAACTCATCAAATAGTAGGCCTACAAGTAAAAAATAAGGTGACAATGAGTTAAAACTCCTAGCAAATGAATTGCTGGCTAGTTTTGAGTATTCTATAATAATTGTAAATATAATCCTATTTATAAGAGTCGACTCTGAATAATTTTGATACTTATTTTATTTAGCTTAATCATACAAAATGTATGAAAACTTTATCATATAACTTTACCATACAATGTGGGGAATTCGCACGCCTTATGATAATGATGTATTAGTTATAAGACGCCCTATTTTTAAGGAATATCAGTTTTGATGTTAAGTAACATTGAGAAGGAAAATGAGATTGTTCTGAGAATAACAATCATTGGATGTTATAGTAATCTTATGACAGAAAGAATTTCATGCCATTTATTATTTACTTTGATTTAAGCTACGTTTTCGCGATTTGTATCCGATGCCGGGACATGCAAGAGTCCTGAAGAATTATGTTCAATAATGATTTTAAGGATTTATTGGGTTGATTTTATTTTGTTTGTATTTCGAAAGATACTTTTCTGTGTATTTTTTTTTCATGTTCACAGGGCCAGTCGTAGCTTCCAAGGACTTCGGACGCTCAGGGCTGAGGCGGTAGTCACTTAAAACGTCGGGTCGACGTTTTCAAGAAGGGGGAGTGTCACGAAAACACCCTGTACAACACTCGCGCCCACTTCGCAACCAAGCTTTGCGCCAAGTCAGCTAAACAACCTCAGCGTACGGGGGACCGGAGGAAGCCACGACTACAAGCCAACGTTTCATAGTCAGTTGTAATTAACATCGAGACACTGTAACAACTCAATAAACATCTATTCGGGATATTTGCCCATAATTACCCCCAAGTCCCTAGACAGTGTCACAATATATATGATATTCCTCAAGTCAATAAAAAGGTGCTAGGGATGATGGAAGACGAGAATAATGGAGTTCCGATGATTGACTACGTGGGCTTGAGATCTAAGTTGTACACAACTAGAATTCATACTACAGAAGATTATATCATGAGGAAACGAGAAGAGCTGGTGGAAAAAGAATATGATCATGACGAAATTGAGGATATTTTGCGAAATCTTGGGACAACTAAGAAGGCGAAGGGTGTAAAGACGTCTGTTGTGAAAACGATGATAACCTTCGCTGATTACATCGATTGTTTGGATGGATGGAAGCATAAAACTGTCACTCAGAATTTGATCAGATCAGACAAGTATCGAGTTCATTCCATCGTGCAGGAGAAGATTGCTCTCAGCCCGAATGATGATAAGAGATATATAATTCCAGAAACTGATGGAACATTGCCATGGGGACACTATTCCATTGATGAATTTATCAATTTGCTGGGTGAATGATATACCGAGATGATATGCCATGAATTACCCCTATTGTTCATAGAGTTTTTTATATATGTTTATATTTTACCTCAATAAATGGTGCTATTTCATATATTCAAATGTTTCCTTCACCTCCCAATAACATAGAATTTTCTGAAATGTTCAATGCCTAATAATTATAATAAACCAGGAGAACCTCAAATTACATACGTAACAGTACGTTAGTCACCCTATGTTTATAACTTTCTTTTTTTTTTTTCGTTTCCCTGTAAACTATCAGCTTCAGATAACAAATATCACCTATTACCATCGATTCGCCCTGTATATATATATATATATATATATATATATATATATATATATATATATCGTTTCATAACTATGGTCCTGAAATGTTGGCCACTTGGGAATAACACGTTAGAGCTCGTCGGCAGTCGACCAATCAGGGGCTGTGGCTAGGTCACGTGATTCGGACCATTTTCGCTATTTTTGACCTTATATTTTCTTATGGAGATTAACATGGGAAAAGTGGTCAAAGTGTCCTAGAACTCTTGTAGTCTATTTACTCACGCGACAGCTCAGTGGTTAAGTCTGTTCCGAACAATGTTTCATTGACTATTATGTTTTTTTTCCTCACTCGTTTTCTCTCATGTGATGAATCTATAGGTAAAGTCGATTGTTCATTCAAAGTTCCCTTTTCGACTGGAAATATAACAGTGGAGTCCGATTTTTGTTTTGTTTTTGGTATTTTTCTCAAATTCCTCTTCTCTGTTCTGATTTTTGTTTTGACATTTACCTTTCCTCCTTTCTCTTCTACGTTTCTTTTCAATGGTTAATACTTTTCTTGATTGTACATTTCAGGGTTTACCTGCAGATTCGAGAGATTTGTTAACGTTGTAAGATCAGTTGGGATTGTCTGTGTATATATGTGATTCATGTTATTTATCAATGAAGTTTTTTTACGTGTTTCCTGGGTTTGGGTCTCCGCGTCAACAAAAACTGATGCTACTCCATGTCCATGTTCTTCAACACTTATAGTTTTCATTTCATTTTGTAGTGCTGAGACAAGCTGATTTTTTTTTTCATCCATTGTGTCCAGTAATTCCCGCCCCATTTCCAGAGAATCTTCCAGGAAAATATCATGTTCTTTCTTCAGTTTATTGAGTCAAGATCTGTGTCACAGTCCCTACATATCATTTTGGAACTGCCGAAATACCTCAGTGATTTGCATTTTCCAGCACATCTTTTAAGAACGACACACTTTACACAAACGTAATACATATCCAATGATTTATTCTTAAAACATATAAACCCATAATTTCCTGTTTCTGGGGACCACATCACATACATACATCACATACATGCATAGTTACATTCTATGATAGCAGGAAATGCATCCTATAATAGTATCGTTCATATAGATATCATGATAAGCAAGCCGAGTCTTTCAGATACCAGTAATAAATCACGACATAACGTAACATCAGGTAGCAACAGGTGAGACATTAACATAATTCAATGAATACCTATATCACCTATTTGTGTTTAGGAAAATCCTAAATGAAATCTTTATGGTATATTATTAACTGATAGGCACGCCGATACCCATTATGTTTAGGTATATAGGAAATTTTGGAGCAGGAAAATTCGTATCATTGTGAATGACATTACATAGACTTTGATTACTTGTTTCTGTGAAAGAAATCCTGATACAAATATACAAATACAAACGAAATAGATTCTATATTTCGGTTGATGTATATACATGCATATTCACAAAAAACCCCGAAACACCTCAAATTCAATTCATAAATTGATATTCCTCAATGTCAAAATGCAATCCTCACTTTCAACCCCTTTCGAATGACAGGTACAACCCCTTTTTCAAATGGGAAGGATGGGCTTGTGATATATCGTTTGAAAGGTCTCTCCATTCTATATTCAAGAATGTTGATGTCTTCAAATTTGTCAAGTTATATTATCAATATTATTATATATTGAGAAATAAAATCATGTAATGTATTTTTCTGGATTGAAATGAACGAATTTCAAACTAAAATTATAATATTGACAACTCAAATGGCAACTTATGTTGCGGGTGGGTGCGGATTTCAAAGTACCTTGCTTTAGGCACAATTTCCAAAAAGAAGAATGGACATGAATAGTAAAAATAATCATCCAAGCTTTCAAAACAGACCGTTTCTCTCCCATTAAAATCGCTCCTGTGTTTATTGAGGATTGTTTCGGCCAGAGTGTAGTCAAACTATTTCTAGAACGTTCTGCAAATATGTTGGAAAAAGTTACAACTATTGTTATTGGAGGTGATTTCAATATTAATTTCTTGGAACATAGTAATGGTCCGGCACTCTTTGAAGATCTGCTGAGATGTTATGATATAGCAGTAACAATGAGGTCTCCAACGAGAGTGACCATATTGTTGTGAAATACCTTTTTTTGTATTTCCAATAATAATTTCGGTATTTTACTTTCTTTGACTTTTTATTCTGACAAAATCTTATCTCAAATATCAATAAATTCAACTATTCTCCGTTGACTGAGAAACATCATATATAAAGGATGTTCAAAAATGAATAATCATATGAATAATACATAAATAGCAAATCATAACAAGAAAATAAGCAACAATTGTGTAGACCAAATTTTCATAATCTCCAATTTAATTGACTGGCATTCAGAAGTGAAAGATCTGAATTTATCAGACTACTTCTCTCAACACTTGGCATTCAATATCAACACTAACCTGAAATCTGGTTGTCAACAATTGCAGGACGAACAATAGGAGAATATCCACACTGAAAATAATATCAATTATTCTTGGAACAAATTCCTGAAAATCATCGGTGGATTGATATAGTTTTGTTTTCCTATTCAAAAAATATCCATCATAAAAGGTCTGAAAAGAGAACTTGGTTCAACGAGAGAGTTCCTTATTCAAATCAGCAACTGATCTATCTGATCTGATTTAGCAAACTACTAACCCAATATACCATCAACGGAGAGCAGAGCTACAGAAATCTACTGCAATGCACTGTGAGAGGCTAAGAAGAAATATAATGATGGAAAACTGTATGGAAAGTTATTGATAACTTGAAAGGAGGTTGTCAAAAAAATCTAAGTATCAACATTCAAGATGAAAATGGCTGCCCCTGAAATGGCTGAGCAGTTCAACATCCATTTCACTAGAGGACCATTCCTCTGTAAATCAGCATGATCTGGATTATCTGGAATTGAATGTGCAGTGTCGAAAAAATCTTTTTTCTTGAAGCCAAATATCGAATGAATTACTGAAAAAATCGTTTGCTGGTTCATGCGAACCATTGGCTTTTCTAATAAATCTTTATTATTCTGAAGGAATTTTTCCAGAATGTTTGAAATTGGCTGTGGTTTTGCCCATATCCAAAAAAAGGTAATTTTGATGACTTCTCCAATTATAGAGCTATCGGTTCATTATCAAGTCTCTCCAAACTCTTCGACGAAATGGACATCAATAATCAAATCTCATCATTCTTGTGGGCTCAGGGACTGTTATCCAGAAATCAGCATGGATTCTGTAAAAATATGAGCACAGAATCTGCTCTGTGTGATTTTCAAAAGTGTCTTGTAGATGATCTTCATGAGGGAGAATATGCTCTTGACTTCTCAAGAGCTTTCGACTTAGTCAATCATAGGCTATATCATTCAATATATTTTCCAATGACCTTATCAGTCAAATGGAGAGAAACCAAAATGTCAAAATTGTGTGTTATGCAGATAATACTAATTTATTGATTTTTGAAAAAAAGCTTAGACATGCTACTAACTTAAACTGGGAGGATTTATGAAGATATCATTCGGTGGTCTGAAAAAAACTGTCTGTTACTGAATCACAACAAAACAGTCACAGTGTTTTTTGGGCGCTCCAATCACCTGTGTTATTCGAAAGTACAGGAAAAGAAATAACTTGTAGTGAAGTAAAACGTTCAGGAGTGATTTTCGACAGGCATCTGCAATGGGCAAGTTCAACAGAACAGTTGTCTGAGAAGCTGAGAAGAAGTTGCTACAGCATTGAGTATATGAAAGACAACTGCAGCAAAAATGTATTGCTTACGCTGTACTTTGCACACTCCGACTCCCATATGAAGTATGGTATTCTGTATTGGGGAAACAGTGCCGGTATGAATAGAATCTTCATTCTTCAAAAGTACGCAATTCGAAGTATTGAAAGTATTGATATGAGAACCAGTTGTCGTCAATACTTTACAACTCTCGGTATACTGAGAGTATATATACTGGAATCTTTCACTTATATCTCCGAAAAAATAAGGTTGCAGTAGATAACAATCATTGCTATAACACCCGTCATAGAAATCTTTTGCAGCCTGATTATCATCGCACATCGCTTTACCAAAGAGACTTTCATTGTATTGGTTGTGAGTTCCATAATACTCTTGATGATCATATGAAATCATCCCCCAATATTCATATTTTCAAATGAAGGCTGACAAAAATCCTACTTTGTGAGTGCTGTTACTCCTTAGATGATTTCTTTTTGTGATAATATTTTTTTATTCTGTGAACTGTATGGTTGATGTTTTCATAATATATACATTTCTGAGTGACTCTGTAATTGTTGACATGTTCTTGCTCAATGTAAATGTAATTTGACGTTTCAATTGATGTATGTAACTTTTGTGCATTTTAATGATGAAATAAAGAAATAGACCTGTATAAGTATTTCTGTAAGTAATTGATTTTCGACGTTTTTATTCTTCCATGTAACTTGTGTGCATTCAAATGATGAGATAAAGAATATTATTATCATTATCATTATTATAACTCTCGCTATAATTTCAGAAAATATCGTTTCTTTCATTGATATCCATTTAATGATGGAATATCACCTCAAACAATCCGAAGATATTTTACTTTGATAACACCCTCACCCTGCAGAGTCTTGAATCATAAAATGTTTGCAGTTGGTTATGTTTATTCGCTTCCATAATTCAATTCTATAAAATACACTTATAGCTTCTGAGACTCCAGAAGCACAGCTCCTAGAATCCCACGAATATTCTCAAACACTTCAGCGAAATATGCTCGAGTTTCTAAGATGGCGAATGTTGTTTCAAGGAAAATTTACGGCAAACTTAATATTAGATATATTTGCATTTGCATGTATATTGAGTCGCGGCATTCTAGGTTTTATGAATAATGTGATAAGGCTAATATTGGTTTATCTGCCTAGCTAGTTATGTTATGGCCTAACTCACAGCAATATTGTTTGTTTATCTTCGTGAGCTCTCGCAGTGGAAGGTTTAGGTAAGGAAGTAGCAACGAAAATTTCATGTAGGCTCAAAATGGTTCGTGAATACTGTAAGCTATGTCTCTCATTCATATTAAATATGTAATGTCTTCCGAAGCATTGGTGTTGATAACAATGGAACTAAAACTCAAATCGAGAATGTCGTACAAGCATTCGTCGGTACCAAAAAACGACACAGAGTCTAATAATAATATAGTCTGAATGTTGATAACTCCTTCTGGATATCTCAAAATGATATTTTGTGAGTATGGCCAATACAGCTTCTTCAGATGTCGATCTAATTCCATTTGGTGAATTCTTGACTCAATTGCCTGTTGATTATTACTATCGACAAAGATGCTATCGGAACTTTTCAAATATATGTTTTGAAGTGTCTCCTCATGAGTAATTTGGATTGTCGTCAAAGATCGGCAAAAGTTTCATGAAGTTCTAGTTTGTTATGAGATTCAAAAATTTTATGCATTTTTCTTCCTACAAATTTCATAATACCTGCGTTGGAATAACCTGGATATTTTTCCTCAATCTTATAGTTCGCAACGATTTCTCGGATGATATTGTTTATACCTTTGGTGGAAGTTTCAACTGCCTCATCGACATTTTCATCATCGAAAAGTTGATTTCAATCAATAAGGGATGATTGATGGTCAATATCATCATAATTGTCTTTTCTGAAGCTTATCGTTCCGATTCAACTTCTTTCCAAATTAAGGATCACTACAGAATTCTAACGGAGGGTGGGTGTTTCCTGGGACTAGAGAGTTTTGTTACATAGAACCAGATCGGCTGTTCTGTTGATGTTGATGTATCGATGATTTCTGAAGATTTGTTATCCACTTCAAGAGGCTTTCCATTCGTTATAGCTGTTCAGTTAACGAAAGGCATATTACAGTCTCCTAGAATCACTGAATCGTTTCAGAAAATGTTCCAATTATTAATAGTCTTTATTACCGAAGGAAAGTTCAGAAATGCAATTCTCGCCAGGTAGATACACACAACAGATTTGCCAGGCTTAACTCCAATAGAAATCATGATGTCTTCAGCCTCTGACTCCATTTCGGTTATAAATACTCCTCAACCATCTTTTTCTAACGAGCTCACTCGATCTCTGTGAATCACCGCGTAATCACTACGACATATTATGTTCTTGTATATATGTATTTGTACTTGTATGCACTCCACTATTCAACCATATTTCAGTAGAACAGATGACGTCATATTTGGTGGATGATAAATTATGGTAAAGTCGAAAATGTTGGTGCGTAAGCCTAGTGTATTATGATAAGAATATGTAGAGGGCTGTCCTCTTCTGGAGTGATCGATCCCTTATTATGTGATTGACTGAAAGTAACCTTCACATTTGTTCAATTGATTCTTCATCTTTGATGAGGATGATACGAGAGTTCTCGTCTTCTCTCATGGAGAACCATTTCTTGTCCACACAAATTTATAGTTATAACTTCGTAGATTATTTTATTTGCTGATGTCAAATGTTCATTGGTATATAAGTTGCCGTTTCTCTCTTGCAGCCGCTTTGTTTTCTCTGCGGTAAGAATTTTTTCCTTGACGTGGTGTGAAGTGAAGCGCACAATAATATTATTGATGTTGTTCGTCGAGCTGTCACTGTGTAGCGGCTGGACCGCGACACATTTCGTGTTAAATCCTCCGGCCTGTTAACTGTCAAGTTGTTTACTATCCATGCGAAGACAATTGCAGTGGAAGGAACATTCGCAAAAACCACTGCATACCAGGTTTTTTGCGGTCCACTGTTACTGTACAAATCTTGCAGGATTTGTCATTGTTTCACGCTGGGGGCTAGGTGAGAAATAAGATCGACAAAAAAATTCGGAATGGTTATGATCATGATTTAGTGAAATCTTATATGGAGCTGAAAAGAAATGAGGTGCAACCAAAAGTCTCAACGTATCGCGATTTTTCCTATCTGAGAGACTTCGTTCTGATCAACTGGGATTTTATTTTCTGCTAGCATGTGTTGATGCGATGGTGAAATTCTGGAATGAAAATTTGCTGTTTTTATTTGATCCACATGCAGGATATCCATAACTCCTGCACCCTGGATACGCCTAATATCAAGTACATGATTGAATTGAAGAAAGAATCTTACAATGAATACAAAGAGTTGAATACAACACATCTCACGAATATTACAGAACTTCAGTGAATATTTAGTGAGAATTCCAGTGAATACTTGAAGTGAATACAAAGGTTGAAAAAAGAAGCGTTCTTGGAATGACTTTCAAAGGCAAATCCTAAAGCTTTCTGGGATCCAACGAAATATTTCAATATAACTGATAACAAGCATAACACTGATGCAGTTGATATAGATCTTCAAACAAGAACGTATGCCTCATATTTCTCGATTTAAGTAAAGCCTTCGATACTCTACACTCTCTACAGTATTCAATTCAATAAAAAATAAAAAAATAATATTATAGCTAAGATGTGAAATCGCTCTTTTTCTTCGAAAATCATCTAATGCACCATAAAGAGTGAGTCGTGGTGAATAATTTGTTTTCTCCATATAATAATATCGAATGTGGTGTACCCCAAGGCAACATCGTTCACTGAAACTGAAATTTTATCAGACCCTAATTTTGCCATTTCTCTCAAAGTCACTTGTTGGTTCCTAATCTTGTGAAAATTTGGATATCTTTTTCGATTACAAGATGGGGTTCGAGAAACAAGTATCTGATTCTATTCGGAAGTCTTATGGATAATTGAAACTGTTATATATATGCATAAGAAAGTACTTAGTAACAACCTCAAACTGATTCTATGCGACAGCCTGATTCACAAATATCATATTGTAATGTTGTATACTGGCCAGCATTATCAGCTCAAGAGAAATCCTTCTTACAGAAAATCGAGAATGCCTGTTTGGGATAGGCCTGTGATTTGAGAAAATTTGATCATCTCAGTCATTCGCTGAAATCTCTTGGCTCAACTTAGAGGAAAGATACTTCTATATAATGTCTTGTCTAGTATACAAATTGAATAAGCATGGTTTAGTTACCTATTGACTGAACTCAGGAAAATAAGTGATTTTCATCAGTGTCCTACCCGCAATCGTGATGTGTATAGTGTGCCTAACCTCTGCCAATTACACCTCAGTTCCTGATATAACGCCATAACGTATATATATAAAGTATGGCCACCCGCTTATTTCAAACTTGATATTTCATTGCTCAAAGTGGTCTTTGATATCATTATCTGAAAACTAGTATAGTTTTCATGCTTCCAATAGGAATTAAAATTAAAGAGTTCATAAATTACAACATCACCTGGTTTGTTTATTGTTTTGGTTCGCCCTGTATCTGCCTTGGAATACTGTATCGTTGGAACCGTAACAAAGAAGAGAATCAATCAAGTAGGTAACAATACATAATTCACCTACGAAATGATTTGAAGCAACAGATGATTCGAGCAACAATAATATGTTTGTATATTGACGTTCCCAGTTGCCTTTCGAATCCAATCATTTCTTTCAGATCCTCAGAGAAGGATAGTGTTAGTTTTCATTTGAATGACTCGGAAAATATATTGAGCTATATTTATATTGCCCGAGTAGCAAAGTACGAAACTCGTGATAATTTTAAAATGGAATTTTGAACGATACAATTATATATAGGTCATGTATGGAATGAAAAATATGAATATGGAATGTGAAAATATCCGAAACTTGTGTTTTATATCATCTTTATCTATTTTTATCTAGACAGGCTGATTCACGGTGGATGGCACATTAGACGTTTCTGGTGAACCAGATAACGGATCACTGTGAAAATTTTTTAGAGACCATAATCGAACATTCTCTACCCAACTGAAATATTTTCGACAATGCGGTGTTGCCACTTCTATTAGGAAATGGTAGCAACTTTGATATTTCAAAAGGAACATCCTGTATTCCATTCCATTTTTGAATTCTCACTGAAGAGCTGTTTCATCGATTCATCACACTTGGGGTCTAGCGGACATGAGTATGCAGATCTATAGGGTGTGAAAAATCGAGATTTTTCAACTTTAGGATTTTTATCTGTCGAAACTATACATCAGTGATCAAAACGGCTCACATGTCTTTATCTCAAATTTTGATTCGATATAAACAAATACAGGCTGGTACATAATTCAGAAAGTTGATCACCCTGTTTCTGTCATTTCATATATCTCTTCGTAGGTACCCATATTCATTGTTTTCATTGATCATGGTGGATCAACATGTCCACAACTCGAGAACACGCCAATTGTATTCTATATACAAAAAAGACCAATATCAAATCGAATTGGTAGATAGGTAGTAACGTAAAATGAATGGAAATGGTAATAATTACAAAGTACCTAGTTGAATAGGAAAACAAGCTCCAGGAGTGACATAGTGAGTTTTCTACTCTAATTTGAAATTCAAGAATTCATTATACTCTGTAAGAGACACAGTTAAAGAACCAGCGTTTTTTTTTCTGTTAACGTTTTGTGGAGTGAACATCTATTGGATTTTATCTTTCAATTTCCATTATCGGAAACAACAACAGGAATGATTGCTTCTTATTATCAATAAGCATGAACGGCATCACAGAGGGTGTCTCAATTCTGATGGAACTACCCCCATAACAATTTCTTGCAAGCATCTCCGTATGTTGCATAACTTTCTAGGTATGATCCTTGAATTCGCAAGGGTGAAAGATATATGAAAGATATAGTCCACAGCTTAGTGTGGTCATCATATTCTTACCATAATATCGAACAAGTCTGTATATGTATATCGAACCTAGCTATAATAGTTTGAATTATAGATTCTATTCTGTATTTTACCTGATTGAATTATTTTATCATTGATAATATTATGTAAACCAATAGTTAGTCGTGTACCTACTCAATATCTAATGAGGTGAATGAAATAAAAACTGCATGGTAGTGCAGCGGTCCGCTTCCGACTTTTTGACGTTGCCACCAAAACGTCGCAGGATCGAATCTTCGCGCGTACTTTTTTCCCTAAATTTATCAAATGTTCACCACTAATAATGCTCTGAAATCAAAATATAACTCACTCCTTTCCATTGGATGAGATTTATCAGAATCATCCATTGAATGATTGAATGAATGAAGGAAATGAATAATAATTGTTTTATTTTGATTGCTTTTGGATGAATAACCAATTATCACATAAATGGTGCTCACCCAACATTCCCACTTACTGACTCATTTCCAGTTTCCCGTATTTTTTACTGCATTTTTACAGAGTGTCAAAATGTTTTTGCCTCATGAGCATAGCAAATTCTATTCGTGATTGCGAAGATTGCGAAAATATTTTCTGATGATGTCGAAAATAATGGAAATTACGATTGATTAAAATTACTATTTTTATCATCTCTTGTATACCTTTCTGAAATTTTGGAATTCGATGATACATTGTGGGTTTTCTACAATTCAACAAAATTTCATCAATAATAATACAAATAATAATACAACTCTTGTTATTTTCAAAACTTTCTGTACAAAATAGCATCTCGACTTCTCGAGTGGAAGTTTTCTGCAATGCAAAAACTTTCCTTACGAATATTTTTTTTAAAATTGGTGAAAAAATAGTACAGTACAAAAATAGCCGACTTTGATTCCTAGCTCTAGCCATAACTGTTATGATAATATCGAGGTGAAATCAACATTATTCTTTGTAGGATTGATGATTCATAGGAAGAAAATATATCTACATCGCAGCAAAACCTTCCTTGGTAAATTTTTCGGCTACTTCATTTTCAAAAACTTCAAGGTTCTCCATGATAATCGCTCGATGGTACTGGTATTTCTCAGTTAGGTTTAATTTGTCTCAGGCAGCAATTGGATCGCTCTACTACGACCTGGCACTGGATATCTTTAAGAATCTCTAGGGCGTGGCGACGCCCTTGCTTTATACCAAGTTTTCACTGAACTATAAAGTTCTTATTATACTAATATTTTCAGGTGCTTCTATAAGTAACGAACAACTCCCAGTAGTGAATAAAGTCATGGATTCTATTAGTCAGAATTCATACACCGAACAAAACAGAAAATCTCGAATCAACTCTGTTGTAATGAAACTGAAATCGTGAAATCGATCAAGAGGTTGGTTGCCTGATTCCCGTGAAAATTATATCCAATAATGTTCGCTTGATTCGCACAGAAGCTGCGAGCATTCTGCGAGGATTTCCAAGAAGGGTGGAATATTATCGTCTGGGAGCCTGAAACAGTTTTTAGTGGCTTATCATTTCGTCGATCAGAGGTGGTATATCATCAACTTCAGATTGTATAGGCGCAAAGCATTTGAAACATGCAACACAGAATATTAGAAAAACATTTGGTCATCCGTACATTCATCGATGAACATCGTAAAACGGAGTTACTTCAACATCATGGCTGACTTTATCAGTTTCTGAAGCAATGTACTCTAACATAATAGTAAAACCCGGCGCGGCCCTCGGTCATCATATTGGGCATTGTGTGATCTGCCTTCCTGGTGAAAATAGAAGCCTGAGTTTTCATTTCATTGAATTCGACTAGATTTTCAGATCTCTATTCTAGAATTCTCGACAGATCATCATTTAAAGCATCGACCTGTCTCCATCTTACACTTCTGGCCTCATTGGATGATATAGGAGCTATAGAGGAGAGAACAAAATGCAGTGTACAATCATCCGCAAATGATGAACTAGGCTGGAACAACACATCCCAAATCATTGATGTGGAACAAAAACATAGTTGATGCCAAGACGAAGTATTGTGGAAAACCAGAAATGATAGACTTCAGATCAGTTGGGGCTTATCTACCACCGCATCTATCTGCAAGAAAACACTATAGTGAAATACATAAGACGAAAGTTTTGCTTGGCGGCATTGGTACCAAACTCGATGCTTCGTAGATATCAAATGCTACAGCCAGATTGCCGGTCGTTCACGTCTCTTGAGCTTTCTGGATATTTTCTATATGAGCTGATGCACAGATGGTAGTGCAATTGGTTGTTAGGAAAGGTTTGTTGGGAAAGGTTTCCTGGGCCTTCTTTGGAATCGGTTGAACTCTAGCTATCTTCCAGTAAGAAGGAAATACGCCTAGTTTGTATGAAAGGTTGAACAGTTGTAGAGCACATTTCTCAAACACAAGAATATCATGGCTTCATAGCCTTCTTCGCTTTGAGGCCAAACAAAATATGTCTCATTGTGCATAGACGGAAGACAATTATCGATGGTGGCGATTTTGGAAAGGTTTTAGCCCCGTGGATCCAAATAAGAATTGTTCGCAAACATTTTGGCAAAGGTTGGCTCCTTCTCGTTCTGTTGTAGCCAATGTACTATCGTCCCATGTGAGGGGAAAAAATGAGCTGGAAGTGAATTTCCTCCGAACTGCCTTGGCAAAGGTCCAAAACAAACATGAACCATTTGGGCACTCGATGATCTTTCTTCTGGTATTGTGTGCGTCATCAGAAATATCTATCTTCTGATTGCATGTATACCTAGCTTCAACATATTCAGCTCTAGTTCCTCAGCATGTGTCACGAAGGCTCTACAAATATTTCCTATGAATGTATATAGTATACGAGAAGAACGAAGACTTTATTTTTTCAACTATCGCTCAAATTTGTTGCATATATTCAGTATTATTCTCTCAAAGTTGACTGTTATGTTAGTCAAGTTGATTTCGATCCCAATGATGATAGTTATGAGAACTATTAAGAGAATATGCTGAACTATATAGAGAATTACGATGATAATTGCCACTCTCGGCACTGATAATTCAATGGGAAATAATTTCTTGATGAATATGATTTGATATTTGATTGTGAAAAATCGTTTTCATTTTCATTAAATTTCATGTACAATGCATGACATACATCTTGTCATAAGTCAACATAAACAATCGATGAGGAATATTTGCCAGGGACGTAGCATTTCCGGTTGAACCGGAAGTGGACACAAACGTCCTTATTTCCAATGAAATGTCCTGTATTCAATCACATCCTTCAAATCTTCATATCATTTTTGAGAAATTGTAGATTAGTTTCTTATGATGATTCTCGAGCGTTTCAGAATTATTACGATTTTTGTGGAGAATGTTGGGGTCATATGAAATATCAAGTCCACGATCGGCCAGTCAACTCTCGTGACGAACTGGAACAGAGAGTGAGAAGCAGTTTCAGGGAATCAGGTATTGATCAGATTGGAAAATCGTCTACTCAAGAAGTGGAGAGAAGGATAATGCAATCTTCAAATAGTATTGAACAGGAATAGTATTGAAATATTCCATAATCATTTCGAGTTGTCTACTGTCCTGTTATTATCCCAACAAGTGAGATAAATTCAGGACGGTATTTGAAAAAATGGAGTTGATTTCGCGCATACGAAACGTCGGGAAAAGAAATCAATATCATATCGAAATGGCTATGAATAAGTATTACAGATTTTTTTCATCTCCAGGATTAACGGTACGAAAATATGAAAAGGATTCCTTCGAGAATTTCCCTCATTCGATATGATTGGAACAGTTCCGATTCAATAATAATATTAATAATAATGAAGCGTCTTTATTCGCCCTGATATGACGAGTACATGATAATAGTAAAAAATATCCAATAACTACACTGGTGAATTGGCTGAGTGTCAGCTTGGGCTGTTCTCAAACTCAACCTTCGTGTGATGGAAACGAAAAAAAATATATACACAGTTTTCAAAAATACTAACCTATGTGAACTTCACAATGATCAATATTAACAGAATATAAGTATGAGAAATCAAGGACCTATCCGTAATGAGTGTTTTGGTCAGGTCAAAATATATAGGAACAATTTGAGTAAGTACGTTTTTTTTTTTGAATTAGTGATAGTATAGGATCTGAAAAGTGTGTTATAATATTTGGGAGCAGTGTAAGAGAAGCTGCGAATAAAAGTAGTCGACTTGTGTTTGGGGATGTTCAAGGTAGATTTGTTGCGTATTATAAATGTATTCATATTGGAAAAAGTGATGAGCTTCTTCTGAGAGGAAATATGATCATATGATCATCACCGAAGGAAAACCGTATTCAGCTATTTTGGATGCGTTGGAGGCGTGAAGAATCAGATTGCTGTGAGGCAGGACCATAAATACTGTCGCACTAGGAGATTTCAGACATGATAAGCGACTCACAATATCAGTGTACGGTTTTTGGAAAGTATATTTCGATTTGGATATGTTTTTCTAAGAATGTTATAAGTGGTTTGAGAGAGGTAGTTACATGTTTTGTGAAGCGAAGCTCAGAGTCAAGTCATGATACTAGATTTTTTACTTCAGGAGCTATGGGTAATATATCATCATTGATACTGATGTGTATTGAGTATTTAGTGTCCTTTCTATTTTTTTTCTTTCTAGTCAAAATACATCACTGCGGATTTTTTCGAATTGTGTTTCAATTCAAATTTTCCAATTTTGAAAATTTTCAGATCGTTGGAATGGTCCTCTGAATGCACAACTTCTTTTCCTTTTAACCAAATTTGTATCTCCCATCGTTGCCGAGATCCCCATTCTGTGCACTCTCATCTTGGACACAGTGTTTTCTTTGATTTCAGGAAGCTTACAAACTCTCAACTTCCGGCATTTCGTCAAAAAATGATCGTTCTTGTTTTGGCGGTATCTACTGTCATCATGAAGACATTCTTCTCTGAATAATTATCTCCTAATGTACAGTTGCAACTGTGAGTTGAATAATTGTTCTGGAAAGAAAGTGTTTTCAGGATGGCAGTTCCGAGCATCAAACCATATGACGATAATTCTCGAACGGCGAGCGCATTGCTAAGAAGGAGCATAATTTCTGACGATTTTCTACCCCTCGCTCCATCTTTTTTGAACGGTGTATTATTAAAGCCAACCTTCGAATTGGGAATGACGTGGACTGGACCCTCCTTTCCGTGAAAGGGTTCTGCAATAACTGTATATTGCAGGTTTCTCGAACGAGGTTGACAGCTGAGGGCTGTTGGATCGATACTTCACTTACAACTACTGTCCACTAGAGGGACGTAAATTCTTCATGTCATTGATTCTGAACCTCACGTCGATACGAATAGGTGATATGATGCTCCGCATTGTATGTTTCAGGAGATATCAAGCTGAAATTGGAACTAAACCGTTGTGTCAAAATTGTCAGACCAATAATTGATATGTTCAGGACATCAATATCAAGAGAAATAATGTTCATTCTTGGAAAAATTGCAATCGCAAATTTCAAATTGATATTCATCTTTTTTGACAATCTTTGGGGTTTAATTCTGATTATAATAACATTCAAAACAAATCCTCACTTATATAAATTCCTTGTTATCTTCAGGTGGAGTTTTCAAAATATCAGTAAAAATTTGAGGTTGAAACTCTGAATATTTCATGAACCATTTCTGAACCAGAAAGTCTGATTCAGCGAAGTTTGCGTTTAATGTCCATTCAGATAAAACCTTTTTCCGTTTCATGCACATCCTTGACGAACCTTCGTATAATGTTGATTTGAATTTGGTTTTGAAATCATTCTGAAATTCTCACCGTATGTGGTGCTCTGATAATCTAATCTCTGCTCTAATCTAATGCTCTGATTCTAAACCCATATTGAGGAAATGTATTCACAACAATCAGTTATTTCCAAATTAAGTGATTCAAGTCTTTGTCGACACCGCAAATGACGGAAGATGCATACGTAATAAAATCAACGGTTTTCATTTGAATTTATCAATTTTCTGAAATCCACTACTCACATTATGAGTAAATACTCACAATAGAATTTCACAGCAGCAACTTCTTCCTCTTCCTTATAAAAAAAACTGATTTATGGCACGTCGCTTGTTGTATATAATCCAATGAGATAACTGGTCAAATTCACATTAGATCATTTTCCTATGTGAAAAATAGTATAATATATACCTAGTGTGAGAGGTGAGCTATTATATAGCAAGCACTTCTATATCCTAAGGCGCGAATCGTCGAATGATATAATGTGCAAGGTATATTATAGCATTTTCACCGAAGGTATATTTAATATTTTTCATACTACCAACACTGAAATATCACCTTGTTTTAATAAATCCGATTTTGCTTCCCCTGGAAAGGAAATGTCATTCAGCATATCACTAAAACATAAACGTAGACTAGAGATGCGTTTAGACACGTAGGTAAAAGGTATCGAAATCAGAATATCGATACTGATAAATATATCAAGTATATATCAAAAATGCACTATTCATTGCAATGATTTGAAATATCCAAGCCTCATGAACATCGCAAATGCTACCTACCGCTACCGTCGAACTGATGTGTACCTACGTAATAAATCGTATCAGTCTTCAAACAGGAATTTGCAGCTCACGTATGCTATGGGATATTTTCAGAATTGATAATTATTCATAATTCGAAACATTTTTATAATTGAAAAAATCGCATTGGCATGTAGTGAATTTCGCAGTCTCATCTATATTTCTTATACGTTTCGCCCTTGAGTATATGTTTCGGTTATTAATGAAAGTTTCATTGGTTGCATAGGCATCGGTATCATCTACGTGTGAATACTACATATCATTGACGTTATTGACAGTCCATTATTTGCCTAGATCAAAAAGTGCTACTTTTCATTAGTGGAATACCTTGAATAATGGTGATTTCTCAGGTTGGTAGTGGAAAAAATATGTTTTCTTCAATAATCATGAAGTGTCATAACGGTTTCATAACTAATAACTTTGAATTTTGTCTACACAAACAAATTTAAAATTGCCAAAAGTAGTTGCTATATGTATGAATATTTCATTCAGGTTGGGGGAACCCCAGATGAACCAATCTCCGGAGATTTTGCACCATAGTACCGAGTCAAACTGAGGAACCTGTAAGATTCTGGAGTAGGGAGATATTTCTCTCTCACTGTAGTTTATTCTCATTCCGAAAGAATTTTCCAGTCTATGAATAAGGATTGTAGATTCCATGTCAGAATCTTTACTGCGACTTCGATCAGATCATTGCTACTGATGCGTTGAAAAGCATGTGTACTCTCCGTCATCGTTACGTAATTAATGTATATGTATAAGGGGAAATATTCCTTTGATGATCAATCTCGAAATATTCATGAATCTTAATATTTCGAGGCACCCCAAGTTAAAATTAGGATTTTTATTATCTTGTTTTCTAACTACTAGCATAGATATGTTCTCATTCTGAACATTAAACCTGAAATATTGAGTATGTATGGAGTACATACAAGGGTGGACCAATAGTGCAGGAAAGTGACATGAGGGCTTTGCTGTTTGAGAGAGATGAACGAAAATTTCAGAAGTGGTCTAGGCTCATGAGCACAATATTTCTAAATTATCTTTCGTTTTACAGATGGCGTTTTACACGTGGCGTATCATATTTTTATTTACTTTTTCTTATGGAACACCCTGTATTTCATGACATTCTCAGATTCTCCCTAGAAAGCTTATTTCATCGATCCATCACACTTGGATTCTAGCGGAAATGATCACAGAGATATAGGATGTGAAAAATCTACATTTCTCAACTTTTTGTGTCGAAACTGTTCATTATTGGTGAAAACAGCTTTCATGCCCCTATCTCAACTTTTCATTCAATATCTACTGGCATTCAAATGGAACAAAAAAGGATGGTTCGAAATAGTGAATTCTGCACCATCCTGTATGTATTCCATTTAAACATCAGTAGACAGTGAATCAAAAGTTAAGATAGGGACATGAAAGCCGTTTCCACCAATAATGAATAGTGTCGCCGAAAAAAAAATCCTACTGTAGAAAAAACGATTTTTCATGCCTCATATCTCTGTAATCGGTCCCGCTAAACCCCAAGTGTGATAGATCGATGAATGCAGCAAATGCAGAAAATGCAGAAAATGTCATGAAATATAGGGTGTTCCATGAGAAAAAGTATAAATTTGATACGCCACGCGTTTTTGAATCATCCCGTATAATTTGAATGGTCTTGACAATTTTAATTTCGTTTGTAAGTGAATTATTTATATATCATTCAGCCACATTTCCCGGCTTAGTCCGAGAAGTACAGAAATGCTACTTTCCAAAGAAAAAGCGTCCTGGAAGTGGGTACATCCCGGACGGTTGCCCAAAAAAAATAGGTATAATGTATCCCGGCCGAATAATCTGCTTGGGCCAGAATATTGCTTAGTTTCGGCAGCTCTTCGGCCGCAACTCTCTGATTCGGCCGAAAATGATCAAAGGTCACGGCCTCGATACATCACAAATAATCATTGCAGACTAATTCGGTGGTGTCGAACACGTTTCCGAAGTCGAAAAAATCAATCTTGAATCTATATTCGAGAAAAATAAATTCCACTAGCACCAACATCGAGAAAAATATATGCCTCTCCCATACAATATTATATTATATCTATATCATTCATTATATCATGATATTGCAAGAGTCTTTTGGAAATTGGAAGAAATGATTGGAATGGTTGAATATTATACAAATAAACATTCCATAAATTTCTACTCCAACTATACAGGGTGAGTCAAAAATGTGTACCAAGCTTTCTGGGGGTGATAGAACATTGAAAAATAAGTGTAGTTTTATGATTAAACTCATGGCCCAAAATGCATATTAAGGGAGATATATCCTTCCAAAGTTGATAAAATTAAAATAATTTCTCCGCATAACTTCTGAACGTTGAAAGCCACCCGATTGAAATTTTGTGCATGAATGTATGTTTGTCAAAATACATTTTTTCGTCACACTTCCACATTTCTGATATTGTTATAAAGGTTGTTTTCAGAGGGTGAGTCATGATTTTTTGTAGAAAACTTTTCCAGAGAACGAATAACCTGCCATATTTCTTAAAATCTCAGTTGATAGTCGCACTGATGAATGACACAGAAAAACCACACGAACAAATCGACTACAACAATGTTGACTCGAATGTTGATGACATGAACGTCAAAATTGAGAACAAAATTATTCATCATGGCCTGCTAAAATATTGTTACCGATGGATCTCGCGATGAATAAAATCAATCTGCTGATATCATTTAACTACAAAAACTCAAATATCTCACGAACGGCTCAATTTTTTGTATTTGAATAAGAGTACCTTTTTCATGTAATTTTCTTCGCTCCATCGAATGCTCCTGTTTTTTCACCGAAAATGATACAGGGAAAAAGTTATGCGGAGAAATTATTTTAATTTTATCAACTTTGGAAGGATATATCTCCCTTAATATGCATTTTGGGCCATGAGTTTATTCATCAAACTACACTTATTTTTCAATGTTCTATCACCCCCAGAAAGCTCGGTACACATTTTTGACTCACCCTGTATATGGCATAGTTGGACCTAAAATGATTAAATTTCAAATAACAAGTACATATATATATCGATTTAAATTCAATTTCATCGAATCAACTCAGCTCCTTGACAGAATATATGGAAATAAGTATTTTTGAAATTATTTTCGAATTCATTCAATTTTGAAATATTCGATGAAAAATTCATATTCCTAAATCTTGAGTACCGTTTTTCGTTGTCGAGATATCAGGAGTTGAAATCGTGAAATCTATAATCAATTACCGAGTACATATGAGTGTAATGAATTTCTTTCAGTTTTAGGAATGGAAAAGTTTCTGCTTCGAGGTAAAATTGAAAGTTTATCATAAAACATTCTCAATTATATTTTGATGTCCACCATCTACTATTTTTTGAACCATCATAAAATCTCGTCATCCCTGTACAATATTCAAATACTTATACAAGTTCATTTGGAGTCGTATCGTTCCGAGCAACTTTTATAAAATCGCCAGGAAAATATTCGAGACAGACATAGAAAGAGACAATTAGACTTGATAAATGATGTTCTTGTCTTGGAGCGAATGGCTGGCGCGTACGAGGGGAGACAGCGACGGAAAATTCGAGGAAAGAAGCCCCAAGAAATCATAAAAAGGGGAAGAATAATTTTTGTCCCGTTTTATCTACTTGCGCCAAGCATTTTATAAAATCGTCTTTTCTCCTGCCATTAATGGTGCCTTTCTCGATCTCTCTCGCTGTTATTTTCTTCCTTTTTTGGCGCTCGGGTCCGTTACCAGGAAAATTAATTTCAGACGATGACGTCGATGGGAGAGGATATTTGAATGCCTCGTTTTGTTCGACTCCTTCTAAAATTGTCTTTTTCAAAATATATTGTACATTCACTCATTGTGGAGAAGGTTTCCAATTATAGCCTTCGAAAGATGAGCACAATTGGTTACCTACTCATGCTAACAAGCAATAACAACATATATTATACTGCATTAGAATACTCCATGAAGGATTGAATATCCTGAAAAAAAACCCTAGTTGAAAATGTGTCGTAGTCTTGTAGCGCAATCCGTCATATCATGAATACACAAGTATGTAGCTCTAGTAGCTACATACTTCCGTGATTACTCTTATGTTTATTCGCTCATTTTCATTCTGTAATACGATTTTCCCAGTTGTATCTATCAGGATAAACATACAGTGAGGAACAGCCAAATGGAATAAATTCGATAACGAATAAATGAGAGCGTGTTGGGAAAACGCTTGGACACGTCGATTTGTATTTTTAGATGCGCATATATAACAAATAAATAATATAAGTTAAAATATATTGTTAGGAATAGAACTTTTCAGAGGTGCTAACACGCTATATAGACTTTATGTCAAATTATCTCATAATCTAGTATGGGCATATAGCTGAGGAGAGTTTGTGGTGCACAAGCACCCCAAAACTTCAATCAGCGCCCCCAAACTTGAATTATTCCGTGAAAAATCATTGGTTTCCTCCATTTGTTCTTCCTTCAGTTTTGATTCGGCAGGTATATTCCGAAGGAGATATCGAATTCTCTGAAATATCAGCCTCATAAAACATTTCACACCACATGCTCAATCGAATCGAGAACTTGAGTACCTCAATTTGAGTACCTTACTACGCCTATAAGTTTGGTTGAATGGTAGCGAAATATGAAGATGGAACTAAGGTGTCAAAATTACGAAGGATTCACCACAAAATAGGACACAGAAAATATTTAGAATGATTGGAAGTCTCTATATGTGAGCATCTGATAATTTTAAACACCATTCGAATCAGATATAGCAACTGAGGAAATGTCACGGAAATCATGATCACATGAAGACCACCCATGATACAATGAAACAGATACATACGTCTTTTGAATGTCGTTACGGACGATAAACAAAACAGCGAAATCATTGATTATTTGCATGCAGAGCTCAGAAAATAGTTACCTAATAGTGAGTCGGAAGAATTTCAGAAAATAGAAGATTCATGATATCACATCATATAATATAATAATATAATAAAATTGTGAATCAATTTCACTTCAAGTGTGTCTAGATTTTTCCAATATTCTAATTGTTACTGGAATGTTTTTGTTCGCACCCCAATTGATAACTTTCTGTGGAATTTAAAATTGAGTTTCCTAATTAAAAGTTTCCAAAAGTGTTGCTGAAAAATACCTGAATGGGATCGAATCCGTTCCGCTTCAGTATCTTATCGTCCCAAATTATTATACAGGGTCGCTGATATGTATGGAAACGGTCGATTATTTCCTAAAGTAAGATAGCTAGCAGAAAATGTTAGGATACAAAAGTTGTAGGGTTTTTCAAAATCCATTAAGCTAATGAAAAATTAAGTATACAGGATGAGTCAAAAAGTCTGGACGAAACAAAGTTACTTTTTCTCTAATGGGACACCCTGTATATTATTCCACATTTCAATTCTCCTCGAAATTCTGAACAAAATTGATGAAGCGTATCATTCAACCGATTTCGAGATATCGAATTTTGAAAATAACTTTTTACTACTCTCAAATTTATTAAAGAAAAAGCACGAAATGATGCATATTTATTATGAAAGTCACAAAAGGTGGAGTATGTGGATATTATGATTACAATTCAATTATAATTTTCTCACAGAAAATAAAAAAAGCATAATTGTTCAGGGTTGATTAAAATGCAATTAAAACAATAAAATGTATTTTTTAAAGAATGTCCAGGATATTTAAAATTTTATGAAAACAATAGTTGAGACAGGAGGAAAAGAGAGAAAAAAAGTTTTAATAAACAACAAATTTTTCTTTGAAATTCTATTTAATAAGGTGCTCAAAGTGTTTACCATTTACCTCCTGACAGTAATGAACTCGCTGAACAAAATTTTGTAGTGAATCTAAAATCATGTGAGGAGGAATGGTAGAAATTTCATGCCTTATTCTTTCTTGCAACTCTTCGATATTTGGCGGCCTATTTTTGTAGACTACATTTTTTATGTGACCCCATAGAAAAAAGTCAAGTGGGGTCATATCGGGAGACCTAGCTGGCCATTCAATTGCTCCCCTGCGTCCAATCCATTTATTAGGAAAAGTTTCATCTAGATATGCGCGTACCATACGTCCAAAATGTGGAGGAGCCCCATCTTGTTGAAACCATATTTGTTCTGCCGGCAAATTGGGATTGTCATTATTCGGGAATAATATGCTGTTGTAAAAGTGATAAATATCAATCACAGTTCAATTTTCCGTTTATAAAATAGGGTCCTATGACGTGTCCACCAATAATGCCACACCAGACATTTACTTTTTGTGGCCGTTGAGTGTGAACTTCCTCCATCCAATGTGGATTTTGGTCTGACCAATACCTACAGTTGTGTCGATTCACGTGCCCGTTTAAACAAAATGTAGATTCGTCAGAAAACAATATGTAGTTGACAAAGTTGACATTTTCGCTTAATTTATCCATAATAACTTCACAGAACTCGATTCTACGATCAAAATCGTCTTCACTCAATTCTTGTACCAAATGATATGGATGGAATTTTTGCAGTTTGCAAATTTTTTGAATGGAATATCGACTCATGTTATGATTCAAAGCCCTCTGTTGTGCCGAATTTATTGGATTTTCCACCACATCTAACATGACATTCAAAGCATTTTCTTCATTTGTAACGCTTACTGGTCTTGAACTTTTTGGTCGATCTCTGACATCTCCAGTTTCATGAAAACGCTGCAATGTTTTTGAAACGGTTGATTTAGAACTTGGTTCCCGATTTGGATGCAATTCATTAAAAATATTCACTACTTGGTCACAACTTCGTCTTCTATCACCGAATCCTATGATCATTAAAATTTCAATACGCTCAGTATTAGTTAAACGTGCCATTTTTGCGCGAAACTTATTTACACTAAATGTATTTTTGGCATGTGTTGTCAAGATCATCACTGTTAGACAAAAGAACGACGCGGCGTTGTTATGGAGCTGGAAACTTTCAAAGGTAACTTGATGGACTATGAACTTAATGGACTAACATTTTTGGATAATTTATTATAAGTTATTTTCAAAATTCGATATCTCGAAACCGGTTGAATTTAGGAAATGATGCGCTTTATCAATTTTGTTCAGAATTTCGAGCAGAATTGAAATGTGGAATAATATACAGGGTGTCCCATTAGAGAAAGCGCAACTTTGTTTCGTCCTGACTTTTTGACTCATCCTGTATACTTAATTTTTCAATAGCTCAATGGATTTTAAAAAACCCTACAACTTTTGTATCCTAACATTTTTCGCTAACTATCTTACTTTAGGAAATAATCGACCGTTTCCATACATATCAGCGACCCTGTATATACAGTGTATGCGAACGAAAACTTTCAGGCATTCATGTGAAAAAATATCGAAATGATCTCGAAAAAATATGATGTACCTTCTACGATATGCATAAGAATACAATGCCAATGGTGTACCATGGTTCATTGAAATATATTGAATCATCGGGATATAATTTCGGTTGCATACGTCGACACATAATATCGATTGAACTCAATATCGGCGTTGAAGTCAGAGCATGTAAGGATATTGGTCTCGCAAATGCGACAGGAGAGGCATATAACACCAACATGCCCAATGCCCAATTTGATGATGTCGGGTACCACTGTTCCTATGAGGTTGTCAATATCCATACTGGGTGTCACCACCAACAGTGCAATCTCATGGGACGATCATGTGAGGTCCATTGCGAAAGCTGCTTCACAAAAACTCATTTTTCTATTCCGTGCGAAGAGATACTCCACATCCCAGCAACTGCTCATGATCTACAAAGCACAAATTCGACCTGTCCTGGAGTACTGTTCACATGTTTGGAGCTCAGCCCCCAAACATACGCTAAAGCTCCTAGATTCAATTCAGAAGAGAGATATTCGCCTATTCGATGATACAACACTCACCAAATCATTGACCTCTCTAGATCATCGTAGAAAGGTCGGCGATCTCTGCCTTTTTTATAGATACTTTCACTGTCAGTCCTCAACGGAAATATCATCTATTATGCCACCACGTACGATTCCCAGTAGACAAATCAGACGAGCTCAGACTGGTCACCCCTACACTGTCAGGCTTGAGACCTGTCGAACATCGCTATACCAAGCATTCATCAATAGAACGACAAAGTTGTGGAATTCTTTGCCTAGTGAAGTCTTTCCTGATGCTTACAACCTCCAAACTCCCAATGAAAATTCTAACACCTTCCTTCTCTCCCAAAATTCCACCGCTGACTAACACGATGTTCCTCGAACATTATAGGTTTCCATTTCGTGTTGTCCACAGATAAAAAAAAAATGAGAGCAGAGCTCTTCCCAGTGCCCAAATTTTTCCTGTTCATTTTGGACCTTCACCAAGGTAATCGGTACAAATTTCATTTCCAGCTCATTTCCTTCCCTCACAGGGGATGATAGTACATTGGCTACAAGACCACGAGAAGAAGCCAACCTTCACCAAAATGTTTGCAGGAAATACCACATTGGTTCCACGAGATCAAGACCTTCCCAATATTGTTAACATCGATGACCATATGCCTGACATTGTCTTCCATCAACGCACAATCAGGCACATTCTGCTCGACCTCAATACCAAGAAGGCTATGGGGCCGGACGGAGAATCCCATCTTTGTTTTTGAGTAATGTGCTCTAGAACTGATACCAGTTCTTTGCAGCTTGTTCACCCTTTCATATGAACATGATGTATTTCCTTCTAATTGAAAGATATCCAGAGTACAAATGATTCAAAAAAAAACACTACAGTCCGATTGCACTAATATCTGTGCTCTCTGAAGTGATAGAAAAAGCAATCAACATCAAGATCATTCGATATTCAGGCAGCTCAGGAATCGTGAACGACCAGCAATATGGCTCCCGTCATCATAACCGAAATGTGCTGGTCTACGTGACACATAAGTGACAGATTGAAAATAATTGACGTAGCAATCAGTATGAGTTTGGTTGACTAGCAGAATAATCATAATCGCTAATCACTTGAAGTTTTTCGGAAGTTGATTCTTCAATAAATCCCGTTCGAAGGACCATGAAGATGGCTGATTTCGATGAAGTGAACTGTATTCTGGAACTGATTCATTTATTATGGAAAAATAACGATATAACTTCAATCGTTCATGAGATCAAACTTAACCCGGCGTCGGACAGGTGGGGTCTTATAGACCCCACTTCGATGTATGAAGCCGTTATTTCTATAATTTTGCACTTGCACGGCCACGCGTCTCAGTAGCCTCCGCTTAGATATCCCTCTAACTGATTCAAAGTGCAGTTCAGCTGTTATTGTGATTCCGGCCAGTGTACATCGCTTCAAACTTGTCTGGGGTCTAAAATACCCCACCCGACCGCTGTCGCGACTGTTTTGTAGCATTTTGCTGGTAAGATATTTTTGAGAACTTTGTTCGTATATGTGATATATTATTATTATTATAGGGGTTGATGTGACAGATGAATCATCAACTTCCTACAACGTAGCTCTTAACAGTAGAAGATATCCTCTCACAATTTTGTTTTGTTTACTGAATATCGCAGGCATCAACTCGCAAGTTGTTCATGAGTTCAATACTGGTGACTATAAAATGAAAAGACGAGAGTATTTGAAAAAAATTGGGACTAGCATTGATAAGGGAGCAATTACAGGTTAGAAAAGACAATCCAAGAAGAAATAAGCAACTATACTGATGAACAATCTGAAGAACCGCCCAAGAAGAAACAAGCTACTACTCGGGGTTGTTGCAGTTCTTGTCCACGAAAGGTTGGCAGGAAAACAAAGTACTCGTGCCGTTCATGCGATGTTTCAATATGCGCAGAACATGTTGTTATGCAGTGCGAACATTGTGCCAATGCACAGCCTGATTCTGCATGAAACATGATATACATCAATGCATAATCTACTTTTCAGGCCTCTCGTGTCCAAGTTCATCACAGTATGTAATAAATGTTACGATATTATATGTTTTGTTTTTCAATAAAAACCCTAATGAATCTCGTTTTGATCGACATGTTCCTCAAATAACAATTCTGAACAAAAAATACCTACAAATACATTCAGATACACATGGGGTCTATTGGACCCCACATGACCTATCTTGTAACTTTTGGTCACCTGTCCGTTGCCGGGTTAATTATGACAAATCATTCTGACAATAATACGGTCTGTTACTCCTTCTCACACCGGGTGATACAAATGATTATTGCTGCTAGCTGAACTATACATAATAAACAAGCGAAGACATTAACACAGGTGTCAATCCAGGAATATCTGGCTGTAGCATTGTATAGCTCCAAAGCATTTGACCGAGTTTGGCACCAAGGCCACCTAGCGAAACTTCAATCATATGGTTTGCCACCTCAACTATGTCGCTTACTATCGAGTTTCCATGTAGATATATCACTTTATGTGGTGGTAGATGGGGTCTCATCTGATACAACGAATATCAATGCGGGTGTAACACTATTGTTCTCACTCCAAATCAACGATTCGTTGGATGTGAAGCCCTGTTCAGTCCTCAGCTTCGCAGATGGTAGTACACTTCATACCTCCCTTCTCCTAGAACCCCTATATCATCAAGTGAGGCCAATTCTGGAATGGGGATCTGAATATCTAGTTTTGATGCAACAAAAACTCAAGCCCAATATGATGTCTGGTACCACCGTTCCTATGATGTCGTCAATATCCATTCTCGGAACGACAGCTCTCTCTCATGGGACTATCATGTGTGGTCTCTTGCGAGAACTGTTCCGTACTAACAGGTACTTCGCATCCCAGCAACTGTCCAGATCAACAAAGTTCAAATTTAATCTGTCCTGGAGTACTGTTAACGAGTTTGAACTCTGGCCCCCAATTATGCGCTGAATTTTTCAGATTCAGAAGAGAGCTAGTCGCCTAGTCGAGTTCATTCACCTCTCTAGAAAATCGTAGGAAGGTGAGGCTAGAGTCATCCAAAACTTCTCTCTACTACACAGAAATAATGAATAGAGCAGCAAAGTAATGTAATCCTTGGCCTAGTGTAGTATTTCCTGATGCTCACGACCTCCAAACCTTCAAGAAAATTTCCAATACCTTGCTTCTCCCCCAACTTTCTACCACTGGCTAACACGGCGATCCTTTCGTGTTGTCAAAAGGTGAAAAAAGCGTCGCAATATATGAGAAACAGAATGATTACAAGAAAGTTTCATCTGAAAAAGATCAATGTTCCATAGCCCTAGCAATACAGTTTGTTTGGTGGCAACATATATAGTATCTATTCCATTCTAAACAAGGATAGCAAGACCTGTGTCTCTCAGAACCAGTGCCCTGTAGTCAAAGGGGGTTGAAATTATTATGAATGTATTATGAAAACAAAATGAAAATATGTTGTAAACACAGCTCACCTCGAGTATCAATAAAATAGTGCTCTCGTATATCTTGAAAAAAAAACATTTGTTGATTGAATGAAGAAAAATATTCGATTTGACCACACAAACAAAAATTGCTTCCGAGAGATATCAACACTTGTCCTGCCTATTATGTTTCCAGAATGAATCTGGAATTCCAGTATCAATAATATATTCCACCCTAAAAACAATAAAAAAAACAAATTGTTGATTGAATGAAAAAAAATATTCGATTTGACCACACAAACAAAAATTGCTTCCGAGAGATATCAACACTTGTCCTGCCTATTATGTTTCCAGTACGAATCTGAGATTTCAGAATCAATAATATATTCCACCCTGAGACGGTATCACAGGAGATAAAAGGGATGCGCACTGTTAATAGTGTTTTTGTGATATCTTTTTAACGTTTTCCCTATCCCGACATTTATTTCTTTGTGAGCGCTCGTCTTTTGTTTTGTCCCAAACAAAACATTGCTTCAACTACCTTTTATCCAAGTGTCCCTTTTCTTTTGTTTCCTCATTCTGACGGGCAGCGTGAAAGTTTCATGTAGAACGATTTTTATCTTATACTGGCACAAAAATGTACAGTGAGAGGAGGCGATCAAACTAAATATGATTTCATTTTATTTTAATATCCACTTCGAGGCGCACACAATATCTCCTACCACACTTATGGTGATGGATTTGAAGATGAAGATTCACTCGACTGCAATTACAAATTTTGCTCTAAAAAAACAAATGGCAGGAGAGGCATTGATGATTTCTTATAACAAGAGTTGATGGTAATCGCATTCACCCAATGAAAAGTAGTATTTACATATGCAGCTGCTGAACTATATGAGCATTGAAACTCGAGTTGGGTATCATACTTTTTATACGACTGGTCTCCATTATATCTTCAATAACAGATAACCAATGTGGTACATCATGATACTCTTTCATAAATAACAAACACTTATTGATTTATACGTCGGAATCTTGAGTAAGGAGCAGTTAAGTTACCGATCATTCAGCAGTTTATTCATAAATTTAGTTATATTTATATTTTTACATTTCCTTACAACAGGTGAATGCACCTGAGCAGTATCAATGCTTGTGTTGCGCTGTCCATCGGCCTCAATGCCCTCAATGCTTACAAATGTAGGTAGTATAATTTATTGAACTACCCGATAAATTAATATCACATGACTAATATCGATAAACCATGATCATCAAATATTATGCAAAATCATAATAATACTTACAAACCACTGGAACAACACCAAGCGAGTGCATATATATATATATATATACAAGATACAAGAGTAGAATTATTTGATCGAAGAGAACGAAGCAGAAAGTTGAGTTTTGTAGTGAGTCACATCATTTCAATTGAATTCGTTGAGGAAATCGAAGTTGAGGAAATCGAATTGATTTCATTGACGTGTTTGTATCACTTCTTATCTCATTTCTTATTACTATCGATGATGATAGCTCCTAGTCAAAGTTACTCTCATTCCTAGACTATTCCACTTCGAAAAACATATTGTATGGTGGCTAATTATTCGCTGAGGAATTGGAACCTATTCATTCATCAAACACATCGTGGAGTCCGTGGAGGTATCCCGGAAATAATGCAAGGGACCAAGAGAGGTAAACACAAATCCATTCATAAGCGAAGTCGGTACAAAGCGATAGATGCCCCCTTCTACGGATTTTTCTTTTATGGATGACCCTTAAAAATAAAAATTGTTCTCAACCGGTTTGACCAAATCTGAGGAAGGGGTTGGAATGAAAAAATATTGACCCTTGATTTGCATACTGGCCTGACCAGTGTGAGAAAATATAGGGATCCACTGGAACGGCAAACTAATATTTGAATATACCTACTACAATGTGCTAACGGTTTTGGTGATTATATTCTCGAGAATCGTTTCATACCCATCGATTATCCACTATTTCATAGAAATCATAATTGAACGGAGATCATAGATTATTATAGAAAATTCAGACCTTCAGTTCTTGTTTTGTATCAGATTTGTTGAATTTGTTCTTCTTTATTCCTTCCTTCGTCAATATTTTTTCTGTTTTATCTTGAATTCATCTCGGTCTTTATCTTTTTCCAACTTTCATTCGCTCTCAAAGTGAAGTTTTTTACTGAATATTGGTTTTTTTCAAAAGTTTCAATACAATATTTTGAAATACTATTTTTTGGTGATGTTTTGTATACATGTTACCTATTTCCTGTAATAGAGTAGTATTATGTGGTTTTTTCAGCAAGGAACTGGTCGAACCTTGCATGTTCTTCAGTATTTTACTAGGCATATGGAATACAAAATAAATATGTAACCCAAAAAACCACAACAATATTCCGAAAAGTCTAGATAAAGAAATAGAGTGAGAGTGAGACTGACTCTATTTTATCGAACTTATTCAATCAAGTGAAATGAACTTTGCAAACAGAATTTGAAATACTGGTTCTCACTATGACTGTTGCCGTTGCAGTTCATATCTCACAACCACGTTGAATTATCAGATTTTTTTTGACTCAAATAGTCACATTATACTAATTTTTCGAATCTACTGAAGTCAATGTTACGAAAGCGCTGAACGGACATGATTTATAATTGCCAATTTGAACTGGCAATTAGCACTAATTGTCAGTTTGAACTAACAATTAGGTCTATTTGTCAGTTTGAACTGGCAATTATAACTAATTGCCACTTCGATTGGCATTTACCCCTGATTGCCAGTTCAAACTGGCATTTATCCCTGATTGCCAGTTCAAACTGGCATTCATCCCTAATTGCCAGTTTGAACTGGCGTCTATCCCTAATTGCCAATTCAAACTGGCAATCAGCTCTGATTGCTTTTGCTACCTTCAAAAATAATCTCACTTGCCTGTCAACATCATGTCAAGATCAATTCATTAGGTTCTCTGATATGCAGGAACGATCCCTTCCATTATTTATTGCAACAATGATGATAAATTTTTCTTCATATTATGTTGGTTAGTGGTACATCGTGCGAGCCAGCGGAGGAATGTTGGAAGACAAGGAAGGTATTGGAATTCTTCTTGGGAGTTTGCAGGTCTTATTGATAAACCAACGTTTGACAGTTCTAGAACGTGACGATGTAGGGTTGACTAGCCTGAGCTCGTCTAGTTTGCCACCTGGAGTCGATCGTTTTGGAATAATAGAAAAGGTTTCCCATGACCACCGACCATGGAAATATCTATGGAAAATGGAGAGATCGCCCACCGTTCTACGATATTCTAGGGTGGTCAAGAAGTTGAGAAGGTGGTCAAAGATTGTAGTATCACCAACTTGGCTAGGTCTCTGCGGAAAATACAGCGACGTAGTGCTAGCATGAATAAACTTCTTTCCTCTGAGTACGAGTGGTCAGAACAGTTTACCTAATTGCTGAGATGATACAGATACGCAAGAACATTTTCAACCGGAAGAAGCATAGGCAATGAAAATAATCTCAAGTCACATAGAAAACGAGAACGATGAAGGAAGCTGAAAACAATCGAGGGCGTCTATGAGACAAACTAGAAATTCAGAAACTTCTTCGAAGATGATTCAAAGGACTAACCATTTTCCAAAGAGTACTACAAGCATAGTTCAATGAGAAAATTCTGTATACATTGATAGAAGTTTGGGGAGAGCAAAGATTGTTCTAGAAACGGAGAGGAAAAGACAAGAGCTACAAAGAAAAAACAGAACAAGTTGATTTGAATTTGAAGAGAGACAAATAGAAATTGAAAATAACTCACATGACAGAAGTAACAAGATACAAGAAGGTATTGATGAAATGAAAATATGAGAAATCGTAGTGATATAAGCAGTGGATCAGAAGTCAGTTGCAGTTCAGCGCCAATGAATGAAACACTAGACCAAATCAAGGATTCGAATGTGTCGACAAGTGTCTCTCTTCCATATGTCAACAATTTCTTCCAGTTATCTGGGAATGAACATTCAAAAAGATCTCACAATCCCGATATGAAATCACTTAATGGAGCAAGATCTAATGTGGTTAAATCTGTTCCTGTTTGTCCTGATCAAAATTCAACAAAATCCCATATGCACCAAAGTCATAGGGGAAAATTGTCTATATTCTGATAAGAGGTTAAACTGAATCTGTGGTGATAAAGACCTTAGAAAAGCGTTTTGGGCGACCTAAGTCCATCAAAGAAATAATGATCAAGAATCCGGAACTTTCCTTCCGTCAGAAAAATTAAATATGAACAATATGGAACCTAGAAAGTGGAAAACAGTGACAGAAAAAAGCATATAATTTCCTTGTCTTCGAAGGAGTCATCAGAAATTCAAATGCAATTACGAAGGAATGTGGCAAGATAGCTTGCAGCTCTACACACCATTCACTGTTGCTTAAAAACACACGCACAAATCGAGGAGTGGACAGAAATGAAACACATTGATGTAGGCCCTGAAACAGTGTGCACGGTGTATGTCGATAGAAGTAAGATCATTCTTTGAGTATTTCCTATGAAGTTATATGGACCGAAAGGAAATCTGAAATTTCTTGCAAAATGTGACGAAGCGTCTACAGTAACTTCATTAGATACATCTGTTGCTGTGTGATTAGGTTCGAATGGACCAATAAAATCCCAAGAATTCAATACGACTATATATCGAAGTCCCTAAGCCTACTGATGCAAATAAATATTTCTTACTAAATGGAATGCAGACGATGATTGATTTATCACTTCCACAGCAAACTGTGAAAATTTCAGGTTGGAAAAAATTTCATCATCTCAAGAATATTCCGATATCGGATATTGAAAATGAGGAACCACTTATCTTGATTGGCCAAGATAACATCCATTAAATTTCAGCCAGACAGATACGTAGTGGAGCAGAAGACTTACCTGTTGCTAGTAGATGCTCAAAGGATGGTCTCTACATGGACCTAGTTTCAACAAAAGTGAAAAATCACTCATAGCTCACTCTCTTCACGTCTGCTAGAAACAATCATGATTTGAGGAGCTTCGAGAACTATATGCACACTCATGCTCAGAACAATAAAATATTTAGGCGGGAGATATGGAATCGGACTCTCGTGGAAAAACGAGACAATAATTTTACTGTAGTAAATTTAGAGCTCTACGAAATTGTTAGGAAGAGATGTAGATTAGATGAAGATTGACAGAAAATGGAAAGTTATGCGGCAGAGGATACATCAGCATACTCACGGAGGAAAATATTCAATCACCCCATACCTGGTATCTTCCTCTTCGTTTCATAAAATTACTGGATTGGAGATATCAAAAGAGTTAGGGAAATCAGGGTACTGCGATACTATAGTCTTTTGACATTGCAACAATTTTCATTAATTCCAAGATTGTTAATTATTAGATTCCTCGTGATTTTCTGCTTACAATCTCAGCTCGACGTCGATACTGAAGTTGGATTTCCATGGCAAGCATAGAAAAACTGAATACGTTGCTTTCAAGCGAAACGACAGACTATCCAGGCATTCCAAGCTGCCTATGTGCTGAGCTGAATGTTCTGAGCTAAACAGTATCGATCACTCTGAAATCATTCAAGATTTTATCAAGGTCGATATTTTGAGAGATACCTTGGAGGCAAGGAAAATATAGTATTTCTGATGGTGGTGGAAATTGTTGTCATCTTTATTTCGATATATACATATACAGGGTGTGACATAAGTACGTTGAAAGATTGAAATGACGTATTCCTGAGACCATTTTGAAAAAGCGAAAAGTCTATATGACTTTTTATCCGGAAATGCTCAGTTTCAAACAGAAGGAGTTGAAATTGAATTTTCATTTCGCGTTGTTTTTTTGAATCACTCGAGCACCTTACTCAGCTCTTGGAGCGCTACGTAAATTTGCCGAAACTAAGTATGTGGTAGATCTCGTCAAAATAAAGAACATTTTTCCACGACTAACCTGAGAAATCACCATTATTCAAGGAATGCCTCTGATGAGAAGTATCACTTTTCTGACCTAGGTAAATAATGAACTGTCAATAGCGTCGAAGATATGTAGTATGAACACGTAGATACCGATAGCCATGCAATCAATGAAACATTAAAAGAAATATAGATAAGACTGCGAAATACATGACAGCCCAAAGAGAATAACTCTCGATTCTGAAAATGTCACAAATCATAGGTGAGCTGAGCTTTCATATGCTTATTAGAGATGGGCATCAACTGAGAGAATTACCTATTATGTTCGAAGACTGATATGATTCATTACGTACATCATTTCGACGGTAGCCGTAGTATTTGAGATGATCATGAGGTTTGGATTTTTCGAATTATTTCAATGAACACTGTATTTTTGATATATAATTGCGATATTGTCATTCCGATTTTGTAAACCTACGTGTCCAAGCGCATCTCTAGTCTATGTTCATATGTTTCAGTGATATGCTGAATGACATTTCTCCTTCAGGGGAAATGAAAATCAAGAATTGATAAAACATGCTGATATTTCAGTGTTAGTAGTGGAAGAAATAGTATGAAGGTGCTTTTATATTTTGTATATAATATTTCCTCCTTCTATAGGTCTTATAGGTTCAAAAGGTTCTACGATCATCATGAATAAATAGGTAGATATTGAAGCACGACAATCGAATGCCAGATTGCAAACAACACCATATAAAGAAAACCTATTCAATTATATACAGTGTCTCGTTACATTTATGTTGTTTTTATGCTGTGTTGTATTTCTGAGGAAGGAAAACCAAAATCTCTCATAGACTTGAAGAAGTAATAGCCATAATAATATAATAGTCACACCTAGGCTAACTGAGAAATACTGATTTTTCTATTAGAGACCCATTTCTATTACTCCAACAACTTCTTCTCAATATAAATATAGAAAGTCGAAACATTTACATATGTTATTATTATTGATATTGTTATAGTTATTATTATTTATATTATTATCATTATCATATCGAATATGTGATCGATATGTGACCCCACATTTGCACAAATTATATTGAATAATTCCAAGTTTCAGGGCAGCCACGACCAAAGATTTATCCCAAAATTACGTTGGAAAATATCCATTGGCAACGATATGATAACATTATTCATGAAAAAACGCCTTTTCTATAAATATTTCAGACGGATTCTAAGAATTGGCAACAATGTCAATAGAAGTGAAAGGTCATTAAGGTTTCTGTTGGGAGACAGCATAATAAATTCTCGAGTTATAGCATCTATAGAATATGCAATAACTTGAATTGAAATTGAAATGGTTCATTTGGTTTTGGATTATTTTTCTACTTGCTACAGAGACGATAATTTTCTTCCTCCACACGATGAATTCAAAATATGCTTGATTACACAAGCAGTGCACACAATGAACTAAATTTCAGTAGGAGTTTCTGAGAATATTTCGAGAAATTTGACTTGTGAGTGGACACGAATAGTGTAAACATATATATTTGATCATTGATAGGATAACCCAAACGCACAGACACGCCAAGATATGAATTCAAGAAGGAAATCATTTACGGAGATGCCTCATAAAAAAACAGATTTGTATTGATTAAATGGTTCTGTTATTTACGTTATTTCGTTGCCATCTCCTTATGAAATTTTGTGACTGACCTAATTGAAGGAGAATTAATCAATACGAAGTTGAAAACTCACGAAAAAAATCGGTAATGTTAGTTGGCCATTCTTGGTATGAAGAAAAATTATAACATGCCCTGACAGATGGGATTATTTTGGGCAAACTTCAGCGAACGTAGAGTTTGTGTTATCAAATTCGCGGAAGAAAAAATGGAATTGATTGAAAAATGTGAATTTCATGAAGGTTCTGTCGAAAGTGGGTCACGCATTGCTAATGAATGCTTGGTGTAAAAATGTATGATTAGTACTCTCACAAATGCTCTCTTTTCTATTGACGCCCATCATATAATGTGATTTTCACCATAACTCCAGATTACTTTCATGCATATAACATGAAACAAAACATTTACTGCTCAAAAACTGTAACACTATAAAAGAATTTTTTAATCAGGAAACTTTATAATCTTGAGTGTGATAGGTAGTCAACATGCTTATTAATGTGTATTTGTGTGGTGTGTAAGCAAGTGTATATTCATGTGAATATGTGTAGATCAGAATGTTCTGATCTTATTATATTACCTGCATACTTCACCTTTTGACTTTTTTCACAATTACTCTGTATTTTTCACAAGATAATGAATAAATGAATTTCACTGAAATGAATGAATTATCATTTTTATAATCATCATCCATATTACCTACCCTTCCAAATAGTCCGTTAGAAATTCTAAATCATTTTAAAAAATCACTCCATTGATAATTTGAAAGAGTTGAGCAGATGCTCCGCTGGACCCTTTTGGCGGAGAGTGACCTTTTCTGTAGGAATTTGCATACTCGTTTGACCAGTCTTCAGGATCAAGACTGGGCTCTATTGTTCTAACGGTTGACCCACTTTGTACCCTTGAATGACCCAAAGGGAAATTGAGTTTCAAATGATTCGTTCAGTCTCTATGTTATGTGTATATGTCAATGTTGAAGTGGAGTGCGAGTGGAAAAATAGAAGATATTTATTTGTGTAGACATTTTCAAGACAATTTCTAATCCTTTGGATGAAATATCGAGTTTCGGGCAGAGATATATTTAGAAAATGTAGAAAGTGTACTTTTCAGTATTGCAGCAATCTGGAAGAAGTGAAGCAATTAACATATTAGTGGACTCAGTTGGTAATCGATGCAGAACTTACCTCCATCTCGGACAAAAAATACTTCGCACTCCCAGGTATATGCTTGTCGAACTCGGAGTGGTTTGTTCTGGAATCGACAAGAAAAAAGTTTCCAATATGAAATAGATGTTCGAAATGACTCAAATCTTCGCATTTGCAAGTTTCATTTCTCTGGTAATCATGCAGAATTGTGAATAATAACAAAGAAGCTCGTTCATTTTAGAGATGTCCCATTCTAATTCCAAAATCGATGACAATTTCAAAATGTTGACTGAAATTAACAATTCTTATAAACGACTTATTCTTCAAGGGATGAGGTTTCATTGTTCATTGTTCATATTTTCTCCATTTTCCATGCAATATTATATATTACAATACAATTGTAATTGGAAGTGATTCCGAAATAAAAATAAACATAGAGAAAGGGCGTCCGCAAAGTGATTAGATCACTTGTATGCGACAAGAAATTGTGAAACTATCTCGAATAGAGTAAAACAAAGTATGCATTCATTGGATTCATTTACTCGATTCATCATTAATACGAGTTTTCGAAATCCATAAGTTTGCGAATAGATAGTCCAGTTTTTGCTTTAATCCATTTCGTAATATCATTCTTGAATAATGTACTGAAAAAATTCCATGTTTTGATTTTATTTGGTAGATCATTGGAAACTTTTGATCTTATTGATTTGATTGGTTTATGAATAATGGATGATCTTTGATTTCATGTGTGGTAGTGATCAATTTATTTTTATACTGATGCGAAAGTACCGGTTTGCAATATGATTGTTTGTCAATACTGTCTGTAAGTTCTTCGAGGAGGTGGTACATTCATTTTTCAGCTTTTGATGGGATTTTCTCTCCTCGTTTCTGAAAAATAGAGTAGAAGTTATTAAAAATTATTCCAATATATTTGTAGTAAGGACAGATTAAGGATCTGTCCCAAAATGTCACTGCGCTTGAAATTAAACCTTTAGATACCTAAAAGAGAAATTCTCTATTGGTCAGTGACACCTTTTTTTCGAAAAAATTTGGAAATACAAATATATTTAATAATAATAAAACCTCTACTTATCTTGGTGGACGTTTCGGGAACGAATCTGCTCCCGTTCTCAACACAATTGAAATATTTTTCTATTCGTAAACTTTTTTCAATGTTTCCGATTTTGACACTGAAAAGTGACAATTTGGCAGACGGAGGAATTCTGGTTACAAGGTGTTTTCATTAATTGATATCGAATTTTCCATTTTCATATTCAAGTTTCAGAAGTGGATGCCAAGTTCTATCTATATCAACTGAACAAGAAGCAATATTATTGTCTCCGTTCAGGAGAATGCAAGCAGACTCTTTGATTTTCCGTTTTTGGTTGTTGTCTTCTTTTCCTATGATCTTAATATTACTCCAATCGGCCATCTGTGGTCCATTTTCAGTAAGGATATGCTCAGCTAAGATATACTGACAAATCAAAATTAGCTGAGCATATCCTTACTGAAAATGGACAACATATGGCCGATTGGAGTAATATTAAGATCATAGGAAAAGAAGACAACAACCAAAAACGGAAAATCAAAGAGTCTGCTTGCATTCTCCTGAACGGAGACAATAATATTGCTTCTTGTTCAGTTGATATAGATAAAACTTGGCATCCACTTCTGAAACTTGAATATGAAAATGGAAAATTCGATATCAATTAATGAAAACACCTTGTAATCAGAATTCTTCCGTCTGCCAAATTGTAACTTTTCAGTGTCAAAATCGGAAACATTGAAAAAAGTTTACGAATAGAAAAATATTTCAATTGTGTTGAGAACGGGAGCAGATTCGTTCCCGAAACGTCCACCAAGATAAGTAGAGGTTTTATTATTATTAAATATATTTGTATTTCCAATTTTTTTCAAAAACAAGGTGTCACTGACCAATAGAGAATTTCTCTTTTAGGTATCTAAAGGTTTAATTTCAAGCGCAGTGACATTTTGGGACAGATCCTAAATTTGTCCTTACTACAAATATATTGCAATAATTTTTAATAACTTCTACTCTATTTTTTAGAAACGAGGAGATAAAATCCCATCAAAAGCTGAAAAATGAATGATTGTTTTTGTTCAATATCGTTCACAGTACCCACTTCTCAATGATCTCCAGACTCCTTATGTTTTTGATGTACCGCTCCAAGCAATGATACCATAACTCGAAAGTGTCATAACTCAAATGTGTGTGCAAAAGTATAGTACATCTCCTTCCAGCGCTTCCAGAATTGTTTGAAATATCGAAATTGATATACAAGAGACCTCCGCATCTTCACAAGAAAATTGATTTGACGATCTAGTAAGATTTCCAAATATTGTAAATGCTTCACTGATGTACAATGAGTTCCATCATCAGTGTTCATCGAGAGTTCCTCGAAGGGTGGCATATTTGTTAAAGAGTGAAATGGGAGAAATGGGCTTTGTCAACATTCAGAGTTGATAGCTCACTCCTGAAAATCTTCCTGTACTAGCAGCTACAAGGTCTCCCACCATCTTTCCTCATGAAATATCGCAGTGTCGTCCGCAAAACTGATTATTTCACCAACATTATTGAGGCTGAGAAGATCATTCCGATATATGGTGAACAAAATTGGTCCAAGAGACGATCTCTTGTAGAACCCCACGGAACTGTTCTTTCCACACTAAAAAGAATCATCTATATTCATGTATTGAAAACTTCTTGCTAGATAACTTCTCATTGAATTGTGAGCAGTTCCTTGATATCCAATATTTCCCAAACTACTCAAGAAGACATTATCGTGTTCAGAGTCGTTCACCGTGTCAAACGCCTTAGCCAAATCTACGAAAATCTATGAGATGGTTCACCATTATCTACGGCCCTGTATATGTTTCCAACGAGATTGGCTATTGCGATCTGTGTTGATCTGCCTTCGCTTGAACAGTACCGTTTATGAAATAACAATTTATGTTTTTTCAGCATAACTGTAATTTGAAACATTCAATTTTCCACCTGACTTCATACAAGGGTTTGATGATATGGTTAACTTTGCAAATATTACCAATACTCAGTGAGTAGTTCACAGTTGTTTGATGATATTTCATATCTCATACGATTTTGAGTTTACGAGAAAAATTCAGTTCTTCAAAACCAATGAATGATGTGTTAGCTTTCCTCGTATATTTGATTTTTACAGCTAGTTTTTCACCTATCCCTGTGTTTCCGATAGTTTCAAAAAACATGAGCAATGTCAATTTTTTCCGTAAATGTTGAATTCTGATCTATGGAAATATTTCTCATCATCATGAGCTCATTTGTTCAGGGTTTTGAATTTTTTTGATGCAGCTCCACATATGCTTTGGGCAATCAATGTTGTTATTTTTCAATGATTCATAGAACAAACTTTTGTGTTCCCTCGATTAAATTTTTCAGCTTGTTTCTATTGAATCAGTATTTACTCAACATTTCTGTGTTATTCAGATTTTGCTTGAGTTTTCTATATGATTCATTTTCAACCTCAATCGATTTTGAAAATTTGTATTCCACTCGTTTTTTTTTCTAATTACATTTTCTTATGTGAACTTCATTTGTACACTGAGTTACATAATTTTTCAGCTTTTGAATGAAAATATCAACTGCCTCATTGATTGTCTTATATAATATAAAGGTCAAGATTAATTGAATTCCAATATTAATTACTGAGTTGGTATCTTAAGTTTTCTGTACAGTTTATGAAATATATATTTTTGATTTTTTCCAGTATAGCTTCTATATTCCTGGCCAGATTGATTTTCATTGATATAAGATGATGATCAGTAGACTGAATTTCCATAGGAACTGGTTTGAATATGTCATGACTTGATTTTGTTCTCAGAAAAATATGGTCTCTATATTCGTGATTTACTGTCATTCTGAACTCTGATATAGAAATTCAAATTAGATATATAAATACAGGGTGTTGTGGTGATCATGTTACAAACTTCTAGGGTAGATAAAACACACGAAAATAAGAAAAAAAAATCATGTGAACATGGGTCCGGAAACGCTTCTTCAGGGAGCTAGGGCCCTTCGAAGATGACCTTCAAAAACTACTTTTCGTTTTATAGCTTCGGTACTACTGCAGCTATCGCAACCAATTTTGGGACATGTAATCTAGTTGGTAGGTTCATCAATTTGAGCCTTCCGGATTTTGTCATCTCTAACTAAGGGCGTACAAACCACCTACTCCTCTTCGGCTTCAATTTCTTACCATTTTCATATCTGATTATGACTCTCTAATGCCTTTTACATAAAAAAGGTACTGTTGTGAGAATCGCTATCTGTCACCGTTTCCTCCGAAAATGGCTAAATCCAATCAATAATAAATTATCGGTCTTAAACCAATTATTACGTTGTTTTATCTACCCTAGAAGTTTGTAACATGATCACCGGAACACCCTGTATATCCTTTCTCAGAGAGAATGTTCTGATATTTCTCGCAATGTTCAGAAGAATCAAGAATATGCAAATTGATATCACCGACAATGAGTTCGATATCACTCAATGTACTTTGTGAGCTCAAGAAATCATCCAGTTGGAAGTGAAAATCAGCTCAATTGAGAAAAAGGAACCTGTATTTTGCTAATAATTGAAAGGTTTTATCATTGAACATGAAATTCAATTTCATCGCTCATAAAAAAAAGGATGATCTGTGATGAGCTGTGGAAAATTGAGAATAATAATCAACGTGTTCCAGTGTTTCGATAGATTTGGTCGATATTTTCAAATCCGAGTTGATATAGTTGGATTCTTAATGTTAATCTCCAACCATGTGTGAAATATAACACAAAGTGTTCTAGGTATTCTTAGAAAAAAACAGTTCGAAATGCTGCTACTCAATGGAAACTACTGGATACAGATACAAATGAAAAACATGTTATTTCATGTTAAATCACCCACGATTTTTTTTGTGCTCCATTTCCGGTCACCCTGTATGTGAAGTTGCGGTAAATAAACTGTTTGTCACAATCTATGTATTATTCACCAATGAAACTAAGACCTTATTTTGATCGCGACACGAGTGTTTTGCCACCATATGAAACTATTGATGTCCGGAAACTGTGCTCAAATAATCGAGGGGATGTTTTGTTTACAAAATATTTCAAAAAGGTCCTATTGTTCTATCACGATGAAATGAGCAGTTTCCGAGAAAAAACCTGTTTTAACTAAATTTGACCACTATGAATTCCGATCACCTATCCTCAACAACAGCAAAGCATGCTTGGGAAAAAAAAACTGTGTGGATAGTCTAGTAGACACGACGATTGTTTCGAATTCAAATTTGACAAATAATAATTATTTGATTCGCGTAGGAATCTTGTCGAATTTGTGAGACAATATGAATAATCATTTTACTTATACTAACGATGAACTATGTGATATGCATTATTATTATGGTGTAGCTGGCGGCAAAGCACTTGCAGCAAAACGTTTGTATAGTGAAGCTTCTCCTAATAGGACACCACAATCACGGATGTTCAGCAATATCCATCGAAGACTGGGAGAATGTGGATCATTCAAATCTAAACGTAAGCGTGAGATCAATTACTATTCAGGAAGATATTCCAAAGAGCTCGGTACATGAGATTTTCAGAATGTTCAAGCCCTGTCTCCTGAAGACCCTGTCGCTCGTCTGAATTTCTGCAATCCCCAACGAAGATCAAAATCTGATATCTTCTATTATTTTTACGGACGACGCAGGCTTTCGACATGATGGCTTATTCAATATCCATAATGAACATTACTGGTGTGATTACAATCCTCAGTTGGGAGAAGAACACGGGTTTCAAAATGAGTTTAGTGTTAAAGTCTGAAAGGGCCACATTTTATTCCACAAATACTGGATGGTGAAGTTTATTTAGATTTTTTGAGAAATCACTTATCCATTCTTTTGGAGGACGTACTCCTTCGAGTGAGAAATTAGATGGTGGCTGCTTCATGACGGTGCGCCGCCGCATTATGCAGTTAGGGTAAGAGATTACCTCAATGAAACTTTTCCTGAAAGATGGATAGGACGCGAAGGGTTTGTGCAGTGGGCTCCTAGATCACCTGATTTGAACCCAATGGACTTTTTCTTCTGGGGTTATCTCAAAACTCTCGTATACAGGATTCATGTGCGTGATGTTGAATAGCTCAGACGAAGAATTATTGATATGTGGGAGGTAATCAAACAAAAAGAGGGAATATTCGCCAGAGTTCATTTGAATTTTCGAAGAAGGATAAATTTATGCCGTGAAATGGAAGGACATCACTTTGAAACTTTCTTGTGATGATTATGTACTGATTTGTTGTTGAGGAAGTTATTAGTGGAACAGAGTGATAATCTCGCACTGAATGAACTCGTTAATTTTCTTAATGTTCTTCTCGGAAAGAGGTCTTTTATCAAATATTTCCATTTATTCTTCAATTCTTAACCTTCAAAATTGAAAATAAAATTATTAGGAATGAGTTATGATCCTATTTCGAAGGTCAAGGGCAGTAAAGGGTATTTGTCTTCGAGGGATCCAAGTATAATTTAGACCAAGGAAGCAAAGGAACATTTGTGTGCCATATCTGAATAAATCGGCTCCATAGGAAGAAAGTAATAAAAGAATATGCATTTTCAAAATATCAAACGAACTTTTTGTGATATTCAAATGGGAGTCATCAACTTGAATTTTTGCACACAAATTCCGGACAAAATGAGGTCTTAGTTTCATTGGTGACTAATACATAGATTGTGCAAAAAAATTGTGAGTGATTCAACATGATATAATATGATTTTTTTTTTTATTTGCATCTGTGTCGAGGAAGGCGAAGTTTTCAATAATACAAAGTGTGTCAAACATGTATTGTAAAATATTTGAAGAAAATGAATCTTCATTCTCATTCTATGTCTATGGACATGGATCTCGCATTTATTTTCACCCCAGTATTTGAAGAAACTCTTTGCAAAAATTTTTACAATAAATCATGTTTTTTTTTCCACGGAAACGAAGCAATATATCAAAACAATTCAAGAGACCAAAATGTTGCATTTTCAGTTGTTCAATAGGATATGGAGATGAAAAAATCGAAAAAATCAGTATTTGGTAGGGTAATGGCTAAATCAGCCCCTCATGACAAAAAATAACAATGCCAAATTTCAAGAACATCGGTGGAAGTTTGACACTCAGTTTAGCTATACCAATGTCAAAATGATAAGAGTTGGGTTCCGAAAAGAGAAGTTATAGTTAGTAAGCGATATAGTAAACAAATGTTTGGGTATCATAACGACTTTATTCATACACTCAACGGAATATGGGAACAAAATGGAAGAATATACCTGCTATTAGTGAAGTTTGTCGTTTGAAAGACAAAAGTAAGCACCCCCTGTGAATCAGGAAAGGTATCTAAAGGTGAAATTTCAAGCGCAATGACATTACAAATTACAAATATAATGAAATAATTATGATAACTTCTATTTCATTTCCTAGCAACGAGAAGAGGAAGTCCCACTTGAAAAACTGAAAAACATTTTTCCCTCTCTTGTGTTGAAAATGGAAGCGGATGCGTTTCCGAAACGTCTACAAAGATAGTAGAGATTGACAATAATTACATATGATAGTAGAGATTGACAATAATTACATATATTTGTTTATCATCGAAATTTGAAAGACAAAATACCACTAAGTATCTCTTTTGTGTATCTAAACGTTGAATTTCAAATACAGTGACATTTTGGGGTAGATTATTGAATTTTTCCAAAAATAAATGTATTGAAATGATTATTATATTTTGTATCTTGCGAGCAAATCCTATGGAGAAAAATATCAGTATTATTAATATACCGGAAAACAATCATGTTCTATAGAATGAATTTGGTGACAAATCACGTGTCTACCGCTTTCGCCAGGAATGACATCAACTCTTGATGTTCAGATACGATACTGTATGTCATTTCACATTTAGTTAGGGAACATCATAAGAAGTACGACGATACTAAAGTATTTGAAACGGGTACGAAAATATTGGCAACCCAACAATATAACTCAATATTATTTTCAATGTTTCATCATTGAGTTACTATATCAAGTGCGATTTCAGAGTATTGAATCACAAAATTTCACAGCCTGATTATTCTTCAATTCAATTCTATAGCAGGATTTCTCTGTTATCTCAAACTTATGATGTATGACATCATTAGACGGTTTGGTACGGTTTGTTAAGAGTGTTAGATTAGTCCCGACTATTATGCATCCCACATTGAAGGGCCTTTTATGAAATATCGACTTTAAAATATTTCAAATCTTTTGAAATATCTGAGATATTCCATCGAAACAAACGTACAGAAATAATCCAATGATTTATTTAAAATGACAAAGAAAACTCGTTCAGTTTCTTCCGTCTAGATATATGTCTCATAATTCATTCAATAGGTTTCCTTTCATTTGAGGCCAGCCTGTCCAAGATGAAAGTTGAACAGCCTATAAGCATATAGTCCTGAATAATGAACGATGAACGCTATTCGAAAAACTAAACGAAATGGTACAGTAGCCATGCCATCTGAAAAGAAATCAATAAAACTGAAGCCTACACAATACAAACTAAAAATTGCTTGGTACGTCGTACAATCGGACATTAGGAATATCTGTTTGGTCCCTTTTGCACTCATACATTTTCATGATTGTCTAGCTCTCTCCAACTCATTATACAATCGACCCTTTCTAGAAGTGTAAAAGTAGGGTGAAAGAATAAAAGAGGGGCATAAACGGGGGTGTTTGGGGGTGGTCGGGGGTAAAAAAGGGGTGAATTTACATCGGAAAGAGTTGATTGCTTTCCCTGAGAGGCGGCCATCTTACTTCTTTTTTATTGGCCATTGCCTTCATGGAACAGTGTCAGATAAGGAATTCATCGTTATTCTTTCATTATGATTTGTAACTTTTCATGTCTATTCTTTCAGTTTTTATGAATGAGCATTATGTCAAATCGTGATTATTATTATTTTATATCCTACGGAAGATCCAATTGAGGTATCAAAAAAAATTGAAACAATCTACAATGATTCAAACGTTTTGAATACGGATGGAAAGCCACATAGATTCTTATCATGTTGAAATATGGTAGATATCAGATCGTTGGTCATATAGTTACGGATTCCATAAATGTAATCAGAAAGTAGTCTTTTAAGAAAACATCGTCTGAACTGAGACATCTTTCGATACTGCTTCAATTATATAAAAGTTTCCAAATCTTCTTTCTTTTTTGTTATCATAAGTTATTTACCTTACTTTCATTGTTCTCACTTCTAACGTTACTCAACATTTCTAATGTTTTTCTGTTTTCTTTCATCACATTATTTGTGCAATAAAATAAATTTCTTTTTTCAATGGTAGTTTTTGTAATTTATCTGAAAACACCTAATATTTCCGAAACAGTTGAAGATAGGTATGGGACATTGTACATGAAACATGTCTAGAATTTTCTGAAAAATCCAAAAAACTGATGATATACAGGGGGTTGTATTTAAAATGAGAGAGAAAATGCGCATCTGAAAATACAAATCGACGTGTCCGAGAGTTTTTCCCAAAACGCTCTCGTTTATTAGTTATCGAATTTATTCCGTTTGGCTGTTATCGAATCTATTCCATACTCTCTATACTCTGAAAATGAATTCGACCTAACACGATGTTCCTCGAACATTATAGGTTTCCCTTTCGTGTTGTCAAAAGATAAAAAAAAATAGTTGTGCCAATAGGTAACACAGAAAAAACAAATTCAGTGAATTTTTATATTTTTTCAATGGATGAATTGAACGAGTTATGTCCAACTAAACAGAATCAATCGAGTTTCCGGCCAGAATTGAAAATTATATAAGATACATTCTAGCATTTGAGGAAACAAAAAAAAAGCTTTCAACTTCATTTTATCCTGCGAACTCGAACCGAAGAATTCAAGTAAACATTTTTTTTGTTCCTTTGAATGTCAATGATGAATCCAATATTAGAACTCATATTTTTTTCACATTGTTCAAGATCTGAGAGAGGATACAAATTCCGAATTCTAGAAGATTTTCAGATTTTATATTAGGTAGCGATTCAGTTCATCATCGAACAATCACTTTGGGAGTGTATTTATTGATGCGAAGATAATTACGAATGTCAAAAACGATTCATGAATAACTGTAGTTGACACCTCACATAATATGTTGTCCTGGCATCAAGAAAACTGAAATTGAAAAAATGGTGAATTATAACATACTGTATATACTATTTTTGGTATCACAAAGAATCACAGAATTCAGAAAGATCATGAATAACGGAGAAAATAAATTCGTAGCTGAACTTGATGAGGGCTGCGAAAAGGCCAAATAACGGTATTCAACTTCCGTGTATTTTTTTTCCAGCAATTAATAACGAGAATAAAGACTAAAGTTACTCATTTTAAATGTTTCATTTCTGCAGTTTGAAGTTATTCAAATTGATGATAATTAGTTAGTTAGTTAGTTAGGTAATTAGTTTTGACTGGTTTTTGCCAGAAATTGATAGATACCCAAGTACCGGTGGTATTGTGAATCCGTTTCACATAGTTGATAGCATCTTTCGATTAAGCGAAATATATTCATTTCAGGCATGCATAGCTCGAATGCAGTCAGAAATATATGGATGATTATGCAAATATTTTTTTTGCTTATTATCATTCTTTCATTTCATTTTCACGACTTTGCCACATGCATGATTCTAATCAGGACGACGATGCTTCTGAAAGATAATTCAGAATATATATTCAGTGAATCATTATTCACAAAAAAATTGAGGTAATGTTCGTATATAGGTACTTCACATTTAAAAAAAATAATTTGGTAGGTAGTTTTTCTGAAGGTGCATATGATGAACTCCAAAACCCTGATGAATTCTAGCCGTAATGATGAAAAATTAACCATTGTCAAAAATATCCGGAGCTACCCTGTATTTTCTTATCCTTCCATTCAACTGAAGTATCGACTCAGGAAATTGAAACTTCTCTCTGTAGCTCATTTTTCGCAATATGGAAACTGTCTGCGAAGCAATTTCTACGTGAAAAAGTATAATAAATTATGCACATTCAAAAGATTGTCGAAAGTTATATCAGACTGGAATTTAAAACGTTGCAATTAGTCGTTAATGGCGAAGAAACAAAGACTGTCGTTTTTCGAAATTGTTTCCCCTTGAATACACCTTATATTCATTAAAAATTCTCGGAAAAGTTATTTTCTTCGTTCTCGAAACACTGAACATGGTCTCGGAACACTATATAGGGTGTTTCTCGTAATTGACACAGGGTTTGTCAAACTCCGTACCCTGAACCTAAGCATGATCTTAGAAACCTGATATTTTTCGGATGTCTTCTTGTAGTATATAGGTACTTGATAAATAGATGCCACTAATGCCAGTACAGTTCTGAGTCTTCCATACCAAAAAAAAACTGTTGAAACATTAGTTTTTGAAGTGAACACAAGTTTCTTGAACTCTTGTCATCCAATGTTCCAATGTCATTATCATAATAGAATGTTATAGATTTCATAAAAGAAATCTACGTACCTGATCACCGCAGTATTCCCCAAAGGTTATACACTGTATATGTAGCCACGCTTACTGTTTGTGCAGTGCTAATCAACTGTAGGTTGATTCTTGAAAAATTTTTGCAAGAAATCATTTTTATATTCAAATTCAAAGATCGTGAAACTTTTTGAAACAGATTGATTATATATGCAACAGACTTTACCATGAGTTTCAGCTCGGCTCGGAGCGAGTCCAAGAATGAGAAATAAGAAAATTGTAAAAACCTGCTATCGATCTGTTATACTCTCTCCTCGTCGAATCTGTCTTTCATGATATCTCCGTCTCTCCAAAGAAATAACAAGTTCCAATTATATACAAAATTAAAATTCATCTCATTGAAAAAGGGAACGAACGAACTCAGTTTCTATTAAAACTTTTTAAGAGAATTTTCACCCAAGAAATGTACGAGGAGACTCATTAAAAACTTAAATTGCACAAAGTGGACGATTGAGTCTGTACAAAAATTCAGTTTTTGTTCATCTGTTCCGCTTCATTATTTATTTTTGAACCACACCATGATGATATGGTCTTTCTCATATAGAATATTCGCGAGCAAAGGAGCAATTTTCGTTGAATCATCGGGAATGTCTACTATAGGAAACGCAAAAACTTATCCTTAGAATGGATGAGTGATAAACATCTCAATGATACGTCGAAAGATGTACCCCTTCTGGTGAAAGTTCACGTGTATAGAGATTTTTTGTTTTTTCAAAATCGGAACATCGACAAATATCAGTCAAAATGGAATGAATGTTACAAACAAACGCTAGAAATCCAAAATATTTTGGGGAATCTGATGAAGAACTTTTTAGTTCCTATAGTAATTTATTCACCAAGTTCGTGTTATATGGAGGGGGACTGGTAATTTCTCTCATTTTCCTTCGAAACAAGTGGAATTATATTCTCGTTTCAGAGTCTTCTGAAGGATTTATAAAATTAGGTGAAAACACATTCAATTCACTAATTATAATACATGAATGTACTCACAATGAAAAAAGCCCAGGAGAGGTTGATGATGGTTTCAGGAATACGAAGCGTCGAAGGGAGAAATCAATATCACCATATTGAATCATATCAAAAGTTTCAATGGAGAACTATTTTCAATTTTTATCTATTTCTCATATGAACGTTGAAAAGTAAAATAGATTTTTCGAAAATCCACTTCTTTCGATATAACTGTACTTTGATACGAAATTTTCGGAGACTGTTGGAATGGCCCTCTGAACGTTGAAAAGTAAAATAGATTTTTCGAAAATTCACTTTTTTCGATATAACTGTACTTTGATACGAAATTTTCGGAGACTTTTGGAATGGCCCTCTGAAAGCGCAACTGTGTTTTTTTTTTCTATTTAAAGTATTTTTATTTTCCAAGATGCCTATGTTTGCATCATCATCTTGAGCACACTGTATACTGTAAGTTAGATCATATCATCGATTTCCGTCCTATTTCTATTGATTGATGAATTTGCTGTCCTAGTTGCAGCTAATGAGAAAACTCTGGAATGAAATCAGGGATTGAAAAATCTTTGGATGAAAAATCACAGTTTAATTTCCTTCGCCGTATTCTTAAATATCGTTCATTTTTCACGGCCTGGAGCTGACAGTCTCTACTAATAAGGAAAAACTCTGGTGGTGGGGCAGATCTGGAGGGTTAAAAATAGGGTGGACTGGTGGGGGATTCTAATTAGGGGAAATAAGATTTTAAAAGAAGGGTGAATAAATATTCCGTTCGATTCCGATTCCTCCACTTCAACCATCGTCTCGCAATTTTAAGGGTGGCAATTATTGATCCTGAGTGGTCTTTCTAAAAATTTCATGATGACGGTCAGCAAAGAATATTCCATAGAAAATTCAATGTCATTATGTTTATTTGATTGACGATTAACAACATGAGATACCTATAATGAACTCATATAAGATCAGGAATCCATTGGAATGGAAAGAATATACCGACACAATTTCTGATCTGATAAAAAAATGTGTACCTGGAAGATTTATATATAAAGAATAAACCAGTGCCTATTACTCTCACATATACAATTTTTATTTTGCAAAGCGCTTTCGATTGATGTTGAGTCATCATCTGGACATGAAGCACTCGTGATGACTAAAATAGCGTATTTTTCCAAACTTGATAATTGGAAAACGGGAAAGATTTCAATTTCAATCTGCGTATTAGAGTACGGAATATATAATATTTCACAACTGTAGATGCAGCTTTGTTGATTTGTGTTGTCAAACAATAACATTTACATAAATACCCTGATCAAAACACAAAAATACCGCGGAATGAGTGTATATAAATGCTACACTGTTAGCGAACACACAACACGCGATAGATAGACGAAAAAATTTTAGGTGATGTCATTAAAGTTCCACTTTGAAAAGTTGAATCAACTGTCGTGAGTAGCTTCAAACAATCAATTATTCTGTAAGTCTGCACGCCTGATGTTAATCATGCAAGATTCATACACCTAAACCCATCTACAAAAAACGCTGAGGTAACGGACTCAGGATTAGGATTTCATCCTATTTCTGAATTTATGAAACCGAATCCATTGACTGTATTGGGGTTACAGTTGCTGAGGGTTTAAGAAAAAGATAGTCATGGTCCATTACGACGTTTCCTATGAATCAAGAGATGTTAACTGATTTAGCCATGATTATTATAGAAGATTTTGCCAATGGAAAGGTATGGAAAATGGAATTCCATACCATGGTTCATTTCCACCTATGAAAATTCAAAATTTAAAATTATCCGATAATATAAGTTCAAGAATGACTTGTCGTGTTCATTATTCATATTTTCCATATAGTACCTGGAACCTTTCCTATCTTTCTATGTAGAGGATATGGAGCACTCAGAGATATAAGTAGTTGGAAATATTAATATAATAAATTTAGGATCATCCAAAGTCTCGTGAACGTATGCCTACCTATACTTACTAAGTAGGATAAGAAAGACTAGAAAGACTCTTATCCTGTTATGTTTCTGCCGCTGTCATTTCCTTCATCTTATATAAAAGGAAGATCAGAAAATATTGGTATTGCATTGATTTATATATTATGATCTATACAGGGTGGGGCAATAGTACGTGATAGTCTGATTGCTCGAATCTTATGATAGCTACATACATGTTTCATAAACGGATGTAAACTAGACAATTGGGTATATCACTTTTGGCATATACAGAGCGCATCCTAAAAAATCTGGAGAGTCGTGGGCATTATGTTTAAATGAGACGCCTTGTATATTAGCATTGACCTCCATCGCCTCCCCAATATTATTGACTATGTCTCAATCACTAGAACGTTACGATTATTTTGTCATGACAATAACATTTGCAGATGCATGTTTGAAAATTCGCTGACGACATAATTATCAATATTTGATGGAAATATCACTACAGCTGTTTGCTAGATATGGATAGGTGATATTTTCCAAATGGAAGACACTGTGTATCTTTCTACCATCTGATGTAGAATTTGAATGAAACTGTTTACTTCAGGAATGTGTATATAGCTATTTCGGACCATTTTCGAGCAATTCACCTTTCAAAATGTTTACCAACACACAGAATAAATTTAATTGATCACGAATCAATATAATACATGATATAACTCAATAGAATATATGAGGAGTGAATCACGCAACATCTGCAATAGTTCGAATCTCTCCCTCAATCAATAATCATTAATCAATAATTTTGCGGCTATCGATGCATTTTATGGCTTGCAATTCTTTCGGTGGAAGCTAGTGAAATATTACAAATGAAATAATCATTAGTACCTTTTTTGAATATTATCTGTGATTTATTCGAGGAGGTGGTATTTCGTTCTCGTTCGCTCGTTCTCGTTTTTAAAAAATATAATAGAAGTTATTGAAAATGATTGCAATATATTTATAGCAAGTACAGATTTGTGATCTGCCCCAAAATGTCACTGCGCTTGGAATCAAACCTTCAGATACTTGTAAGTGAAATTTTCTATTTGTCAGGGATACCCTGTTATTTGAAAAATTTGGATACACAAATATATTTTGAATAAAAATAAAACTTCTACTCATATCAGTGGACGTTTCGGGAATGAATCTGCTCCCGTTTTCAACACAATTAAATTATTTTAATTGTGCAAAAATGTCCTCGGCACTCTAGATTTTTTTTGATGCGCTTTGTATATGTAGCCATAATTTCTCATGAGACTATATTGTTTAGTGTACTTTCGTTCTTGATTCATGTCTCCAATATAAGGCTCGAGCAATAAGACTCTGAGACAATGTTGCCAACCGCAGCCTCGATGGCCTATTTTGGCTCACTCCTATATTTATATTTCTTTCAATACACCCAGTCAAATCAATTAACGGTATTCCCTGAAGTTACTCCATTTTTCTGACATTTGGGAATACAATTTTGATGATATGTACTCAGAGAATTCAACTAATTACTGTATTTGATCAAGGCTATTACAGAACTCAAGGTCGGTGAAACTTTCATAAAAACCCAGAATCAGTGATGTGTTGCCACCTTGTGCTTGAAATCGTTACTAAGAAAGGTGAGTGACTTGCATGGTACAGAATTCTGTATAATAATCGTTCATAGCTCAACTACAGTGGCTTTATACTACTACATCAGTGGCCTAATACAAGACAGTGGCGAAATGCATTGTCAGTGTTCTGATTGGCTGACGCCATTCGGAGGTGAATTTCCATAGACTTATTATCCTGAGGAGACGGAACATCTCATTCATAAAATTGCTTTTGTTTTGAAGCAATGATTGAAAATGAACTGCACGCGTATGAGAAAGACTACCGATCGACGCAACGCTGTTATGTTTATGTGTCCTGTTTCCCTGATTTCAGCCAGTGGCGCACCATCCTAATGGTTCCATAACTTGGAAATATATTTTATCTATAACTATATTATTAAATATTGTTCTGTCGAAGCGTCGTATTTGTTAGTTAGGAAGACAAACAAATTCCGTTTGATTATGAACAAGCTACTATATGTCAATCAACATTCTGGAAAATTGAACATCATTGGAAATATATAACCAGATTCTTGTCAGTACCTGTAATTCCCGATATTATGTTCAACTGAAACGAGTGCAATATCATATGCATTCAGACAGTTGTATAAAATTGAAATACCTTATAATTTGCACACAAATTTCTCAGTTCTGATAAAAATAAAAAACACAGCTTTCAACAAATTTATTCGGATAATTATGACACATTCTGATTCATTACTGAAAAAAAGGTGTTGGTTCAAATTGAAATGCAAATAATTTTTGGATTTTTATACAAAAGAAAACAATAGATCATTACATACAATGACAATAATTTACAAAGAAAATAAATGAAGTCGCTCGTGAACATAGTTTGTTGTTTTTCTGTACTACATTGGAAAAATGTGATGTTGAAACAATGGAGTATTAACTGCAAATTACCTATCAGATGCGAACTGAAACGCTTTTCTTTGTTATGACATCCTTGAATCGAGATGATCAGAACATACATGAAGATATTTGCTCAGACGATTCTCCTGCCAGCAAAGAAGAGATGCCCAAATTTTCCTTTTTTCACTATCAGCGGGAAACCTGAAGTAATACAGAAATAGGTTAACAGGAATAAGTTGCTTAGAATTTTTGATGCAATGAACAAGAAAGTCTATGCCATGAAAACATGAACACTACCTAAATCATTAACAATCATGAATAAACAGTACCTAATCATCATATATCCACGCCACTGGAATAACAAACAAATTTCGACTTACTTGTGAAAAGAAACATCAGGGCTGGAATTGTCAAGTTTTTTGCACACTTGGCATTGACGAACCATATTGTCCAAAAATTCACTCTGAATTCCACAATATGTTTTCAAAATCACTAAAAACAACACTTCAAAACACAAGATCACTCGTCTGCAACACCGCAACGAGAAATGGGCAGATCGCAGTTTCGTAGTTAGAATCATTCATACAATAGGCGTGGCCTGGACGCGCCGATGTCGCTTTGTGGGTAATAAATCCTATGATGCTAAAATGTAATAGTTCACAAAATGAATATTCGGTAATTCCAACGTGTACATTTCAAGTTTTCATGATATATAAAATACCGTTCAGAAAAATGTTCCATTGAGACTGTATTACTTGCAATACAATGAAAAAATGATATGAACGTGTCAATAATTATTACGAATCTCGTTCTCAAACTGGAAATATGGCAACGACACTTTCCAATCGGTCACAATAGTATCCTACAGTGGACCAGATATTGGCAATGTCTGATCATCTTTGAAAGTAAATAGTTCCGTCTCCTCAGGATAATAAGTCTATGTGAATTTCCCATGAGCTTCGAGCTCGTGAATAATCATTCGTGTCATTTTATATCATTAAGAAATCGAGTATGTATCCAGATTTTTTTATTCATATCTTCAAATAATTATGACTGCCTATGACCTAGCTTTATATCGTATATTTTTTCTAGTATTGATAAAATATATATACATATAATATATGTATACATATACATATATATATATACATAAAATGCCTGGTGGTGCAGCTTTGGTCTATTTTTCTATGCAGCCAAAAAGGATTTTTGACTACGATACGATACGATTCAAATATTGGCGCACTCATTAGCTTCACCCACCCGCCAATAGGAGGCAAATAATGAGGCTATTATCGCCACTGTCTTGTAGTATAAAGTACAGTGACTTCATACAAGAGCTAATGAGTGAGCAAATATTTGAATCATCGTAGCAACTAGCATCATCATCAGAAACCCTTTTTTAGATGAGTCGAAGAAGCCGACAGCTGCACAACCAGGCATTCTATGTATCAATACTAGAAGGAAAATACTATATGAAACATGGTAATATGCACACATAAGTTGAAAATTCGAATGAAAAAATATGGATTCATACCACTCAATTTCTAGAAGAAAGCAACACTATTAGATATCAATGATGACCTATTTTTTTCCATTACTTTACTTGATGAAAATTACAATGATATACAGAAAAAATTACAATAGTAAGTATCATTCCAAATCAGCAATGGTGCTGTACCAAAATATTATTCGATCAGGATAGAATTCGGATAGTAGGTCCCTCTAATCGGCAACTGCTATGAATTTCGGTAAGGTCACCGTTCGCGACCGATAATGAGACATCGGTATATCTTCAACTCATATTAATAGGTGGCGTATGCTTATTATTAATAATTATTATTTCCTCTAAATCGCACCTGTCCGAGACGGAGTGGTCAGACTGCCAGGGAATTCCCAAATCAAAAACAATAAAAATAAAAACAGGCCAATATTTGGCAACAATGACAGGGTGGAGTTCAAAACAATACCCAAAAATGGACACGTACACGTCTCCCGAGTTGGCGCTGATATGACATCAGTCAATCTTTTGGCTGTTCTTAAGGAAACAGCTCCCAACATTCCCTTTATATGTGGAATAGAACCGAACGGGCATCCACTTACAAAGTCTCTTTTCCACTTGACAACTTGGAGGATGTATATAAACCCGATATATGGCCGAAAGGTGCTGAACAAAATTCTCGTGATTTATCGAATCTTTTAAAATCCGATAGTACGGTGAGTATGTTCCATATCAATATTCAGTGTATGGCTAACAAACTTGAACTTTTTGAGGCAGTTTTATCCCAATATTCTTTTGATGTAGTATGTGTCTCTGAACATTGGCAGAGAGAGCAAAATCTCAAAAGTCTGAATCTGGATGGATATCTTTTGGCAACTTTTTTTTGCAGAAAACAATTACAAAATGGCGGTACAGCCATATTCATTAAAAATCCAATCAAATTCAGATCGTTTGATTTGCAAACGTTCAATAGTGAACAGAACTGTGAATTTTGTGGAATCGAGTTATTAAAAAGTGAAATCAATATCATCACTGTATATCGTTCTGGTAAAGGTGACTATGAGTTATTCTTGAGAAATTTTGAGGGTTTGTTAAACTACATAGTCAAGCCAAATACTAAAATTATAATTGCTGGAGATTTAAATGTAGATTTTAGGGGTAATTAAAATGCTTCGAGTGATTTACAATGCCTCTTGAGATCCTTTGGTCTGAATTTCATTATCCACGAATTCACAAGGATCACAGCCACTACATCTAGTTGCATTGACAACATATTCACCAACTTAGAGAAACAGTCTTTTGAGGGCGGAGTTTTCGAACCCTGTCTATCTGATCATCGTGCCCAATACTTCATAATGAAATCTTTGTCAGAAATTCCTAGTCAGAAAACAATTTCCCGGGTAATAAACAAGAGCGGACTACTTAAACTAAAACAGGCCTTATCAGACATAAAATGGGATTCTTCCGAAATTAACCAAAATGTTGATTCTCTAGCTTTCACTTTAGTAGGTACCTACAGTAATTTGGTTAAGAAAATATTTCCGAGGAAAACTCACACCTCCATGAATAATAAGTCTCCGATTAAATGGTTTAATGATTCTCTGAAGACAATGAGACAAAATCTTTCAAATTTTAAACTCTTGGCAGATATAACTAAGGATCCTGCAGACTTCTCAGCTTACAAGAAGTTCAGAAATGAATATTGTCTACAAATCAAAAATTCGAAAAAGCAGGCCTACGATGATTTCATCAATTCTTCTGAAAATAAGTCAAAAGCATGTTGGAAAATAATAAATTCTGAAAGAAATAAAAACGAAACTAGTTCACACACCAGCGATATATTTCCCAATACTTTCAACGATTACTTTGTGGAAATTGCTGATGAAATCATAAAATCTCTTCCAACAACACCAATTATTGATTTACTTAACTTCAAGAACTTCCCTGTCCCGAGTAGTTCTTTCTTTTTAGTTCCCGTAACTGAAGATGAAGTTTTGGATGTGACAAAATCACTGAAAAACTACAAGTGCTTGGACGCGAATGAATTGAATAGTGAAATAATTAAGGAAACATCGAACGTCTTATCAAGACCCCTTACTGAATTAATCAATCTCTTATTCTCCTCAGGCATTTTTCCTGATGCATTCAAGCTATCCCGAGTTATTCCCTTATTGAAAAAAGGTGATATTTCACTTGTCGACAATTACCGCCCAATTTCTATCATATCTATATTTGGTAAAATAGTTGAAAAAATTATTAAACAACGCCTCACCACTTACTTTGAAAAATATAATTTTCTTAATGATTCGCAAATTGGTTTTCGGAAGAACCGCTCTACGATGCAAGCTGTTCTGAAAGTCGTGAGCGATGTTGTCGAGGGCATGGAGTTAGGGCATCACACAGCAATTACACTCTGTGACCTATCCAAGGCCTTCGACTGCGTCTCGCATGACATTTTACTGGAGAAACTATTTTATTATGGGATTAGAGGAGTGTCTTTGTCTCTTATGAGATCATATTTAGAAAATCGACATCAAGCTGTAACTAGCAATAATTCTACATCTAGTTTTAGACTAGTTAGGCATGGCGTTCCTCAAGGGCCCGTCTTGGGGCCCCTCTTGTTTATCATTTATGTGAATGATATCAGTCGTTTTATGAACCCATACAAATCTGTTTTGTTCGCCGATGATACTACTTTCATATACTCCGATAAGGACTTATTAGAACTTGCGACAGTATCTGAAGAAGTGAATAGTAAGGCAGAAACTTGGTTTTCTGCAAATAAACTCAAATTGTACAGAAATCAACAAATTAATTTTTCAGCTAGAACTACTATGTCGGATGAGAACAGTGTAAAATTACTTGGAGTCATTCTGGACAGCAATCTGTCTTGGAACGATCATGTCAAACATTTGAACAGTAGATTATGTAGTACTCTTTTTCTTTTACGTCAACTGAGAAATATCACTAGCTATGATACGCTGAAATCTACATATTTCTCCCTTTTTCATTCCCACATCAGCTATGGTATCATTCTCTGGAGAAACTCCAGTGGAGCTATAAAGATTTTCAAACTTCAGAAAAGAGTAATCAGAATCATTACTAGTTCAGGATATAGAGATCATTGCCCACCTCTTTTTCTGAAACTACAAATAATGCCACTACCCACCCTTTATCTATACAGTGTCTTGTTAGAAATCCATAAGAAGGCAAATATGTTGATCAAACAATCTGACGTTCATGATCATAATACTAGATCTGCAAATAATATTCGTACAAATCGCTACCTCCTCAGGAAATCAATGAGAAATACATTAGACTTCAATCTTTATAATCTTTTGCCAGACGATTTTAAGTGTCTTTCTCTGTTTGATTTTAAAAAGTCCCTAAAGAGTTATCTCTTGAGATGTTGCTTCTACTCTGTCAATGAATATGTTAGCCATTTCCAAAATCAGTATCTGTGAACATACTTACCAACTTTTCAACACGTTGATCACTCAGATCAATTCGATTGTTTTGAAGTATTGTGAATCTATCTCAAATATTCGGTATTTGCTATGTTTTAATCTGTTCTTTCTTTCTTTTCTTTCTCTAAAATTGTTTTTTGACTTGCTACAAACATTTGAAGAATGAAACGTAGTTAAATGAATACTTTACTTTACTTTACTTTACTTTACATTACGGTCGATGCGTATCTTGCGATTACTTGATAAACGGAGTTGAGATAGGGAGTTACTTCTCGAATAATAGCCTGTGGAATATATTGGCGAGCCTTGAGTAACGAGTGTCGTCAGTTCTGGTATTAGGTAAGTCTAAGTTACAGTAACAAAACAGTACAGTAACAAAAAACAGTAACAAGTTGTGTGAATCAGTAATGGCGGCGTTGCGAGTCAAAATGGTTGAGTCTCAGTATAATATAATCATCTACTCCCTGTATAGTTGTTGCAGTTCCGGTTATTAGTTTCAGGATCATCAACCTCTCGTCTCCAATTCATTGTATCAACCTACCTCTCTATTTGGCGATCAATAATAAGTCCAATCCAACCGACTTCGTTTTTTCTTGCCGGACAATCTAAATCGTCTTTATTTTTCATCAATACAAAGTAGGCGAAGTTTAGCTAGGGCTACTCTTACACTTAACCTAAATTGTACAATTGCTAGTAGAAATTTGGGTAATAAGACATTCATGGTAGCTAGGTAATGAAAAGAAAAAAAGAAACATAATCGTCAAAGCAAAGGTAGATTGTCAAACATATAACTGGTTGCAAACACGTAACTGATTGTCGAGCATATGACTGGGCTAATAGCCTCAATCTATATTTGGGATTCACGAAATTTCGATTTCAAAAATTTCTTGATGTTATATTCAGATGAATGAATGTGATTGATGAGTATTGAGTTGTAGAATTTAACGGCTTGATAGGTAAAGGATTTCTGAAACATGACTGAATAGTGACGAGGTACATTAAAATGATGTTTGTTTCTCACTTCTAAGGAGTGAAGAGATGACCTAGGGATTAACTTACGATATAGGGCCAGAGGAATTCTGTTCCTTATTATTTTATATAGAAATACACAGAAATTGTATGTAGTGCGATTAGCCATTGTAAGCCAATTCAATTCCATTATTTTATTGGAGACGTGGTCGTATTTTCTAAGGGAGAAAATGAATCGACAACAAAAGTTCTGTACTTTCTGAATACGGTTCTGATCAAATTTAGAGAGTAAATTACCGTAGACAATATCAGCATAATTGAACCTAGAGAGGACCAGTGATTCACTGAGTAACTTCCGTATGGGTGGATTCAGATAGTGCCTATGTGGGTAGATATTTTTCAAAGAACTGAATGATTTCTTGAGCAGACCATTGATATGCAAGGTGAATTTCAGATCAGAGTCAAAGATAATACCCAGATTTTTCGTAGATTCCACAATTGGTAAAGAGGTGCCATCGATTTCAATAGATATATCTTGTGAGACGCGCAATCTTAAATTTTTACTACCGAATAATATGAGATGACACTTGTTTCTGTTGAGTTTCAAATTATGTTTATCTGCTGAATTACTTATTATTCTGAGGTCACTGTTGATGTGGTTCTGAACAAATCGAAAGTTTTCCATATTGAGGTTTGAATAAATCTGGGTATCATCTGCGTATGCTTGAATATTGCAATGTTTAATAGAAGTTAGGATATCGCTCGTATATAAGATGAAAAGCAGCGGCCCCAGAATGGACCCCTGGGGTACACCAGAAGTAACATTTTGAGAAGTAGACATAAAATTGTTAATAGAGACTTTCTGACTGCGATTCGACAGGTAAGAGTTGAGGAAGGATATGGTGTCATCAGAGAATCCTAGATACTTGAGTTTGTGACAGAGTAATGTGTGATTGATCGTATCGAAAGCCTTTGAGAAGTCGAGTGTGATTAAAGCTGTTATGTCTTTATTGTCTGTATTTCTGACGATATCATCAGTAACTTGTACTAACGCTGATGTCGTATTGTAACCAGCCCGGAATCCAACTTGACAATCTGGAACAATGTTGTTAGCATCAATGTACAATGTCAATTGCCGATGAACGGCTTTTTCTAAAATTTTCGAAATTGCAGGTAAAATGCTAATTGGCCTCAGATCTGAGAATTCTTGAGGGTTCTTGATTTTACATAGTGGTTTGATTACAGCTACTTTCCATAAGTTTGGAAAATGATTTTTCTGGATACAACAATTCAATATATGAGTTAGATATATATCAATTATTGGACTACAATATTTCAACATGTTAATAGTTATTCCATCGAAACCAACGGCATTAGATTTTATACTCATCAAAAATTCTCTGACTTCCTTGACCGAGATAAAGTGTAATTTGAAAGGAGAATCGAGATTTTTCAGTTTGGGAAATTTATCAGTATTGTAGAACTTCAGGAGGTCTTCATCAACTTCTTTGTCAATGAAAACAGAACTGAAATAATTGTTGATTTGTTCAGGTCTCTGTAAATTGATTGGCAAATCAGTGTTGTTTTTCTTCGGGTTGATTTTGTTGAGGGCACTCCATAATTGCTTTGAGTCACGTGAGCGGAAAATATTGTCGTAGTAAGTCTTCTTTTCCCTTCTAATTGACGATAGGGTGAAGTTTCGCAACTCCTTGTACCTGGACCAATCTACAAGTGCTTTAGTTCGTTTGAATTTAGCTAAAGCTGTATCTCTCTCTTAATCATCATTTTAATAGGAAAAGTTAACCAAGGTGCAGGTTTTTTTGTCATACGAGCTGTTTTCAGAGGTGCATGTTTGTTGAATAATGATAATATCAAACTTGAGAAATAGTGAATTTTCTCGTCAATGTCCTCTATATTGAAGATATCATGGAAAGGATAGAAGATGGATAGAAATTTGCTTACAGGAGCAATCCCTAAGAATTTGTTTGATGGAAATTATCAAACTCAGAATTTTGTTCAAAATTATGATTTCTCACATACAAATGTTAGAACTATAGGAAATAGTGATGTCAATCCTAATAGAAGTTCCACGAAACAATTCAAACGTACTTATGATAGTTTTTAGAATTCAAATTGTAATGTTTTATATCCAAATAATGTAAAAAACCATCATGATAATTATGTGCCAGGACTGCAACCAACAAGAAACAATTTTGTACAAACAAATATAAATAGTGGACCAGCGGTGTCCCTATCAGGATTGTTGAGGGGTACTGATAATTCGAATACTAATTCTGATAGTTTAGTGAGTATTTTCTCGCAACTCCTAACGTCGATTCAACAGCTAAACCCAACGCCAAATCTGACAATGCATAATAATAATTATCCTGTGTCGAGGAATAACAGTATTTTCGAAGCAAATGAACGTTTGATGTGTTGTGATGGGATGAATCCGCACCCTATTGATTTTCTCAAGCAAGTAGAATATTTTCACAATTTAGAAAGCCCATCTTTCGACAGTTTCAAGTTGATTTTGTTACTCGCCTTTTCCCAAAGTTATTCCGAAAGGGCAAGTAACAACAAAAAAACATTGATAGAAATTGATGACTGAACAGACCCTTGCTCAGTGGAGATGGGGTGGGTAGATCTAAATAGCTACAAGCGTACGCTCGAGATTCTATTGTATCCTGGGATCGGTTGGTAGCAATGAGTTACACAGCGAAAGAAAACGGAGATTGGCTATGCGGAATCACGGTCGATGGTTTTGATAGACGATTGGTAGCACTGGTTTACTGGAGATGGTAGTCAGTTGGTAATAATGACTTGTTAATGATCAATAACACTTTGACAGTTCGCAGCTGTTATTATTATATAATGAAGTACCTCTTTAATTATCAAAAAAACAATACTCAAAGACAAATTGGAAACTATTTTGTTCCCCAATTCCGTTGCAAACCTAGATATTTATCGTCTCTTTATGTATGAAATATGTCACATGAATTAGTAATAAGACCTCTACCTTGTGTGCTTCTTGGGCCCCCTTTCAATATGTATACATACCCAAAGTTCACATGCAAGTAAGCAGAAACACATATAAGGACAGCAGTTAAATGCTAGTGAGCATGAAGTGCCTATGAAATGATATTGAAGTGCAAGTCAATAAGCAGATGATGGTTCAAGCAAGATAGTAGGAATAAAGCAGGCATCAAGCTAGTGTGATACAGAGAGATGATTTATGCTATAGCTTATCTGTGTTCTAGAAGCCAGGAAGGATTCAGCAAGCCAGAAGCTCTCCCAAGCTGGTAGATACAATTTCACTGTTGTGTGTTCAAACTGAGTAACTCAAGCTTTTCTTCTCACTCAGGAAATTGTCTTCATTCGGAACCTGTCTCAGGCGTCTGTTCATACAGGACAGTAGTGGATGATAGTGAGAGCTCTTGAAAGTTGGAGGCTACCAAGAGGTACAGAGCGAAGAGCCGAAGAGCTCACTATCCAAAATGGAACCAAATATGAGAATAAAAGGCCTAAAAAAAACAGGGAGGATTTGACCTAACTTCTCATGGACACATAACAATGTACATGGATCAAGCTCTGATTATACTGTAGTGTATTCACTCGAAGAAGAGATTGTATTTTGAAAAATGCAAATATATGATATCCCCACTCAGGGTGTAGTTGTTCAGTGAGACACAGACTACGATTATTTACTAGATTTTCCAAAATAGACACAAAAATCCGTGGAATTCACGAGGCTGTCTTCCAAACCACGTGGAAAAGGAAAAAGAAAGCCTTTTATTTTTTTTTTGTCCTATTCATCTCCCTCCAAATGACCATGACATTGATGATGTTTCTTGGTGATTTGTGCCTCTGGCACTATTGAAAGCTGTGGTTACATATGGAACCAATCAACCATTTGAGTGGTTGAGGAACAGGTTATGGTCTGAACCATTTGGAACCATGGTTCCTACAGAGAATATAAGGTTAATACCGAGACCACCTGACGAATGTCAACGTCCAGTTGTCAATAGAAAACCAACAAGAAGTGACAGATATAAGCAGGTTAGGCTGTGATACATAGATTATGTTTAGGATTCATCTCAACACATTACATTTTGCAGATCCACCTGGACTAGTTGAATGCCTATAGATCCCCATGGAGTCATATCAAGTGTGTGTTTCCTGGAGGCTCCCTTTCAGACTCAGTTTCAAGATTGATAGTAATAAAGCCATATGATATAAGTATCTACAATCTTTCAAGTAAGTATTCTTGCAGAGAATTTTCATTGACAGCACTAACAGGAGGTACCATTACAGGCACATCTTTCCCACCAAGGAAGCAGGAAAAGTTCTCAAACAAAATAGGAATTATTATTTATTACTATAATTAGGAACAATGCAATAACAAGGGATCTGCCAGAGCATGATTGCATCTTTAACTAGGTAAGTGACTTATCAAATATTCAGTTGAATTCTCCATTAATTTTGTTTCAGGTTTCCTTTCTACGAGGAAAACTACTATATCATCACTTTGAGGATTTAGTGGAACAAGATAGTTTTAAGTTGTAAGTAGATTATCCGCAGGCTATCAGCAAGTTATTGAATCATACATCAATCGGTGAATCTAAATATTCTGTGACATGATCAAACTGAAGGAAATAAATTACTTTTGAATTATTCTTGTTCCTATTATCCTCATTCTGTTATCTGACTCACTATGGCAGAATCAACCTGTAACACACCACCCCTTCCTAAAAATGAGTTTCAACGAAACTCATAACGCTCTGCATGAATATACATATATCATACACAAACATCATACCTACACACACGTGCACACATTCAGGAATAGGGTCCGGAATCACTCATCATCTGGTGGATGGGCTTTCAGGTCTTTCGCATTCCATATCCCCAGAGACTTATTTCCATCAGCAAGTTCGTACGACCATGGTGAAGCGATTCTTATGATTTTGAATGGCCCTGAGAATTTTGGAGCCAACTTGGCTGTAAAGTTTTTGGACGCGTCTGACAATACATGATTGCGCTTCCACACCTTCTGGTTCAGTAGGAATGGTACATTACGGTGTCGCAAATTATAGGGAACTCTGCTCCTTTCATAGGCGGTTTGAAGCTTTTTCTGGACGGCCTTAAACAACGAATTCAACGTACGCTTACGGTCATCATCCTTAACAGCATTTTTCAGTATTGCACCATCAGTATCTACCTCATTGAGATTAACTTCACGGCCAAAATTTATGAGATTAGGTGTTACACCTGTGACCTCATGCTTTGCCGAACGAATGGCGTAGCCTACTTTAGCCAAATATTGGTCCCAATGTTTGTGATTGTCGGCCACGTATGAACTAAGCATTGTTTTGATAACTCTATGGACTCTTTCTACTGGGTTAGCCTGGGGATGATAATTAGCAGTGAATCCAACGTTGACGTTATATTTTGCCATCATGCCCTTGAACATGTGGCTGCGGAATTGCACACCATTTTCAACTATAATCTTCCGGGGTGCGCCATAAATGAGTACGACATGATCTTCGATGATCTTGGTGACTTGCGATGCGGTGGCGGATCGAAGGGGGTATAGTAGGATAAATTTACTAAAACAATCCATTACCGTCAGTATGAAACTATATCCAGAAGTTGATCTTGGGAGGGGTCCTACAAGATCTGCACTCACAAGCTCCCATGGCCGAGACGCGGTTATCTGTGCTGATAGCATCTGTCCAATCGGTGCCTTTTGCTCAGGTTTCGTTCGAAGACATGTTTCACATCTTCGAACATAGCGAGCGACATCGGCCCGCAACTTTGGCCAATAATATTGCTTGGCTATTCTTGCTGCAGTTTTAGCCACACCAGGATGACCGCAAGTCGGAGGATCATGATTGGCTCGGATTACCTCCATTCGTTGGTCACGAGGAACCACAACCAACCATTCATTGGAAGACAGTTCGGGATATTGAGACTTGACTTTTCGATAAAGTTTTCCTCCATCCAGCATCCAAAGAGGGTATTTACGAGGAAAATTCCGGATTCTCTGAGTCATTTCACGGTACCATTTGTCGGATGTGGTGGGAGATTCATTCACTGGAGTGTCCAAGAGGTCTACGATAGGGACTGCACGAGAGAGACTATCCGGCACACAATGGTTCTTCCCAGACCGATGTTGTATGTCGAAGTCGTATTGTTGCATCCTTAAAGCCCATCTCGCGATGCGCCCTACTGGATCCTTTATACTAAATAACCATTTCAAACTGTAGTGGTCAGTGATGACCGTGAAATGGCTACCTTCTATGTATGGCCGTAGCTTTTCCACTGCAAAAAGCACAGCTAGGCACTCTTTCTCGGTTGTTGAGAATTTTCTTTCGTTTTTCGTCAGTGATCGACTCAAATAACTGATGACCTTTTCTCCCTCAGGGTGTTTCTGAGACAAAATCGCACCTAACCCATAATCAGACGCATCGGTCTCCACAACGAACGGCAAGTTGAAGTCCGGACATGCCAATATAGGAGCCGAGACGAGATGCTGCTTGACGGCGTTCAGTGCTGAATCACATTCGTCATCCCAAACGAATGGTCTATTTTTTTGTGTCAACCGAGTCAGTGGAGGTACGACTGACGAGAAGGAAGGAATAAATCTGCGGTACCATGATGCTAGTCCTACTACCCTTCTTACTTCAGAGACGTTACGAGGCGTCGGTATCCGTAGTATTGCGTCAACTTTCTCCGGGCCTACCAATAGCCCAGACGCATTCACTACATACCCTAAATAGCGGAGTTCAGGAGTACAAAATACACACTTGTCTCTATTCAACGTGAGGCCGGCGCTATGGAGCCGCTTCAAGACTTCTCTGAGCACCTCGATGTGTTTTTCAAATGAAGAAGTTGCGATGATTATATCATCCAAGTATGCAAACGTATAGCCCTCAAGATCCACTCCCAACGCCCTATCCAGCAATCTATGCCACGTTGCAGGGGCGGAATGCAACCCAAAAGGCATACGCTTGAATTGGAATAGACCACGATTTGGCACCGTAAACGCTGTTAAAGGTCTAGACTCGGCGGCTACTGGTATTTGCCAATAGGCCGACTTGATGTCGAGAGTTGTCAAGTATCGTGCATCCCTTAACTTGTCCAAAATAGCGCTCACGTATGGAATAGGGTATGCATCAGTAGTACTGACCGCATTCAAGCGTTTGTAATTAACACAAAATCTCCATCGTCCATCACTCTTCTTCACCATAACTATAGGAGACGACCATGGTGAAGAGGAAGGTTCAATTATGTCCTTTTTCAACATGTCATCTAGTTCAACATTGACTATCTTTTGTAAGGCAGGGGAAATCGGATAATAACGCTGTTTTATCGGAGCGGCGGTGGTATTAATTACATGTTCTACTAAATGGGTGCAGCCTAATCTATCTCCCATGGCTGCAAATGCACCATCTACTACAGCCTCGAGTGCCTCTCGTTGATCTTTGGTCAAACTATCGAGGTCGTGGATGCCATCTACTTTTATACTTTCCATATATTGGTCAGATCGAAAACACCACTCCCCTGTATATAAATCGGGTATGATTCCCATTCGACTCCAAAAGTCAACTCCTAATATCAACCCATGAGGGATGGATGGAACTACGAGGACATCAATGACCCTAATGCGACCACGTAACTGTATGGGCAAAAACACATGACCGATACTTTCACAGCTCTGGCCATTAGCCACCAATTCTTCAGAATCTAACTGACATAACCGGCGTAAAATGTTCCATGATGGACCTCCGAGAATCGTCCTTGTAGCACCACTATCCAAAAGTCCGAGAAATGTTTGACCTAAAATTGTGACATTCAAATATGGCCGCTGATCTCCTTTAGCATGGGCCAGTACATAGCTTAGAATAATTTGATTTTCTGTGTGATTGGCCAAGTTCAACGACGAGTCCGACAGTTGGCCTACTGTCTCGCTGATCTCTCGTTTTTTGAACACCGGGGACACGAATTGCTCGTAACATCAGACTGTCCACATTTAAAGCAGAACACCCGCTTTGGTTGTGGGCATTTTCGGAATCTATGACCAGAGTTGTTGCAATTCCAACAGGTTGGTTGCTTTCCCTCCCCAGCAACGACTTCCGAAACATGGTTCAATTCCTTTGATGCTTCAACGATGCATAGGTTTGAACCAACCGGTTTTCGGTAGGCTAAGTCGGGCTCAATCAAATGCTTGAGGTTTGTAGGTGGAGGGCAGAACCTTTGAACTCGTGCTTCGGTATCCTCTACTGCACGGGCCAATTGTATCAGTTCTGAAAGTGTCGAAACTGGATGTAGCGACATCCGTGTTTGCAAGAATGGTAACATATTTCGTCGAATTATTTTGACACGTTCTTCCTCCGATGGGACTATAACCAATTTCCTGAATAGGTTCTCCATAACGGCAACAAAGTTAATCACACGCTCTTGACTTCCTTGAGTCCGGCGTCTAATCTCTTCCCACAATGCGTTTTCGTAATCATGGGGTTGAAAGTCTTCACGTAACTTCTTTATTAACTCGTCCCATGACTTGAAATTTCCCATTCGGTACCAGAATAATGCATCTTTAACAAATATTTCTGGAGCGGATTGCAGTAATCTTTCCTTGGAGACACCACGTGACACACGCAACTCTTCAATCCGTTCCAAAAACGTTGTGACGCTCGAAATCCCATCATACTGTACACGCCAACGACTCACATCGAAGTTGGAATAGCCATCACCCAATATAGGGTTGCTGGCGCTCGACCTTGAATAGTTACATATTTGAGGGACATCATCATTCGAGAATGGAGAGTGCATATTATTATGTAAATGTGAAAAGTTGGCCGAAGAGTTAGCCCTATTGGAAAATACATTCATATTTCCTGGGATGTCTTCCTCCACGTCTACGAATCTGACCGATGAGCTATGGGGTCTCGTATGGAATTCTCTAGAGTTAGGTATAACAGCCCTATCATTATTCGAAATAGGTCTATTTTGTGATCCGCCAGTTTCGAACATTTGTCGAAGTCCTGCTACACGCCCTTCTCTAGAATTCCTTAGTTCCTGATTCAAGTGTGGGTTATGATTATCAAGATTCAAATTATCGAGTGTGCGTTCCATCTCACGTATCTGATGATTATCTAATTGAGAATTTGGATTTGAGCATCCGCTGGCTATATTTGCATGTACTACTTCTGGATGTAGAGGGGCATCATCCAATAGTGATCTGTTATTTGGCTGATCTTCATGAACCTCTACCCCTACTGCTTCCATATATACGGTAGATAGCTCACTCATCAGCTGTTTGCACCACGAGACTACTTCCGAGTGTCTTCCAGCTAATACTGCTGTACAAGTAAGCCTACTCAACCGTAAGTCCAAATGGGTGAGTCGCGAATTGATTCGTTTGAATTCATTTTGCCTGTTAGCTACGTCAAAATTCTGAATATTTTCTGCCAAATCCGTAAGTTTTCCTTCACAAATTGATATTTCGTGACTTGGATCTAAGTCTGTAGTAGTAGGGGCTTGAACCCCACCAGAACGTTCCAATCGTAGAATATCTCTCAAAGACAATCGTTTTTCATTAACTGTTCTACCGATCGGCATTCCTCGAATCTGTAACTCATAAGTTATCTCGTCACCGAGGAGTCGGTTCACCTCCATATTGAATTAATCAAACTATGAACTAAACCTGAGTAACTACTGCTGTAGCGTTCACCTCTGGTTCCTTCAACCCCCCACTCTATCATAAACAACAACAAAAAAAATAATTCCCAATCCACTTTCGAGAAGAAAAAAAATCTTCAAACACCCCGTCACTGCAGGTGCGTCTACCAAACGAAACTAATATTTCCACCAACTGGTCCAATAGCACTTGAAGTCAAGCACTAATACGAATCAGATTCTAGTCCAATAACTCTAAATCACGATAATATCACCACTATATACGGAAAAAAACCATCAACAATTATTCAGAACTACAAATCTGTCGTACGTAAATCTGAATCAAATAATGGGAGAGGAATAAAAAAAAAAAATTATAAAATGAGAATTATAAGGACATCCTATATATAACTTCCGAGAGAATCCTTATATCATTGGGAATTCTCCAAAAGAAATGGAAATAAAAAAAATAATAGGTAAAAGGTTACCTAGTAGAATTCGAATAACAATTCCAAAAAAAAAGTTCCACCCTGTATGAACAAGTTACAGAAATCCACGTTTTTGGGGCGCCACTTTTTGTTACTCGCCTTTTCCCAAAGTTATTCCGAAAGGGCAAGTAACAACAAAAAAAGACATTGATAGAAATTGATGACTGAACAGACCCTTGCTCAGTGGAGATGGGGTGGGTAGATCTAAATAGCTACAAGCGTACGCTTGAGATTCTATTGTATCCTGGGATCGGTTGGTAGCAATGAGTTACACAGCGAAAGAAAACGGAGATTGGCAATGCGGAATCACGGTCGATGGTTTTGATAGACGATTGGTAGCACTGGTTTACTGGAGATGGTAGTCAGTTGGTAATAATGACTTGTTAATGATCAATAACACTTTGACAGTTCGCAGCTGTTATTATTATATAATGAAGTACCTCTTTAATTATCAAAAAAACAATACTCAAAGACAAATTGGAAACTATTTTGTTCCCCAATTCCGTTGCAAACCTAGATACTTATCGTCTCTTTATGTATGAAATATGTCACATGAATTAGTAATAAGACCTCTACCTTGTGTGCTTCTTGGGCCCCCTTTCAATATGTATACATACCCAAAGTTCACATGCAAGTAAGCAGAAACACATATAAGGACAGCAGTTAAATGCTAGTGAGCATGAAGTGCCTATGAAATGATATTGAAGTGCAAGTCAATAAGCAGATGATGGTTCAAGCAAGATAGTAGGAATAAAGCAGGCATCAAGCTAGTGTGATACAGAGAGATGATTTATGCTATAGCTTATCTGTGTTCTAGAAGCCAGGAAGGATTCAGCAAGCCAGAAGCTCTCCCAAGCTGGTAGATACAATTTCACTGTTGTGTGTTCAAACTGAGTAACTCAAGCTTTTCTTCTCACTCAGGAAATTGTCTTCATTCGGAACCTGTCTCAGGCGTCTGTTCATACAGGACAGTAGTGGATGATAGTGAGAGCTCTTGAAAGTTGGAGGCTACCAAGAGGTACAGAGCGAAGAGCCGAAGAGCTCACTATCCAAAATGGAACCAAATATGAGAATAAAAGGCCTAAAAAAAACAGGGAGGATTTGACCTAACTTCTCATGGACACATAACAATGTACATGGATCAAGCTCTGATTATACTGTACCTTGGATGTAGTGTGGCCTAGTGTATTCACTCGAAGAAGAGATTGTATTTTGAAAAATGCAAATATATGATATCCCCACTCAGGGTGTAGTTGTTCAGTGAGACACAGACTACGATTATTTACTAGATTTTCCAAAATAGACACAAAAATCCGTGGAATTCACGAGGCTGTCTTCCAAACCACGTGGAAAAGGAAAAAGAAAGCCTTTTATTTTTTTTTTGTCCTATTCATCTCCCTCCAAATGACCATGACATTGATGATGTTTCTTGGTGATTTGTGCCTCTGGCACTATTGAAAGCTGTGGTTATATATGGAACCAATCAACCATTTGAGTGGTTGAGGAACAGGTCATGGTCTGAACCATTTGGAACCATGGTTCCTACAGAGAATATAAGGTTAATACCGAGACCACCTGACGAATGTGAACGTCCAGTTGTCAATAGAAAACCAACAAGAAGTGACAGATATAAGCAGGTTAGGCTGTGATACATAGATTATGTTTAGGATTCATCTCAACACATTACATTTTGCAGATCCACCTGGACTAGTTGAATGCCTATAGATCCCCATGGAGTCATATCAAGTGTGTGTTTCCTGGAGGCTCCCTTTCAGACTCAGTTTCAAGATTGATAGTAATAAAGCCATATGATATAAGTATCTACAATCTTTCAAGTAAGTATTCTTGCAGAGAATTTTCATTGACAGCACTAACAGGAGGTACCATTACAGGCACATCTTTCCCACCAAGGAAGCAGGAAAAGTTCTCAAACAAAATAGGAATTATTATTTATTACTATAATTAGGAACAATGCATTAACAAGGGATCTGCCAGAGCATGATTGCATCTTTAACTAGGTAAGTGACTTATCAAATATTCAATTGAATTCTCCATTAATTTTGTTTCAGGTTTCCTTTCTACGAGGAAAACTACTATATCATCACTTTGAGGATTTAGTGGAACAAGATAGTTTTAAGTTGTAAGTAGATTATCCGCAGGCTATCAGCAAGTTATTGAATCATACATCAATCGGTGAATCTAAATATTCTGTGACATGATCAAACTGAAGGAAATAAATTACTTTTGAATTATTCTTGTTCCTATTATCCTCATTCTGTTATCTGACTCACTATGGCAGAATCAACCTGTAACAATTTTTCTTAATCAGTTGAACAATAAAGCGTTACTCTGGGGACAGGCCTGCATAGAGTACTTCACAACTTTTGATGAATTGAAATCTGCATTCAGTGATCAATTTTGGTCAGAAACGATTCAGTTAGAAGTTAAATTGAAATCACAATCAGCCAAATTTGAATCTGGCAGTTTCGTTGAACATTTCATGACATACGTAGCATTTGCTAAGCATTTGGAGCCAAGATATTCAGAACATTTATTGATTAAAACAATCGCACGTCATTTTCCACCAAGCGTGTCAGCGGTTTTGATAGGCGCTCTAACAATGACCGATGCTATGAATCGCCTTCGCCAAGCCGATTACTATTTTTCTGAGTCTCATGGTAGTGTGAAGTCGTTAGAAAATAAGCATACTCCACCTAGAGTAAGTCATAGGGATCGGCAAAGTAACGACAATATGCGAAGAAACGAATACAAACCTTTTACAAAAAATGCTTCACTTTTAGCGACAGAAGAAATGAATGAAGATTCGAGAAGAAACGAGTCACTACCTCCACAAGCGTAGGTCCAGTGGTGGAGGCAGTAATAAGTAGGGCCCTTGGTGTAGACAATAATCCACGCAGTGATCTTGTGACCGAATGCGATTTTGTTCATGAAAATTATCTTTCTAGGTGCCCGGTAATTTCAACTTCGGTTTTCAAATACTCCTTTCCAGCACTAAGAGACACGGGAAGTGAAATATGCGCTTTCAATGAGGAAGTTTTGGAACAAATATCTGATTTTCACTCGAGCATTCCAACGTTCACATGCAGTGGTGTTCATGTAACTGGAGCTTTTCGGTTGAAACAGCGACGTGTGCAGTACCAATGTCGTCTGCCATTTTTCATTGCGGGAAAGGAAATGAGTCACGAATTTCTATATATTCCTGATTTAGTATATCCGGTAATTATAGGTAACGATCTATCGCGAGAAAAGAAAGCTGTCGTAAATTTAGCAAAAAAAATTGATATTTTTTTAAGTTTGTTAACAACGTAGTAGCAGTTCCTGAAATCATTTCGGCACACAAAATCGGTAATGACGATACTCCGGGAATAAAATCCATGATGAAAAAATCATTCTCGTGTTTAGAATTGAAATCCGCACTCTGCGTTAGTGAAGCAGACCTCGACGAAGTAGTAGGAAATTGTGACATACCTGTGAACGAGAAATCTGAGTTTCGTAAATTATTAAGGAAACATCACGGTATTTTTTCGGAAAAACCAGGACTAACTACCGAATATGAACACGAAATAAAGCTGCGAGAAGACCGACGATTTTTTCAAAGACATTATGCTGTTGCTCATAAAGACGCGATTCAGAAGCAGCTCAATCTTATGGAAGACTGGGGGTTATACAGCGAATGGCCACCCCGTACGTATCGCCTCTGATGACCGCGCTTAAGAAAGATAACAGCGTTCGAATCTGCCTCGACGCTAGGTTTTTGAATCGAATAATAGAAATGAGAATAATAGAGATGAGTTTCCTTGGAGGAGAATGTGTTTTGAATCGGGAGATCCTACGCGATGTGCTGAAGAGATCTCGGAAATCATCATGCTGGGAATGGAAATTTACATACCACATAGCACCAAATCACGAACCACTGGTGAACCATGGTTCAATAGAACCTGTTCTAGGGTTGTCGCACTGAAGCAAGCAGCATACCGTTGTTGGCGCAGAAACCCAAGCCCTCAAACTAGAGCTGAATATGTTGAAGCTAGGAATACATGCAACGATAGATGAGTCTAAAGAGGCATACAACACGAAAATAAGATCGAAGCTCATAGAGTGTCCAAATGGTTCCCGTTCATTTTGGACGTTTGCCAAGGCAATCGGAAGAAATTTCACTTCTAGCTCATTTCCTCCCCTCACAAAGGATGATAATACATTGGCTATAACACCTCATGAAAGAGCCAACACCTTCGCCAAAATGTTTGCAGACAATTCTACCTTGGATCCACGAGGCCAGGAACTCCCCAAAATCGCTACCATCGATAACCGTATGCCAGAAATTGTCTTCCGGCAACGCACAATCAGACACATTCTGCTTAGCCTCAACGTCAAGAAGGCTATGGGGCTTGACGGAATACCGCCTATTGTTCTCAAGAAACGTGCCCCAGAACTAACATCAGTTCTTTGCAGGTTGTTCACCCTTTCGTACAAACTCGGCGTATTTCCTTCTAACTGGAAGGAAGCTAGGGTCCAACCGATTCCAAAAAAGGGCAAGAAAACCCTCCCTAACAACTATAGACCGATTGCACTACTATCTGTGATCTCTAAAGTAATGGAAAAAGCAATCAACATCGAGCTCATCCGATATCTAGAGAGCTCAAGAATCGTGAACGACCGGCAATATGGCTTTCGTCACCAGAGGTCAACTGGAGATCTGCTTGCCTATGTGACACATAAGTGGCAGGTGTCAATAGAGAAACATGGGGAGTCTCTGGCTGTAGCCTTGGATATCTCCAAAGCATTTGACCGAGTTTGGCACCAAGGCCTCCTAGCGAAACTTCCGTCATATGGTTTGCCGCCCCAACTGTGTCTTTTACTATCGAGTTTTCTTGCAGATAGATCACTCTACGTGGTGGTAGACGGGGTCTCGTCTGATACAATGACGATCAATGCTGGTGTTCCACAAGGCTCTGTCTTGGCACCAACTTTGTTTTTGCTCCACATCAATGATTTGTTGAATGTGACCTCCAGCCCAGTTCATAGCTTTGCGGATGATAGTACACTTCATTCCGCCTTTTCCTCTAGAGCCCCTATATCATCCAATGAGGCCAGAGGTGCAAGGCGAAGACAGGTTGATGATTTAAATGAGGATCTGACAAGAATTCTGAAATGGGGATCTGAGAATCTAGTACAGTTCAATGCAACTAAAACTCAAGCTTGTATATTCACCAAGAAGGCTGATCACACAATGCCCAATTTGATGATGTCGGGTACCACTGTTTCTATGAGGTCGTCAATATCCATGCTGGGTGTCACCACCAACAGTGCTCTCTCATGGGACGATCATGTGAGGTCCATTGCGAAAACTGCTTCACAAAAACTCGGTTTTCTTTTCCGTGCGAAGAGATACTTCACATCCCAGCAACTGCTTATGATCTACAAAGCACAAATTCGACCTGTCCTGGAGTACTGTTCACATGTTTGGAGCTCAGCCCCCAAACATACGCTGAAGCTCTTAGATTCAATTCAGAAGAGAGCTATTCGCCTAGTCGATGACACAACACTCACCAAATCATTGACCTCTCTAGATCATCGTAGAAAGGTCGGCGATCTTTGCCTTTTTTATAGGTACTTTCACGGTCGGTGCTCAACGGAAATATCATCTATTATGCCACCACGCGCGATTCCTAGTAGACAAACCAGACGAGCTCAAGCTGGTCACCCCTACACTGTCAGGCTCGAGACCTGTCGAACATCGCTATACCAAGCATCATTCATCAATAGAACGGCAAAGTTGTGGAATTCTTTGCCTAGTGAAGTCTTTCCTGATGCTCACAACCTCCAAACATTTAAGAAAAATTCCAACACCTTCCTTCTTTCCCAAAATTCCACCGCTGGCTAACACGATGTTCCTCGAACATCATAGGTTTCCCTTTCGTGTTGTCCACAGATAAAAAAAAAAAAGATTTTACGCATGGTTATTGGCAAATTCCATTATCCGAAAATTCGAAAAAGTATACGGGTTTCCAGTTCGGCGGAAAAACATATGTTTTTTGCACTTTACCATTCGGACTATCGTCTAATGTGAGCACGTTTACCCGATGTCTTGGAACGATTCTCGGACCGGAGTTCGATTCATTCATTAAAGTTTTTGTGGATGATATATTAATAGTTTCTAGTTTTCTCGAAGAGCACTTTCTACATCTCGACAAGGTGATGACACGTTTATCTCAGGCCAATTTTACATTGAAGTTGAGAAAATGTAAATTCTTCCGTCACGAAATGCCATATCTCGGTTACGTAATTTCGTCAGAAGCAATTCGTCTAGATCCGGATAGGGTGCAAGCATTGTCCGAGTATAAGGCACCAAAGAATGTGAAGGAATTACAGCGATTTTTAGGGTTGGCGAATTTTGATCGAGCCTTTTGTGCAGAATTTTCGCGTATCAGTGCGCCTTGAACGAATTTGTTGAAAAAGAAAACGAAATGGCATTGGTCGGCAATAGAACAAGCGTCTTTCGATCGATTGAAAGAAAAATTGTGTGAAGAGACACTTTTATACCATCCGCGAGATGACTTACAATATTGTTTAAGCGTTGACAGTTCAGATGTTGCGTTAGGTGCGCATCTTTTTCAGTTGTCTGATGGAGTTTGTCGGTCAGTGGCGTGGGCAAGTCGGCAACTATTGGATAGAGAGCGCCGTTACCACATCAATGAAAAAGAAACTCTAGCATTGATCTGGGCTTTGGATAAATTTCGCATATATCTTCTAGGTCGAAAATTCGTGGTGTTTACAGATAATAAATCTGTTTCATACTTAAAAACTTGTCGCCTATTATCTGCACGAGTTGCTAGGTGGGCATTAGCGATCCAAGAGTTCGATTTCGATATACAGTTTGTTTCGGGATCTACTAATAAAATCGCGGATACGTTGTCTAGGCTTTCAGAATTACGCCCAACTACGCCCATGAACATAAACAATTCAAGATCTTAACCGTTTTTCAACTTCCGAAGGGATTTGAGGATCTATTGAAAAAGCTCCCTGACAAACAGCGGGAGGACTCGAAATTGAACGATATTATTGAAAATCTTCCTAGGGATGAAAAGTTGAGAGGAAATTTTGCTATATATAACCAGTTGTTGTACAAACGCAAAGGTGACCTAAACAGTTATGTTCTTCGTGTTCCAAAAGATTTGGCTATCGATTTCGCTAAGAATTTCCACGAAGTTATGGGTCATTTTGGGTGTTTTAATACTTGGAAAGCTTTATCAAATGAAGTCTGGTGGACAAATATTACCCCTGATATTAAGAGGGTTATCCGATTATGTGATATCTGCCAAAAGGCAAAATGTTGTGCTCTACCTCACCCACCTCCGGTGTCAATACTTCCTCAGGCGAAAAATGAATTAATCGCTTTAGACCTTTATGGGCCACTGCCGAGTGGGGGTGGAGTCACTTATGTTTGTGTGTTGATAGATGTTTTTACAAAATTTTTTACGTTTTATATTCTCAAGAAGGCCACAACTTTGGCTGTTCTTAATCGATTGCAAAATGATTTTTTTCCGCGCATGGGCGTACCTAAGAGTATTTCATCGGACCACGGAACGCAATTCACCGCCGCGCGTTGGCGTTCTACTTTAGAATCACATAATATAAAGGTTATGTTCACGTCGGTGAGGCATCCAGCTGCAAATCCTAGTGAAAGGGTCATGCGTGAGATCGGTCGTCTATTCAGAACTTATTGTTGTTCACAACACACACGTTGGGCGAATGAGCTAAGAAAGTTCGCTGATTTTCTCAATTCAGTCACTCATGAATCGACGGGCTATAGCCCTGACGAATTACAATTAGGTGTGGCTAAGGCTCGGATACTACCCTTGGCGTACCGGGAGCCTAAAATTGTAGATTTTGACGAAGGAGTCGAAGAAAAGTTGATTCTGGCTAGGGAAATGATGGAAGGTCAAGCGGCGCGAAGGGCATTACGTCCCCCAACAAGCCATATCCGACTTTCGAAGAGGGAGATTTGGTGCTTCTCAGGGCCAATAACTCCTCATCCAAGATCAAAACTGAAACGAAAAAGTTTTTGCTTCTCTTCGAGGGGCCGTACCGTGTGAAAAAACGAGTGAGTGTAGCGACGTACGTCCTGATATCGCCGCGGACCTCTAAGGAAAGAGGCACTTTTCACGTGACTCATTTGAAGTGTTATTATCAAAAGTGAGTTTATATTCCGTTTAATATTAATCGTCATAAAACCTGGTGGGCAAGATGTACCAAAATATCATTCGATCAGGGTAGAATTCGGATAGTAGGTCCCTCTAATCGGCAACTGCTATGAATTTCGGTAAGGTCACCGTTCGCGACCGATAATGAGACATCCGTATATCTTCAACTCATATTAATAGGTGGCGTATGCTTATTATCATGGGCGTCCGCAGAAAATTCCTCAGGGGGGGGGGGCAAGTCACGATGATGATATATAATTATTACTACTTGAAAACATAACAGTTTATTCTATATAAAATATAAAAATGAAACACAAATAATAAAAAAAGGAACAAAATAAATAAAATTAATATCACATTCTGTTTTCAGCTAAAATCACAGTTGAAAATGGCACGTAAAATAATCTCAATCTTGTTCAAACAAAAATAGCATTCTTCTAGAGTCCTGAGCGAATTGTCAATTACTCTGTTGATAAAATCAACTGTATCTCCATCTATGATATTTCGATGAATACTCATTAAACAAAGTCCGTTGAGTCGATCTTCCGATATTGTAGATCGTAACCAAGTTTTAACTCTCCTCAGAGTACTGAAACTCCTCTCAACAGTGCAAGTTGTAGGGGAAAGAGTTAGAATAATTTTCAATATATTATGGATGGACGGATAAAATAGTCTTACACTTTCGGTATCAAAAACTTCTTCCAGATTCTTGTTCATCCACTCGTCATTCATTTTACAAGTGTCATACCAAATATCTGCCTCAGTACTAATATTGTTTTGAAAAACATACATTCTACTAACTGACTGAACACTGTCAGTGTACGCTTCTTTGTCAAGATCGTTAATTCTTTTAGGCAAAAAGTCGAATAACTTGTAAGCCTCAGACTGACCTTCGAAAAATCGACAATTAAGAGCACTAATGAGCGAATCAAGGTAGGGATTAAATAATGCCAATCTGAAATACTCTTCAGATATTTCAGACTCACAATTAGATCTATGTGCTTGCTTTTTAGCAATCCTCGGCTCCACTAATTCTATATTCAATGCTGAGGCGATTGTTGAGCAGTTCTTATATAATGCGGAGAATTTATTGATACTATTCTCTCTATCATTTTGATAATTTTTTTTCAGCTTCACAACATGTTTCAACACTTCATGAATATTCATGTCAATACCTTGTAAAGTGTTCACAATTGGCTCTAAACTTGATGAATAATGAGCAATTATACACAAACAAATAATGAAACCTGAATTCGTTATAGCACAATAAAGCTTTTTGGCTTGTCTTACTATTTTTGTCATATTTCATGTCGTGTAATGCTTCCACAATATGCAGAAAGTTTTCTTTGAATACACGAATACTCTGGTATTTTGAAGACCATCTTGTTTCGGATAGCATAGGAATATTAGATATTTTAGTTCTCCTAAGAAAACTTTCCCTAAAGAAGGTTATTATAGTCTTGATTGTACCTACAGTATTTCTTATTTCAGGAACGTTATTCAAATCATTAATAACTAAATTGAGTTTATGTGAAGCACAATGGAAATATATGGCTTTGGAATATTCTCGTCGGATTATTCCCTAAACACCACCATCTATTCCGGACATCGTAGAACAACCATCATACCCCTGTCCAACCATCTGGTTCAAATTCAAGTTCGAACTTTTTAAAAATTGTAAGATTTCTCTACTGATAAATTTTGCATTGAGCTCAGTTAAGAGCGGGGATTCACTGCCTACTTCTGAAACTCTGTCTAGATGGCGATGCGATGCCCGATCGTAATGAAATATGATTATTTTCCTAAGGCTGGTGCCTTATTGTAGTTTCCTCCTTTTTGGTCAGTTCTGGCATGTTCTCAATAGGTGTCGGTATACTAGCGTCGCATCGAAGTAGAAGTTTTATATTATTTGGTTGCTGTTACTGTCCGCGCAAGATAATTATATGTTGTTTTTATAGGTCTGGAGTCTCGATCCAGACAATGTGAGTATTTATTTATGTCGCGGGTCGCGCAGCGTGGTAGAACCGAGCCGACTACTTTGACGATATTTATCTTTCTCAGAGATAAATCTTGATGACTTTGGCAGAACGCGGGTATTTCGCACTGAATTTTCATCTATAAGAATAAGAGGGGTATTCCCGATCTCTCGTATTCCACCTCGTATGTTTACGAATTTGACGTTTCGTATACAATCCAGACAGGTGATTGGTTGACATACTTACGAAACGTCAATTTCGTAAGTATAAGAAGAAAAATATGAAGATCAGGAATCCCTAATATCGAAACAAAAATTCAAGCTCTCATTTAGTTTCATCAAATCTTGCAAGTTGAATTTGACCCACTTCTAATCGTCCGAATGATTAGGAATTGGTGGACATAATTTTTACGATAAGGCATTATGAAATGAAAAAAATTGCGGACGAGTTTTGTGGTTATCGTCAGATTTTACTCAAAATCGATGTCTGGTGGTCTTTGGAGTCGGAAATTAGAAGTTTTTGTCAAAAATAGAAAATTCAACATGGCGGCTCCAAAATGGCGGAACACTTATTTTGGTCTGATTCTATTAAAGATTTGTATTTTGAGATTTTCGGGGTCATATCGATATTATGATTATTTGTTAAAATCCCGAAATTCAACATGGTGGCCCCGAAATGACCATTTTTTTTCATAACGATCCCAGTCTATTCGGTATCTGGGGTATTCGGAAGAGATTATAATTTTTTGTCAAAATTAAGAATTCAACATGACTACTCCAAAATATCGGAACAGTTTTTTGATTATATCGTAAGATTCTTTGCGAAATTTTCATTTGGGGGTTTTTAGGGTCGGACATTATGATTACTTGTCAAAAATCAAAATTCAACATGACTTCAAAATGGCGGAACCGAGGGCGAAACAGTTTTGTGATTTTGGTCAGATTAGATTAGGAATTTTCGTTGTGGGGTTTTCGAGGTCGGAGATTGTGATTTTATGTCAAAATTCGAAACTTCAACATGGCGGCTCCAAAATGGCAGATATTTTTTTGATTTTGGTCTAATTCTAAACTAAATTGCTTAGTATGGAGGTTTTTGGGGCCGGAGATTTTTTTTTGTTCCATCTGTCCCAGTGTCTGTCTGTCTGTAATCATATCATGCAAGTTAAATGAATGAACAAAATAACAAAAATTAAACAAGCTTTCATTTGTTGTAACAAGATGAAGAACTGGAAACTGGCACCCCGACCGCCCGCTGTTTATACTTGGTGTTTTATTATTGTTGCACGAAACTTCGAGGTCAGATTTGTTGGGTCAAAATATGAGAAAAGTCAGAATGAAAACCAAACTTATGCATAGCTGTTGGAAGAAAATCTGTGATACTCAAGGAAGCTATTTAGCTACAGCTGATCGATCAGCAATCGGATAACTAGGTATACTTACAAAAATCGGATAACTTATCGGATAACTAGGTATACCTAACAAAAATCCACTTGAAACATTTCTGAAACGAATCGTGCATCATTGATGACACACCCTGTATAGGCATTGCAGAACCGAACAGATTGAAGTGTAGGTATGTTTTTCAATCGTTTCTACTGGCCTGTCGAACTATATGTATATAATATATAGCGACGGCTCTGATCGAATTCGACGGAACAAAAGAATTGAATATCTTTATTCGCATATTTATTTTGTATTGGCTCTAAACCCATTCTGAATTACTTCATCGATATCGATATCTGCTTCCAGGATGATAGTATATAAACATGGTTGCAACGATCACCTTTGTGTACCTACCACAGTAAACACCAAATTTGTGTCAGGCATTTGAAGAGTTTGAAATATAGTATTTTTGAATAGTACAATATTATAACAGGTATTTGATCTCGAACACGTGTTATTGTAACAAAGTCGCTGTAGGTAGGGAGGTGTTAATAATAATGATAATGATATTATTGATAATTTATTCACCTAAATGAGAAAAAAACACAATGGGTAACAAATAACAAATGTAACCAACAAATAAATAACAAGCGAATAAAAAATAATATAAAATAATATGCGCGGTAAGCAAAATGAACATTCTATCGATAAAAAATCGATAAAAAAAATTATGTTTTTGTTATGTCATTTCGAACTATGGCAACAAGAAAATGTAAAGTAAAACGCACTAGTATGAAAATTTTTCACAAACGCACATTCGCATCAATGATCGATACGATGATGAATGTACTGATATTTCAATTGAGAATTTAACTGATGATATGATCACATATACATGGTGCTTATGCCCCCACTTATCATATATCTAGGTTCATTCCGCATCCCGATCTCTCAAAATATGAATCCACTACAATTCAAGAAGATCAAGTTTATCGACTTTATCGTTTCATATCGATGATACCAATAATATCGATAACAACGACATCATCGAGAATTATCGATGAATTTGACAATCCCTAGACATAACACAGTTGAGTCATTTCGATACGATTAACTTGAATTAATTTTTCTGCGCACAGATTTATTATCATGAAATTGACATAGGTATTTTCATCAGATCGGTCACTGTAACGGGTCACCGCTTGGGTATTCTCGTTCCAGACTGCTATATTTTGGATAGCCGTCGACAATGAGCGAAACTGACTAGAAACATGTCTCATAAACACTCATAATGCTCATAATTGAAATATTCTTGGTCGTTGGAACTCGTTGGAAAGTGTATTTCAAGCACTCGTTACATTTCCGCACTTGTCGCTACACGGCTCGTACTGAATATCTTCTTGATGGCGTATTAGAAGTATCTAAAGAACGGAGCAGAATATATTTTTGAAATTTTGGGTACGGAAATGGGATGTCAAAATCTAGCTCTTGAAAATATTTTCACATGTGCAATGTTGCCAGATCTAGTGTTACTAAGAGCAACTTTTGAATTTCAAATGGAACACCCTATATATCATTAGATTCTCGAATTCTGAGACATTTGAATTGATTGTTGATTTTCCACGGCGAAAATGCGACATTTTTCTTGCCAGTTACGACAGAAAGCTGAAATTTCCACAGCGGCTTCCCAACACACAGGTATCTGAGCAGGTATCTTATGAATTCTCGTGCATATTGAATCAATATTATACAGGGTGTGAAAAAAGGTGCGTCAAACTCGGGTACAAATAAACTCCAAAAATTCGATTTTTTCAATAATTTCTATCATCCATTACCTTCCGAATGATATAATAGGTCCCTTCGCCTATCTTCAACAGTTTTTGAATTATAGGATTGAAATGGTGAAGTTCAAGTAATGGGAATGGCATATTTATATACGAGAGGAAAGATTTAGAAACCATTCTCCATTCATGGTCAGTTTACCATGATAATACCAAGGGCATGCGGAAAAAGATATTTTATGAGATATTTCGGAAGGAAAATAAAATTTGTTCAAATTTGATTGTAGTGGGCCACATGACTCAAATTTATCAAACACAAATGATGATTAACCTAACAATGACAATTTTATCCTGGTTTATATCGATATAACATTTGAAAAGAATCGACTTTTTCGATCTTATTCGTGCCCGAGTTTGACGCACCTTTTTTCATACCCCGTATAATAATAATTCATTATGCGCCAAACCTAATAAGATGACTATGTTTCAAGGAGCACTCGAGGAAGCAGCAGTGAAAATTGCAACATTCTGACAGTATTGATTCTTAGGTCAAAAACAGTGAAAGATAGCTATAGGACATCCTACAGCAAATATGCTCAGAATCTTCTTCAGAATCCGAAAATCTAATAATATATATGGTGTTCCATTCGAAATATCAAGGCTCCCATTTGCGTAGTCAAAATTTTTAAAATATATTTCTCATATATTTTTTTGATCTGATTATAAGTCTCGCCTTCCCCAATGCTAATGCTAGACCTTGTTTATACTGCTATGCCCGACCATGCTAATTGTGAAGGCAAAAGGCAAAGCAGTTCGCACGATGACTGCCTACGGCAAAAAATACGCCACTTGAGCGTTGACTCTGCATGGGCACAGACCTGTACCCGAATGCACCCGAGAGGTATGAGAGGAGCGGGGTAGGTAACGACTCAAGTGAGCCAGAGACCAGCAAAAACGATCTGCAAACTCTGTACCAACCAGTGTTGCCAAGGGTATAAAATATTTCACAGCAAAACAGTAGTTGTAAATAATTATTGACTTCCATCTTATTGACAATTGTTGGTCTATTGCTGAACCCCAGCATCAAATATTTCACCCCGATAGTATGTACAAGGATCATCACTATATTCTGACTCATAGTTACCACGCACGTGGTCGTGGCTAGTGTGACGTCAGCTTGTGAGAAATTTTGCCATATTGGTGTTATTGGGCTATATTTTGCGTGTGTTTACTGTTGCAAATCAAGAAAATATCTCTTCGAAATAATCAACTTTGAAGTTTAAATTTGATTGAAGATGAGCTGCCCAGTATATGGTTGTAATGTTGACAATAAGTGCAAGGGCTTTGTGTCTGGTACAAAGTTTTATAGCTTTCCTAAAGACAAGGAAATGCAAAGTGATAGGAAAGAACTGTGTGGACGACAGGACAGACAGACATTGTCGAAGTCCAGTAGAAGTGAAAAAATTGATATAGCAATTTTTTTTGACGCAAATATTATTTAATTTTCATTGGATATCCTCGAACTTGCGAAAATTCCGCGTATTTGGCAACACGGCATCAATATTTCTACTTCCACGAGGAGTTTCATAGAGGTGATGAAACTTACGATATTTTATACCAATTCTTGCTCCATAACAAATTGGAAAAGAATTATACATAATGAGTAATATATAAATATGATTCAAGAATCGAACACATTCGTGTAACTTGTAACCTTTCGTATCATTGAAAACGCGGGTCGACGTGAATGCCATCTGCTGGTTGTTTACGTGTGTACGTGTGTACCGCCGTCTATTAGGTAGGGTACGAACCAGTACGAACCGGTCCGAACTCGCAAATTAATATTTTCTACTTCATCTTTGAACGAAATTCCTTCAGAATCTAACACAATAAACCATAAATAGCGTCCTTGTGTCAAATTTCAGATTCAAACATGCTTTTAGTTCGAAGGAAGGCATTTCAGATGCTGATATTTTGGTGAAGCATTCCTCAATTTTGGTTCCATAGAATGAGGTAATTTCATTTGATTCTGAGACACAAATTTTACAATGTTTACATTTTTCAATGACCCATAACTTTTTTAAATGGAAGAGTTTTGACTCCAAAAAATACTCATTCCCTAATTTGAACCTTCCTCTTTACACTAATTCAATTACTTTTGGGTTTGAATCCATGACAAGGCCGGAAAGCATGCTGAAAAAAGGGTCTGCCAAACCATTTTGGTGAAACGCCCGTCTTAATGGCAGGAAACCCAGAAAATCTTCATGAATTTTGTTGTCATCTGGAGAAATATATCTCACCCCAATTGATAACTGCTCTTTACCCGAGATATCCGCGGTTTCATCTGCCAAAACAGAAAAATAATCTGCACGTTTTATCCTATCCATTATTTGTTCTAGTATAGTTTGCCCACAAATTTTAATCAGTTCATTTTGTATTCTCACAGATAAATATTTTTCATTTCTTTTGCAACTTTTTAGATGTTGCTCAAAGACTTTATCACCACTTTCTATCCGAAAACGTAGGAGATCGATGAAATTTACTTGGTCACTTAGTTTTCCACGTAAAGAAATATCGTGCGTACCACAAAATACTATTGACGATACAATGGAACTCAACACTTTTCTGTTTTCCTCAATTTTTTCACGAGAATGTTTACTAATTTGACAAACAATTGACTTCTGTGGCTGGTCCATGAGTTTCAAGAAATTGTTCAATTTCTGAACAGAATTTGAATGCCATTCTGTACTTAGGTGTATTTTATATTGTTCAGAGAAATGTTTGTATTGTTCGAATGGAGCTTTTATAAATGCCCCTTGTACACCTCTTCGAATGGTAGGTTTGAAAACTACACATATTTTACAAAGAGCGCCTCTTAAGTACTTCGAATAAGTTAGCCATGACTTATGATCTAATAACCACTGAAATCTGAAAGGACGCTTTCCTGGTTCGAAATCTGCTGCAAAGTTATACTCCGGGAAAGGTGTCCACGGTTGCATCACCATCTCAATATCTCAGGAATATCGGTATTCACACATCGTCCTATATCCAATTCGGAATAATCGGTTTCAATATTTATGTTGCCATCATCTCTGATTTCAGATTCATTGATCATAACATCATCACTATTTACGTTTTCTGAGCATTTTTGAATATCAGTGCACTTGGATTTACTGTCACTAATATTTTCTGTGAGTTTAACAGATTTGTGCGATGTTCCTCCAATAGCATTATCTGAATTCCGTTTTAAGAATTTTCTAATATCCATATGCAATCCTAAAATTTTAATATAAGAATATTATTTAAAAATCAATATGTAACTATTTTCATACTCACACTATGAATATTATAATTGTTGAATTGGTTGTATTGTATAATATTCAAGATATTCACAGATACAATAATTATTAATAATCTTACGCAGACATTACACGCGAGAAACGTTCACGCTCAACTCGAATTCAGAATCGTAATCGTAACTGAAACAGAACCACGAACCACAGACAAGACAATAATGCCTCCCACCTCTCCAACAGAACTTTGTATTCAAACCGCGTTGCCATTGTTGCCGTGATTTCGCTTTCACAAGTTCTGAATTCTTCAATTTTCTTCAATTATTGAAATAACACATCTCGCATGTTGATGATAGGTACTTTGTTGAGAATGAGAAATTATCTGAGCAAGAACAAGGTGCTAGGGGGGGGGGGGCTTGCGCCCCCCCCCCTTGCGGACGCCCCTGCTTATTATTAATAATTATTATTTCCTCTAAATCGCACCTGTCCGAGACGGAGTGGTCATACTGCCATTACGGTCGATGCGTATCTTGCGATTACTTGATAAACGGAGTTGAATAATAGCCTGTGGAATATAGTGGCGAGCCTTGAGTAACGAATGTCGTCAGTTCTGGTATTAGGTAAGTCTAAGTTACAGTAATTCTTCAACAAAAGTTGTGTGAATCAGTAATGGCGGCGTTGCGAGTCAAAATGGTTGAGTCTCAGTATAATATAATCATCTACTCTTTGTATAGTTGTTGCAGTTCCGGTTATTAGTTTCAGGATCATCAACCTGTCGCCTCCAATTCATTGTATCAACCTACCTCTCTATTTGGCGATTAATAAAAAGTCCAATCCAACCAACTTCGTTTTTTCTTGCCGGACAATCTGGTCATCAAACAACCCCAGTCCCCTGAGATACCGACGTTTCGGTGCAGTGCTGGTGATGGAAGATAACATAATTGAATAAAACGGCATTAAATACATGTATATTAATTTTATCAATACCTAAAATCTAATTCCAGGTAACAAGAAAATAAAACAATATTATATAAGTGTTTTGAATAGTTACTTGTACACAATTAGATATTACGAGTATTTAGATGAATGATCAATTCTCTTTAGAATAATGCATAGCTGGTAAGGCATTTTATGTTTGGAAGCATTTTGAAAAAGGGTCATTTAGAGCCGCAGTGGTTCTCACATGTGATGAGTAAATTTTATTTTTGGATCTGGTATTATGGTTATGAATTTCACTTATTAGATTTATGGATGTGTTACATTTTATTTGTTGGTTCTTCATGATTTTACATATGTATTTGCATTGTTCTACTTGTAATATTTGTTCCAAAGGAATTATTCTTGTTTCCTTATATATTTGCTATAGTTATATCCAAAGATTTCATTACCTCATTTTGAAGAGTCTGTATTTTCTTAAATTGTGTCGAACGACATATACCCCAGGTTGTTATAAGATAGCGAAAAACTGACAGAAAGTATGCATTAAAAATCATGAGATTATTTTGTGCATTCAGATAACTGCTACATCTATACAAAGCACATTTATACAATCATAGGGACTACCTTTTTGAAATATTATATGAATGTTCCTGCCAATTTAGCTTATCATATTTTATAACAGCTCCAGATATTTGGTGTATTCGACTCTTTGAATTACTTGGGAACTAATCATGGGTTTCCATATTTTTGTTCTCAGGCAACATGATGATAGTTTTATTGACATTCATTTTGAGTTTATTACTGAGGAGCCACTCAGCATATTACGCTTTAAAATCCTTATCCACCAATTCAGTTAGGTTATTTCCTTCATAGACAAGGACAGTGTCGTCTGCAAATATATAGTAGCGAGCTTTTGAGTTGGCTTTTTCGTATGTAAAGAATACAACATAGGCCCCAAGACTGACCCTTGTGGGACTCCACAGGTAACATTTTTCAGTGCACTATTGACTTTGTCTAGTGATACATACTGTTTTCGGTCTCTTGAATATTTTTCCAGAAGATCTGAGCATGTACCTCTTATTCCCAGTTGAGCTTAATCATTAACCTTTCATGGTCAACTACATCAAATGCCTTCTGTAGATCGACAAATACCGTTATGACATATTTCTTATTATCTAGATTAGCTATAACGTGATATAAGAAGTCCATTGTGTCGCTGTGCGTGTTTGATTGCTTTTGGAAGCCGTATTGAAATTTATCTAGTTTGACATATTTGGTTAGGAAGCAACTGACCCTTTTTTCAATAATAATTTCTACTAGTTTCGACAATGCACATACTACAGTTATGGGACGATAGTTTTCTACTTCATTTTTTGACCCTGCTTTAAGAATTGGGGTAATTTCACCATGCAACTCTCAATACATTAAGGAAGATTCCAGTTGTGAACATTTTGTTGACTAGTTTGACTGAGACTTGTACAATAAGTTCTTGAACTGGAAGCAATTTTTTTAGTTATATATTATCTTGACCAGGAGCAGCATTGATATTCATTTCATTTAGAGCTTCCTTTACTTCATTGAAGTTTGATTCATGTAGATATATCAAGTTTCTGAAGATAATTTCTTCAAAGATATATGTCAGTGGTACATTTGCTTGATGAACATTGATGTTGTCTACTATTGATTGACCTACGTCGGAAAAATATGAATTGAGAGCATTGACAATTTCTGTCTCATCTCATTTTTCAGCTTTTGATGGGATTTTCTCTCCTCGTTTCTAAAAAATAGAGTAGAAGTTATTAAAAATTATTGCAATATATTTGTAGTGAGGACAGATTTAGGATCTGTCCCAAAATGTCACTGCGCTTGAAATTAAACCTTTAGATACCTAAAAGAGAAATTCTCTATTGGTCAGTGACACCTTGTTTTTGAAAAAATTTTTGGAAATACAAATATATTTAATAATAATAATAATAATATTTTAATAATAATAATAATAATATTTTAATAATAATAATTATTATTAAATATATTTGTATTTCCAAAAATTTTTTCAAAAACAAGGTGTCACTGACCAATAGAGAATTTCTCTTTTAGGTATCTAAAGGTTTAATTTCAAGCGCAGTGACATTTTGGGACAGATCCTAAATCTGTCCTCACTACAAATATATTGCAATAATTTTTAATAACTTCTACTCTATTTTTTATAAACGAGGAGAGAAAATCCCATCAAAAGCTGAAAAATGAATGTACCACCTCCTCGAAGAACTTACAGACAGTATCTGTCTTATCTGTTATGAGCGTATCATCTTTTTCAATTGCATTCATTTCTGATTGTTTGTTTTTCTCCTTTAACTAGAGAACCTATATGAATTGCCATTGCTTTTTGGGATTATTACCTAGTACTGAAAAAATTTGCTTCAAGTTGTCTTTTTTCATTTTTAACTTGATTCTATATGTTTTTAAACTCCCTCATAATTTGTAGATCTACAGCTAATTTACATTTTAGTCTATACAGTTTGTTTCTCTTTTCAGTAATTCTATGAATTCTGTAGTTATCCATTCGCTATTTTCCCTGACTTTATTTGATGGAGAAAGTTGAAGAATATAGGGAGAACTCGATATACATGGATAATTAGTCATGAGATCAATGTAAACGCAACGCGTAAGCTCACATGAAATGACTCCTAATGGCGACTGGCGTGACGTATCACCAACAGCCAATCAAAACGCTGACATTGCCACCTATGCTGAAAACGACGAAAAATTACCTGTCTGTAGAAGGTGTCGCTCTCGCTAGACGAATGATATGATTATACTGTGGCCGAAGAAAGATTATATACACCTAATATACAGTGTTGCCGCAGTAGTACATTTGTACCAAATGCGGTACTTTCAATTCTGGTTGGTAAGATGATACTACATTTCAAATTCAAGGGATTTTTGGTACATTCACATCAGCACCTATAAATATATATATAAGAGAATGGGGTTAGTGAACCGTTATTCCCAAACTTATCAACTTTTTTCTAAACAATAAGTTGTTCGCCTCACTGTAGTGCAGCGGCTAAGTGTCTTTTTTCAGATTTATCCACAATAAAAAACATATAGAAATAAGTTGACTTGCTACCTGTGATATGCATTACTTCTAATCAAGAGAGCTGGTGAAACATTATTTTTCTCAATTGGACCCCAACCGACAATATCTATTTCAAAAGTTCATTTTTGTTTTATTTGTGTGAAAAAATATATTTTCAGAAAATTACGTTATTTCTTGGTCTGTTGTGTTACCAGACCTTCAGATTTATTCTCAAGTCGAAGATATACAAGTATATATATATATATATATATATATATATATATATATATATACTGATATACTGTTATAGAATAATGTACCTACATGGTACATTTTTTTCAGCTTTTTGTGGGATTTTTTCTCCTCGTTACTAAAAAATAGAGTAGAAGCTAATGAAAATTATTTCAATATATTTGTAGTAGGGACAGATTTTGTGATCTGTCCCAAGATGTCACTGCGCTTCAAATTAAGAGAAATTCTCTATTTGTCAGTGACACCTTGAAAAATTTGGAAATACAAATATATTTCATAAAAATAAAACCTCTACTCATCTTGGTGGACTTTTCGGGAACGAATCTGTTCCCGTTCTCAACACAATTAAAATATTCTTCTCTTCGCAAAATTTTTCAATATGTTGTCGATTTTGACACTGGAAAGTGACAAAATATTGAGAAATTTCGCGAAGAGAAAAATATTTTAATTGTGTTGAGAACGGGAGCAGATTCGTTCCCGAAACGTCCACCAAGGTAAGTAGAGGTTTTATTCTCATTAAATATATTTGTATTTCCAAATATTACAAAAACAAGGTGTCACTGACAAATAGAGAATTTCTCTTTTAGGTATCTAAAGGTTTAATTTCAAGTGCACTGAAATTTTGTAGCAGATCACAAAATCTGGCCTTACTACAAATATATTGAAATAATTTTTAATAACTTCTACTCAATTTTTCAGAAACGAGGAGAGAAAATCCCACAAAAAGCTGGAAAATAAATGTACCACCTCCTCGAAAAACTTACAGACAGTATGGTACATTTGGACGCGGCAACACTGCTTATATGGTGTATATAATTTTTGTTTCGATCAGTTGATTAGAAATTATGTCTCGAATTTTTTCCTCGCTCGTGAATATTTTCAGTATATTTTCGGAATCTTCTCGAGCTCTAAAAAAACATCACCTAAAATCACCTCTAGTGGTATTACAGATGAATATTCTAAATTTTTCACAATCAAGATATATTCATGCTGTTTGTTTTTTTTTTCGACATATACATAATATTGTGGAAAAACTGCGTCAGAGTTTCTCAATTTTTGATTCGGCTACAATGTAGCATTTCATAACTGAACTTGACTTGAACCATCGTGTTTTTCAAAATAAGCGACTTCATTCTCGTAAAAAGTCTCATCTTTACCGTTTAAATTTATGTATGCATGAAAATGGCGAATGGTGGTCATTTTACAAGACATTTCTGGTATTTGTATCCATGATTTATCATTTTTATTTGTGAAGCCTACAGTCCAAATTATTAAAACACAAATTCCGCCAAAATCATATGAGAGAGTCTCGACAAGAGTACAACTTTCTGGTAGTAAATGGGATACGCAATCCAAATTTTGTACTCAAAAAACCCTTTTTCTATCCTTTGGCGTACAAGTTTAGGATGAAAAAAATCAATCACTACGAACATATTCAACTAGGTCATGATATTGAAAAAATCGATCACTACGAACATGTGAACATATTCAACAAGGTTATGATATTGGTTTCATTATCCCATAAAGCTATGCCAACCTACCATAGAATGAGTTCTCATTGGCCGTTTCAAAGTCAAAGCAAAAACGATTTAAAAATTCCACAGCGCCTGAACTTTGTACTCGATCAAATTGTTTTGGACAGAGATATGTTATTTCACCCATTATTTCGAAAACTATAAATTTTTTAAATACACAATCTCATACAAAGTTCCCTCATTTTTTATCCTGAATAATATGAAAATAGGGGGTTTATTTATCATCAAAATATCACTGAAGTAGATTTGTTTCTATATGGAAACCAATCCCAATCGAATATTTGAAGATTGATAGTTGTTGTTGTTGAATTGATAGTTATGTTCAGGCCTGCAAAACGTCATTTTTGACATAAAATTCAAAATATGTCGAAAACAGATAGACTTAGGTATAGGACTTTATACATGAAATCTGTCTAGAATTCTTCATGAAATCTAAAAATGAAATGATATATATATATGGTCTCCCATTTAAAATAAACAAGTTGATATCAACTTTCTGGTACAACCGGAAATCTTGGAAATATTTCAGTTGAATTGCCCTCATTAACAGTAGTGAGCCACCAAATTTTCAAATTCGCCCTACTTATAGTTTTTCATGTATTGATCGATGCAGTTCCCGGAGGGACACCCTGTATATATGTAGGCTCTCCAATCAATTCCCATAATCGGTTCAATATTTGAATAAATCCATAATTTTTGAGGTATTGGTCCTTTATAGCTTATATAATGTCAATGTTGATCCAATGTGCTGTGGGGATATCGAAAAAAAAACTATGTAAAAAAGTTATTAAAGTTACAATTCGAAGACTGTGTTGAATACTCAAATACAAAAAAAAATTATGTACCCAAAAAAATAACAATATTTATAAAAGTCTAGTTACGTATTTCGGCAACTGAGTTGGCATCCTCAATAGATCTGAAAAGTAAAAATGATTAGTGACTCCCGATGGTAATTTCTGGAGAATATCTTGAAGAATACTGAGGTGTCGATAATAATTTTTATTTTTCAGGTCGACTGAGGATGGCAACTTAGTTGCCGAAATACGTATTAGGACTTCTGTGAAAATTGTTGTGTTTTTTTGGGTACATAATTATTTTGTAATCGAAAAAAAGTTATGTCATCTTATCTTAAATTCTCTTGAACTAGTATCTCAATTGCAATACCTTGAGGAAATTTGTGAAAATCGACCCAGTTTCTCTGTATGTGTTCTATACTATGTGCAATTGATTATTTTGAAGCAGATATTGTCAAACATACATTGTCTAAGCCAAATTGGTCTATTAAAAAATCTACAGCTCCTTCAATTTTTCAAAACTTACCCAAATATTTGTGACATCATCAAATAAGAAATTCTCTATTCGTCAGTAGCACCTTCTTTGTAAAAAAATAGGAAGATAAATATATTGATTAAATATCAAAATTTCTACTAATCTAAGTGTACGTTTCAGGAAAGAATCTGCTACCGTTGTCAACACAATGAAAATTATGTTTTTCTTTATGTTTCGCAATAGAAGTCTTTTTTCACCATTGTGAAAATTACGGAGGAAAACGTGATTTTTATTTTGCTGAAAACGGGAGCATAGTCGTTTCCGAAACGTCCACTACACTTAGTGAGTAAAAATTTTGATGATAATTAATTTTTTTCATTTTTATCTGTTGACAACACGAAAGGAAATCCTATAATGTTAGCCAGCAGTAGAAGTTCGGGAGAAGATGTAGGAATTTTTCTTGAAAGTTCGAAGGTTGCAAGCATCAGGAAATACTTCAATAGATAAAGAATATCACAACTTTGACTTCTAAATATATAAATATATTTGTTTTCCAATTATTCTCAATCAACGTGTCAGTGACAATTGGAGAATTTCTCTCCTAGAGAATTCCAAGAGCAGTGACATTTTGGGACAGATCATGAATCATAGAGAAAATCCTAAAAAATCTAGAATACTAAACATGCATTGAAAATAAGTGGATGACTAATGGATGAGATATGCAGGACCAACTTTTGTCTGGAAATCAATAATTTGGGAATAAATGACTGGAAATAGATTGTTCCTTATGATGAGATATTGAGTAGGTGATCGGAGCTCGAAAATATTCTACAAATATTCAGAAACCACACACACTGATCACACTGTTAACGCATTCAATAATTCAATAGATAGGAAATTGGCTATCAACTCAGACATTTCTTTCATTCTTAAAATTGATAGAATGCGAGACTGTAATATTCGTATGATTGGCTATCAACTCACGACATTTCTTGCTTCCCTAGAATTGATAGAATGCAAGACTGTGATATTCGCTCGTGTTCTCATACCTATGCCTTTCGTAGGACGTATCGCAGAGCATATATATCTGCGAATTGTCACCACCTCGTATATGAGAGATCGAAAAGCCAGTTTGAAAAAGATCGTCCTAAATAGTGAATCTTAGTTCTGGTTTAGATATAGATAATTCTGAGAACGGTCATGGTACCTCCACTAGCAGCGTCTTTCATGAAACGACACTCAAGTTTCCTGAACGCCATTCATTGGTTTTCCAGTTCAACACGTAGAGTCCCTAACAGAGTCTTTACGACGACATGGCGCCCAACGTGAGGCCCAGAGTTTTCCAGGATTGGAAAAATTGAACCCACAAGAATCTCCTGCGGAATCACAGTTTCGTAGTTTTCTGAACAACGTGCCGCACAATGACAAATGAAACTCCCGAGAAAGCTCCAGAGCCAAATTTGCCCAGCACTTCATTGAATAATAGGAAAAAATAGGTTCAAATTATCGTCCAGTCCCTCACAATATACAGGGTTGGGATGAAGTATGGAGCCAAGTAAATATCTTTTAAGCGAAAAGAACGATATTTATGAAAATTTGCAGGTGAGTGCAATGGAACAAAATGCATCTGATGAACATTTTTTGGTTGATAATATACTTCCGGTTCAACTAGAAATGCCATCATTTTCTTTAATTCAAATGGAACAACCTATATATTTATACATTTTTGGAAGAGCTTGTTATTTTGAATTCATACAAACTGAGTTCAATATAAAAAAAATGTAAAAACGAGGAATAACTCACTGTTCGTTGAACAATAGGTGTACATTTCGTTATTTTAGAATAATGAGAAACAAAATTACTTCAAATGTTCAATATGCTCGCCGTTTACTTGCTGACAATATGCCATCCTATCAACAAATTCTTGAGTCACTCTTTCCAAGACTTCTCCACGTATTAGTTCACATTCATCAATAATTCTTTGTCTCAAATCCTGTAAGTTTGTTGGTTGTCTTACGTGAACACGTGATTTTAGATAACCCCAAAGAAAGAAATTCAACGGGATAAGATCCGGAGAACGAGCAGGCCACTCTATGAATCCTCTACGTCTAATTCATCGATTTGGAAAATTCGCATCCAGAAAATCCTTAACCCGTCTATCATAGTGGGGAGGTGCTCCATCTTGTTGAAACCAAACATTTTGTGGTAATTGCCCATTCTGATGGAATGCAGGAATAATTTCGTTATTTAGTAGATCCAAATACTTGTCACCATTCAAGTTTCCGTCGATAAAAAATGGGCCTATAAGCCTTTTTTCGACAATTCCCATCTCATTTGACCAATACAATAAGTTTGATAACACTTCAGTCCCAATCTTCTCTTAATGCAAAATTATATGGTGCTGAACAGAAGTCGGAATCTGCTGCCGTTTTCTTGACAAATGAACAAGCATTATATCAGCGTCTTGAACGACATCTGGAATAGGTGAAAATCACTGGTAGAATCGCTGCTTCTATTTGATTTGAGAATAAACTTACGGGGTAAGATGTTTCACAGCATTAAAAACTGATTCAAGCAGCTACTATTATAGAAAATGATCTACCAGAAATGAGAATACGCTAAACGTCAACTAGTAGACCATCTCATACAAATGGACCAAGCACGCCATGCCATTTTTGTCAGGGGTGGCATTACAATAGAGACTGTCCACAACGGAGAGTAAACGATTCGTCGAGAAAATTACCAGAGACAGAATTCGGAAAACTAATTCAGGGTATATGTGAGCCAGGAAGCCCTACCCTAGGAAAGATTGATTCAATCCATCTCGATCCCTATCTTCCTCTTTTAATGGTCTGTATCAACGGTCAATCGGTACTTGCCTATTGGATAGTGGAGCAAGTCAATCCTTCATTCAAACCAACTTAGTTCGTGAAGTAGCCATCTCTGAAACAAAGACAGAACCTCGTTTGGCTAGTTCTAATCTAACTACAGAAAAACTTGGCATAATTACAACTACTATTCATTTATTGGATCAAAAATTCAATGCCAACTTACATATCTTGAAGAATCGCAGAGATCTGATTCTAGGACGTGACTGGTTGACACAAGATCATGGAATACTGGACTCCGTGATAGGATGTGTCTACCTAGAAACGAGCAAACGCATAACTATGTATTGGAATAATATTGACCTGACTAATCCTGTGAAGATACACTATATTCAACTTCCTACGAAATTTGGTCAGGTTTGGTTTGGTTTTGAAGAGAAACTATGCCAACCAACTACAAAATTAGTGCAACATCATATAAAACTGCACAACTGCACACCATTCAAATTGCGAATATATCAATATTCTCCAGAGAATAGATAAATCATATATGAAGAGGTGCAGAATATTTCAACGGTTGGAGTCATATGGTGGAGTCATTCAAGTTACGGCTCTCCAATTGTCATCGTTGAGAAGAAGGATGGTTCTCCAAGATTTTGTGTCGACTACCGTCTATTGAATATTCAGACTGAACCTGAACTATCCCAAATCCCATCAGTGCAAGATACGGTAAGAGAACTGGAAAAACGGGAACAATTTCACCTCCCTCGTCCTCGAAAGCGGGTATTGGCAAATTCCCATGCATCCTGACAGAATTCCTTTTACTACATTTGGTTTTCCAAATGGTGCGATATGTGAATTTTTGGTTGAGCCTTTTGGTCTAGGTGATGCATCAACTTTACCAAAAATGATGACGAAGGTTTTATCTGGATATGTTGACAAATTTGTCAAGTTATATCTTGATGAATCATATATCAGAAATCCACCATGATCATCTTTATCATCTAGCTTCAGTTTCAGAGCGACAAGTACACACCATGTACATTCCTCCCTTTCTGAATCTTTGCGTTAACAAAATTAGAATATTTGGGACACGTTATCACTTCTGATGCCAACTATCCACAAGAAGAGAATATTCTGAAAACCAAACAACAGTTCCAAAAACAATGAAATTGGAAGGGTTCTTAGGAAGAGAATATGTTCCTGACTTCGCTGTTTTGACTAGTTCGTTAACTGCTCTAACAGGCAAAAAAGTTCTCAGATGGAATTCTGGAGCAGAAGAAAAATTCAAGAAATTGAAAGAATGTCCTATTGGTACCTCTTTTTCTACATCGAACTCAGCCAAATCTTCCTTTAGATCTTCAAACTAATGCCAGTCATAATGGAATGAGCGCTGTGCTAATTCAGAAAGGATTAGTTTTTCTTAAGTAATCTTATAATTTTTTGTTTTCTTGTTCAATAAAAAACTCAACGATTATGTTCAGAGGAGGGGGGGAGAGATGTCACAGAGCATATATATCTGCGAGGTGTCACCACCCACCGTGTATGAGAGATCGAAAAAGTCCGTCTGATATCCCATCTCCTGATGGAAAAAGATCGTTCCAAATAGTGTATTATAGTTTTGGTTCAGATATGCATATATATCTGAGAACGGTCGTGATGTACCTCCACCAGCAGCGTCTTTTATGAAACGACACTCAAGTTCCCTGAACCATCAATCGCCATTCATTGGTTTTCCCTTCGATCATTTTGTTCGGAGGGTTTTCCAGTTCAACACGTAGAGTCCGAACAGGAAGAGTTTTACGACGACAAACGGTCATGAATTAGATAGATAGATAGATGCTTGTGTTGTGAACATCCTATAACGATCAACAATGATAGTTAGTAATAATAACAATAGCAATAATAACGACAATAATAGTAGTATTACTGATAAACTAAGATCATAGAAGTAATACCTACAATAATATCAATGAAAGTAATAAATGACATAAATGATATTCAACGTTTCGGAAAAGACATATATGTATTTGTTTACACATTTATATATATTTGAGGAATAAAGGACACTCAGTCAAAGAGCTGTTTCAATTGATGATAATTACTATCTACATATTTTTTTATTTCTTTCTTCAATTTTTTTTTTATTTTTCATCATTTTGAGATGTACTGGTAGTTTAATGACCATTTTCGCCCCATAATATGTTATAAATTGTTGAGTTTGATTTTTTGTATGAAATGGAGTTTTAATTGATAGGTTGGCAGTTGTTCTAGTGTTATATGCATGAGTGTGATATATGTTTGAAGAGTTCAGCGTCCATATCAGACTGTGGTATACATATAATTTCCTTACCTCGAATAGGCCAGTTTCAAGATAGAGTGAAGTAGTTGGGTATCTGCGATTTTTTTTAAACATGATTTTTATCAAGGAATTCTGGATAACTTGAAAATTGTTCATGATAGTTTTACCTACGCTACCCCAAATTATAATGCAGTATCTTAATATTGATTCAGCCAAGGCATCATAGATCATAAGTAGTAGTTTTTTATCAACAATATTTCTCAATTGATAAAATTTATGTATCAACTTTCTGAGTCGTTTCACTGTGAACTGGATATGTTCATTCCAGCGAAGATGTTGGTCAACCATCATGCCAAGATATTTAAGCATTTAACTTTTTCAATTGTTGAGCAGGTACAGTTTATATTATCGCAACCAGCTTCGTGAATTTTGAGAAATTTGGTTGTTGGCTGATCTCTAGCAGTAGCAGAATATGTTAAAAATTTAGTTTTGTCAATATTCAGACTCAAAAGACTTTCGTTCAGCCAATCATGATAGATTTTGAGTTCACTTTCAGTGATATCGTATAGTTCTTCCCAAGAATTATGAACGAAAGTTAAAGCTGTGTCATCTGCGTACGAAGTGACAAAACTTGTTGTATTTCTGAGACTTCCTATGTTATTAATATATATTAGAAACAATATGGGTCCTAAAACGGTTCCCTGAGGGACTCCTATTGAAATTGGCAGTGGATCACTGATAGTATTATTAATTTTTACTTTCTGTATTCGGCCAGTTAGATAATCTTGGATGATATTGAGCGCGGATCCTCTTATTCCTATTTTATTCAAACGGTCGTATAATATTTCGTGGTTGACCGTATCAAATGCCTTGGCTAAATCAATAAACACAGTAAGGCACTTTTTGTTTGCCTTCAAGTGATTCAAGATATTGTTTATAAGCTGAAATATTGCTTTATCAGTACATTTATTTTCTCTGCAAACTGGTTATTTGATAGAATTTTGTTTTTCCAGATATATCATAATTCTTGACTTGAGCGATTTTTCAAATATTTTGGCTAAGTTATTAATAACGGTAATTGGTCGGTAATTAGTAGTCAAGTTTTTATTTCCTGCTTTGAAAATTGGGGTTGTTACTGATTCCTTCCATTGCTTCGGAATACAGCTACAAGAAAAACATAAATTTATAATGTGGCATAGTGAGTCTATATAATATTTGGAGAATTTTTTGAGAAATGAGGATGATATGCCATCTGGCCCAGGTGCCGAATTATTTTTCAAACTTGATATTATATTTGATAATTCGATATTTGATATTGGTTGCAGAAAAGGGGAATCTTTGAAATTTGTTTCAGTTGCAACTGATGATGAGTTATCATTATCAGGACGTGTGATTCTGTCTGCCATATTTTTGCCTATATTCACGAAGAAAGAATTGAAATAATTAGCTCTATCTTTGCTTGCTTTGTACTTCGTGATATCATTGACTTCTTTCCATATTTTTCTGTAATTGTTTCTAACTGCATTTATTTTATTTTTATAATAGCTTTCTTTAGTAAATCTAATCAAATGATTTCTATATTTCTTGAAATTAGTTTTCAGTTCATTCGAAGGATTTCTATTGAGTTTCCTTTTCAGTTGATCCCTGTATTTTTGTGAATTGATTAGTCCTTGTGTTATCCACGGTTTCAGTTTCACAGATTGCTTTTCCGATATTTTCGTTCTTGTACATTTGTCGATACATTCTCTGATTTTATTCAAAAATATATCATAGGCTACCTTTGGATCTTTTGAATTGAGTACATCATCCCATTTCACTTGTTTAATGAGTTTTTCCATTTTTTTTGTCATCTACAAATGATGATGAAATAGTGTTTTCATTTTGCGTATTATTTTGTTCCATACAATCCTTAACTTCGGTACTTAACATGACAATATAATGATCAGTTATGTTTGTTTGTATCAAATGTGATTCAAAATTGAGTGAGTTGCATACTAGTCTATTTCCTATTCTTAAATATATATGATCGATTACGCTGGATTTTGATTCAGTTTCTCTTGTTGGTGCATTAATATAGGAAACGAAGCCATGTTCAGCCATTTTACATATATATTTATTTACGAGATGGTCAGATGTACTTGAAATGCTAATGTTAGTATCGCCTATCAATATTGTGAAGTCCTCTTCTTTATGGTTTGCAAAAAGTTCATCTAAATCGTCAATATATAGATCTAAATTTGTTGCTCGAGGTCTATAAGAAGCAAAGATTGAAAAGTTATACAATCCGAGTTTGCAGGAAATTTTCAGCAAGTTTACTTCTGACAAGGTTTCAATACTGGTAATATTAAATACTGTCTGTAAGTTCTTCGAGGAGGTGGTACATTCATTTTTCAGTTTTTGATGGGATTTTCTCTCCTCGTTTCTAAAAAATAGAGTAGAAGTTATTAAAAATTATTGCAATATATTTGTAGTAAGGACAGATTTAGGATCTGTCCCAAAATGCCACTGCGCTTGAAATTAAACCTTTAGATACCTAAAAGAGAAATTCTCTATTGGTCAGTGACACCTTGTTTTTGAAAAAATTTGGAAATACAAATATATTTAATAATAATAAAACCTCTACTTATCTTGGTGGACGTTTCGGGAACGAATCTGCTCCCGTTCTCAACACAATTGAAATATTTTTCTTCGTAAACTTTTTTCGATGTTTCCGATTTTGACACTGAAAAGTGACAATTTGGCAGAAAAAGTTTACGAAGAAAAATATTTCAATTGTGTTGAGAACGGGAGCAGATTCGTTCCCGAAACGTCCACCAAGATAAGTAGAGGTTTTATTATTATTAAATATATTTGTATTTCCCAATTTTTTCAAAAACAAGGTGTCACTGACCAATAGAGAATTTCTCTTTTAGGTATCTAAAGGTTTAATTTCAAGCGCAGTGGCATTTTGGGACAGATCCTAAATCTGTCCTTACTACAAATATATTGCAATAATTTTTAATAACTTCTACTCTATTTTTTAGAAACGAGGAGAGAAAATCCCATCAAAAACTGAAAAATGACTGGTAATATTGTTCATATTTTTTTTCACATACACAACTACTCCATCATTCTTGTTATAACATGATTTATTGTAGAAAATATCGAATTCAGGTATAGCAAAGTTGTTTATATCCTCTAACAGAAACGTTTCTGATAGAATAATGATATCCAGATTTTCAATTTCGAATGTTTGTAGTAATATTATAAGTTCATCAAAGTTTTTGTTCAAGCTTCTTATATTGAGATGTATTATGTTATAAGTGTTCCTTACCATTTTTGATTTTTTCCAAAGTTTCATCGATGTGTTTGTGGACATGTGTCGTTTTTTCCTCAAAATTTTCTAATTCGTCCAGAAAGTCTAACATATCAGTTATTGGATGTATGTAATTATAACTATTTCAAGATTACAGAGATAAAAAAATGATCAATATGAATGAGTAACCGAAACAGAAAAAACAGTAGAGAAAAAAAATGAAAAATGAGAAATATAATACTAGATGAAAAATGAGAAATATAATACTAGATATATACCTAAACAAGTTGCTCCTATTCTTCATAAACATACTCTCAGAGTTGTTGATACTAATCGATTTCTCATATGCATTCAATTGATTTTAAATCCGCACAGAACCTAACGAGCCTTCTATGATTTTCAACCTTAGTGAAGATTTGACCATTTTAGCACCATGTGTTTGTTTCACCAAATTTTGCCTTTGCTTCCATCAGTAATCTTCTTCGTGTTTTAGTGAGATCCTCAGTTATGAAAATTTTCTTGCCTTTAAGACTCCTGGTATTCTTGAGAATATTTGTTTTCCATTCATATGTATAGAACTTTATAATGACAGGTCGAGAACGTTCGGTGGTATTTCTCTTTCCGATTCTATATGCCGCCATAATATGTTCATTTGCAATTGATAAATTCGTAGAATTGTTTATCAGATCACGAAACTCCGGTATTAGATGTTCTTCATGTTTTTCTGGAATTCCATAAACACATATGTTAGTCATTTCTGTTTGCTGTTGGAGATTATCTATTTTTTGTTCCATGTCGTAGAATTTCACTTCTTGTGTTTTTATGTTGTCTTCCAATTTCTTCATCCTGAGGTCGAGCTTATCTGATATAGTTTTTATTATCTGGTTTGAAAGTAAATCACTGTTTAATAATTCAGATATTGTATCCTTTATTAGTGTTTGTAATTCTTGCTTGCTTCTTGTTCCCATACTGAATTATAAATTTGCAGATTCAATAAACTTATAGCAGATGCACGTATCGATCACTGGTATACTTTTGAACAATTTCTGAAGTATTTAAACTATTAAAAACACTCGTTTTTCGGGAGCAACTTTACAGGCGTCTATTCGCTTCGAGAGATACCTGAACATTATATACGATTTCCATATACGATTCACTATACGATTTCCATTACTTCATTCGTCTTCCTGCTTTCTGTGTCACACTTTCAAGGGTTTTTCATTTCTGGAGATAATCATGACATTGTTCGCCTCTATGATCGTTCCTATGAAGATTTTTACATAACCTATGGTTCATTCTGATGATCCATGATCTGCTTACATAATCTTCTCGTTTTTGTAATCCTTGAAAATCTCTACCATATCACTTTTTTAGTTTCTCTTCATGAATATTCTTATTTTTCATTTCGACCCAGTTTGCATTCAACTATCCCCAGTATGTGATCAGAATCGATAATAGCATTTCGTCACGTGTATGTGCATGACTAAAATATCAAGTGCACTGAAGCCTTATGAGAGAATGAGTTGTGAAAAAAAAAATGAAAACATTTATTCTCTATAATTTTTTTTATGAAAAATGTAAAATATACAATAGTTCGTTTAAATATACTTATTTGTGAGGCACGCCAATTCTTGTATTGGTGAGTAAGAGATAGCCTGCACCCTTTTCCATTCCCCCTTTCCACACAACGTTGGAATTCGCTGTATTCGATATTTTAATAAAGCATACACGTTTGTAATTTCAACTGGAACCCCCAACTGGATATTCGGATGCCTGAGGAAATTTCATGATGAGTTTCATCGGGTATCCTCATACCTATTTTCAACTGTTTCTTAGATATCTTGATTTTTTGAATTTGTTAATGATGTAGCCTTATTTTCAACACTGCGCCGTGAACGGGAGCACAGAAATTATACTTCCGAAATCCACATTACCAATTGATTTATCACATAAAGGTATCCAAAATTGGAAGACCAATTACATCAATTTCAAAATTGAAAAAGTTAGTTCTTTCAATTGTGACACCCTGTATTCATTGGATGGCCGAATGCAAAATTTGATTCTGTATCAATTCACTATACCTCTCGAAATGAAATGAGGAGATTAAAATGAAAGTTGATAGTGAAATCCGGTATGAACAGAAGTGGTATGACCTCAAAAATAATTTGAAATGAAAGAGAATATCGAATAACTCTGTCCAAAAATTCAGAATTCTATTCCTAATCTAACAACGAAAACTTCTAATGAACGGTAAGAAACCTTGTACAATTCACTGGAATTTGCACATTCGAAAAAAAATAATATATGACACGGTTTGTTGACAAATACAGTACACCATGGATTGAACATTTTTTCAGCGTTATCTATCACCGAATCGATATATCAAGAAAGCATTCAAGAACAATTAGGCGCAATGCTTCAATGACTTCTTTTTGAGAAAACATCGATTATATTTTTCTAAATTTTCTCTGAGGATGGTTATGCATACTCCCAGACGAATTTAGAATTGAAAATTTTAAAACGTCATGTTTCAAACAATTTTTTTGACTCCTATAAACGGAAACAGTGAAATATAAAGTCACTTCAAATATCTCCGTAGCCAAAGAACATGATCTAGTAACGCATATTAATGCCTTTTAATGACACTTCTCATCCCCAAGATGCTTCTCTCTGATCTTGGCTACACTGTGTACCGAATTGGTGTAAATGCAAACTAAACTAAAACAAAATGCAAACAACGAATGTAAATATCAGAAATTCCAATGAAGGTGGAAGAGTGACGGTTTTGAGTTGTCTTAGGAATAAATTGCATCCTTAGAGCTGCGTGGTGATCACAGATTTCCTTATTATTGCTGTTTCCGTTGTATTTACTTTCGATACAGGAGATGAAACCACTTCTGATGACACCAGCCAAGGCGAAACCTTACTCAAAGTAGGACTCAGTGGTGTTGGTGTTTTAGTTTCATCTGCATCTGGTTCCATTCGACTCTGTAAATTATAAGAAGAAAGAATAGTTTTTTTGAACCACAATATTATAACATACCTCATTATTGAATAGTTTCGAAAGAAGTTTGTTTTAGTTATTTTCTCAACAAGTGCACAAAGTGTTACTTTACCGCTCTCAGCGGAGCTTAATATAAGATAACGTGAATAAAAAAATATGATAATTTTTAATTGAACTTGATAGAAAGAACTCAACAACAAACAATTACATGAAAATAAAAAATGATGAAAAGAAAATTAAATTATTTGTTCGTAATATTTATAACGAAAGAACAATTATTGACATTTTGCCAATTGATTGTGAGTACAGTCAGTTCATTTATATGAAAGATAATCATTAATCAATCTAGAAGTAATAGTTTTTTTTTGTCTTACGCTGGAATACAAATATCAAGAATTACATCAAAAAGGTGAAATAGAATACACTCATATTGCATGAATAGTCAACGGCTACTGTTTTACATATAATTTTTGAGATTTTTGGGTAGTTTTACTTTTCCCTCAGTGTGGAAAGTAACTTATAGTACCAAAATGCGTGCGGAAAAGTACTACTTTGCGCAGGCTCGTAGGAAAAGGTAATTGGTAGAGTTTCTATTGCAACTATACCAAATGGAGAGTGAAAATTTACAATAAAATAAGTCCTGTATAATTCACGTCGATTTTTGAATTCAATCGCGCCTCTTTTATCGTCATTATCAAATGTGACGTCTTCATGATATTTTTTGAATGGGAGCATTTGGAGGAGATGTATCATGTCAGTGGAATATAATGGCGAAAGATCTAAAGTGGAATTCCGAAAAAAAACAATCCAAATTCCTATGGAATTTTGGCGCCATTAAATTCAGTTATTCAGAGTACTCGAAGTATTTTATACAATATTTTTGCTCCTTTCATTTCATTTTCCAAACTTTCAAATCTTTCATCTCGAAAACTTTTGGGCTTAATGTTCCATATTGCCATTTTCACGTTCACGTTCACAACAAATTCTGTATGATATCAAGAAGACGTCGAAGTTGACAATACACTTCAATGAAAATTTGTTCGAATATACCTTGCAAATTGTTCAGGTTGTACTAGTACATTGAATACGTATCTATTAATAATTCAGTTCAACATGAAAGATTTGTTCACTATTATTGCAGCTCTGTAATTGAAGAATATGAAGTACTAGTGGTGAAACAATAAAAAGTAGCTGATTTCATAAATTCAATCTTTGGATTATCCACCCTCATTTGAAAATGAAGAGTCGAGAATGGCGTCGTGAGATACAGATAGTCTACATTTCTTGTCTAATTGAACTTCGAAATACGTGACCTCGGCGCTATTCAACCGACTATCTGTCTCCTACCGTTTCCAAGATTCCAACGGCTCTGTAAAATATTTTTTTTTCATTTCCAGTTCCATTTTTATACATTTTTTTAGAATGATTCCCTGAAGGATGAATCCTTCTCTTTCGATGATAATAATCTGTGTTATTTAATGCGTACCTTAGTTTTATCCAGTTTTCTGGAATCGTCTACTTCGGTGATTTCTTCTTCATATTTTTCAACTCCACAGAAAGGATTGCTCGGATGGAATGGATTTATTGAATGGAATGGATTACCCTTATCATTTTCGCACAAATAATTAGCGAATGGGTTGAAGGTGACTTTTTCATCCTCTACTTGACAGAGTTCTAATCTTCCATCATTCTGACCGAAGAATGTAACGGTAACAGGTGTCGGACATCGCTTCAGGTTTTTTTCGTCCGATTCAGATACGTTCGTAGATTTCGTGATTGAATTAGTCACAGATGGAGACGCATTGAGACGCCCACTCACAGATATAGTTAATTTATCACCACCCTGTTGAAGAAAAGAGAAAACAAAATCATCATTCAAATATGTATCCATTGTTCTGAACCTTGAAAAATTAAACGAATAGTCAGCCCGATTTGAAGTCATTTCGAGATTTGGGTTCACTCAACTCGATATATCTAGCAGTCCTTTATTTCAAACAAAATATTGTATATACGTGGTGATTTAGAGCAATCATAGTCAATTCATGTGATTCTTTCAACATGAAACCCGCAAGATGGGTAACTGAGCAGCGAACCACTCTCCATTTTGAAACACAGACTTATTGCCATTATTCGCGTTGTCTCCCTGTGTTGCCAACTGCATCAGAAGCAACAAGATGCAGGATAATGATGAGAACAGAGCGCTTTCAAAACTCTTCCCAACACGATCAGAATTCAGTTTACCATCCCGGAGTAGGAATACTGACAGTATTGTCGATAGTGATCCAAGAATTCAAGCATCCAAGAAACAGCATTAAAGAAAATCTAACCACACCATCGGCAACAAGAAAGAAATGTTAGGAAGTCAATTACTTCATTTATTATCCTGTAATTATCTCTATTCACTACGCATATTCAAGAATGTGTATACGTTGTTCGAATGAACAAACTTCTGAATGAGAAAAGCAGGCAACATTGCATATCACAATTATAAAATTGCACTCCCTCGTTAGGTGAAACCAACGTCCCAGAAATCGAAACTTGAGCGGAGTTAGGGAGGCCTACATACACAAACATCGCAGGTCTACGCCGGAAAGATAGATCACTCAACTCTGATTTTTCTTGTAGGCACCATATTGGATTTTTGCATTTTTTATATGACCGAGTCTCACTCGCTGATCAAACTTGAGAAAACTTATGCTCTGGAAAGAATGCCAACAATCAGAACAAACAAAATTTCGACAGCCCAGTCTATCAGAGAGATGTTCGTACTCATGTAGAGTAGACCTATTAGCAGTGCTAGGAAAAAATAGTTGAACTTATGGGTAAAAGTACACGTAGAATTCTGAAAAGTTTTGTACAAACAGTGATTATGACAAATGATATGTGTTATTGACTTAAATCATATTGGAGGTCTGACTGAGGCTTTCGCTATCACCTATGGTCGTGAGCAAATGATAAATGGAGCCACTCGGATCCCTGATATCAGCAATCATTATGCCAATACGCTCGACTTATTTGTCACTAACAATCCGGAACGTATGAAGTGAAAGTCCGTGCACCACTAGGAAAGTCAGACCATACACTGATCTCCACAATTTGTCCCTACATCACTCCGCGAACCAGTTTAAAACCCCCACGCACTATTTGGCATTACAGTTCAGCCGACTAGGATGGCCTTCGCATGTTTTTTTTTCTGATTTTCCTCGAAGGAGAATGTGTTTTGAATCGGGAGATCCTAGGCAATGTGCTGAAGAGATTTCGGAAATCATGCTGGGAATGGAAACTTACATACCACATAGCACCAAATCACCAACCATGGTTCGATAGAACCTGTTCTAGGGTCGTCGATCTGAAAAAAGCAGCATACCGTCGTTGGCGCAGAAACCCATGCCCGCAATCAGAGCTGAATATGTTCAAGCTAGGAATACATGCAATAGAACGATAGATGAGTCTGAAGAGGCATTCAACACGAAGATAAGATCAAAGCTCATAGAGTGCCCAAATGGTTCCCGTTCATTTTGGACCCTTGCCAAGGCAATCGGGAGAAATTTCACTTCTAGCTCATTTCCTTCCCTCACAAAGCATGATAATACATTGGCTACAACACCCCAAGAAACAGCCAACACCTTCGCCAAAATGTTTGCAGACAATTTTACCTTGGATCCACGGGGCCAGGAACTTCCCAAAATCGCTATTACCGTATGCCAGAAATTATCTTCCGACACATTCTGCTTAGCTTCAACGTCAAGAAGGCTATGGGGCCAGACGGAATACCGCCTATTGTTTATTGTTCTCAAGAAACGTGCCCCAGAACTAACACCAGTTCTTTGCAGGTTGTTTATCCTTTCGTACAAACTCGGCGTATTTCATCCTAACTGGAAGATAGCTAGGGTCCAACCGATTCCAAAGAAGGGCGAGAAAACCCTCCCTAATAACTTTAGACCGATTGCACTACTATCAGTGATCTCTAAAGTAATGGAGAAAGCGATCAACATCGAGCTCATCTAATATCTAGAGAGCTCAAGGATCGAGAACGACCGGCAATATGACATTCGTCACCAGAGGTCAACTGGAGACCTGCTTGCCTATGTGACACATAAGTGGCAGGTGTCAATCGAGAAACATAGGGAGTCTCTGGGTGTAGCCTTGAGTATCTCCAAAGCATTTGACCGAGCTTGGCACCATGGCCTCCTAGCGAAACTTCCATCATATGGTTTGCCGCCCCAACTGTGTCTTTTAATGATCGATTTTTTGCAGATAGATCACTGTACGTGGTAGTAGACAGAATCTCGTCGTGCAATGCTGGTGTTCCACAAGGCTCTGTCTTGGCACCAACTTTGTTCTTGCTTCACATCAATGATTTGTTGGATGTGGCCTCCAGCCCAGTTCATAGCTCTGCGGATGATAGTACACCTCATTCCGTCTTTTCCTCAAGAGCCCCCATATCATCCAACGAGGCCAGAGGTGCAAGACGATGCTTTGAATGAGGAACTGACAAGAATTCTGAAATGGGGAAATCTAGTACTGTTCAATGCAACGAAAACACAATGCCCAATTTGATGATGTCGGGAACCACTGTTCCTATGAGGTCGTCAATATCCATCCTGGGTGTCACCACCAATAGCGATCATGTGAGGTCCACTGCGGAAACTGCTTCACAAGAACTTGGTTTTCTTTTCCGTGCGAAGAGGAACCTCACATCTCAGCAACTGTTTATGACCTACAAAGCACAAATTCGACCTGTCCTGGAGTACTGTTCACATGTTTGGAGCTCAGCCTCCAAACATACGCTAGAGCTCTTAGATTCAATTCAGGAGAGAGCTATTCGCCTAGTCGATGATACAACACTCACCAAATCATTGACCTCCCTAGAACATCGTAGAAAGGTCGGCGATCTCTGCCTTATACATAGATACTTCCACGGTCGGTGCTCAACGGAAATATCATCTATTATGGCACCACGAGCGATTCCTAGTAGACAACCAGGCGAGCTCTGGCTGGTCACCCCTACATTGTCAGGTTCGGGACCTGTCGAACATAGCTACACCAAGCATCATTCATCAATACAACGACAAAGTTGTGTAATTCTTTGCCAAATGAAGGATTTGAGGGCTATCAGTATTTTACCCACAATGTCGAAAATCCTTGAGAGGGATATGGAGGTGTGAATAAAGGCTCATGCACAGCGTTTTTCTTCAATACCAGATGTAAAATCGGGATTCCGAAAAGGATATAGCTGTACGGGCGCACTCCTCCGCCATATTACCGATGAATTAATAAAAGCGACAGATGAAAAGAAATGTACCATATTTTCAGCCGAGCATTAGATATTATAATTTGATGATGAGTATCTTGAAATATCTTGGATTTTCTTTCAATGCGTTGGAGTCAAGGAGGTGAGTACTTGAAAGGTAGGCAACAAAAAGTATTGTTACGACACTGGGGTTCGTTTTATTCAAACAAAAAAAAACTCGAACAATTTTATTGTCTGTTTATTACACAACACAATTTCTCACTGACAATAAATAACTTTGTAACTGCACACTATTGCTATCGATATAACTCTCTAATTCTCTCTGATACTCTCTCTAATAATCTCTATATCTCATGGGTAGCCGCGATGCTTATATAGTAGTCTGAAAAATTCCATTCGAGAGAATTCGACGTTCCCAATTTAGTGCGGCCCTTTTGACGGCATGTTTACATCAATGTTTATTCTAGAACGGCCTTTGTCGCTGTCGGCAATTCTTAGAACTCCCGAACGGCTAGCATGCTGGCAACTCCAGCGGCGTCCCACCTCCCAGTGACGTCGGTAATTTGTAACAATATGTATAGTTCATCGTTGTTCAGAATGCTTAACCTCACTTCTGGAGTGCCGCAGGGCTCTATACTTGGTCCTTCATTGTTTTCTTTGTATACATCTCAACTTCTGTCTAAACTTCAGTTATGTCAAGCCCATTCATATGCCGATGACACCCAGTCGTAGTACAGCTTCCCGATTGAAACGGCTGATAATGCACAGGAACTAGTCGATGCAGATTTGAATAGATATGTTGTGGCAGCCACTGATTACTGTTTTTGTATCAATTCAAATAAATCGGACGTTCTGATATTCGGTCCAAAAAAGCACAGAGAAATGGTTAGCGGATATACAGATTCTAAGAGAATCTTTAACAAGTAGATGAAGTAAAAAATCTAGGTGTACTGAGAGATACCAATTTGAGATTCGATAAGTATATAAACAGATTGATACAACGAGCCTACGCCAATCTTTAAATGATTTATAGTAATAGACTTTATTCAATTGAAGAAATTGTGTGACTCCATGTATTTGTTCAATATTACGCTGATGTACTGTAAGGTCCCAATTTAAGGACACACTGAACTGAAATATTCAGACGGTCCTTCAGATATCAAATTTTTGAATTATACAACTGCTTACCAGCATTCAAATAAATACAAATTAACTACTGAAAACTCTTTGTTCAGTTCTCGTATGTGAATTCTTACTGAAACTATTTGTTCTATTCTCATAGGTGAATACTTCATCTCGCATTGCACTTAACAGGACTGAATAACTTGAATATCACAACATTTAATTTGTTTTGTTTCTCGTTGATTTCATTATTTTAGGAGTTGAGTGGAAGATCAATTTCTACAAATGCTTGATTTGCAGAAAATTAACTTCGCCCTTCATTTGCTAAGATTTCATTTTACTATCGATGTAATCATTTTGCAGATACATAGAAATAATAGAGACGATATTATTGCTATCATTTGAATTCTTCAAAGTTCACCTACAAGATTGCAGTTTTCAAATGGAGGAGAGCGTGATATGCTTCAGATTTATCATGCCTCGCTGCGAAACGTATCGTCAGCGGTTCTTTCCAAAGCAATTTTCGATAAAAAAAGGTGTTTTTTTTCTAAATTTGATCAGCATATATGATTCTATCATATCGTGTAACACATCATTGTAATCATGAAGAAAAATGCTGTTCAGAAATGCAAAAATATGATATGGCTCCCATGAGGAAATCCATAGGTGAGTGTTGCAACTCTGGCAGTGAGAGCGCAAGAAAGCTTTGGAAAATACGATGACAGATTTTGATTCCTTGTGAAAATGTGCCTAGTTAAAAACGTCTAGTTCTTTCGATTTCCGCTTGTGAAAATGAAAACCAAAATAACTAATTTCTTCGTTTCCTAATTTAAAAACTTAAAATGATACATCACATTTTCTTCCAGATAATTGTTCATCATAAAAATGTGCAGCTTTACCCTTATTCACCAATACCAATTTACTACCAATATCAAGACAATGAAATCAGAGTTTCGATAAATAGGAAAACATTTCAGTATGATAATTGAGTGTCTCCAAATAGAAGAAAACTGTTACTCCCGACAATCCTGATACGATCAATACTTCAAAACATACTCACAACAGATATCAATGTAGCAGCATTCAAAGATGTTTCTTCTTCTTTAGCATGTACAAACAATTGATTCGTCAGTTTGTTACTTTGCAGTTCCTCTTCAGCCTTAGCTGGAATGAAAATATATATTTACAGGGTGTCTGAATAGTGCTACGATCTTCGATAACTGCTCATTAGGCCATAGGTATATTAGGTAGGCATATATAGGTATATATATGCATACTAGTTGTTCACAAGCTACACCAAATATTACATTTTTTTCAATTGAGACACCATGTAACTGGTGATATTTTCAAAAAGACTTGAGGGGCTATCATCCACTGTTTTCTCTCTACTGGTCTTTAAGTGGAGAAAGCCCCATATTTTCTGAACGGCATGAGATATTGGAGCGCAGATTTTTCCAAGATATTTCTGTTGACCTCTAGAATGATTATTTTCATGAAACAATATCGATTCTTACGAGATGTTTCGACTTTTGTGAAATGTTCAATATCTCGTTTTTTCTTAAATGGAACACTATATATTTTTACGGCGTTTGATTTCATATTTAATGATAATAACTTTTAGTACTTTGAAATCACTTGATAGAACTACAAGGATTTTGATATAACCAATATATCAACTACATTAAAATTGAGTAATACAACCATACAGTATCTGAACAGTTAATGACATTCATAGCTAGAGTTGAGCCTATGTGACACATAAGTGGCAGGTGTCAATAGAGAAACATGGGGAGTCTCTGGCTGTAGCCTTGGATATCTCCAAAGCATTTGACCGAGTTTGGCACCAAGGCCTCCTAGCGAAACTTCCGTCATACGGTTTGCCGCCCCAACTGTGTCTTTTACTATCGAGTTTTCTTGCAGATAGATCATTCTACGTGGTGGTAGACGGGGTCTCTTCTGATACAATGACGATCAATGCTGGTGTTCCACAAGGCTCTGTCTTGGCACCAACTTTGTTTTTGCTCCACATCAATGATTTGTTGAATGTGACCTCCAGCCCAGTCCATAGCTTTGCGGATGATAGTACACTTCATTCCGCCTTTTCCTCTAGAGCCCCTATATCATCCAATGAGGCCAGAGGTGCAAGGCGAAGACAGGTTGATGCTTTAAATGAGGATCTGACAAGAATTCTGAAATGGGGATCTGAGAATCTAGTACAGTTCAATGCAACTAAAACTCAAGCTTGTATGTTCACCAAGAAGGCTGATCACACAATGCCCAATTTGATGATGTCGGGTACCACTGTTCCTATGAGGTCGTCAATATCCTTGCTGGGTGTCACCACCAACAGTGCTCTCTCATGGGACGATCATGTGAGGTCCATTGCGAAGACTGCTTCACAAAAACTCGGTTTTCTTTTCCGTGCGAAGAGATACTTCACATCCCAGCAACTGCTTATGATCTACAAAGCACAAATTCGACCTGTCCTGGAGTACTGCTCACATGTTTGGAGCTCAGCCCCCAAACATACGCTTAAGCTCTTAGATTCAATTCAGAAGAGAGCTATTCGCCTAGTCGATGATACAACACTCACCAAATCATTGACCTCTCTAGATCATCGTAGAAAGGTCGGCGATCTCTGCCTTTTTTATAGGTACTTTCACGGTCGGTGCTCAACGGAAATATCATCTATTATGCCACCACGCGCGATTCCTAGTAGACAAACCAGACGAGCTCAAGCTGGTCACCCCTACACTGTCAGGCTCGAGACCTGTCGAACATCGCTATACCAAGCATCATTCATCAATAGAACGGCAAAGTTGTGGAATTCTTTGCCTAGTGAAGTCTTTCCTGATGCTTACAACCTCCAAACATTCAAGAAAAATTCCAACACCTTCCTTCTTTCCCAAAATTCCACCGCTGGCTAACACGATGTTCCTCGAACATCATAGGTTTCCCTTTCGTGTTGTCCACAGATAAAAAAAAAAAAAAAAAAAATGATTAGATAATGACAGTATTATTAATATACATACATACTTGATATATGCATATATATTTGATACAACGATCAAATAATATTATTATTGCCCTATAGATATGTCAAATTCATCAATGTCACTGTCGAAATCGTCTGAGTTTGTTGTTTGAATAGTTATAGTATCAAACTCATGAAATGGCAATTGCCAATTCAAATGTTACTGCACTCTCTTTTATCGCCGTCACGTCATGACAATTCTTCTTTGGTTACAGCCATCATTATGTGCTTATTGAATAACATACCATTACAGATATTTAATGCATACCCAAAATTATGTGCATGTTCAGAACTTTTCAAATACTGATTTTAAGGTATCAGAACTCATCTCATTGAGAATTGCATCTACCGAATGTCAAGAAAATTTTTAAGGAAGCTTATAAATGTCTGTAAATGAATAATATGCATTAATTTTCATCGGCATTGGTAATATAAAATCATTTCCATGAAGTTGAAGTTCAGAACTTTTTTATCTGTTTTCATGGTACTTTAAGTTGGCATCAGATGATCAATAGCTAGGTGTTCCTTAAGAAAAATGAGATATTTCACGAATGTCGAAACATCTCGTATGAAAAAATAAGAATCGACCTCAATTCATGGATTTAATCATTCTAGAGGTCTTTAGAAATGCCTTGGAAGAATCCGCGCTCCAATATCTCGAACCATTTGGAAGCTATGAGGCATCAAAAAGGGGCACCTTTTCTTCGCTCGAAAATCGGAGAGGGAAAACAGTTGAAGATAGACCGTCACTGTAATGTACCTATAGTTGTAATCAACATGATAAGGTCTCTTTGAAATTATTATTGAATATATGATGTCCCATTTGAAAAAATGTAGGTTTGGTGTAGCAATCTGTATGAACCAAAATAATTTCAAAATAAACCTATGAGGGGTATCTATCGAATAGTGAAAAACCGCTATTTGATATCTCATCTCAATGAGCAGTTATAGGATACCGCTTGTACATATACCGAGTGACACCGGAGGCAAAGCTGAAAAATTAATGTAGAAAAAGTAGTTCAGAACATAGACTAGGAATGATTTAATCGGATGAAGTTTACCAACGGTTATTGAATTTTTATCATTTTAATATTAGAAAAGAAAGACACATTTGAAAACTAATAAGCGGAAAATCAATTTCAGCTGCTGTTTGCCTGCAGTATGTACCTCATCAATACAAGGGAATAGGAAACCTGGCTGAATATCATTTTGTAAAATCTCAATTCGGTCTCGATTTCCCACTTTTATCACTGAAATAAGATCGAAGCTTATGGAGTACGCGAATGATTCCCGTTCGTTTTGGACCTTTGCAATCGGGAGGAATTTTCCTTTCAGCTCATTTCCTCCACACACAAAGCATGATTACTACATGATGAGTACATTGGCTATAACACCACAGGAAAAGCCAACACCTTTGTCAAAATGTTTGCAGAAAATTCTACATTGGATCATTAACGCCAAGACCTTTCCAATATCTCTACCATAGATAACCATATGGAAGAAATTGTCTTTCGTCAACGAACAATTAGGCACATTCTGCTTGGCCTCAATGCTAAGGTTTGGGACCAGACGGAATATAACCTATTATTCTTCATAAATATGCACCAGAACTTACACCAGTTTTTGGCAGGTTGTTCAGCCTCATAAAAACATGGTGTATTTCCTTCAAACTGGAAGATAGGTGGACTCCAACTGGTTCCAAATAAGGGCGAGAAAACCCTCCCTTGCATCTACAGACCGATAGCAGTGCCATCCGTGATCTCTAAAGTAATGGAAAAAGCAACCAACATCGAATGATCTGGAATATGGCAGTATGGCCCAAATAGCAACAGCAGATCTGCTCGCCTACAATCAGGTGGCAGGTGACAATCAAGAAACATGAGGAATCCCTGGCTGTGGCTTTGGATATCTCCAAAGCATTTGACTAAGTTATCTAAACTTCCTTCATATGGTTTGTCGCCCAGCTATGTCTTTTACGAGATTCGAGATTCCTTGCAGAGAAATCTCTGTATGTGGTGGTAGATGGGGTCTCATCTGTCTTGGCACCAACTTTGTTCTTACTGCACATCAACGATCTGTTGGATGTAACCTCCTGCCCGGTCCATAGCTTCGCGGATAATAGTACACTTGCCAGAAGTGCAAGACGGAGACAGGCTGATGAATCTGGCAAGAATTCTGGAATGGAGATCGGAAAATCTAGTAGAGTCAATGCAACAAAAACTCCAACTTGTATCTTCACCAGGAAGGCAGACCACACAATGCCTGTAATATGATGATATCAGTAATCACTGTTCCCATGAAGGTCGTCAATATCCATGCTCGGAATCACCACCAACAGCGCTCTCATGGAACGATCATGTGAGGTCCATTGAGATAACTCCTTCACAAAAACTTTTGTTCCGTGCGAAGTAGTGCATAACAACCCAGTAACTGCTCACGATCTACAAAGCGCAAATTCGACCAGTCCTGGAGTACTGTTCACATGGTTGGAGTTCAGCTACCAAACATACGCTAAAGGTCAATTCAAAACTGAAGCTCTGACTCTATTCAAACGAGAGCTATTCGCCTAGTCCGTGATACTCACGAAATCATCGACCTCTCTAGAACATCGCAAGGATGTGAGCGACCTCTCCTTCGACCATAAAACAAATAGACCCGCTTATTTACATTCTTTCAAGATCCTAGACCTAGAGCTACAATACTGAACTGGTCGATTGTGATAGGGCCGACTGATGTACTCAGTGCCACTTGTTCCCTTTTGATGTCCAATTTTATTTGTTTTCAACAATAATTCGTGTTGAATTTTGTATTGATATCAAAGTTCGCCTTGAAGAAAGCTTAGAACTTGGAGATTCCAACTCAATTTTTAGTTTTTTTTGTTTTTCTCCACGATTATTAGTCTACGATTAACAACGACAACGCAGCATTTCATTGATGATTATCCGTCTCTTGCCAGTCACGTCATCAGCGTACTATTGCAGCGAAACGCGTTGTTGCCGAGAATTTTGTTGTTTATATTTCGATTTTAAAGTGTTTTCATCAGTTTACAGACAATAAAGTAAAGTTTTAGATGTGTTTGGTTGGATAATATGGGCCGAAAATGTCATGTTTGTGGGAAATTGGGGTATTCTCACCCAGAATTATGCTTTTGCAGGTAAGTAAGTGAGGTTAAGTTTGATTTCCCTAATCATTGCCGTAGGTAGAATTTTCGAACAAGGGTTCATGACTAGGTTCATGAGTATTTTCATTTGATTTGTTTCGATATGATGGTCACTTCACAAGCTGTTGGCAGCGTGAAGATTTTGGGTAGAACATTGAATGATTATACAACAATTTGCTCTGGTATGGAATCGTAAAAAAACATGAATATTTTCATATGAACAATAACAATAAGGTTTTGAATCAACAACTGACTTGAGTAAGCACATAATGAATCCAAACCTCTCAACTTGCTGGGGTGTCCATGGAAATTCAATCATCTAAACAATACCTTCAGTATTAAAAATATTTTACCCAATTGAAAATTATCTTATACCTAGTCATGTTCTGAAACATGCACATATTTGCACACATTAAGAAATTGAGAGTACCTTAAGTTTATTGTCAAGGTGAACAGAATGATGAGTACCTACTTATTTCAAGCAAATCAAATCAATGATGCATATCCCACAACCATGATGTAATGATTAAACATTATGAGACTTTTAAGAATCTTATAACATTATAACATTCAATGAATGCCTTTTCTTGATTGTAATGCCTTGGATATGGATACTATAAACACACTCATTATGCCATAGGGCGTTATGACCTATGACGCCCGGTCATATTGCCCGCTGATACTATGCATTTCTATCATTGCCTTATGACATCATCTGACAATAATATTTCTGTAGCATGCAATACATTATTTTTTCAGATTTCCCGTTGATCCAGAAAAGAAAAAACTTGGTTTTCCATTGTTGGTTTCAAAGAAGATCAGCTTCTGCCGAAAAATCCTGAAATATGTTCAGATCACTTTAATTCACAAAAGATGTCATGGTGAGACCAGATGGTACTAAATTCCTTCATCCATCAGCAGTTCCCAGAATTGGTTCATCAAAAATATTTGATGATTCTTCTAACACCAGGTATATAGTCAATTCGCAAATAATGTACTATTACTCTTCATATACAGGGTGTTCTAATAATGTTGCACGGAACCTCAACGTCACTTTTGCGAGACAAAATATGAACAAAAGTTCATATAAACTTTCTCTTTTCCGAGATACAGAGTGTTTTAATAACTTTTCGAAAAATGTTCAACTGATTATATTAAAATTTACTAAGTTTGTTGATATCCAAAATGAGGTATCTATTGGACCTATAAAAGTTAGTTGTACTAAAAGTAGCCTGCTAGTTTTTTGCACAAAAAAATGTAGAGGTTTTATTTGGTCATTTATTTCCTCTAAAAAGAATCTAGTGCCATAAAAAAGTCAAGTTTCGAAAAGGTGTGTTTTCAGTTCCTTCAATAAAAAAATTTCGAATTACAACTAGATAATGTTATCATAAAGTATTTTTTTTTCGGACTCATCTTATACACAAAGTGTATCACAGACCAATTCACCTTCAGACATGAAAGCAGGGTAAGTTGATTAAATTAAAATATGAATTGATGATGATTGCTGCAGTTTCCCAAAACTATAATATTTTAATGATGGTTTTCTAGAATTCTCGATTCTTAAAATATCTCAAATATTGTTGAGTTTCATATATAGGTGCATGTGGTTGAATTCTACTTCTTATCTATTTAAAAAATCCACTAATAAATTTTAATATCATCCATTTTGCAGAACATCAAAAGAGACCTTCTTGGATCAAGAAAAATCTGTTGATCCTTCATCTTCAACTTCTTATACTGACACTGCTTCTGAAACATACTAGATCCAATGTTGCAGTTAAACGCAACCTCTTCGATGTGACTCAACCAAGAAAGAGGTTTGTTTAATTTATTTCTTCATATGAATCAGGATCTCAATACATATTCATTTTTTTTATATTTTGACAACATGTATGATTCAATTGTTTCAATCCTTGACAATTTTCATATTTTTTGCAGGAAATATTATGTAGGTGATTTGTCCACAAGTGATTTTTCAACACCTGAGAAACGTAGACGAAATCTGAAGAACATAAAGAAAACTATGATCAGTCAAAGAAATAAGATACATTTTTTAAATACAACTGTTCGAAGACTGAGAATGAGAGTGACTTCACTCAAAACCCTCCTCAGTTATTTGAAAGATAATGCAATGATCTCAGAAGATAATGAAACTGCTATAGAGGTAAATATACTTTTGGTTTTCTGAGAAGATTCAATTCCAGATAGTTTTCCCAATTTCATTTTAGTTTTCTGTACTGCTTTGTATCAGTTGATCTCAATTTGAACATGTTGGAATAGTAATTTTATTTGTAATAGCTCAATGAATGATTTTTTCAATTTTAGGCTTCCCTATCTGGATCTGCCTATGACATTTTTGAACGAATGCTGAAGGGTCCAACCAAACAGAAGTACAGTCCTAATTTGAGGTCGTTTGCTCTTACTATCATTCTATTCGCATCTACTGCTATTTTGTGCAATTTGGTCTTGGATGAGATGTCAATACGAAAACAAGTGGAATGGGATGGTCGGAAATTCTATGGCTATTTTAATATCGGTACAGATATTGACAGTGATACCCTGCCAGAAGTTCGCCAAGCTCCATTTTTTATGCTTGTTAGTCTCAATGGGTCATGGAAGATTCCAATTGGCTACTTTTTGATAGATACAATGGCAGGTGAAGAAAAGGCAGAATTGGTTTTGAAGAGCTTGCAGTTTGTTCATGAAAGTGGTGTTAAAGTAACATCTATCACGTTTGATGGATCAGCCTCGAATTTCGCAATGACCAAATACCTTGGAACTGATATTTCAGACTTTCATAATTTGAAAACCAATTTCCAACACCCTATAACCAATGAGGATGTGGTCATATTTCTTGATGCCTGCCACATGATTAAATTGGTAAGAAATTGTTCAGCTAGCCAGTTGATACATGATCAAGTGAGTTATACTTTGAAAAATAAGGAGAATGAAATAATTTCTTGGAAATATTTCATTGAGCTGGTCAAAAAACGAAATGTAGAAGGTCTACATGCTGCAACGAAGATTCGTCTCCGCCACATTACTTGGGAAAGGGAAAAAATGAAAGTCCGTCTTGCCACTCAAACTCTCAGTAGAAGTGTCAGTTATGCACTGACTTTCCTTCGTGAAGACCTCCAAGATCCTATATTTCATGATTCAAAAAGCACGTCAGATTTTGCTCTGAAGTTCAATAATTTATTTGATATTTTCAATTCCAGAAATCGTTTCGCCAAATATTCTTCCAAAAAACCCATTTCCCTAAAAACTGACAATGATATTTTCGATTTTTTTGAAGAAATGAAAGTGTTATCGGCGGTCTCACATTAGACGGAAAATCTATCCTGACATCAAAGAGAAAGACTGGCTTCTTAGGATTCTTGATAAATATGGAAAGTCTGAAGAAATTTTATGAGAAATATGTCATTCAGCAAAATCTATTGAAGTACGTTTTAACATACAAGCTATCACAAGACCATCTAGAATTATTTTTTGGAGCAATCAGATATCAGGACCGAATACAGGTTATGCTGTTGATCTAGACAATTCGACAATATTGACTTGTGGATCTCAATGCTCTATCACTAAAACAGAAGAGGGAGAAGATGAGGAAACCAGGCTCAATATGGATAGAATTCGAGAAGAGCTTTTGGAAAACTATGTTGCCTCAATAGCAGCCTGGCACCTTACAATTTACAATGAAGATATTGTCGGGTACATTGCATGATTTGTTGTAAAAAGCTTGAAGAAATGTGTGACATGTTCCAAATGCCTTTCCTCTTTGGAACGGGATATGTCAAGGTCTTACCTCCAAACAAGAAAGGAGTATGGCAGGCTTATCAAGGCAAAGGATGATAATACATTGGCTATAACACCTCATGAAAAAGCCAACACCTTCGCCAAAATGTTTGCAGACAATTCTACCTTGGATCCACGAAGCCAGGAACTTCCCAAAATCGCTACCATCGATAACCGTATGCCAGAAATTGTCTTCCGGCAACGCACAATCAGACACATTCTGCTTAGCCTCAACGTCAAGAAGGCTATGGGGCCTGACGGAATACCGCCTATTGTTCTCAAGAAATGTGCCCCAGAACTAACACCAGTTCTTTGCAGGTTGTTCACCCTTTCGTACAAACTCGGCGTATTTCCTTCTAACTGGAAGGAAGCTAGGGTCCAACCGATTCCAAAGAAGGGCAAGAAAACCCTCCCTAACAACTATAGACCGATTGCACTACTATCTGTGATCTCTAAAGTAATGGAAAAAGCAATCAACATCGAGCTCATCCGATATCTAGAGAGCTCAAAAATCGTGAACGACCGGCAATATGGCTTTTGTCACCAGAGGTCAACTGGAGATTTGCTTGCCTATGTGACACATAAGTGGCACGTGTCAATAGAGAAACATGGGGAAACTCTGGCTGTAGCCTTGGATATCTCCAAAGCATTTGACCGAGTTTGGCACCAAGGCCTCCTAGCGAAACTTCCGTCATATGGTTTGCCGCCCCAACTGTGTCTTTTACTATCGAGTTTTCTTGCAGATAGATCACTCTACGTGGTGGTAGACGGGGTCTCGTCTGATACAATGACGATCAATGCTGGTGTTCCACAAGGCTCTGTCTTGGCACCAACTTTGTTTTTGCTCCACATCAATGATTTGTTGAATGTGACCTCCAGCCCAGTTCATAGCTTTGCGGATGATAGTACACTTCATTCCGCCTTTTCCTCTAGAGCCTCTATATCATCCAATGAGGCCAGAGGTGCAAGGCGAAGACAGGTTGATGCTTTAAATGAGGATCTGACAAGAATTCTGGAATGGGGATCTGAGAATCTAGTACAGTTCAATGCAACTAAAACTCAAGCTTGTATGTTCACCAAGAAGGCTGATCACACAATGCCCAATTTGATGATGTCGGGTACCACTGTTCCTATGGGGTCGTCAATATCCATGCTGGGTGTCACCACCAACAGTGCTCTCTCATGGGACGATCATGTGAGGTCCATTGCGAAAACTGCTTCACAAAAACTCGGTTTTCTTTTCCGTGCGAAGAGATACTTCACATCCCAGCAACTGCTTATGATCTACAAAGCACAAATTCGACCTGTCCTGGAGTACTGTTCACATGTTTGGAGATCAGCCCCCAAACATACGCTTAAGCTCTTCTATTCAATTCAGAAGAGAGCTATTCGCCTAGTCGATGACACAACACTCACCAAATCATTGACCTCTCTAGATCATCGTAGAAAGGTCGGCGATCTTTGCCTTTTTTATAGGTACTTTCACGGGCGGTGCTCAACGGAAATATCATCTATTATGCCACCACGCGCGATTCCTAGTAGACAAACCAGACGAGCTCAAGCTGGTCACCCCTACACTGTCAGGCTCGAGACCTGTCGAACATCGCTATACCAAGCATCATTCTTCAATAGAACGGCAAAGTTGTGGAATTCTTTGCCTAGTGAAGTCTTTCCTGATGCTTACAACCTCCAAACATTCAAGAAAAATTCCAACACCTTCCTACTTTCCCAAAATTCCACCGCTGGCTAACACGATGTTCCTCGAACATCATAGGTTTCCCTTTCGTGTTGTCCACAGATAAAAAAAAAAGTGATTTCGTCATATCAGTCTGCAAGTCAGCTGAAAAGTTTTTTAGATTCTACGAAAGTTCAAGAGGTTTTAACAGAAATGTGAAAAATTTGATGATGATCTTGGTCACATCCACATTCGAAACAATATCAAGTGATTTATATGATTGTTTTGGTGACCACATCTTTGACAATGAAATGCTCAGTGAACACCCTTATGAACTGGCGAAATTAATACTAAAATATTATTTTAAATTGCGAGTTCATCATGCAACCATGGTACATCTAGATATTGTACAGCAAAACAGAAAAAGAAGTTTGTATACCAAAGACATTCTTTTCAGAAATGAATAAAAAATCAAACTTTCATTTACCATCTTTTAATTTATGCTTCAGGTAACTAATTTTCCCTATTTTCTTTTTGTTTACTTCTCGTTTCTAAAGATAAAAATAAAAATATGATAACTATTTTGATTGATAATAAACCGAAATATTTACAATTCTGTGTTGAGAACGAAACGTCCACAAAGATCAGTACTTATTAATATTTATTTTGTCTGCTATAAGCGAATTCCTCTTTTGGGTATCTGAATGTTGAATTTCAAACGCTTTGACATTTTCGGCAGATAATCCTTCTCATAAATATATAGAAAAAAAATTCATTATATTCTTCATTTTTAGAAACGAGGAGAGAAAATCTCAATAAAGCTGAGAAATATCAAAACACCACCTCCTTGATTAACCTACAGATCAACTAATGGGCAGACAGTATTTGAGCGTTTCTTTTAGTTATGCTGTGCTAGTAGTACTGACACTTAAACCTATTTATTGTATTGCTTATTGTTTCAACAAGTTTTTTATTTTTATACAGTTTTTCAAATATGTCTTGTCAATGAGATTTTATTTATCGTGGACAATAAATATTATTTGATTTGTTTTAATATTTTATATCAACTATTCCTCATGAAATATGATAGGGAATCACCACCTCAAATTAATGACATGTCATTGGGTTCAACCTGCTCATGATGCAGTATAAACAACATGATCTAATTATTACTAATTAGTACTTATTCAAAAAAAAAAGACTCGACTTTTTTGCACGTGAAATTTCAAAGAAAGTAAATGTACACGCCACTGGCATCGATGTAACGGTGCCGCGCTGTTGCCATTTTGTCCACGTGCCCCCCCCCCCCCCGCTCGCTGCACTTTCCCCGAACGACCCAGTGATGTCTGCAACATGTTTCCGAGCGTTTTATGAATGAGTTGCCGGGTCTATTTGCTTTAGGACCTCTCTCGCTCTGTTCTATAGATATTTCCAAGGTCGGTGCTCAACGGAAATCTCGTCCGTTATGCCAGAACGAACGATTCCAGGTAGACAAACTAGACTAGTATCATCTCGAAACATGCCGAACTCCTCTCATTGACAAGCATCTTCATCAATAGAACGGGAAAGTTATGGAATTCTTCGCCAAGTGGAGTTTTTACTGATGCTTACGACCTCCAAACTTTCGAGAAAAATTCCGATACCTCCTTACTCTCCCAACATTCCACCACTGACTAACGATATATTCCTCGAGCATTACAGGATGTCCTCAAAATTTTCCAGAAATTCGTAATAATTCGAAAACGGTCGAAAATTACTATATGGACATATTATACGACTTTTTTCGAAATGATAGATTTCATAGATTCATAGATACGTTTGTATCCATTTCTGGTTCAAACGGAAGTGCTACGCCCCTGGCGATATTTCATATCGATTGGTTATGCATACTTATGAGGTTCCAAATTTTCAAAATTTTATCCCAATGAAAACTCGAAAATTTCTATGCAACGGGTTACGTGATAATCTTCTGCATCATGAATCAGACAAATCAGTTGAATGCCATACTTATTAATGCGTGATCCTCGTACTAAATCTTGGTCGAATATTTTACGACCGGACCTCGTATCAGATGTGACAAGGACTTCGCATCCTACTTTCGATCTGTTTCTAGACATTGGAAAAAAATTTAATGTGAATACGGAATATTGATGGTCCCTTCACAGAGTGACCTTACCTGGGTTTACTACTCTACGGTGTCTCTACCAAGCATCATTCGTCAATAGATCGGCAAAGTTGTGGAATTATTTGCCTACTGAAGACTTTCCTGATGCCTATGACCTCCAAACTGCCAAGAAAAAATCCAGTCATCCGTCCAATACATGATAATGAATCGCAAGTTCATTTGTTCGCAAATTTGGAAAAACTTTTGTATAATTTATAATTCGAAGAAATCACCAACAAAGATCGTATCAATATGTCAGGAACAGATGATTAGATAATCTGCATCTACCAACATGCTTCTATCTACCGGTATCGTATATCAATTCACCATTGATACAAACAGTTATAGTAAATTCAAAAAGTTAATTGCTTCCTTTTGTAATATCCAAATGAATGTTTAGACTGAACCACTCTGATTCATGGAATAAATTGACGTTCCTATTCTGCATCTAACGAGAATAATCATTTTGGGGGAGGGGGGGGGGGAGAGTTTGATTTTTTAAAAATTGATCATGAACCTTCAAAACAATAGAGCCTCAAATGGAAAAATGCAAAAAAATGTTCACAAAGGCATGGATCACAACCTTATTATTCATGTACTCAATTAATTTTAACTGTTTGTATGATCTTAGTTAAGTAAAATTGTTATATTTATATTTTAAACCTGTGTATTAGGATTCCTATTTCAAATTCAAATAAATAAATTTGCAAGAAAAGACCACCTGCCGAAGACGATCCGAATAATACATTTTTCCCCCATTACACTCATTGCTGGAGAAGAAGCAACTTCAATCCAAATGAAATTTTACATAGAATTGTATATTAGTTCACAAAATCAAATCTCATTCCCATTAGCATATACATAAGTAAGAGCATAGTACTAACTAGTATTAACATATTACTAACATACCAACCTTTGAGTATGTTGCACTTGATCTGTCCAGGTGGTAAAGGTTTGATTATTCCACTAATCTTAGTAATATTGTTGGGTATTTCAACAGGTAGACATTTCGAAACACAATCAGCTTCTGCTACAATTCAATAAGTGTCAATATTCCCTGACACTATCCCAAAAATAAATGAACTTACTATGGAATTCCGTATTTTCATTCCTCTTATCGTCTTTAGTGATACCACTGAGAGATTCTTTAGCCAAGCTCTTGAACAAAAATTCCAATTGACTATCAGCTTTTGAAGGCGTTGGACTCACAGGGGCGAGCGCAACTGCAGCGATATAATTGTTTTTTGGCAAAGTTGAACACTTACTAGCTGCATATGACACTGCACTAAAAAAAATAATTACCGGTGACTAATTCGAAAGTTTCGAGGGACAGGAGTAGATATGAATGATACAATGGTCTTTGACTATTTGGGGATATAGGGTGAGTCAGGACTAACCAGCCATAGCCTAATAGCGGATAGAGGAGGTCAAGGTGAGTTGATATATATATGGAAAAATATTATATTTTGCCTTTTCGTTACAGAAATACAGGGCATTATTTGATTTCTGGGCGAAACTTCGATGAACGATATTTCAAGAACGTCTCAATTTTATCGGCTGAAATTCATCAGCAATTTACCTCTATTGGCACTCCACTAGATGGCCTACTATGAATGGAAAATTCCAGATCCGGACTTGGAAAACTCATTCTTTCTTTAGATGTCAAAATTTTGACCTTCTGGATAGTTTTTTTCAAAAACTTCCATCAGCATCGGAAAGATCAAGAAAAACACTACAAGCGTGGCTTTTCAATTTGTACAACACACTTCGATCGTTTTGGTAAAAAAAAATATAACAAAATACCGATGATTTTTTCTTCGATAACGTCCGGGCACATTACTCCCTACATTCGACCAAAAGTAATTTAATCAAATTTTTCACCTGACGATTTGGCATCAGACTTGAGAAAAGTTTAATTCAGTAAAAAATTGAGGACCGGACTAGATTTTTGAAAACAACTACGAAACAATTATATATGATATTATATATGATTTTTCTGGATCCTAATATTCATCAACGAAGATTCTCAAAATGTCCTCCTCAAATTCCTATACTTCTTCTGCATCTCTTCGGAGATCTCTTATGGCTTTTCAAATGATTAGCCTATCATTTCTGACTGTATCTGCAGCTGTAAGTATCCTCTCCCTCAGTTCCTCTCTGGTGTTGACTTCAGTCTGATATGCCAATTATTTCACATGACTCCATAAATAATAGTAAAAAACTGTGAGATCAGGGGACCTAGGAGGCCAAGAATGAGGGCCGCCACTTACTGGTATTGAGAAATGTGGAGGTGACATGCTATAACTAATTCGAGTAATTTCCACATATGGGTACATGAAAATCCTCGTGCCATTGTGAAAAAACATTCACAGCACAAGTTTTCCTCAAATGTATGGTGTGGTGTAGGGATCACGTTTTGATAGGGCCTCATTTTTCGAGGCACGACTAACAGGGGACTCATATCTGAATTTCCTTCAGAACGTTCTGCCCAACTTGTTGACGGCGCAAATTATTCGGAAAGCCATAAGAGACCTCCCGAATAAATACAAAAAATGTATAGGAATTGGAGGAGGACATTTTGAGAATCTTCGTTGATAGATAATAGGATCCAGACCAATCTTTCTCAGAAATTAAAATTGATTTGTAGTTATTTTCAAAAATAAAGTTCGGTCCTAATTTTTTATTGAGTTTCTGCTGCTGAATCATTGGGTAAAAGATTTTATTATTAAATTACTATTAGTCGAATGTGGGGAGTAATGTGCCCGGACGAAATCGAAGACACATTAATCGGTATTTTGTTCGATATTTTTTTACCAAAACGATCGAAGGGTACCGTACGAATTGAAAAGCCACGCTTGTAGTGTTTTCCTGATCTTTCTGATTTTGATAGAAGTTTTTGAAAAATACGATCCAGAATATCAAAATTTTCACATCTAAAGAGAAATGAGTTTTCCAATTCCGGATCTGGAATGTTTCATTCATAGCAGTCCATCTTTTGGTAGAGGTAAGTTGCTTGTGAATATCAGCCGATAACATCGAGACGTTCTTGGAATATTGTTCATCAAAGTTTCGCCCCGAATTCAAATAATGCCCTGTATTTCTGTAACGAATTGGCAAAATATTTTTTTCACATATATATCAACTCACCTTTACCTCCTCTATCCGCCATTAGGCTACGGCTGGTTAGTCATATCTAGGTTTAGTCTAGGTTTTTGTATTAGATTCAAAAGCTTGCAGCGCGAGATTACCTATTTTGTATCCGCGGCAAGCTTTTGAAACTGTTACTAACGGACTAAACGAGATCAAACAATGGAAGAAATAATTTTCTCCATTTAATTGCGTTTGTATAATTGTTATTTATACACCAAGGTAGTTAAGAATATCATTGGTATCCAGAGATCAAAATTAGATCCCGAGGCACTAACCGACCGTTGTAAGTTTCCGTGGTAGTATTCTTCACTACCAAGGTGGATATTACATTTTTTCCACCACTAGCATATTCCAACCATCATTGTTCTACAAAACACAAACATAAACCCTTTATCACTAGTATGAAAGCGTAAATATTTATATTCAACTATCCGAAATTAAACATAGACCATGACAACCCTGCCAACTCTACATCGTGCACATGGCGTAAATAAACATGGTGTGCCGACGCGCAGGTCTATATCTATCTCTCTCACACGATGTGACGTCACTCTGGGGGAAGTTTCCGTGTTCCCGGGTAATTCTATTGATGTCTAGCACAGTCTAGGCGTCTTAGAGTCTCCTGCATTGAATTAATGAACTCAGACTGTGAGCATCATATAAAAGATTGAAAGATGACTACTTTACCGATATGAATTGTGATAAATAATGAGTTCTTATTGCTTTTTTCCCCGAGGTGACTGTATCAATCATCAAGTATGTGTTCAAAAGAAATATAACACAAAATTTGTCTTTGTATTCATTTTTCAGATTTTCATGGGATTTTCTCTCTTCGTTTCTAAAAAATAGAGTAGAAGTTCAAGAAAATCATTTCAATATATTTGTAGTAAGGACAGATTTGGGATCTGCCCCAAAATGTCACTGCGCATGAAATTAAGCCTTTAGATACCTAAAAGAGAAATTCTCTATTGGTCAGTGACACCTTGTTTTTTGAAAAAAATTGGAAATACAAATATATTTAATAAGAATTAAACCTCTACTTATCTTGGTGGACGTTTCGGGAACGAATCTGCCCCGTTCTCAACACACTTAAAATATTTTTCTCTTCGCAAAATTTTTCAATGTTTTCGGTTTTCACACTGAAAAGTGACAATTTGGTAGACGGAGGAATTCTGGTTACGAGGTGTTTTCATTAATTGATATCGAATTTTCCATTGAACAAGAAGCAATATCATTGTCTCCGTTCAGGAGAATGCAAGCAGACTCTTTGATTTTTCGTTTTTGGTTGTTGTCTTTTTTTCCTATGATCTCAATATTACCCAATCGGCCATATGTTGTCCATTTTCAGTAAGGATATGTTCGGCTAATTTTGATTTGTCAGTATATCTTTTCTTTATATTGTTCTTATGCTCTTTCATTTTTACTGATAGAGGCCTGCTGGTTTCACCGGTATAATATTTTCCACAAATAGAGAATAAAATAGAATAGACCAATAAAGAATTTCTCTTCTAGGTATCTAAAGGTTTAATTTCAAGCGCAGTGACATTTTGGGGCAGATCCCAAATCTGTCCTTACTACAAATATATTGAAATAATTTTTTATAACTTCTACTCTATTTTCCAGAAACGAGAAGAGAAAATCCCATGAAAAGCTGAAAAATGAATGTACCACCTCCTCGAAGAACTTACAGACAGTATTTGTCTCTGTATTGTTTTCCAATTTTGAATTAAAATCAAATGTTGTCACAACGGAAATACAAAGAAGCAAAATTTAATGTAGATAGATTCTTCTTATTGTATACTTTTTTGGATAACACGTAAATTGAGAGATTAGGAAACTTCATTTGAAAAAAGACAATAATTGTACATACCTACCTACGTAATTTATTTGAGTATATATATATACAGGGTGGGTCACGGTCGATGGCACCTTAGACGTTTACGGAGAACGGCACATGAGATCATTCTTGAAACAATTTTATCAGAACTTTGTTTGAATAGTTATTTTCCTCCATTTCAATTCTTTTTAAGTCACTTCCGTTGAGACAACACACAACGTTATTATTACTAATGCACTAATTGTCAAATTTTCATAATGCCATAAACCATCATGACATTTAATAGCCACCTTAGATGAATATGAGAAAAATAATTCGATGTTTTTAGGAAAGTGCTCTTATCTCGGAATTCTGGCTATGTAGGTATAGGAACATGATGTATCAATTCGAATGGAATTCAGTTTTCTTTCAGGAAATTTCATAATATGAAGAGTGTTCCGTTTGAGAAAACGCAGTTTCAACCCTTTTTGTATCATGAATTTTAAACGACCCTGTATAACGCAGAATAAACTTCTCTCTACAGAATCAATATACATGATCTTGATGAACCAAACACAAAATTGCAACTTCCTAAGATTCGAAATGCCGCAGGAATAAACATTCAATTCGAGCTATGTTTTGGATAAAAAATATACAAAATAATCAATATCAGGATCGTAAGGGATGGGTATAGGAGAGTATGAGGCAGAAAAAAAATAGAAAGGGACGATGAGTTCAAAAATGCGGTAATATACAGGGTGTCCCATTCGAAATAACAAAGATGCTGCTACTTTCTGATATAAGTGGCAACGCTGCATTGCTGAAAATATCTTAGATTGATAGATCAAGAGCAATTACTTGAGTAACCAAATTTTCAGAATGATCTCATGTCCCGTTCTCCGTAAACGTCTAAGATGCCATCGACCGTGACCCACCCTGTATATATATAATAACAAAAAATAATTGTAACTAATGGATGAATGGTTACTAAGTAATGATGTTTAGCAACTAATGATAATATTTAGGGGCATTGGTGAATTTTTTCAACTTTTTTTGTAATTTGCGTTGACCATTTTCAAAACTCTGTTTTTTGTTCATTTCTCTCGAACGAATATAAGTCCTAGTTCGAGATAAACAAATAACTATTTCTCTAAGAAACTTCAAATACTCAGGTAACACAGATAATATTGAATCTGCAACTTCATCGAAAATCTGGGATTCTTTTTTGAAGTCTCTCTCCTTGAAACAGTTCAAACGGATTGTTCAAAACTTTTAATAATTTATCACTGGGGTACATTGAATAGCCCCTCGATAAAAACTCTATCCACTATGGGGCATCTTTCTGATTGGATTTTGAAGAATAAGTTTAAAACAGGTAAACGTAAAATGTGGGAAGATTCAAGATGACAGTTCCCAGAGTGACGTCATGCGCAGAAGGTGACGAATTTGAGACGAGAAGCCTGGCACTGTTCTGTGCTCTGTGTTAATACGCCTTCACAGCATTAGAGTACCATTCCAGTGGATATCATCTCACAACAGCGATGTGAATTCAGGTTGATAATAATAGGCGGCATTGTGTTGATGAACTACTAGTTCATTAAATATGAAAAATTACCTTGGTAAAAAACGTCCCTTCATGGCTTGAGAAGGAGTATATTTTTTCTTATTTGTTGTTTTCTAAGTTTCCAAATGAACCCTCAGAAGCCCCGAAGGGCTTGTGCGAGTGAAGGAGACAGAGATCTAGTTCATACAAGTGGCATCCAAACCACCCATTTGGGATAGTTCAGGAGTCGAACCCACGACCTCATGGTTTCTGTGATGTCGCTGGACCACCTGTCCGCCGGTTCATAAAGATAGGTTTCATGACTAGTTATGGAAAAAATCTTTTTGTTTTCAAACACTCCCCCTCCCTACCCTTATGAATTAGAACCGGATCATGATCACAAAACTCGACAGACATATTGGAGCCACCATTTTTTTTCCTAACAAGTTGTTTCCTTCTTTATCCCCAAATCCGTGAAATCGAAAGAACTCAATAACTGTAACATTTAGGTTGTTAATTATTCCCTACTCAACAAAGTAAAAGTATTTTGTGAGTAGTTTCTGTAAATGGCATAAAATGCAGGCGTTCCATTTGAAATATCCTAGAAAACCATAGGCGTGAGTTTTGCTAGAAACTAGACTATTACGAAATAATTGTGGATAGGAGAGATAAACAATAAGTTGTCGATTTCAAATAATACAGGGTTACGATTTCTTCAAGATTAAAAGTACTCTTGTAGAACCTAGTTAACTCTCACATTGCCTGAATGAGGACAATGAGCGGGATTTAAATTCGAAATATAAATGGTGTTCCATCGAAAAAATAATAACTTTGATAAGTTGTGACCCTATATTACCACCCTGTATATTACGGAATGATTTTGAAATGTGAATGTGTGAATTATTTCATCATTTTCCCTATCATAAACATCTACATTTTTTTTCAAGGACGATGAAGGATGATGATGGGAACTAGTAATAAATAACATCAACGCCACGCGACTTTCAAATCTCCATTGAAATTATATCCAAGCTGTACTCGCAGCATTCGAACCAAACTTAGTGTTACCTGTGAGATGAACTACATCCAATAGATGCTTTTCCAAATGAATTTGAAGTGGACGTATTTTCAAACGAAGTGACAGAAGCCTTTCCAATGCTGTTTTTCCCAAGAGATGCTTTTCCAAAACTGTTTTGACTTACTATTCCTATTGATTCAGGTCCTGAAAAAAATTTGAATATCAATACCACTGCTTTCATTTCAAGCAATATCAAGTTAAGAATTTCAAGAGAGCAAATTGTTGCTAATCTGTGATATACAGAGTCACCCATCAGTGATATACATATATTAAAAATACTCATTTCTCGACGAAGAAACATCTGGAAGTTTTATTAACGCTATATTACCTATTGAGCATATCTCATAAAAAAATAAGAAAATCTGTATTGACTTGGGTACACCATGGACCCTACTGCATCTCAAAATAATAACAATGAACGTGCTTCATTGGCTACCCAACCGACCGGGGTCTTTCCGACTGTACTATAGTAATTATTCAGGGTCTCGCTAATTTCATACAGTATTGCTATACCTGATATATAATATAAGGTAATGAGGAAAAATTATTTCTGATAATCTCAACTACATTGTGTTGGTTGATTACATGATGGGCGAAATTTCAAAATTTTTCTTCGAATAATAAAAAAATATATCTGAACAAAATCAGTGATTATCAACGGCTGAAATTTTGTCAGCTTATAACTCAATAACTCAACTCTTGTCTAATTTGATCAACTTTCTATTTCTCACCGTTACGAAAATAGCAATATATCCTTATGAAATCGGCGGGACCCTGTATATTAATATTCACAAAAATCATTATTGTGATGTACAAGATGTACAGGGTCTTCATTTAATCCCGAATCCCACGTGACCCAATTTTAAAACTGCCGCTAAAATTTGTTGTTCTCATGTTTGTCACCGTAGACAGTGTGAAGAACAATGTGGCCGACAGACATGTAATTACTCAGGTCCAGGAAAATTTCTGTAAAGATGCATTTCTTGTTTTTTTGTTTTCCAACGAGAAATGATAATTGTTCATTGCTAGGATACACTTTGATTCCTAAGGATTGTTTGAAGATACTAAATAACTTACTTCAGTCCAGGAAATGCAAAATTATCATCATTGAACTGTCATTTAATGTCCATTATTTGAATCGGCAACACCGTACTAAACAACCATTAGCGAAGCCTAGTGTATTTATTGCATCTCGAATATTTCTGTAAACTGAAACTCTTGCATTTCATTATCAAAGTTATCAAAACAGTTTTTTTCAGGACTCTGGAGTAATTTATAGATATTTAGGTGAGCAAAATGAATTATTTCTGTCTAATGGATTTTCAGTTTTATTTATTTTGTAGAATCTGAGGTTAGAATTAGAATGGTTTTCACACCAAAACAAGACAGCTTTATTTTGATAGCACACTTGAGCAGCGGTAATCGTAATCCTGATGGAAGTTAGACCTATTCCTTGCAGTCATGCATTGAGCAGTTATCGGAGGTTTCTCCAGAAGTCGATATTGACTATGATGGTTTCAAACATCACAAATTCGCTCTTGAAGATTGGATTCGTTCAATAAACAAACGACAAACTTCAAGGATAGTTTGTTCATTCCCTCAGTGATTGGTTGTATTTTGGTTAGCTGATATACAGGGTTGGGCAATAGTGCGTCAGAGTCTGATTGCTAGAGACCTATGATAGCTAGAGATATGTTTCAAGAACGAATGTGAACTAGACAATGAGATCTATGATGAGAAATCATTTGGACATATACAGGGCGAATCAAAAAAATCTATAGTCCAGCACATATTTTTTATATGGAATGCCTCGGATATTAGCATATGTTTTCAACGTTCCAGTGACCTCCATCCACTCCACCAATATTATCAACTATGTCTCAATCACTACCACGAATTTTTTTTGTCCAAATAATACCAACAGATAAAAAAAACATTGGCATATGCATATCCTTACATCATGATTATTGTTATTATAGTAGTGGATATTAGTAGGAAAAAATTGCTGGCTAATAAAAATTATCGATAGCGATAACTTTTTCAGATGCTGAGTAATGCACTTTTCCTATATGCTACTGAGTTATCACTGGTGGTTGATGAAATTTTTCCTGTGTATCAGTGGAAATTTTGAAAGTTCAATAACTCGAATATTCTTTAAATGTCCTCATTCCAATTCAACATCTCATGGTAGATATACAAGGTTCCATTTGAAAAACTAGAGAAAAATCAATTCAATGGATTGCTAACACTGTGCACATGTTAATATTCCAGAGGATTCGGTGAAATGGTTGTAAACAAGTGCTCAATCTACGAGGAAGTATCGGCGATAGCTCAGTGGCATGCGATAGCTGGTATATCACACTACATATCATACTACACCCGACTGAACAATGTACTGGCTTAAGTGCCTCTGAGCTCCGAGCTGTTGTAATCCAGAAGAGGTCTTTTGTTCTGTTGACCAAATAAACGATAATAAACGATAATGAACGATCTCATTCGCTGTTTCTAAGAAACTATTGCTATTTGCTGATGATTTGAAATGTCTTAAAATAATTGAAACAGTAATATGTCTACAAAATGATATGGATTGCCTACCTAACTCGTATATACAAAATGAAATGTGTCTGAGTGCATCCAAATGACATATTATTCATTTTTCAGCTTTTCGTGGGATTTTCTCTCCTCGTTTCTAAAAAATAGAGTAGAAGTTCTATCTATGAAATTGAATATGAATATGGAAAATTCGATATCAATTAATGAAAACACCTTGTAACCAGAATTCCTACGTCGTCCAAATTGTCACTTTTCAGTGCCAGAACCGAAAACATATTGAAAAATTTTGAGAAGAGAAAAATATTTTAATTGTGTTGAGAATGGGAGCAGATTCGTTCCCGAAACATCCACCAAGATAAGTAGAGGTTTTATTCTTATCAAATATATTTATATTTCCAAATTTTTCAAAAACAAGGTGTCACTGACCAATAGAGAATTTCTCTTTTAGGTATCTAAAGGTTTAATTTCAAGCGCAGTGACATTTTGGGGCAGATCCCAAATCTGTCCTTACTACAAATATATTGAAATGATTTTTAATAACTTCTACTCTATTTTTTAGAAACGATGAGAGAAAATCCCAGGAAAAGCTGAAAAATGAATGTACCACCTCCTCGAAGAACTTACAGACAGTATTTGACATATTATTCGTTTTCACCAAACACATCACCGGATCACTTTTGAATATAATATAAATGATCTGAACCTACATTCGGCTTCTGAAACCAAATATCTAGGTGTGATCCTAGATTCCACACTCAGCTATAAATCCCACATTTCCACTGTGAATCAGAATTTCCTGAGATACATAGCCCTCTTGAGGTACACAGAAAACAAAGAGACCTAATACTTTTATTCAAAATCATCAATGCCCCGAGCTTCTATCCAAGATATCTACAGCCGTGCAACTAGGCAGGTGCAAACCTTTTTTGTTTCTTTTCATAGATTCAACTACTCATACAACAGCTTCATCCCCAGAACTGTTCGATCAGCCAACTCTTTTAATAACCTTCAAATCTTCAACATATCAGTCTCCCGCTGCAAACACCGTATTCTCGACCCAGCTATTTGATACTCTCAGCTTGTGTTATAATAATAATCTTTATTTAAATAGGAAATCCTAATTTACAAAAAAATATGGCGAAAGTTAAAAAAAAATTAATATTCAACACACATACAATAATAATACATTCTGAAATAAATAAGTAAGCAAATAATTTTGCTAATGTTATTCCTTACGAGCAGTGAAACTCAATGAACAAAGGTACATATATTCACATCAAATAGATTTGAATTCACTAATCAATCAAAATAGTCTTCGATCTGGATTTGAATACATGGATTGAAGAACTTATCCTAATTTCCATGGGTAGATTATTATAATCAACTAAACTCTGATGAAATAGTGAATTCATAGTTTTCTTCATTCTAGTACGGTTAATATGAAAATCACACCTGCCTCTAGTCTCATAATTGTGACTTTGATGATTGAACGTTAAAAACTCGTTGAAGTAAGTGGGGAAATGACAATTTATTATTTTATAGATAAATATCATGGAAAAAGTATTCAATCCTGTTTTTCACTGTCATCCATTCGAAAACAGACAACATCAGATGGACAGGGGTTAATCTATTACACTGAAGTATGATTCTCATTCCGCGGTTTTGCGATTTTTCTAATGAAGATATACTATTATTATCTAATAGGGAAAGGAAGCTGGCACAATAATCGAAATGTGGTTGTATAATGGTTCGGTATACAGTGACAGATGATTGGAAGGATGAGAGTTTCCTGATTCTAGAAAAGAAAAAGAGCTTTTTAACGATTTTTTTGTAAATGTACATATAATGAGATTTGAAATTCAGTGTATTGTCTACGATGACACCAAGATATTTGATTTCCGTTTCTATTTCTATTCTGTGGCCATAAATTTTTATATGTATATCCTGAACATTTATTTGATTTTGTTTGTATTTTGAAGTGATAACCATAGCTTTAGTTTTCTGATGGTTTAACTTCAACTTATTTATATTCAAGAAAACTGATATTTTTTCCAGAATCCTATTTACTTAACCTATAGCAATATCCAATTCTATATCACTTGCTGCGATAAGAGTATCATCAGCAAAAAGTTTAATGAATTCAATATCATCAATAAAATTTATATCATTCAAGTAAAGAATGAATAAAAATGGTCCTAGAACGCTGCCTTGTGGAACACCTGTGTTTATACCTTTACTAGATGAAATTTTTTCATTCACCTTAGTCATTTGAGATCGATTAGTAAGATAAGATGTGAACCAATCAATTACATTTCCACCTATACCATAATATCTCATTTTCAGAAGCAAAATATCAATATCAATTGTTTCAAATGCACGTTTGAAGTCGAGGAAAACAGCTAATATATATTTGTTATCATCCATTGTTTCCACTTCGATAGTGTGAACTGTAGGGCTGTTTCACATGAATGGTTAGCTCGAAATCCTGATTGATGATCCATAATGATATTATTACATTCAAAGTACTCTCTGATTTGGTTATATGCAGCCAACTCAAGAATTTTTTCAATTGATGGTAACGTATTTATAGGACGAAAATTCGTTGATTCTATCGTATTATTCACTTTAGGAATAGGTATAACTGTACTTGTTTTTAATTTATTTGGAAATCTGCCGGTTTCGAATGAGGTGTTTATAAAATTAAGAAATACATGACCCATGACTCGGAAAACACTTTTAAGAACTTTATTATTCATTATGTTAGTGTTGTATTTTTTATCTAAACTATCAACTATTTTCTGTAGATCGTTGAGACTAAGTAGTTTGAATTCATTGAGTTCACAATTTATATTAGGTAGGCCATTGGATGACCAGTTATCCGAAATAGGAATGGTGGCTTTTATTTCTGATATACTATTTATTAAGAATGTATTGAAATTCTCAGCTTTGTCTTCATCACTTTTGGAAACTGAAGAAATTCCATTATTAGAAAAAATAATACTTCGTGTCAAACTAGTGTTTTGTGGTTTTAATAGTGTTTTTAGTGTTTGCCACATTTTTTTAGGATTGGCCATGTTATAGTCTATTTTATTTTCATAGTATTCGCGTTTTTTTCAATTTCAAATTATTTACTACTTTATTCCTGAAGTACTTCTATTCTTCCCACAATATTTGTTTCTCATAGACCATATTACTATTTTTGAATGATTTATATGCTTTATCCCTATTTCGAGCAAATTCTAAAATTTCATAATCATACCAAGGTAATCTATTGTCGCAAACAAATGTTTTTAGAGGGGAAATTATTTCCATATTCAATTGTACGTTTTCAATAATGTTGGAATATAATACGTCAACATCCATAGAATTCAACTCCCACTCACATAATATCAGTTTGGTATTCAATTCATCTAGGACTTGTTGATTATAATTTCGATACCATCTAATTCTACGATCAATCAAGTTTCGACATTCAGCAATGGAAATTGTTATCAAGGAATGATCAGTAATTTTGGGACTATCATATACCTTACATCTAACAAAACATTGATTACAAAGGACATAATCTATTAATGTACTACTAATATCAGTTACTCTTGTCGGCTCATCCACAAGTTGTTCTACACCAATTATACCTATAAGTGATTTGAAATCACATACGTGTTTATTAACAATGTCAATGAAGTTGAGATTGAAATCTCTTACCAGAATACACTTATTCTTTTCTTTGAAAATGTTCTCACCCCAGTCTTCATATTCCATCAAAAATCAATATCAGAGCTAGGTGAGCGGTAGAGACAGCCAACAATCCAATTTTCACCATGAATATAAATCTTAACGAATAAACACCAGTACATTTTATCTATAGTGAAAACTTTGTGAATTTTGCAATCATAGCCTTCTCGAACATATATTGGCACACCTCCTGTATGCCGACTGGTAGAATCACATCGAAAAAGATTATAATTGAGGAGCTGAATTTCAAAATCTTCAATGTCCTGTTGTTCTGGATTCACATAGCAATATTATTGATGGGTTATAACATAATATTTCAGTAATGATGCTATCGCGATTAGCCAATAAGCTTTGTATATTCAAGTATATAATATCCTGTTGAAATGGTAAACTAGGATTTGAAATTAGTTTTTTTGATTGGATTGTTTATCCACAATGGTCGGTATGTTATTAATATACCTTATAGTTTTATTGACTTGACCATTTCCAATAAGTTCAGTGAGCCTTTTCTTCGTAGTTAGATAGTAATCCCGTTGAATTTTAGTTTGGTCGCCATATATATATATATATATATATATATATATATATATATACTACTGGGATATCTATCTTGTGTTTATTCTTCAAGATATCAAGAGTACCTTCTGCGCTTGACAGCAGAATTTTCATTGGTCTGTTTCTGTTCTCACAGAGCTTTCCCAAGCGAAATGTTTTCTTTATAATGATTTCATTGGAAATTTTATGTAATATATTCTTTGCAACATTAGTGTCATCCTCAGCACGTTCAATGGGAGTCTTCTCACGCGATTCTTGTACATTATTTATGATGATATTGAATGCACGATTCTGCCTCTCTTGAATTTCATTGATAATACCGAAATAGTCTGATTCAGAATGAGAATTTGGTTGAGAAGCCAATTCTTCAATTTTCTTATGCAATTTTTGGTTTTCTTCTGATAAAACTTTGTTCTTCTCCATCATTTCATCAAGGCTCTTCACTAACTTTGGTATTTGTTTGAAATTTAGTCGACATTAAGCACAAAAGTGAATCATAATCCGATTTCTGAGTGCAATTGCTCTAAGTTCAGTACTTGATAGGTCTGAACATCCTTCATGCACACAGACGTTACAGCAGTCACATATCACGCAATCTCTATCCGATACATGATTATTACATTTTCCACAAATAATTTTTTCCATTATTGCAGTGATTATAAACTATTGAAAATAACGAGTACTCCACTGTTCCAGTTTTGATTTGTATTTAGAAATTCTCATCAGCATGTAGTTGCCGTTTTTGCAGAAGTTGACTTTTTATTCCTGATCAGCTATCATTGAATTCAATGTTGTTGATTGTAATTATGCACTTCCCAACCAAGCTCCCAATAATTTCACAAATGCATGAATAGTTCAGAATTCACCAGATTTTTCACTAAACACTAATATAAAATTTGTGATATATCCCACTTTTATATCATATTTGAATAGGAATAACGAGGAGGTACCTATAAATGCGTGTATATTGATCTTGAGGTTAACTAGTATTTTATTGTATTGTGTTCAGTGTTACTAGGCCTATATGAATTAGATTAGTATTGTTATACTAGTGTATTTTTCTTTTACTGTATTATTCACATAATTTACAATCAAACCAAGATATTATATTGTATATAGAGCGTTGGAGTTGATCAGAACACCCATCTATCTAGCAATATTTTCTCCTAATATTGCTGCATCTGCAAATGGTATGATTTTGGACAAAAAAAATCGTAACGTTCTAGTGATTGAGAGTTGATAATTTCGGGAGAGTGGATGGATGTCACACGTATTGTATTCGTATAATTATATTCGAAGATCAAGTCTTTTTGCCAAAAATCCCTTGACTGCCATCAGACGATGCTAGCTGTCAAAATCAAAATAATAATGAAGGATGTTACAAAACAACAACTACAAATAATAAAGAAACTCTTAATGTTTCCTCCAAACAAAATTCTTGCATCTAGCTGATCGTCTGGGCTTGACGGTTGTTATCTGGACTGCTACTCTGAGGGAATCAATCAATTCATGAGTGGTGGTATTGGTTTCATTCTTATTGAAGTTTTTATTCAATATCTCGTTAGTACTACTACGACAATTATTTTCATCTGAATTATTCATCTGGATGTTCGCTCTTGATTCAGGCCTACCAGTTTGGTTCAGCGTATTAGGAACTGATGAATCTGGTTGATGAGGGAGAGAAATTCCCAACGGATATTCGGAAATACTGTCTTGACTATTACCCTCATAAGTTTCCGGTACTATTCTCCTCATGTCTTGCCTACTTGTGATCTGGTTTTGATGCATCTTATGAACCTTATCATCAGCTCGAACCAAGAATAACATCCTTCCCAAACGTCTCATCACTTCTTCTGGTATCAATCTCTGGTCCTGTGTAAGTTTCGTATATAAACTGCGTCTCCGACCAAGAATTTCGAAACACTTTCCTCGAGACCTGTCGAACATCGCTGAACGGCAAAGTTGTGGAATTCTTTGCCTAGTGAAGTCTTTCCTGATGCTTACAACCTCCAAACTTTCGAGAAAAATTCCAACACCTTCCTTCTCTCCCAAAATTCCACCGCTGGCTAACACGATTATACCACCATTATAACACCATTATAGGTTTTCCTTTCGTGTTGTCCACAGATAAAAAAAATATCTCTTCATCTTCTCTAGTGGAAGGTAACAAAAGTGACAATAAAGTGCTATGCTGTCTTCCATTTAACAATTCTGAGGATGATTTCCCATCAGGAAGAGGATTAGAACGGTATGTCACTAATAATTTTTGCAAAGCGTCTTCACGCCTCATGTTACCTAGTTGACTTTTCCTCATATTTTCTTTGAATGTTCTTACAAATTATTTCTGCCTCACCGTTGGATGCTGGATAGAAAGGTGCAGTAGTTAGATGCCATATCCCATTTTCTGTACAGAAACTTGCTGATATAAACTGAGGATCATTGTCAGAGACCAATGTCATTGAAAGACCTTCAATAACAAAAACATTCCTCAACTCCATAATTGTGGATTCAGCAGTAATATTAAACATTTGAATAACATAGGGAAACTTCGAAAAGGCATCGATACAAATCAACCACATTGATTTCCAGAATGGACCTGCAAAGTCGATATGAACACGTTCCCATGGTTCCGATGGAACTTTCCAATTACTGAATTCTTGCTTAAGATAAGATGAGATCATTTGACATGCATCACAACATACCAGGTCACCAGCAATACCTTCTTTCTGTTTGTTTCATTCTGAATATGCCCCAGTGTCCATAATGAAGAATTTTCAGAATTTTGGTTTGCAATGATTGAGGAATTATCACTCGTGTGAAATCAGTCTGTAGATAAAAAAAGTTTCTTCTCGAAATATGGACGAATATTTGCTTCTCTTTCATCTAATTTTTCTGACCAACCTTCGGAAAAATGAAATACTTTCAACCTTCGATCATTGAACAGACTAGATAAGTAATCCACACCCCTGGCAATACAGTTTATTTGGAAGCAACATCTATAGTATCTATCTTTGTCTAAACAAGGATAGCAGAACCTGATTCTCCCAGCAACAGTGCCGTGTGTTGTCAGAGGGGGTCGAATTTATTAATTCATGATGAAACCAAATTGAAAATCCGTAACAATTTCAGTGCTACTTTTCAGCATTTCTTGGTGGGAAAATGAACATCCTTATACTTCCTTCACATTGTTACGAAAAATTCGAATACACACAATCCTGTGGTAATTTTTGTAACTTGCTTGTAATCAATAAACTCATTATGAGCACGTCACAAGAAGAGTTCAATTCTCAACGCCATATTCTATATATACTATACTATACTATACTATTCAGTATACAGTATACTATTCAGTATACAGTTGTCTACTTATTCTTTATCATAAATAACGTTCAATTTCGATAATGAACATTTATATCTTTGGCGATCAGTGACAGTGCATGTAAGTATATTTACGATTTCAAAGTTCAGTACCTACTAGTGGAAATAATTTTCAAAAAAGTGAGAAACTCTCTTTTAAGGCGAATAGATATGATTGCATATTTGAATGTTATTTTCAAATCTGAAGATGAAACTTTTTTATATCATTCCACGATATCATCAAAAATGAAGGAGGTTTTATCTTGAGCAGAATTCATATATTTTGACGCAAAAAATTATGTCTGATTATTTCATTTCATGTAGATAGATGAAAATCGATAATGAATATGTGATGTTGAAAAGTATCATGACGAAATGTTATATCAACAATAAAATCATGACTCATGTGAAGATGTAGCAAATAGCAGTGTTTCTTATTTAAAACGTGAAAAACAACCATGGATAATCACACAAATAATTTATTGATTTTTGAACAGGATTGTTTTTGTTAACTCATTCTTACTCTAACTTCCGTTGAATCATTCAATTTATTTGCCTCATGATGAAGTCTTACAGTGAAATATTTCTTCAAATTAGTTTGACTAGTTCCAAAAACAGTCAACGGTAAATTTCTCATTGTTGTGTGTACAAGAAGTATATAAATTTCCTAATATTTTTTATCAAAAATATCAATTGAGTTATCAGTGCTCCATATTTCACCACAAGACACTGTCGCAGCTGACCTATGGGTATAATCAATATAATCTAATCAATTTAATTTAAATTCATTTTTATTCATTCCATTTGGGAAAATGCTTCAAAATCTCGAATGATTCGACAATGGTAACTCACCTATGAAATGACGTGTTTTGATCGCCGGTTCAAATTGTCTTTAACACACCTCACAACGTCTCACCATTATATCAAATCACCAAAACAGGAAATAAACTGAGTTTCTGATGAATTCTGTGTACACAAAACTGAACACGAGTTGAATAATATCGATAAATCAAAACGTAAATAATAACAGATACCAAACAAAGCAATAATCGCCATTGACTGTCAATATCAAATTGCGGTGTTGCAACGTTGAGCGAAAAGTATTCACGATACCCATGCTGGTACTCGAGCCCCCATGAAAGTAAAATTGCTAAGTCTCAGAATAATGTAGCAATCTTCTATTAATCAGAACTGATTCATAATCGTCATGACCCAAATTTATTATTATATTTGTGCATTGAACTACATGAATTCATGAAGGACTTATTATATTATGGACTATCCATCACTTTTTGATGATTGGATATGACAACACTGGCGACGATTGGGTACTAATATTATGATAATTCTGGGAATTCATGTTAGCATCAGAATATTTGTTTTGTGATCCTTCTAGTGGGTTTGTTGTTCGGAGCTTTCAACAATAATTCATCTTCCATTATTGCATCCCTGATGATTTTATAATCGATTGAAAATAAGATGGAATGTTCTTCTTATTCAGCATTTGCATGTTTTTCAGTTGGCCTGAATTGCTGGTGAAGTTGCTGAATTGTCATAACAGGTAATTGCTTATTTGGGTGAAAAGTTGAGACCAATGCTTTATTATCTGTTTGAAGCTCAAAATGTCGGCCATATACATACTGGTTGAATTTCTTCGGTTTCCAGATACCAGTATCCTGATCACTTCTTCTTTCAATGTTTCCCTTAGTGAAAAAGGAATAGGTCTTGATTTGAAAAATTTCGGGATGGCTCCCTATTTCAGAGATATTCTAGCTTTGAATCTTTTGCAAGTTCCAAGACCAGGCACGAATATATCTGCATACTTTTGACAAATTCCATCGATCGATGATTTGATACTGTCAACTTCATCAACTTCAATGATGAGTACTTCTTGAAAACCCGAACGATTCAAACCAATCCATATCGAAAATGCTCGATCCATGAACAGAATCAGTCACCAAAAGTGGTATTTTATATTTCTGCATGTTATATTCGACATCCACGTTCGAAATTCCTTTCAGCGGAATTGATGCATCTCCATAAGCTTCAAGAGTCTGCCTGTAGAACAACATAGGGAAGACCCTAGTTTCTCAAAACCAGCCAGACCAATCATTGAACAAGTTGCGCCAGTATCAATCTGAGTTATTTCAGTTGAATTGATCTTCAATCGAATGAAAATCTTCCTCCCTTTTGTTGTGGTGGAATTCACAGCTTCCTCATTTCCATTCATCCGATGTAATTCATTGGTTTGTTCACTTGAAGATCTATTGTACTGAACTGGTTCATATCTTGTGTTATATTTGTCTATCTTGGTTGAGCAGACAGAGGCAATATGACCATTTTTTTTGCGTTTCACACAAACAGCATTACGGAATTTGCATTCACTTCTATGATGATGAGAATTGCAACCAGGGCAAGACTGGAGCAAAAAGTACTGAAACCGCCTTGACTGACTCGTTGATACGGACATTTTCTGCTTAGACTAGTTTGAATATTGTGATTTCAATTCATGAACCTCTGTGGTACCTGGAGTTTCTCCTTTAATGGTTTAAAAAGCTTCGTAAGCTTCAGCAATTCTGAAAACTTTTTCTAGTGATAGATTGATATGTTGAAGAGCAGTTGTACGCACTTCATCATGAGGTGTATGTAAAACTAATGCGTCTCTTATCAAATTGTTTACAAAAGGTTCTTCACAGTCTTGTTTTTCACATGTAAAACGACAATATCTGGCACTCAAATCTGACACCCATTCTGCATATTGTTGCCTTTGTTGGTATTTTTGTTGCTCTAATACTTGTTTCATGAACTCTTGTTGTTGCTACATCAGGGTTCCATGATTCTGTCCGTAAATAGTTCCAATATCCTCGTCGCCAACTATTGTATTCTTATAATTAAATTCGGAGATCAAGTCTATTTGCCAAAAATCTCTTGACTGCCATCAGACATTGCTATCTGTCAAAATCAAAAGCCCCTAATAAAGGATGTTACAAAACAACACCTACTAATAATAAAGAAACTGCTAATATACAAGGCATTCCAATTGAAAAATATACAAGGCATTCCGTTGAAAAAACTCCTTGACTCTGTAGATTTTTTATGCACCCTGTATATGCCTGCATTAATAGAAGTTCGTTTGCTAGATGGTGAAGGGGATTTCGAGGGTGCCGGATTTTATTAATGGCTCTCAGGCTTGCTCTTTTTGCTACCTCGAATTTTTTTAGTGCCATTTTTCTAGTGTTGATGTATACAGAGTGAGCATACTCAAGATTTGGGCTGCATTTTACTTATGTTATTGCAAATATAATTCTCTGATTGATATTCTCCTCTTCCTGTGAATTAGGTTCTACAAATGTTCAGCTCTAGCGCAATTTTTTCATCAACTAAGTATAATGGTCAAAGCCTAATTTCTGGTCTGAATGCACTCCCAAAAATTCAACTGTTGCGATAGTTCTCATTGAATGATGTTTACAAGCTACATCTTATTATTACTTTTACTTATATACAACAATACAGTTTGGTACATAGTACAAAAAATATATGAAATGACAGTATATCTATCAGCTATAGTTGTATTTGTCAATATATTAATACTATAAGAGAACTTTACCTGTCGGCGTCGTTGGAGTGAGAGACAGATTTTGGACTGCCATCAAATCATCTTTGACTGTACAATAAATGGGTTCAACAGCAGCCGTAGATCTATCATTTGTACTATTGAAACCTTCTCTTTCGCGTTCTCTCAACACATGACTCTGTCTTCTTCCATATCTATAAAGGAAATTAATCACCTGAACTGTTCAATTCAATGTTTCCATCTCGACGAGAACAAAAAGGGACCTCATCAGAAATTATATAAAGAGATTACACGGTTATTCAGTATATTTTGACAATCACCTGCAGCCATTAAAATTGGTGGAAAAAATGTTCAGGACAAGAGATGTGGAGTACTCTATGTATTATTTTAAGATATATCGACAGAAAAAATTTGCTACGTCAAGTTGAGTAAAATATGTGAATTGTATTTAACATTTAGTAGAAACCTACAGTTATAATATCATGCATAAATACCTCTGACTTGGCTTTCTTTCGAGTTGAACAGTCCTCCTAGCTCGATTTTGATATGTACTCTGATATTCGGTTCTGCCAGAATACCTGAACCTGGAACCCATTCTGAAAAAGTTCTGTCTAGCTGTTGGACCTTTGACAGGAGCTCTGAGGCGAAAAAAACCATGATGTTCGACAGCACATTTCCACAGATGTTTACAAGCTTTCTCATTATGCAATCTGAAAGAGGTAACACATGTTTCTTCAAAAATTCCAGTCGATGAACTATACTTCAATCGAGTTGAAAATAAAGTATGTTGAGCAATAGGTTAAAATTAATTAATGAGTATTTCTTTGGCAAGCAGATTGTTGATGTGAATTGATATCCTGAGTTTCACAAATAAAAATTGAAATTCGCGATATTGAAAAACGAACAGATTCAGTGAACTCAACGTCCGAGCCATTCGGCTACCACCCTCAAACAGATATGAACTGATAGTGTGACCCATTAAAATTCATGGAAAAATTCCTCATTTATCACGACATGAATATCCATGATATATACATATATATATATATTTATATATATATATATATATATATATATATATATATTTATATATTTATATATGTCACATGCATAGTTTCGGAAAGACAATACTCTTGTATGAATGAAGTTTACCTAATCTTCGAGAATATGATAAGGCATTGTTCGTGCCTAGTGCCTAGTACCTATGCGCTAATATTCGTGAACATTCAACGGACATATTTCCAGCTCTTTCGACAGATGTTGAATTGCAATGAATAATGGATAGTTTTACAATGAAATGATCTATAATGATATAAGGACCATTTTGATGTGTAATGATATAAGGACCATTTTGATGTAAGTTACTGATTAATATTGACAATCATAATTTTTCTTCAATCTATATTGTTACAGCTTAAACGTATGTTGTTCGAGGAGGTGGTCAGTTACTATTTCTAGTTATTAGAATAGAATAGAATTTATTCGTACTGCCACAGCAACCACCATAGGTGGATATACACGTCAAAAAAATAACTATAGAATACATATGAAAAAAAATACAGATATAGGTCTAAAATATGTATCAGTTAACAAAATCTCAATACAAAAGCCACAGTTGCTACTATTAGTTCCTATATATTAAATATCAGTTACAATGTTAAAATCAACAACAGTTCATAGTAAGCTCGATGCATAATACTCATCGATGCTATAGTATGCCCCCCTACTAAGCCATTGTTTCAGGACCTTTTTAAATTTACCTATTGGCATCTCTCTGATTACTTGAGGTAGATGGTAATAAAGCTTGATTCCTGTATAGTTTGCAGATTTTTCAAACTTGGACAAGCTATGTTTTGATATCATGAGGTCATTGGCATTTCTTGTGAAGTAACCATGGCAGTCAGAATTTTTAGATAATCTACTTAGATTGTGCTTGATATGCAATAGAGTCTTTAAAATGTAAATACATGGTAATGGTAGGATGCAGTTGTCCTTAAAGACCTGCCTGCAAGTACTACCAAATGGAATATCGAATATGAGCCTCATTATACGCTTTTGTTTAACGAGTAGTTTTTTGGCGTTCATAGAATTTCCCCATAAGCAAACTTGGTACGTAAGGTGGCTGTAAACTAGTGAGTAGTAAATCTCAATAATAGTGTTCAAATTCATCTTTTTTTTCAGCTGCACAAATAGCATAGTATGCGTAGTTATGTTTCTTACCCAGGTGATCTATATGGTAATCCCAACATATAAATTGGTCCACGATATTGTGTGTGGAAATAGAAATTATTATAATCATTTCAATATATTTGTAGTAAGGACAAACTTGTGATCTGTCCCAAAATGTCACTGCGCTGGAAATTGAAAAAAAAAAAATGATGCAAATATATTTTTCATGAAAACAAAACTTCCACTCATCTTAGTAAACGTTTCGGAAACGAATCTGCTCCCGTTTTCAACACAATTCATATATTTTTTCTTAGCAAAATATTCCAATGTCTGCCAACTTATCACTTGCCATCAGAGTCAAAACAAGCAAACATTGGGAAGTTTTGCGTAGAAAAAATATATGAAAAAGCGAAAAATGAAATGTCATATTGGAAGATGGCTTCATGGATATCAATTATCTCTGAATACCGACAAAACAAACTACATTGCGTTTTCAAAAACTAATGTGAAGAGGCCGGTCTTTGATAAAAAAAAAAACGATATTACTAACTTGGATGTAGCAAACAAGTGAGTTTCACAAAATATCTTGGCATTGTTACAGACCAAAATTTAAAATGAGATTGTACATGGTTTCATAATTTGATTTTTGAAATGTTTGTCCTCATTCGTTGATTAGGTAATTCATAACAATGGGGGTATACACATCTATCAAATTTCCAACTGAAACCACCCTCGTTATGACGTTCTCATTTAAAAACATAATGTAACGACATCATTCGTTCTGAAAGTTATTGGCACCTCCTACAAAGAATTAATTAGTTGTTTTTATTTTGCTACGACGAATAAATATGAATGATTACAGAGAGCTGATTCAGTTCCAATAATAAAATTAGAAATTTCACTATGATACAAACTTGTTCGTGAACACACCAACACTGTTCACAGCATCATAATGATAATATAATCAGGAATTTCACAATGATACAAACTTGTTCATGAGCACAGCAACACTGCAAAGTCACGGATATTGTTGTAGATACTATATTAGCTTTCAACACGATTGTTTTGCCAATTATTTCATAACACATCAACATACGTTCAAACTGTAACGATATAGAATGAAGAAAAATGGAAATTATCAATATGAATCAGTAACTTCATCAAAATGGTCCTTCCCTTCTTTGAGAGAAATGTTCTATGCTCACTTTTCCAGGTAAGGTAAATTCTTCATTCTTCTGCTGATGTAATCAACGCTTCACAAGAGCCTAGCAACACGTGAAGAGGAACGAAAATATCCGAGCAATGTAAACTTTAGACATAACAGCGAGTGTATTAATTCGTCGGTATCTCAAACAAATTTTATACTTTGAAATGCATATTGTTCAAGTTGATGTTCAATTTCCAGTTCATATTCATAGCCAAATTTTGTAGCTAATGAAAACATCGCTAGTGATGAGACGTAAAGAGAAACCAGAAATTTCACATGCATTTTGATCATACAGGATGTTCAAAGAATGAGAAAAACTCTCAATTATTGAGTGATCCCAGATATAATATTGATTATTATATATTATATATTATATTGATAGATATGGTATTTAGATAGAACAAACCGAACATCAGTGAGAAGCCTGTTATTATATCTGTCAAATGGTGTGAAAGGATATAAGATTTTCCATTCGGATAAATGGAGTCAACGTTTGAATTTGAATTTGAGAGAGAGAGAGAGAGAGAGAAATTGAAGTGTTATTCTGACCACCCTGTACATTCAAGGGGACGAGTGGAAGTTTCACGTTACTGAATGACTAACGCTGATAGCTACGCGAATTCAGATGAATTTCTAGAATCAGCAAATAGGAAGTAGGACCAAAGAGTATATATACTGATACTGGACTATATATACTGGACTAGTTGAGAGAATCAGTTTTGGAAAACAACAATTTGGAAATGGCCAAATGAATCTTTGTTAAAAAGTCGAGCTTTCGAAAGATTTTATTTTCATTATCAAGACACCTGAAATGAAGAAACCGACTGATAAACAATTTACAGGAAAAGTCATAACAACACACCATTACAATTTTCACGTGAAAAATATTCACAGTATAAAAGATAGGACAACTATTGGTAGATCATTGCATCACTTTGTGTGAGCAATTCATTTGTGTTTCAGTCTTTTCAAGGCTTTCTGAGTTTAGAGAGCGCATGATGATCATCTTATCTTATAATAACTATATGGATGATAACGACATGGAAAAGGAAACCAGAAAAAAATTACATTGGTTCACAGATCATAAATGCGCATGCGCCGGTCTAAAATGGGATGCGCCATGCGCATAAGAGACATCTATCAATTGTTGAGAACGGTAAATTCAAATAGAGGGGAAATCTGTTGATGAGATGGTCTGGATTTGAATTTGAGCAGATAGTTGTAAATGATACTTGTATTTGCAATATCGCAATATAAGTTTGCCATATAAGTAATGCGACTTGATAAGCACCTCCCAGTTTTACCGATGTAAACTTTTTCACTGTTGAGGCATGGAATACTGCGGACAACGTTTGGAAATTCAAATGTTTGTAGTGAGGATTTTGTTTTGAAAAATAGACTGTTGATAGTTTTGGTGTTTTTTTTGCAATGTTAAGGTTTTCAGATTAGAAAATATTCGATGATTCAAAAGTGAGTTCATCAATAGACGGAAGATATCAGATATATTGTGGTTGAATATAATCATATGAAGTTTTGTATAGCCCTGTATAAAATTCAATGAGATCTCACAACAGGACAATGAGCATTCTGGTATTCCTTGACTCCATACCAAATTCCATGGTCTCAGTTAGTCACAGCTGAAGTAATATCGACTTTTTTGGAGTCATGTTTTCTGAGAAAAAAAATACAAAATGATCATTCACTCAAAAACGATAACAGTTAGGTGTGGGGAAAATCAAGAGAAGTTGTCAGGAAGTTGTTGGTGATTTTGAAAATTAGATTAAATACAGGGTGTTCCATTTGAAATTTCAAAGTTGCTACTACTTTTTGGTACAAGCGGCAACACCGCAATATTGAAATTATTTTAGAAAGATAGAGCGAGTTCATTTATGCGATCACCCAAACTTTCAGAACGATCCCTTCGACAGGAACGTCTAATGAACCGTTTCAATCAATCACCCTGTACATTCATCTATAAATTCTGGTTATTTATTCTTTATATATATATATATATATACATTAGAATGAGTATTTTCAACTTCACTTTGTATACAATTATTTTATACTAACCATAAAATTTTATATTATATGTTTACTGTATTGTTAATCATATAGGCACTTATTATTTATTTTCATTACTTGCATTTCAATGCTCCATACAAGTTTCGACTTTCGGAGTGAACACATGTTTATTGTAAAGTTTACTATTTACTTGCTTTGTTTTTTACTATTTTTCATTAAATGAACATTAGGATTATAATAAAATTTTCCAATTTGACAAATCAGGAACAAAACCTTTTTCATTGTTTTTTTCCAAAACTGGTTCATATATACAGTTTATATAAACAGATGGAACACCCTGTATATACAGGGTTGCGATAAAATATGGAACCAAGTAAATATATTTTAAACGAAAAGAACGATATCGAATTTTCCAATGCAAGCAGACTCTTTGCTTGCATTGTCCTGAACGGAGACAATAATATTGCTTCTTGTTCAGTTGATATAGATAGAACTTGGCATCCACTCGATTATGAAAATGGAAAATTCGATATCAATAAATGAAAACACCTTGTAACCAGGATTCCTCCGTCTCCCAAATTGTCACTTTTCAGTGTCAAAACCGAAAACATTGAAAAATTTTGCGAAGAGGAAAATATTTCAATTGTGTTGAGAACGGGAGCAGATTCCTTCCCGAAACGTCCACCAAGATAAGTAGAGGTTCTATTCTTATTAAATATATTTGTATTTCCAAATTTTTTTCAAGAACAAGGTGTCACTGACCAATAGAGAATTTCTCTTTCAGGTATCTAAAGGTTTAATTTGAAGCGCAGTGACATTTTGGGGCAGATTACAAATCTGTCCTTTCTACAAATATATTGAAATAATTTTTAATAACTTCTACCCTATTTTTTAGAAACGAGGAGAGAAAATTCCATGAAAAGCTGAAAAATGAATATACTCCCGGATTAACCGGAAATGCCATCAACTTATTCAATTTAAATGAAACACCCTATATATTTTTACCGATTTTGAGAAAGCTTCCTATCTTGTATTCATACATACTGAGTTTAGTGTGAGAAAAAATGTAAAAACGAGGAATATAGCTCTTTAATCAACCTCCTTTGAGTTTTTTGCATTAGAGCAAAAAACTATTTAGACAAACTAATTGATGTTGTTTGTATGCATAGTAATAAATAAACGAGTACTCTTTTGTCAAATTCTAATTGACGGAAATAAATTTTACAATCACCATAACCAATCATCATTAAAATTTTCACTTGATTGAACCATTCTAAATTGTACAATTTGTTAATTGTACGTTTCTCTTCATCATTCGAAAATCGAAATCATTCGAAAAGCCACAGAGATCTCCAGAAGATATGCAGAAAATGTATAGGAATTGGAGGATAACATAAGAAACCTTTCAAGCCAAAAATTCTTCACACACCTGAAGCCGGAGATACTGAATCAAGAATGGAATTCTGTTACATGGAAATCAATACAGGGATATTTCAAGTGATTCTTATTCAGAATTCATTTTTATTTTTTTGTAAAAAAAAACCTGATAGAACTTTTTGAAATATGGGTCAATAAAATTGGTCGCAGTTGACCACGATAACAGTCCGAAAGTGATAATCTCTTCGTTCTTGGATGGACATTTCATAAACCTATCCAACGAAAAAAAGCTTTTCAAAATCGATCAAATAATATCGATTTTACAGGGGTTTACAAGGGAATTAGGAATAACGGACCACTTTCTTACTATAATGGATTAATAAGAAAAAACAAAATGAAAAATCTGATGGAATAACATGTAAGAATTACATAAACTACCTTAAATTGAACTAATTAAATTGAAGATGGATTAAAAAAATGGAGATTGGTATGAATTATTTGCAATCGATGATGTGAGAACTAAAGCAAAGCTGATAATTGAAAACTTTCAAATCATCTCGATAACAATACTAAAAAAAAATAAACTGTATAAAAAAACCAATACGAAATCTAAGTAGATGAGTAGGGCTTTAATTGTTTCAGCAAACAGGAAAAATGAACTACATAAAATTGCTAAACAAAATCATCCCCATAACTTGGCAATCCAATCACAGTACAGACACTATCGAAATAAATTGACAGCATTATCGAAAAAATCTAAAATTGATTATTACACAACAAAAATATGCACAACAAGTCCGCATCCAAAGTAGTTTTTATTTCAGGATTTTAAGAAATCAAATAAATTGAGAAAATTAAATCACCTGATGGTGTATTAGTTACTGATGAGAAAGAAAATATTTTCGATGATCACTATATAGGAGATGTGAAAAATTCAGCAAATAAGATAAAAGACGACATAGATGGGAACCACCTTCCTGAATTCCAAAATGAAACTATATATCTTTTTCCAACCAGAAGTTAATTAAATAATATATGGATTCAATATTTCAGAGTGAAAACTTTTCAAGGAATTTTAAATAATCGTTTTGACCAATAAGGAACAATTTCGATGAAAAAAATTCCTTCAGTTGAAAAATGTTTTTGGGTTGTCTTTATAACGCACGCATATAATTTAGAACTGTGCTGCTCATGAGCCTAGACCACCTATGAAATTTTTGTTCATCTATATCAAACAGCGAAGCCGTCATCTCACTTTCCCACACTATTGGTCCACCCTTTATGAAGTTACAAGAGACTAATTATAGATGAGCTACTGCAAACCAAATATTCATATTCGCAATGAAACAGCTACCGAAAAGGTACCAGGGCGCAACCACTTGAATTTTTGTCATATTATTAGTAAACACTCTGTAACAGCTAGATGATGTAGAAGTAATTTGACTACGAGTCAAAAGTAGTGAAATTAGGTATCTGTTCAATAAAAAAATTTTTTTTGACTGATTTTTTTTTGACTTCTCAAGTGGTGAATGATTTCAATAAATATTATTTGCATTACCTGAAGACAAATGTATGTTCTTGTTCTCTACCTTGATCGTCGTCCTCAACAACTACCAATGTCAATTTTTTCTTTTTGAAATTTAGCTTGCCTATTTTGGGCCAGAAGAATAGACCAATTTTTTGATTGGGCTCCTCAAACACCAATATACCTGTTGGGGTGAGACCCAACCTGTATTCCATACTATCCTTGCCCTGAAAATAAAATCAATGTAAGACAGCCTTTCTTCTTCTCCCACGAGTTTTCACAACGCCTTATTTGACCTGGACTTAGACGATCAGTAAAACGATAATTATAGGGCACTGATTCACAATCAGTGAGATATCAGTCAGATGGTCGGTATTTGAAAAAAATACTTAGGGAAACTTTCGATTTTCTGAGCTGAACGACTTCACAGTTGTAATCAGTATTTCAAAAAGCGATTAGTAAAATCTATTAATATTTATCACCCCTGCTTTCCCAAATCAATGAATGATACTTTTATGAATGGATGTTGTCTTCGATGAGATTGACTGTATACCAAACTGTAGGGCACTTTGTAGGACTCTGGATGATATGATATGATAGAAATGATAGGTTTGAGGATCATCAAATGATCACGGTGAGAAAAATATTTCATAAACTTCAACAAAGTGGTAAATGAAGATTGATTATGAACATATATTTATTCCCACATAGAGACGAGTTGATATGCATTTTGCTATAATTATCAAATGACAAAAATTTAAAATATGATCATTTCAGGAATACCTTATATCAATGGAAAAAAATCTGTTGAATAATAACTGACAACCTGAACGATCCAAGGACCTCACTATATATATATATATATATATATATATATATATATATATATATATATATATATATATATCAGCTGGACGTCACTCTGGCCGGTTTTTGTATAAACTTATACTCCGAGGTTCATGGTGTTCTCGACAGGCGGCGTTATATTGAATATACATCTGACGCACAAGTCAGCTTCCTTCTATATACATATCGAAGAACGGTATAGTATATGTGATTATCTTACAGGATGTCATCCAGACAGGGTTGCCTCCAGTTTTGAGAATTTTTATAGATGCACATCAAGTTAAGGGAGTTGCCACGAAGGTTACGATATTATCGATCATTTACCAATGCCTTTGTAGCAATTTTCAATCGAATCACTTCGACCATTCGTTCACGGTTGAACACTTGAGTTCGATTCGAACTCCCACCTTGAATGATGAAAACCAGAAATAATGAAACCACTCATTTCCACCACATGCGCTCCTACTTGGGTGGGTACTTGAACTTTTCTTGATGTTTATCATGATTTCAGAGATCCCACATTTTTCCAAACTGTTGAATACACCAAAATGAATATTTATTCTTGAATAAAATTTTCAAAACTAGAAAAATTGCATATTTATTTTTTTTCGGATAGGAAGATGCGAAAGTCCAGGACGAAGAAAAAATCGGAAATGTCTCCGTGAGGAAACAAAAAGTGAGCCTTTAATTGGTTCATCAATACGGGCGTGAAATCTTCATGATACGATTCGAGTGACTATCAATTCAGGAAAAAAAATTGGATGTTCAATTGCCTATGAATATTTCTTTTTTGAATGTTCCCTTACATCTTTACGTTTGAGAAAAATAATTCAATCCTAAATCGACCTTTTTCATTTTTCCCTACACATATGTTCGATAGTTGTCAAATGATGATTACTTTTTAAAACCTCGACAGACATATAGCAGTAGCCCCAAAATACCAAAAATTATTGGCAAATTATGCCAAAATTTTGGCATAATTTTTGATTTAAGGGGAAAAAATTCAACAATTTTTTTTTGTAATTACTTATCGAATAATGAAATAAATAAAAGCAGAAGTTTTGTCCAACAAATAATGACAATCTCCATTTCCAAATGATAGTTATCATGCAGGATCGTGAATGGAATAAATTGAAAGTTCAATCAAAGTGGGAGTTTCAAGCACAATTTCTAGCAGTAACAGGCACTCGCCTTTCTGTTAACAATGAACGAATGATTTGAGTTGTCGAATTGAAATTCACTGTTGAGATGGATGAATGACCAGTGTATGTCATGGGTCTGTTGTGTATTATGCTCGGTGGGCTTGTATCGTCTAATTCTCAATAATGCTACCTATTTGATGTTGATGAAATTAAATCTGAATATCGAAAGTTGATGAAATGCTCGTTGACAAACTAGATATTTTGAAAAATTGAATTCATGTCCATGTGTTCTTCAAAATGAATTTTCACTCGAATAAAAGAGGAAAACGTTGCTATTGGATCCAGAATGGATTCAGAATGACAATCTGAGGATCAGAGAGTCAATTTTCATGAATTTCTTCTAGTTCAATCAGTTCAGTTCGTTAATTTTGCACCACTGTATTTACTCAGTTTCCTTATGTCAGTTTTCGATAAGCTTAGCAGTCGAAAAAATGAAAACAAAAAACATTCACTGAGGCTTTGATATTCGACACAAAATGAATGAATTTGATTCTTCTTAAAAACAAAAATGCTTCAAAATATATCCATTTGAAAGAAAAATATCTTCCATCGTCCTCTTACGGTTCAACAGAGGAGATTCTTTTCACTCGGTAGAATTTACTGCATCTATTTTTGGGACACCCGCCTGTGTTAGAACACGAGTGATATGACTTCTATCTTCTAGAGGAGTTAGCGCAATTGATTTAATTTTACGTGTTACTCGATGAGGTTCACGATGAGCTCTATGGGAACAAATAGGGAATACGGCGTCAATTATTGGAATATACAGGGTGTTTCAGTTTTTTGTAGCAGAACAGCTGGGAGAAGACTTTTTTTCAAGATGAAAATATCATACAAACATATATGCGTGGGAGCTTCGTTTCCGATTTACAGGGTGTCAAAGTTTCAGATTTTTTGAATTTCCAGCAACGAGTATAAGAAGGGCTGCGCTTGCACTTGGCACCCTTTCCATTTACAGCCTGTTCAAGGTTTGCATCCAGGAGACGAAGAACGAAGGCTAAATTTTTCTCGCTGGGGCCTACTTTCAACTCAGAATGATAGAGATTATCTATCTCACATATTATGGACTGATGAGTCCTGTTTCACACGACGAGGCATTGTGAATTTTCACAATCAGCACATATGGGCACACGAAAATCCGCACGCAATTCGAAAGTTTTTTGCATTTTTTGCAAACAGAGCATGCCAACATGTTTGAAGAAATACCACTAGATTTGAGAAGAAGGGTGTAGTTTCAACTTGATGGTTGTCCAGCTCATTTTGAAAGAAATGTGAGGAACTGACTAGATTATAATTACCTAAACAGATGGATTGGTCGGATGGGGCCGGTTGGGTGGCCTCCACGATCACCAGACCTGACCCCTTTAGACTTTTTTGTTTGGGGATTTTTGAAAGAGGAAGTTTATCGAACCCCGGTTCAAACAAGAGAAGAACTTATCCATCGAATAAGAAATCCCTGACATGAAATAATAGTTCAGCATTTAAATAACGAGAGACGTTCAATTCAGCGCCGGTTTGAAATGTGTCTGGGACAAAACGGTTCATACTTCGAGCATTTACTGTAAGATATTTTATCGAAATTCATTGTGTTTATTTTTTTATTTTGTTCGTATCCTTAAACTTCAATAACTAATAAGTGTCAAATGAAGTGTATTACAACTAATTTATTCTTGGTATTTATCTCGAAATCCTTACAGTTTTCGAAAGATTTACATGAGGGCAAAAAGTTTCTAAATTGAAAGGACAATCTGAATCTGAGCCCATTGAAAGCAGAGGCGGCACGCAAAAAAGTTCTACAGGGTTAAATTGGGTACGACCCCTGAAAGTCTATCACCCTGTAGGTATTCAAAAACGCTCAATAGCCTCAAATATTGAGTTTTCGAAGTGTATTAGTTGTACCAAATTGCAATCGACTATTCAGAAAATTGTAGGAGAAAATTCAAAAAACAAAAAAAATCTGACACTTTGACACCCTGTGAATCGGAAACGAAGCTCCCACGCATATATGTTTGTATATTTTCATTTTGAAAAAATGTCTTCTTCAATCTGTTGAAGTCCTGCTACAAAAAACTGAAACACCCTGTAAAGGTACTTCTTCTTGATCGAAATAATTAACAGTAGTTATTTAATCGCTGGAAGTCACTTTAAACGCGACCTGTATACATACACAATATACATACACAATATGTGTATACATACACAATATACAAATCTGTACGGATGCCAACTTGCCCGCTATCGCGATATTGCGATAGCGGCCAGTAGCCCAGTGACATCCGCCGATATACACGTCTATGTATATAGGGCAGACCCAATGTATCGAGATCAAGCACAAAGTGGCTTCCTCTCATTTGGCAACACTGTAACACGAACTATTTGTAGGTGAATTGAATTTTTTCAGAATCCTTGCGTCCTGCATATTGTGTGTGTATATAGGTCGCGTCTAAAATGACTACCAGCGATAAAATAACTACTAATAGTTATTTCGATCAAGATAGAGTACCTATATAGACCTCATTGTGAACCTCATCGAATAGCACGTGAATTCTAATCAATTGTGCTAACTTCTCCAAACGATAGAAGTCATATGTTCTAACACAGGCGGGTGTCCAAAAAATACATGCAGTAAATTCTACAAAGTTAAAAGAAACTCCTCTGTTGAACCGTGAGTGGACGATGAAAGATATATTTTTTTTTCCGTATAGATATATTCTGAAGCACTTTTGGTTTTCAGAGAAATCAAATTTATATATTTCCCTTGTGATCGAATATCAAAGACTCAGTGAATGTTTCTTTTGTTTTTTCAACTGTTACGCTTATCGAAAACTGACATAAGAACACTGAGTAAATACAGTGGTGCAAAATTAACGAGTTGATCTGATTGAACTAAAGAAAATTTATGAAAATTCGACTTTCCGATCCTCGAATTGTCATTCTAAATCCATTCTGGATCCAAAAGCAACGTTTTTCTCTTCTATTCGAGTGGTAATTCATTTTGAAGGACTCAAAACACAAAAACATGAATTCATTTCTCAAGACATCTAGTTTATCAACGGGCATTTCATCAACTTTCGGTATTCAGATATAATTCCATAAACATCAAATAGAGAATCAGACGATATCAGCCCACCGAGCTTTATTCACCACAACAGACTGAAATATTCCACAGAAGTGACATATCAAATTAACAATACGCATTACATCACACCTACAATGATATGCATTTTCATACAGGCTGTCTTATGAAGAAATTCGTGAGCTTTGAAGTTGCTATCAATTCATTATATCAATATGGATTTTTCTGAACATCAACCAAACCAAAGATATACAATTCTGCATTCCTCAACTCAAAGAAACTAAATATTTCTTTACTTCACTCATTCATCATCTTGAAGATACCTAGTTGCATTCAGAGAATAAAAGGGTGAATACAACTAAGTAACATCGTCGGATCGATTACGACTGAGTTATAGCTTGTATAAAAGTCATTGTTGAATCATTATTCTCAACAGCTCTCATGGCTATGGTATGATATCAAGAAAAATCATATGAAAAAACCACTATGTCCTGTGAGACATCCAAGGGAGCAGAAAGAAATAATGTATTAGTGGTTTCTCAAGTTTTGTTGTTTAGATTTCACTATTCCTTCAAGAATATTCTCTGTCACTTCTGGTCATGGATATCTAGATAATGTAGTGAACACTAAAGGACCTCCCTGTAGTTACATATACCTAAGTAACTTATCGAAACCATGATATAGACATCATAGAATTCAAAATGAAATAGATTCCAAAGAAATTGTAATTTAAAATAACTCAAAACGAGAAATCCAATTCCACGTCGTACATTTCCCAAATATGTGCCTCCTGAAGATTCTGATATTCTCATGGTGGACATTCTTATCTTGAACACAGTATATGTATATACAGTATATCGAGAGCAGATTTTTCGTCTTGCATTCTTCTGAACGGAGACAATAATATTGCTTCTTGTTCAGTTGATATAGATAGAACTTGGCATTCACTTCTCAAAACTGAATATGAAAATGGTGAATTCAAGATCAATTAATAAATGAACACCTGGTACCAAATTTCGATCACTCTTCAGTATTACAAGGCTAAAGATCAGAGAGCTAGAGATCAACAGAACTGAAAGAACGATGTTGTACTAATTATTAGTACGACGTAATTACGAATGTGAAATGTGATGTACTAATAATTATCATTAGATTTCACCGCCAGAATGAATTGTCATTCCACCGATTCTTTATGACGAAAATGTCGTCTTTCACGGGACGTCTTCAAATACAGATTCAATAGTATATAATGGTATGTTGAATTGTGATTCAAATGAATTCTTATCAAAGATCTAATTTTTTATTGTTATTCTACAAATAATATGAGTTTGAATGAAATAACGACCGAGTTTGTTTTCATATGTATACAGGCATACACAATGGATTATTTTCAGCATCGTGATCATTCTGATCATTCTGATAGTTCTATTTTCTTTGAATGATAGTCATCCGCCAATTACTTGCTGATACATTGAACTCAATATGAAAGACTAAGAATCACCAATTTCAATCAATATGTTCAAACAAAGGTAATTGAAAAGAATCAAAGACAAGCTTTTATTCAAATGCGATGCGATAACAAGAAAATAAATAATTCCTTTGGATGTGTAATGTAGCTCAGATACCCATTCAAGAGCTTGCTGCTGCTGTTGAACTAAGGATGAAAGCGGCAAGTTTTTGAATCTTCAACAGAATTTCAGCACATTTGAGTTAGAGCTCGTCTACGAAGTTTTTAAAAAATTGTTATTCCGTGTTCTTTTGGTAATACCTTCGCCTTGATCTATGCATTTCTGATGAAGCATTGTTATAACCTTCTTCCTGTATTTTTACTATTAACTATTTTTCATCATCCTGAAGCCGTCTTCTCAAATTCATGAATATTGGAATTTTTCGACCAACTTCACAATCTCCGAGCCCGAAAACCTCCTTATTCCAATTTTGAATCAAATCTGACCATAATCACAAATATGCTTGCCATCTTGGCGCCGATATTCCGAATTCATAAATTTTGACAACAAATTCCTAATCTTCGACACCGAAAACCCACTTACACCCATTTTGAATCGAATCGTACCATATTCACAAATCTCATCCGCCAGTTTGGCTCGTCATTCTGAATTCATAAATTTTTAATTCTCGAATTCTAACAACAAATTCCTTATCTCTGACGCCATAAACACTTGTTTACCAATTTCGAATCGAATTGGACCATATTTACAAATCTCATCCGCCATCTTGGAGCCGCCATAAGTACTGTTTCTTCTCTAACAAAAATGCCATCATGTATTGTCATCGGCATTATGGAAACTTGCCAAATTTCGAAATTCCGATGACTAGAAGTGGGACAAAATTCAGTTGTAAGATGCGAGTTTCAAGAACGAACGATCGAACTAACAAGTGAAAAACTAAATGAAAGCTTGTAATGAGAATTGTTGAATAGTAGGTTTATCAAAAACATGTTTGCCTATTCAAATATCAAGTGAATTAATAAATGAATGAACTGGCGTTACACACAAGCCTATCCGTTCTGAAGGACTTTTCTAAGTACGTAACTTCTTCGGAAATCAATGAACATGCAATTTTTCAAATTTTAGAAATTCCATTCTGGAACCGAGGAGATATATTTGGAGTGGATATTAATTTTGGTGTATTCAGTAGTTTGGGAAAAATGAATCTCTGAAATCATGATTAGCATTTGAAAAAATTCATGTACCTACCCAAGTATGAGCACATCTGTTGGAAATGAATTGCTTCATCATTCTCATTATCATCATTCAAGGTAGGAGGTCCAATCATAAAGTTCAACCGTGAACGAATGGTCTAAGTGATTGAATTGAAACTTGCTATGGAGATTGAATAATAATCAATAATACGTCATGACCTTCGTGGCAACTCCCTAAACTAGACGTGTAGCTACAAAAATTCTCAAAACTCAAAGAGTTGAGGTTACCACTTATTATATTCTTGAATTCATTTTAGATTCATGAATTAGCTAATGACCTCACTCAGATTATCGAGAGTGCATAAAACCAAAAAATCCAGAAAATTCAGTTTTGAGGATTTTTTACCAAGAACTCATCCAGTTTTGAGAGTAACCACGGATTACATGACAGACATTGATCATTCAACCATCTCAATAGCAAATTTTGTTACAATAACTCAAATCATTCGTTCATTGTTAACATAAAAGCAATTTGCTGATTACGGCTGAAAATTATGCTTGAAACTCCCACCTTATTTCGACTCTGAATTTTTTCTATTCATGATTCTGCATGGTGACTATTCTATGGGAATGGGGATTGTCATTATTTATTTGACAAAAATCCTGCTTTTGTTATCATTTCATATTTTGATATGTAGTTACAATAATTTTGTTGAATTTCTTTTTCTCATCTCAGAAACTATGTCAAGAAAAGTTAGTTGTACTTTGAGGCTACTGCTATATTTCCGTCAAGGTAACGTAAAATAATTATTACTTGACAACTATCGAACATAGGTGGAGGGAAAAATGACAGAGATCGATGCGAGATCGAATTATTTTCCATAAGCGGAAAAATGTTACGTAACATTTGAAAAAAAAATATTAATGGATACCATCCTATTTTTTTTTCTGAATCAGTCTCTTTAAAATTATCATGGAAATTTTATACCCGTTGTTATTGTTGTTATTGTTGCTGATTTCTTATTGTCGAAACAGTGACAACATTACGTTGATATGTTTGACAATTGGCCGCCAACTTGTGTTCTGATGTCTCAAATGATTTTCATCCCACAAAAAATTATTGGTTATCAATGGAATGTCTCAATGTGTGGGAATGTCTTACCAAATAATTGAATTACTTGCTGGAAATTTTCCTTCGTGCACGGTTTTTTTTCCAAGAAAAAAAACAAGTACACGAAAAATGTCCGGCAATAGTCAATGCACTTGGAAGATTGAAGTGGAAAACTTGAACTGTTTCAGTGTGCACTTGCACATGAAAATGGATGAATAACGGTTGAAAACCAACCTATAGTGTGGAAAGCTTCAGATAATCAGATCGGCAACCCTGTCTGGATGACATTCTGCAAGAAAATAACATATGCAGACCTGTGCGTCAGATGTATATTCAGTATACCAAGTGTGCTACTATAACGCCGCCTGTCGAAAACACCATGAACCTTGGAGTATAGTTTGTACAAAAACCGGCCAGAGTGACGTCCAGCTGATTTCAGCAGCAATGAATTCTCGAGGGTTTACTGAAGCGTTCGCGATATTTTGGAGCACGATGTAAGGTAACGTCCGTATATCGGATGCCACCTAACCGCAGATGCCACTTCAACCGCAAATATATATATATATATATATATATATATATATATATACAAAACACCAAAGGAAAATCTTTAATATTCGAGGAACATGTTATCCAGCGGTGTAATGTTGGAAGAGAATGAAGATATTGGGGATTTCACCATCCGTATGGGGCAGGATTTAGAAATTCCCCATGGTAAATCCTGCCTGTCGTGAGAGACGACTGGAAGGATACCCATAGGCGGAAGATATATTTTTTCCCTCATCGACCGGTGTGACACCACCACATCGACAGAGGTGCTGTGAAGTGTGAAATGGGTAACTCCCATGTTCCAGTATTTGGTCGATGCTTCCGGTCATAGCCCCATACCCTCCTTCCCAACCAAAACCACCCATTTCAGTCTCATAAAAAAAATATATATAATAAATCCTCCTAGAGTCCGGAAATAAAATGCCTATCTATTCGGATTTTCAGGCGAGATGTGCTCAAGAGGGTTCACCATCTGAATATATGATTTGGAAATAGACCTTTGTAACATCCGTGGTCTAATAAACCAGATACACTGGCATTACCTGGGACGCAGTTGAACTCATCAACTAACACGACCTATATGCTGTGTCCTGGATATGAGCTTCATACTCGTTTTAGATTCAAAGGACGTGTGTATCTTCTCCAGAAATGATCTCTAATGCCATCGAGAGGAGGAACTTGAACCAAAAGAATTCGTTGTGATGTGGCTCAAGATATGCAGAGAAAGTTTATTTGCTGCCTTTATCATCACCGAACGAACCAACTCCTGGTTACCTCTTCGAATTCCTTCAATGAAAATCGACTTCATCCATCAGAATCACCCACCAGCTGAAATTATTATGATGAAGGATTTCAATGTCCACAACTCAAATTCGCTCAAATTCTCAAACAAAACGGATAACGTAGGATGTCAGGCTTTCGCTATCACCTATGGTCTTGAGCAACTGATGAATGAAACTACTGGGATCCCTGATATCACCAATCATTATGCCAATACGGTCGACCTATTCGTTACTAACAATCCGGAACCGTATGAAGTGAAAGCCCGTGCACCACTAGGAAAGTAAGACCATACACTGATCCCCACAATTTGTCCTTACATCACTACAGAACTAGTCCAACACCCCCACACACTGTTTGACATTGAAATTCACCCGACTGGGATGGCCTTCGCATGTTTTTTTCTGAGTTTCCTTGGAGGAGAATGTGTTTTCAACGCAATGTGCTGAAGAGATTTCGGAAATCCTCATGCTGGGAATGGAAACTTACCTTCCACATAGCATCAAACCACGAACCAATGGTGATTCATGGTTCAATAGAACCTCTTCTAGTATCGTCACTCTGAAGCAAGCAGCATACCGTCGTTGGCACAGAAACCCATGACCGCAAACTAGAGCTGAATATGTTGAAGAAGAGTCTGAAGAGGCATACACAACACGAAGATGATCAAAGTCCAAAAAGTCACCAAATGGTTCCCGTTTATTTTGGACATTTGCCAAGGCAATCGGGAGAAATTTCACTTCTAGTTCATTTCCTCCCCTCACGAAGGATAATACATTGGCTACAACGCCCCAAGAAAAAACCAACACCTTCGCCAGAATGTTTGCAGACTATTGTTTGCGCCTATTGTTTTCATGAAATGTGCCCCAGAACTAACACCAATTCTTTGCAGGTTGTTCACCCTTTCGTACAAATTCAGCGTATTGTCTCCTAACTGAAAGGAAGCTAGGGTCCAACCGATTCCAAAGAACGGCAAGAAAACCCTCCCTAACAACAACAGGAGATCAGCAGAGGTCAATTGGAGACCTGCTTGCCAATGTGACACATGAGTGGCAGGTGTCAATCGAGAATCATGGGGAGTCTCTGGCTGTAGCCTAGGATACCCAAAGCATTTGACCGAGTTTGGCACCAAGGCCTCCTAGCGAAACTTCCGTCATATGGTTTGCTGCCCCAGCTGTGTCTTTTACTATCGAGTTTCCTTGCAGATAGATCACTCTACGTGATGGTAGACAGGGTCTCGCCTGATACAATGACGTTCAATGCTGGTGTTCCACAAGGATCTGTCTTGGCACCAACTTTGTACCTGCTCCAAATCAATGATTTGTTGGATGTGACCTTCAGCTCAGTTCATAGCTTTGCGGATGATAGTACACTTTATTCTGCCTTTTCCTCTGAAGCCCCTATATCATCCAACAAGGCCAGAGGTGCAAGACGAAGACAGGTCGATGCTTCAAATGAGGATCTGACAAGAATTCTGAAATGGGGATCTGAAAATCTAGTACAGTTCAATGCAACAAAAACTCAAGCTTGTATGTTCACCAAGAAGGCAGATCACACAATGCCCAATTTGATGATGTCGGGTACGACTGTTCCTATGAGGTCATCAATATCCATGCTGGGTGTTACCACCAACAGCGCTCTTTCATGGGACGATCATGTAAGGTCCATTGCGAAAACTGCTCTACAAAAACTTGGTTTTCTTTTCCGTGCGAAGAGGTACTTCACATACCAGCAACTGTTCTGTTCATGATCTACAGCACAAATTCGACCTGTCCTGGACTACTGTTCACAAGTTTGGAGCTCAGCCCCCAAACATACGCTGAAGCTCTTATGTTCAATTCAGAAGAGAGCTATTCGCCTAGTCGATGATACTACACTCACCAAATCATTGAACTCTCTAGAACAATGGTGCTCAATGGAAATATCAACTATATATCCCCCACGTGCGATTCCTAGAAGACAAACCAGACGAGCTCAAGCATCATTCATCAATAAAACGGCAAAGTTGTGGAATTCTTCGCCTAATGAAGTCTTTCCTGATGCTAACAACCTCCAAACTTTCAAGAAAGATTCCAACACCTTCCTTCTCTCCCAAAATTCCACCGCTGGCTAACACGATGTTCCTCGAAGGATGATAATACATTGGTTACAACACCACAAGAAAGAGCCAACACCTTCGCCCAAAATGTTTGCAGACATACTACGAGGCCAACACATTACCAAAGTCTTTACCATCGATAACCATATGCTGTATATTGTCTTCCGCAAACGCACAATTAGATACATTCTACTTGGCCCCAACGTCAAGAAGGCTATGAGGCCTCACGGAATACCGCCTATCGTTCTCAAGAAATGTGCCCAAGAACTAACACCAGATCTTTGCAGATGGTACACCATTTCATAAAAATTCTGTGTGTTCCCTATCAACTGGAAGGTAGCTCGAATCCAACCGATTCCAAAGAAGGGCAAGAACTCCCTTCCTAACAACTATAGACCGATTGCACTACTATCTGTGATCTCTGAAGTAATGGAAAAAAACAATCATCATCCAGCTCACCCAAAAAGAGAGAGGGCTCAAGAATCGTTAACGACGTTAACGACTTACGTCACCAGAGGACAACTTGAGACCTGCTTGCCTATGTGACACATGCGTGGCAGGTGTCAATCAAGAAACATGAGGAATCTCTGGCCGTAGCATTGGATATTCGACCGAATTTGTGCTTTGTAGATCATAACCAATTGCTGGGGTGTGAAGTACCTCTGCGCACCGACTAGAGAGCCAAGTTTTTGTGGAGCAGTTTTCGCAATGGACCTCATATGATCGTTTCATGAGTGAGCGCTGTTGGTGGCGATCCAAAGTAGAATTGTTTGCGAACGTTTTGGCATTTTGGCTTTTTCTTGTAGAGAAACAGAGCTTCCTCACATGTAGAAGCTACATGCTACAGTTGATTATTATTCATTTTGCATGAGATGAATTCGGAACATTCGAGAACACTTCACATCAATGCATATCAATATTGAAGGACAATGACTGAGGATGATGATGACTATCAATAGAACAGAATAGAATTTATTGATCTCACAATATCAGAAAATGGCAATGAAAGCTCAAATATCACCTATTCACCTACTCATGTAAAATAACTAGTTAACCACTGTCAAAAATGTTTTGCAATCGTAACTGTTGGAACAATATGATGTAACATTACCAATACTATATGCATGTCTACTCCATACATTTCCAGCCACTTCACTTCATTCAAATAACTTTGTTCTGCAAGAGCTGGAGTCAGACCCTTGCATTTTTTAAATTCCTCTAAGATATCTACTTCCATTTCTTCAGTTTGATTTGGTACAAAACGAAACTCTGAGACTGCTGCTGGAGTATGCTGGGATTCCTCAAAGTCACCAAGTTCAGCTTAAAAATGAAAATGAGATTAGAAATGATTATTTGGTCAATTTTTATATTTAATAGAAATCTACACATGCAATCCAATGCCATGAATCTATTCAATCCCGACATAAAATTTATTCATGGAACTTTTGAATATTGGTAAAGGCACAGTATATCAGATTCAGTAGTCTCACGACCTGTCGACGCCTTTCATGTATGTTACCCACTTCTGGTACAGCGCAGTACTCCACGCGCCATGTTGCCTATATCGTCTTTTAACGTGTTTTGTTCTCAGATATTTCTGAAATACACTGATCAACGAAAACTGAAAAACTAAATGTGGTCTTTGACAAGTGTGATGTATTTTCATTAGATTTTTTCAAATGATTTCATACGTCCAACCTGATTATCATTTTCGCTGTTGTTATCATTTGTTTCACTCTTACAGAAAATGATAACACAGTCTGAGAACTGGCAGGATCGACTTAGAAAATCCATAGAATTTGAATTAATATATTTGTGAACTTCTCTACATTGTATCAATGAACACCTCAATAATTTTCCCTCATATGCACAAAGAACTCGCTATAAAAATAAACACGTCCATAGAGTAATCCTAATGAAGAATCAATAAGGTGAAAAAAACTTAATATTTCATTATGGATGATTTATTAGTAGGTACAATAATTTAACTACAAAATCGAATGAATCCTCATCTACTATATCAACTTCATCTACAGCTTGCAATCCAATGTATCAAGAAAACATATATTGCTCTATACTCACAGAAATTGCAATGAATGATAAATAGATAGGTGTAAAACAGTGTTATACAAATAGGACAAGTCAAAATGCAAAATGTGGGGCTGTATACCGGCAAAAAACACATACGAATAGAAATTTGGGCAACAATAACCAACTTAAGATATATATAGCTAGACATAATGAACACAACACACATAGATGAAACGGATTATCAAATCTGAAACTTGAGAAAAAAACATGTTCATTGAATTATAGACGCACGCGCAGTGATATATTCTTTTGTAGAATAGCGGACATTTGACGTCAAGATTTCTTTCCAATATTTTTCAAACCTGTAGAGGTTCATATTTTCAACGTCTGTTGGTAATATATTGTACATGTTCACATCAATAGTGTTTTTGCTAGATTTTTGTAGTCTCATTCAGCTTCGCCTGATTGATTGACGACTCCTGGTAAGGTAATTGTGAAAGTCTGAATGTGTTTCATGATCTCCGTCGTTCTTGTGTACTTCTACTAGAAGTAGGTTTATATACAGTGACATCCATAAAGTCCGTAACATATAAGTTCATTATTGAAGTATTGAATTTTGAATAATGTCCGAAAACCTAAAAATCAATTTAGGCACATGTCACATGATCATTGGTATTGAAAAAAATGACTATGAATGAGCAAAAAGTTGGGTTAGACGGCAAGATATCGAAAAAAGTTATCTGAAAATGTTGCTTAGAACACAATTGTATACTCATACTCGAAAAATATTTGAGAAAAGTTGCTATTTTCAATTTTTCTTCTAAGCAACTTTTTTGAATAATCCACGACATACTATACTAATTAACACACTAACACACCCACACTAACACAATCCAACACTTCATCACTTTTTGCCTACTCATAGTCATTTTTTGCAATTTACCGCCATACCAGTGATCAAGTGACAAGTGTCAAAATCAATTTTTAGGTTGTCGGAGAAGCATAATAGATTCCCGAGAAAAAAAAATGCAATACCTCAATAATAAACTTTTACCCATATGATACGGACTTTATGGACGACACTGTATATGGATAGTGATGTCATGATCACAAGAGATGAGATGAGTCGGTATGACCGACACATAAATTAATTTTTTTTATCTGTTGACAACCCGAAAGTTCATCCAGAAATAGATGTAAATATATGGAATGAAATTATTTTAAACAAATTATATATATATAGGGTGTTAGTGAATGAGTGCGACAAACTTCAAGGGCTGATTCGGCATGTGGAAAAATAATGACAGTTCTGCTGTAAAACTTTTGTCCTCTTCGTTTTCCAAGATACGGAGTGTTGGAGTATTTCTTGAAAACTGACTATTTATGCTCTGAAACCGGTTGAGATAGGCAAATGAGATTTGGTAGATTTCAAGAGGTAGTCATTGTGCATTTTTTGATATGCAATTGAGAATTTTATGTTCATCATTGGCGCGCATACTGGTAATGATAATTTTTTTTCAAAGAAAAAAATGTTACGCCGCTGAGATATTTCAAAACAAAAATTAATTTTGAATACCTGGTTCAATTTTTCAGTTTTCGACTTCATTTTTATTTTTCATTACGTCCATCCATCTTACTATGGGTCTACCTCTTCTTCTCCTTCCTCCAATCTTACGTACTTTCTGTTATCGTTTCAGAAATTCTTTTGATGTGTTTGAGCTAATACGAATTGCATTCACAATATACCTCTATTGAAAAACCCTCATTGATTACAATGTCTAAGATTGACATGTGTCAGGGAGAACCTCAATCACAAAACCAGGCTGCGAAACTGAGTTAAGGTACAACATTTCTCCGCGCCGTATTTTCTTTTATATATAACAATAAAAAAATCAACCATAAGTTGAACGCGAACGTGGCTTCGAAGATCTTAGAGGTCTTCTCTTCGATCCTTCCTCGAACATCTCAATCTCTCTTTCCCGCCCCGGTTCCGTAACGACGTCATCGTGATTAGCTGCTGCGCCTTGTCCACCAGGAGCTCGTTCTGGAGCTTGAGCCCATGGTTGATGGTGTTCTGCTTGCTGCTCCGTTTGAAGGTTGATCTTCCACCGGAACCTCCAACGGATCGTTGATGTATGCATCGTTGTAAATCATTCCCTCGTTGTGGTTCATTATTCATTCTTTCCATATGACCCAACCATCTTAGTTTGTTTCCTTTTACGGTGCCTATTATATCTGGTTGGTCGAATAATTCTCTTAGTTCTTTATTCGTACGCCTTCGCCATATTTCACATATTTTCTTTCCTTTATATATTTTGCATAGACACTTCCTCTGCAAGATGGCTAGCATTCTTTGTTCTTTATTATCCAATGTCCAAGTTTCTCTACACAATAATACTAATAGGTCTCAGCACAGATTTGTATATTCTTATCTTTGCACTTCTAGATGATATTTTACTATTAGGCACATTCTTCAGCTCATAAATACATTCATTTTTCACTTTTCCATTACGCATTAACAATTAATGTTGATTTCAGCTGTGAGTATTTGGTCTCATTTGGTCTCATTTGGTTTTTCAGACTGAAATAGTGTGAGACAGTTTCATTTACGGTATTCACTCTGTTTTCATCTTTCCATTTCAAGAAATGGTCTGAGTCCTTCTCCTATAAGTATTTGGATTTCACATGCAGTAAATTTCCTAACGCTCTTTCAGCTTTGAGCTACAGGCTTGTCAATTCTTACAAAAATGCAGCGTGATTTGATTAAATAAACCACCCTAAGCAACTTCTTCAATGTTTGCGAAGCAACTGTATAGAAGCTCCCTTTTGCTCAGTTGCCGACCAGAACTTTGAGAAGAAATTCATGAAGTGAACAACGTCGTTTAAGATAGTTTTTTCGTGAAAAATAGAATCTTGTATGCACCACGAGCGTTACTATTATTTACCTGCAGGATTCTGTTTTTCATTTCTCTTTTCATATTTAGTTTTCTAGTGAATTCTGCGCCTAGGTACATAAACAATTACACTTCTTGGAAACTGCAATATTTTCCTGTTTCAGTCTTCATTCCTAATTTTTTTGTCTCCATCTCCTTCACTCCCCATCCCATATACCTGCAGGATTCTGTTTTTCATTTCTCTTTTCATATTTAGTTTTCTAGTGAATTCTGCGCCTAGGTACATAAACAATTACACTTCTTGGAAACTGCAATATTTTCCTGTTTCAGTCTTCATTCCTAATTTTTTTGTCTCCATCTCCTTCACTCCCCATCCCATATACTTGGTCATTTTTTTTTCGTTTATTACCAGCCCCATTGTCTCTGCACTTTTGATCCTTGTCACTATCGCAATGTCGTCTGCAAATTCTAGGAACTTATGTCGTTTAAGATATATTAGCCCTAACCGGTTTATATTAGCTTTTATCACAATATATTTCCATAACACAATTGAACACATTGATGATAGAGGGTCACCTTGATTCACTGCTTCCTCGAAATCAAAAATTGTTATTACTTCGTTTCCTACCCAAAAACAGCATTTTGTTTCTTCTAATGAGCTAATCATTCATTCCCAATTCTTTTAATGCGTTGTGATGTAATTTTTTTTTCGTTTATCTCTTTCTCTTTTTGTACTTTGATTATAGGAAATAAAGACTTATTATTATTATCAATATTATTATTATTATTATTATATTATTCTTCTATTTTTCGAGCACGCTAAATGATTCTGTACACTTCTTCATATATTTCGACATTGAATTACTGGAATTTGATCAAATTATAATTCGAATCGTTTTGAGGTTTTGTTTAGCTTTTGGGTAGACGTTTCGAGGTTATAATTGCAGCAGTCCAAATACACCATTACCAGATGGTACATTGATAAAAAAATCCAGGGAGTGATTCAACTGGTTCTTTAGGATGAAACTGTGGTAAAGGTATGTATGTTCCCAGTTTGAATTTAGATAATTATTCCGGATGATGAACAGATATCTATCAATCTAAGATAATAAACTTGATCAGAGCATCTACATACATAAAGTGTTATTTCTTTAATTGTACTGCATACTCACATTGCAATGCTAAAGCAGCTAATTTCACAGCTATGTCATATGGGCATTCCAATTTTCCTTCCAAAATATCCTGCTTCAGTTGCAAAAAGAACTGGTACCTAGTTAATTCTTCTCTGAGATTATTTGGTTCGGATGAGTAGAATTTTACTTTGAGCCTGAGTGTGTATGGCGGTCCAACTAAAAAGAAAAATACATATATGACAAACATACAAGACAACAACTTGATAGTCAAAATACATTCAAAGACCCTTATAACACGTATTTTAATAATTGTTCTTCTTCATAGTATTCATTAGTCTTCTAGTCTTCAAACCAGTAATTCACTCAGACGACCGGTATGATCACAAATCCTATTGTCAAAATCACCACCGCTAGTCAAAGTTATAAACCCTTTCATCAGCATCTCCGAAACATGTTCTATCTGAAAGTCCAGCAAAAAAAAACTGCAAATGTTATCAACATATTCGTATGTATACTTTATATATATATATATATATATATATATATATATATCTTTTATATCTTTGGAAACAAGCGATTTTTTCATTGATTTTCTCAAAAGATGATAAAGTAAGAAGAAGAAAAGAAGTTTCAACGAAAACTTCCCAATTGAATCTCATGCTATGAAGTGAAAAATCAGTAAACTGTTTGGTGTTCAATGAGAGAAAGATATCGATGTTGTCGCATCACAGGTTATAGCATATGAGACATCAGTATTGCTACAAACTGTAGAAAAAGTACTATCTGTAAGTTTTTCGAGGAGGTGGTTCATTATTTTTCAGCTTTTTGTGGAATTTTCTCTCCTCGTTTCTAAAAATTAAAGTAGAAGTTATTGAAAATTATTTCAATATATTTGTGCCCAAAAATGTCACTGCGCTTGAAATTAAACCTTCAGATACCTAAAAGAGAAATTCTCTATTTGTCAGTGACACCTTGTTTCTTTAAAAATTTGGAAATATAGATATATTTTTCAAGAATAAAACTTCAACTTATCTCAGTAGAAGATCGATTTTGACTCGAAAAATGAAGAACAATCATCAAAAAATTGTATTCACAGTATACTTTGTGTTTGTGGAAAATATGAAACTAGCAGGCCTCTATCAGTAAGGATAAAAGAGCATAAGAGCAATATAAAGAAAAGAAATACTGACAAATGAAAATTAGCTGAACATATCCTTACTGAAGATGGACAACATAGGCCGATTGGAGTAACATCAAGATCATAGGAAAACAAGACAACAATCTTCCTTCCTTTCGTGTTGTCAAAAGATAAAAAAAATATTCAATACTAAATAATAATTTCACACGTATTTTGAACTTTGTTTCACTACTCATCAAATTACGTTTGCTCTATGAGTGATGACTGAACGAACCCAGAAGTTTACGAAAAGACAACGTATACATATTCAGATTGTGATTGCGAGCATCGAGATGAATTATTGAGTTTTATGAAGATAAAGAATCTGTTTTAAATGAGTTTATTCACTTACTTTTTATTTGTTTTTTAACTGATTTCGTCGGATCCAACCAATGTTTCACATGATTAGCATCAGTGAACTGCAGACCAAAGTAATCCTTTTCGATGAGATCTAGTGAATAAAAAACTTGTTCATAGAGATCTCGGGCTTTTGCTTTCTTCTGAAAAATTAGGGAACAAATTTTTTTATCAATATTTTCTAAACCTGGTACAAGTACTAAATTGAAAATGTTCATTAACTATGCTGAACACTGAGGGGCGTGGAAAATTGGAATTAGCCTTAGAAAAATTGAAATCAACCATTTCTTAAGATTTGAATATCAAAAGAAGTCTTTCACTAAGAAAATGATTTCTAGTTCACTTCGATAGTTTCCTCTTATATACAGGATGACCCATTTGTTTTAGGGTCACCTTAAAAAATCTCATTGATTGTGCGATTTCGACCGGATTTGTTCTGAAATGTATACTTTGAAGAACTTGATATGGCAAAGGTGTCACATTCTAACAAAATCCAAGGTCTACTATGTCTATTTTCAGGAGTAAAATTTTAGCATGTCACAGCAATTTTTAAAAAATATATGTGCGCTATCGAATTCATCACCTCTCAAAACGGGCCTACACCAAATGTTATCGAACACGTTCATAATTCATAATTTCCTTCCGAAATTCCTTACAAAGTGAGTCAAAAACAAATGGGTTACACTGTATAACTTGGATAATTTTTGATATGTGATGGTTCTATTCATTTGATAATAACTATTTTCACTATACTGGGGTGGCTCTACGGGAACTGCATCGATCAATATGGTTGGGATATAGTATGACACCAAGTGAATATCTTTTGAACGGAAAGAACGACATTTATGAAGATTTGAAGGTAAGTGCAATGGAAAAAATGCATCTGATGTATATTTTTTTGTTAATAATATACTTCCGGTTCAACCGGAAATGCCTCCAACTTCTTTAATTCAAATATCTAATTTCATATAAAATATATATTTTTACAGATTTTGAAAGAGCTTGTTATTTTGAATTCATACATACTCAGTTTAGTGTGAAAAAAAATTGTAAAAACGAGGAATAACTCACTCTTAGTTGTGCAATAGGTGTACAATTCATTATTTTAGGATATTGAGAAACAAAATTACTTCAAATGTTCAATATGCTCGCCGTTTACTTGCTACAATATGCCATCCTATCAACAAATTCTTGAGTCACTCTTTCCAAGACTTCATCAATAATTCTTTGTCTCAATTCCTGTTCGTTGGTCGTCCAACGTAAACACGTTATTTTAGATAACCCCAAAGAAACAAATCTAACGGGCTAAGATACGGAGAACGAGCAGCCCACTCTATGAATTCTCTACGTCCAATCCATCCAATCCGTCTATCATAGTTTGGAGGTGCTCCATCTTGTTGAAACCAAACATTTTGTGGTAATTGTCCATTCTGTTGAAGTGCAGGAATAATTTCGTTCTTTAGTAGATCCAAATACTTGCCACCATTCAAGTTTCCGTCGATATAAAATGGGCCTATAAGCCTATTTTCGACAATCCCCATCCAAACATTCAACTTCTGTGGATGCTGGGTATGTGCCTCATGAATCCAATGAGGATTCTCATGTGAACAATACCTTGAGTTATGGCGATTAACTGTTCCATTTAAATAAAAAGTTACCTCATCGGAAAAAACTATGTTAGAAGCAAAATTTTCGTCGACATTACAGATGTCTACTAGCCGTTTGCAAAATTCCAGCCGTCGGTCAAAATCATCGTCTGACAATTCTTGAACCAACTGTACCTTATACGGATGATATTTTTCACATTTTAATATAATAATAACGTCGACTGATACCATGGTTCCACCACTAAATTTGTGGTGTATTGAACAAATACAAATAATAATATGGTTTTCCAACCTTACAATAAGAATGTTACAATCAGACTAAATCTTCCTCGCATCTCCCAGTGAAACAGGAATAAAGCATCGTCAGCGTTATCTCCGTGTAAAACAGCAAGGTTGCATTTGATACCAACATAATTCCTCTCCTCGAAGATGGAAAACTATTTTCCATCAGGAAAGATGGTTTTCCTTTCCAAAGGGATTGGTTTGTCTGATGATCCGGGTTGACTATCTCGTAAGTGGCCTGATGGTCTTCTTCTTCTTTCCTATATCAAGTGCTTGTACTTGACTATCAAAAATATACAGACAAGTACTATAATGATTAAATACAGAGGGATTGTCCAGGCATGAACCGTTGTCGTGTGCTTGGTCGCCTCAAGGGGTGTGATCCTTTTTGATTCTTCGTCATTTAGTTTGTCGAGAGGGATGTCTTGAAGTTTCAGGGGTTGCATTGACTTGGTTTCCGCATTTTTTGGCAGGATTAAATCCGGCAGTAGCAAGGGTTGTTGTTGCACTTTGTTTGCATCGTTCAAGTAGGTGCCTGTTGGAGTTCTGAATAGACATCCTGGGGGCAGTGATAGCAGATATGTCCCTGTTAGGGTTGTCATATCAGTGGTTTGACAAACTGTTTGGATTCGGGTTGAATTCTTGAATATTCCGATGTAGTGGGCTTCGTTGACTTGCTCAATGATATCCTTTTCGATTTGGATTGGAATTCGTGTACATCCGGAAGGGACCCCTCCTTGTTCAATATTTGGAATATACAATCCGACTTGGTGGTTCCAAGAAGTTAGTCGTTGGATTGGCAGTGGTAGGTTTCATGGAGATTCACACATGGCATAGAGGTATATTGCAAATATATTTCATTCATGGTCACGTAAGGTGCAGGTGGGATTAGGATATTTTGATCAGAAGTTGGAATCGAATATAGATGATAGTGGGTATACAATTCGGGAAATACAAGAGGAAACTTAATCACAAATACTATTTTGCTTCCTTTCTGATAGGTGCCTCTAGTATATCATAATATTTATGGGTGTTGATAGAATCTGTACCAAATATTAAATTTTCAAACATGTATTGATTTACCGAAGTTTTAACTAATACTTCCAATTCATCAATATTGATAATACTTGGATGAGCTATATTTATTTTTTACAGCTGAATATTTTTGTTTACTAAAAATTATCGGACTTGCTCTGCCAATACAGAAGCCGAATTAACCCACACGTGACCAACCAACCTCGTTTTTCAGCGATAATTTTTTGACTTCGTGTCTGGTCAAGATTGCGTTGGTCAAATCACTTTATTTATTGACATAATTCGCAGGTTACTGTGACAAATTGTGTCAAATTGAGAATATTCTTGTTGGAAGATTATTGAAAAAGAATAATACCTACCTAAATACCTATTTATATGATGAATCAAGGAAAACGGTTCGGGTATGATTCTCTAAAAGGGATTAGAGAAACCATTCCTACACCGCAGAATACTATCAAAACACGCGCATCAATATGGCACCAGTTTATGGACTTCTGTAAGTTGAGAAATTATGAGTTTGTTTCAACATCTCCAGTCAACCAAATCAGCACAATTTTGGAAGACTGGGCCTTCAATATGAGAAAAAAGAATGGCGAAGATTACATGGAAAGTTGTGTTAAGGCTTTGTGGAACACCACCGCAAAATTAGTTCAAGAGAAGTACTACAACGAATTCAGCATTTCATTCGACCCATTTTCCGATATGGACTTTCTCAAAGCAAGAAATGCGCGAGACGCTAAAAGGAAACTTTTACGAAACAATCCTACTAAAAGAAAACAAAGTGCCAAAGCTTTGACAATAAAGGAAGATCAAGATATGGCCTCTGCGTGGGATGAAGATAATCCAGATGGATTACAAAGAAAGGTACGTTCCTATGAGATACCTAATGATTGGGATATTTTGTATTTGGGGACGGTCAGACAATACATCAATTCAGATTCTTTACCGAAATAATATCTTTCGATTACCGGTTATATTATAACAGTGGCCAACGACAAGTGAAGTAGCTTAGTTGGTAAGGTCGTCGGCTGCTAAATACGAAGTTCGTGGGTTCAAACCCGTCGGGCAGAATTTTTTTTTTTTAATTATACGTCACATAATATTGAAGATTAAATCTTCTCATGGTCAATTTATTTTATTCGAATTGGATACCAGTTCATGTATACAAAGTCTTCATAGTAGTTTACTATTTCTAATTCCATGAAGTAAGGGTTCGATAATCCGTTGTTGACGGCATCGATGAGTTGTGTATATTGATTGGAAATAGTCTGTAATTCGTCATGTAAGTTACAATTTGATTCTTCATTAGATCAGCGATATCTTAAGCCACCGCCGTTACGGTTCCCAAGAGTTTTCATGGGAACGACCTGCAATATGCTGGATTTGCTTACTTCACTAGATACTTTTATAACATTTTCATTTCAGCCTGACTTCATAATTCTAACTATACACTTGGTACTAATAATTCTGATATTGTAAAACTCGAATTGAATAAATCTTTTTAAAAATAATCTTCTCGAGAAGAAAGATTTAACTTGTATTGGTTTCAAGTCAAAGTAGTGGATGAAGGTATGGTATTTTTCTCTAACTCTAGTGGCTCCTAACTTAAAAGGTAATATGCCGGGATTTTTATTCAGGGGAAGTATTTGAACTGGCTCAGGGTCGTCGACAGGACGGATCTTAAACAATGGACGTTTTATATTTGATTTGTGTACCCTTTTGTTGTCAGAAGTTTTAATTTTGTTATTTTCGTCTAAGGTTGTTCTAACTATTTTTAACCTAGGGATACTTTTGTTGTGAGGGCTAGTTTCTTTATAGGCAGTATCACCGGGATGGTATGTTATGGGTTTTTCGCGATTTTCGTTTCTTTTGCCAATATTTTTCTCCTTTTGTTCGATCAATCTTTGGTTCAGGGCTTTGTACATTTCTTTCGTCTTTATGATTGGAAACATATGCACTTTGAATGCGATATTTTAGATCGATATTGAATGGATCTGAATTGGAAATATGACCTGTGATAACATCGATTGGTTTCATCTGCGTGGCTGAATGAATTGAATGATAATATCCTAAAATGGCATATGTCAACAATTTTATAACGCCTTGTTCATTGCTTGAGGAGCTTTGAAGTAGTCTTACATGTTCTGCGATAGTTGATATTAATATAGTTGATATTATAGAATTAGATTCGTGATGATCAGGAGTTCCGAAATGTACCTCAATTTTACTTGAAATTCGTTTCGAAATTCTGAACTGCTATCTGAAATTATAGATTTTGGAATACCATGATGTCCGGAGAATGTAATTAGTTTATTCGCTATTTCGATTCCACTTTTGTGAGAAAGTGGGTACGCTTGAGTGTATTTCGAAAATGCATCTACTACGGTCAAAAACTTTCGATTACGGATTTGGTAAATATTATTGTGAACAAGTTCGAAAGATCGACTGGCTGTTTGGTGGATTTCTGTCGTATTTATTAATGTGGCATATTTCGCAGTCATTGATGTATAATCGGGTATCGATTCCTAACTTAGGCCAATAATAGTTTTCTCTAATTCGTTTTTATGTTTCTATAATACCGCGGTGGTTGGTTTTACCTTCGTGGTATTGTCACAGTTTGTTTTTGGTCTTCTATTTTAATAACGTCTTTTAGGATATTTTACAGCAGATAAATTTGTACAAAGAGGCTTCAAAAGTTTCCTGAACGATTTGACAAAATTGGGGAACAATTGATTCATCTTCAAAATACAGGGCATGTTTGAATTTTGGATCGTCTTTGACGAATTTTTTTTTATGTTTTCATCAAGATTGTCAAGACCTAATTGGGCAATGATACGTTCCCTCGTAGGAAATATTTGTTTCGTCTTAGGTGAACCTGGTGAGTGGAACACGGTGGTAATTTTAACTTGGTTGTCGAAGTTATTCAGGGGATGCTCTGATATAGGTATCGTCAGGACAGGATTTTCATTACTTGTGTGGACTGTGTTTGTATTGTCGAAGTCTTGGATGTCGGGTGTTTCGTTAACTTGGCCCAGAATTGATTCTATTTCTTCGTCTCATCGATTCGGGTCTCTATTTCTACTACAAAGGTCAATGTATTCTTGAAGTTCTTTGTCGACGGTGTCGTTTGTTTCGTTAGCGTGAATTTCAACTCGCGATAGGGCGTCGGCGTTGGTATTTAATTTTCCACGTTTGTAGATAATGTCTCATTGCCATCAAGTTCTGAATCAATGTATTGAGATCTCTCTGATCTCCAAAATTTTGAATTAATGTTGATTCGATTTCTCTTTAATTCGAAGCATTATAAATATTCGAGAGCAGAACCTTTTTCTTTCGAAAATATGGTATTGATAATCAACACATTCCGAGAGCATGTGAAATTATTTGTATCGTAGTAGGTTGAAATTATTTGAGAGACTATTTTATTGAATCTAGCCAGTCCGGTTGGGTTCCCATCGTATTCAGGGGTGGTTTTCAATCGGAACTTACTACTGGAATTGGATGGTTCAGTGACATCCTAAATGTTTCTTATTTCGTTATTACCTTAATTACTTTAGTTACTTTAGAGTTAATTTATATTTTATACATATATCGATAGGTTCGATATTCGAATCGGGACAATTGGGAAATGATACTCTGGGGTACAGAGAAGTCTGACTGAATGAATATGTACTCACAATAATACCAATAAAACCATTATCTGTGATGACTGGCTGGCTGGATAGCTCCTTCGGGGCCACTTCTTCTTCTTAACTATGAACCACTGGATTCTCGATGGAACGCTGATTCGCAATTCCGAATTGACAGTAGATACTGCAGAAGTGATTTTCGATAAATGCACGACTTTCGGAACACTACCGACTGCGCCAATTATATTTCTCGATACTCAAAGATCGTCTTCAAAAAGATTATTTATTGAAAAAATGCAAATAATAACATGGTTGTCCAACCTTACAATAAGAATGTTACAATCAGACTCAATCTTCTTCGCATTACCCACTGAAACTGGAATAAAGCATCGTCAGCGTTATCTCCGTGTAAAACAGCAAGGTTGCATTTGATAACAACATAATTCGCTGTAGTGAATTTTTCAGTTTTATCTATGTTTCTTTAACGTTTCGGTTAGTAATAAATATTTCATTGGTTGCATAGGCATCGTATCTACGTGTGTATACTAAATAACATCGACGCTATTGACATTTCTACTCTAACCTGAAATCACATATTTATGGTTTGATATTTCGTGGCCCCATTTTTGATATTTTTTTACTACTTCATTATTTCACAATCAATAATGAATGGTAGGAATATTATGCTAATGGGAATGATGTTGTTGATGGCAAGCACTGCGGTTGTTACTTTAATATATAAAAAGCGAAATAAGCATTTCAAAGTTCGTCCCATGAATAGAGACAAAAAATGAAAATTTGTTGGTATATTCAAAAACGCATAATAGGGATAACACATGATAACATCAACAGTCATTGTAAGAAAAGACATGATTTTATTGATTCATTCCTATTTCTTATTGCATTTCAGTCTGTATAAACCTAGTTTGTATTTCTTAATAATTATAATCGTTTTATTTCATTTTAATTGCTGAATGAACTCATCTTTAAGTAGCGGAAAAACAATATCATATGTATGCTTCATATCATTTTGTTTTTTAAAAAAACTCCACTTTTTTCACTTGTTTACGATTATTTTCTATTATTCTTGTTATTTGTTCAATATTTAATATTCAAAATTATAAAATAATGTATGAATGCTTATATCGAGCGTCTGACTAAGTTGTTTACATAAATCCTATTCATACTGAATTGGTGAGTAAACAAAGTTGTTTTGGATGCTTTTAGAAATGATGATGTTATGCTGATTCAGGCAGCGAGTTACATACCACATTCACAGGAAACCCATGGGAAACATTCTCCATCATCAATTCCGCAACTCAGCACCTTGCGTTCCCACGAGATGGGAGATGGATTCCAGGAATTGAGTCAGCGTTCTTATTTCACATTTTGATAATTCATTTTTTCATGTAGTCTAGACAGAATATTCGTACTGCTAACATCGATTTCACTTATATACCGTAGTTTCGAAAAATAATTGTTTTTTTAAAAACTCAAAATCGTAGACGAGTTATAAAAGTGGCGCAGTCGGTAGGATTCTCTCAAAGAATATATCGCAAATACCTTTTTCTATTTTCATAGTTGAGTAACAATCGGAAAGTTCCTACGTGTCCGTCCGTTCGATCGCCGAAAAGTGGATACCAAAGGACAGTACAGTTACTAAGGATACCAAGGATCGAGAAGCAAGAAATTCGGCTACCCAGAAGTTCGATGAAGACGATACTCTTGCTGTAAGTCTTTTTTTGTTTAATGTCAGACTCCTCTAGTGATTCTCCTTTCCCAAGTAATAGTGAAGATCCCCTAGAGTCACTCACGAATACGCCTAATAGCATTACATTGGAAACTGATAATTCACTCATATGTTATACCATCGTATCATCATGTCATCTTGGTGTACAGTTACCTTACTCGAACAGAAACTATGCGATGACTACGAGAAGGTGTCGTCTTCAATGAATTCCGTGAACTGCATTATGGTTTATAATTTCATGTTTCTTTTCTTTTTTGATATACAGTTAGTCAAGATATAACCTGCTTGTCAGAGAGTTGAATATATTTTTATACAATAAATTACCAATCGAACCTTCACCCTGTGCATCATATAGGTTACTTGGCGCAGTCGGTAGGATATTCAGAATTGTTTCGTATCGAACGGACAATTTTCGTGTCAACGATCGACTGAATATCGAACAATTTGGTGAAAAACTGTTAGTGGATATTTGAAGCGGAGTGGTTCCTCAAACTTCAGGAAGCCCAATCTATCGCAGATCCGTAAAGAAGCCAGTCAGCAGCGGCCCACCGAGATTTGGAACGAAATAGTTCATTTCTGCGAGGAGAACGACCCTGGGGAAGACAAAATCGCCGATCCAGACGTAATCCTCAAAGATGATGCACACAGAATCTTCGCTTATTTAATGTAGGTACAATTCAATGGTTGACAATTTCGATAACTTGACTCAAGCTCTTAACAATTTAGCTATAATTGAAGAAGAAGAACCTTCAGCTGACTCTCAAACTCCTTATACTAATTCAACTCCTACTATAGATCACCGAATAGAAGCTATTATGATGCAAACATTCAAACCAGAATATCTGAATTGCGTCCCGACTTTTGATGGCAATCCGAATGATTTGAATAGATATATTTCTATTTGTGATAGTTTAATACAAAATTTTTATGACACAGCTAACCCCGATAATTTTCAGAATACCTATTTGTTGAACTCTTTGATTTCAAAATTGATAGGAAATGCTAAGTTGGTCATTAATATTCAGAATGTTTCTTCTTGGGAAGATTTTAAAACTACCCTCGTTAGGAATTTTGCTGACCAAAGGGACGAATCATGTCTCAATAGAGATTTAGTGATGATGAGGCAAATGCAAAACGAAAAACTGCAACAATTTTATGATAGATGTTTGAACGTTCTCAATTTATTGTGTAGTTACATAGAACTCCATGAAACAGATGCTCCTAAAGATACAAAAAAAATTCTATACAATAATTTGGCATTGAAAACTTTCCTATCAGGTCTTATAGAACCATTAGGCACTACAATGCGATGCATGCGACCTACCTCTTTGAATGAGGCACTGCAACTTGTAATTCAAGAAGATAACGTTCACTATTTTCAAAATTCAACACAAAAAAATATTTTCAGACCTCAAAATCATCCAAGACCATTGATGACACAACAAAATAGGTTTCATACTCATAATTCTACACCATTCAATGGTTATACATAGCTTCTCTTCTCTACCAACCCCAATTCATACAAGAACGAACATTCAGCCGCAAAGTTTTATCACGAATTCCGATGTTGTAAGGCAAACCCAGCAAAAACATAACGTTTTCGAACCAAACCAGTACAAAAATTTTCAAAACCCTACACCGATGAGTACATCGACAAGACATACATCATTTCCTCAGCCAATGAGCGTTTCTACAAGGAACACAACTAATTTTGAATCTCCTTCAACATCTAGACAACCTCAAACACATTTCAACTCAGAACATTTATATAATACTGAAATCAATCAATCAATGAAACTAATGACATATGTATAAATCATGAAGAGTATCAGTACGATAATCAATTTCCTGAATTGCTTTATCAAAACCAAAATTATCATGCAAATCACCCTAATTTTAACAATACTGAAGAAGAAAATTTTCAAAATCAGCCTCAGTCAGACGACCAACCGTAACGCCGCAGGTAATACTATTTAATAGCGTGAATACAAGTGAATTGCCCTATATTATAGTTCCAGAATATAAGTTGAAATTTTTGATTGATTCTGGATCAACAAAATCATTCATCGATCCTAATTTAGCTCACAGATTATTTCCAACAACAATCAGAAGTGATCCATTTATAGTTTCTACCGTTTTTCAAAAATCTGCACATAAACAGAGTGTTATGATTCCGTGTTCAAAAATATCTCAATTGCCAGAAAAAAAATTCCTGAAAATTATGCAAGCAACCCTGTGTTTTGATAAGGGAATATTGACGACACCATATACAAGAATTGAATTATTATATTATATTGCAAAAAGCGAACTTAATTCAATTCACCTGAGACCTCGATCAGAACAAGTGATCAAAATCAAAACTTCAATTGCTGATGGTGAAATAATAATTCCTCATCAGAAATTTCAGAATTGCGAAATCCCAGAATGTCTGACGATTGCAAAAAATGGTATAGCGTTAACAACCATTCTGAATAATACGACAAATCAAGTTCTCATAGATCTCTCGGAACCCATTTCAGTAGAAAATTTCGACAGAAGCAAATTCAAGCAATAAATTTCAACAATTTTGATGATATACCAAAACAAAATTTAGATATTTCCAAAATTCGAACAGGCCATTTAAATAACGAGGAACAGGCATAGATAATTAGGCTCTGCAAAGAATTTTCAGATATATTTTATCACGAGGATACACCTTTAACTTTTTCAAGTAAAATCAAACATAGTATCAATACTTCTGACGAAATTCCAGTATATTCAAAATCTTACAGGTACCCTTTCATTCACAAAAAAGAAGTTGAAAGACAAATAAAAAAAATGCTGGACCAAAAAATCATTAGACCAAGTCATTCACCCTGGTCATCTCCAATTTGGGTCGTACCCAAAAAACCTGATTCTTCAGGAGAACAAAAATGGAGAGTTGTTGTGGATTATAGGAAGTTGAATGAAAAAACCATCAACGATCGATACCCCTTGCCAAATATAACAGATTTACTCGACAAATTAGGTAAATGTCAATATTTTACGACACTGGATTTGGCAAGTGGATTTCATCAGGTCGAAATGAATGAAAATGACATCGAAAAGACAGCATTCAACACTGAAAACGGGCATTTCGAGTATTTACGGATGCCATTTGGAGTCAAAAATGGTCCCGCAACGTTTCAGAGAATAATGGATAGCATCCTCAGAGGTATACAAAATGAAAAATGTTTGGTTTACCTCGATGATATTATAATATTTTCGACTTCTTTGCAAGAACACTTGGAACGACTCAAATCAGTATTTCTCAGACTCAGGGAATCTAACTTCAAAATACAGTTAGACAAATCGGAATTTTTGTGTAAAGAAGTAGCATATTTAGGCCATATTGTTACTCCGCAGGGTGTTAAGCCAAACCCTGTTGAAATCAAAGCGATAAAAAATTACCCTCTGCCGAAAACTACTAAAGAAATAAAAGGTTTCTTGGGCTTGCTAGGATATTACCGTAAATTCATTAATAATTTTTCCAATTTAACAAAACCACTCACTAGATGTCTCAAAAAGGGATCGAAAATCAAGCATGATGATGAATTTTTATCCTGCTTTGAAACATGTAGGAATCTTCTTTTGAACGAATCAATATTACAGTTTCCTGATTTCACAAAAATATTCAATTTGACTACTGATGCCAGCAATGTAGTCCTTGGAGCCATTCTATCACAAGGTTCCATTGGAAGTGACTTACCCGTTGCCTATGCTTCGCGCACACTCAATGATTCGGAAAGAAATTATTCGGTTATTGAAAAAGAACTATTAGCTATCGTATGGGCAACGAAATATTTCCGACCATACCTGTATGGACGTAAATTTAATATAATAACCGACCATAAACCACTTCAGTGGCTTTTTTCAATGAAGGACCCAAATTCAAAATTACTTCGATGGCGAATCAAATTGGACGAATATGATTACAATATCATTTACAAGAAAGGCAAACTCAACACTAATGTGGATGCCCTATCTCGTGTCGAAATTCATACAAAAATCGCCATAGAATCGAATGAAATAACTCAGGACGTAGACATTGACAAAATTTCGACTCTTGCACAACCTGACGAAGAAATTCATGACACTAACGAAAACGATTCACCCAACCAACAAAATATTACAGATCTCACTATGCATTCTAATTCTGAACAAAATCCAATCGTGGGAATTCCTATAACGGAATCACCAATAAATCTAGGCCAAAATCAAATAATAATATCTTCAGTTTTACACAGTCCTGCCAAACCAAAACTAACTATACATTCGAGAAAAAAAGAGAATATCAATCCAAATTTCACTGAATAATTCTGCGGATGACATTGTTAAATTTATAAAAGATTATGTTCTTTCCGGTCAGCAGTACCACCTTTTTTTTGAGGATCCTGGTATCTACGAGAAATTTTCAGTGGTAGTACAAAAATACTTCAAGTGGCCTTCAGTCAAACTCAAACGATGCCAAACAAAATTAATTGACGTGACAAACAAAGATGATATTCCGGAAATCATAAGAAATTATTATGAAGGTAAATCGAACCATCGTGGTATCGATGAAACAGAACAAAGAATAAAATCAAAATAATACTGGCCCTATGTGAGAAGTTCAATGCAGACCTACATCAATGAATGTGGAATATGCCAACAAAGCAAGTATGAAAGAAACCCGATACGGATGAAAATGAATGTGACGACTACAGCAACTTGTCCTTTCGAAATAATTCATATTGATACATTTACGTTTGAACAATCCAAATTTCTTACAATCATTGATAGTTTTTCTAAATATGCTCAAGCATATTCACTAAAATCTCTATGTGCTACTGAAATTGTTGAAAATCTTCTCATGTTTTTCTCTCACCATGGAGTCCCTTTGAAAATAACTTCGGACAATGGAACAGAATTCAAAAATTCGGTAGTTTTAGAACTCTTTAAACTATATAAAATCGATGTTCACTTTTGTTCACCAAATCACCCACAATCGAACGGAATGATCGAAAGGATTCATTCAACTTTGTCAGAACATATTCGTTTACTCAACACCAGAGGATTTCAAAAAACTCCGATAAAAATGAAAATCATTTATGCGGTACTTGCATATAATCACTCATTACACTCATCCACTAAATTAAAACCTATTGATATTGTTGGAGGGCATATAAAAAATGAAAATCCATTCAATATGAATATTGACCAGATTATTGTTAATGATTACATTGTCAATCATAGAGAGAAATCAAAATTACTGTTTGCAGAAATCAATAAAAAATTAATCAAGAATAAGGAGAAACTCATTGAAAACATCAATCGGAATCGGGATAGTCCAAATATTTTCCAACCTGACCAGAATGTTTTTGTAAAAAATCAAATCCGACAAAAAAACGCCAATAAGTTCAAGAAGGCAACTCAAATTGACACAGTTAATGAAAACCAAAAAAACGTTTCTACCCCATTGCAAGGAAAAATTCATATGAATAACCTGAGAAGACCGCTCAAGAAAACTTATTCGTTCAGTAATTAGGAAATATTATTCCAGATTTCCTGTCGTGCTCGGACTTCAGGAAAAGATCACACTTCAAAGTCTTCAGAATAATCAAGGACTCATCCCTCTGGAAATTGGATCCGCAAAAATTGAAGAATATAGCCACACTCTTTTACACTACTACGACTTGAATATGATCATTATTGAACTCAACAAATTGCATACACAATCCGAAACACTGTTGAGCCATGTACTGAAGAATCCCCACTATACAGACGATACTTCAAATTATGCAAAAATATTGAAATTCTTAAAGAAAAAGCCGAAATCAAATCATTAGAGATATTGCCACATCCGCAAAGAATAAAAAGAGGACTCATCAATGGTTTAGGCTCTTTTTTCAAATCAATTTCTGGAAATTTAGATGCATCTGACGGAGAACGATATGAAGCATTGATCAATAACCTCCAATTGAATGAAGAAAAATTAGCATCAAATATAAAAATTCAAAATACATTATCAATTCAATTAATAACGATATTCAATTCGACCGTTCAGCAAATAGGACATAATGAAAAAATGTTGGAGTCCAAGATCAATCAAATTGCATCAATTGTAGAGGGTAGCGTATTCAGAGAAAATTCAATGTTTATTAAAGATATCATGAACCAACTCATCAATATGTATGAAATAACAAATTCGATATTACAGGATATCGAAAATTCAATTGCATTTGCAAAGCTTGGAACAATGCATCCGAGTATCATGAAAACTTTGAAAATTTTGAAAAAAGAACAATTGCCTCTGGAAATCACTTTTGAAAATACACTCCTACTCGAAAATCTAGTAAAAGTCAATTGTTTCATTTTGAATAACAGAATCACTTACATCCTTGAGATTCCTATAATGCACCCTTTCAATTTCGATATTTACCATCTTTATCCTATTCCCATAAGATCGATGAGTCAGTTTAAGGTTATTATTCCACGAAATAAATTTTTACTCAAAAATGAATAATTGTACTATGCATTCATGAGCGAAGCCTGTATCAGTATCGGATCACAAATTTATATTTGCGAATCAGTTGAACTTCTAGAAATCAACGATGATAGCCCTTGTGAAATACAGCTGTTAAACCTGAAGAACACCTCCGTTTGTCAATAAGCTTAAATCAAGGTGACAAAGCCAATATGAAATTGAAGTGTCATCAACAAGAAATGAAAAAACTTTCTGGCACATTCCTAGTTGAAATTCAAAGCGACTGCCAGCTAATCACCGATAAGGAATCAATCATCAATAGGAAAGCAACTGCGTACATCAGCAAACCTGTATTGTTTCCCGACCTCGACGGCTCTATCGAATCCACTCCTTCGTTGAACCTAGGCGTAAGGCTGGACGACATGAAACTTGATGATCTGCACATGCTGAAAAAACAAATTCTCGACAACCAACCGAATTTATCCATCGACAAGATATCACATATCCCAAGTATGTGGACCTTTTTCTATAGAAAACTACTGAAACGACGACTGCCCACAGTACAAGATGAAAATCATCAAGCTACGATAGAACTTTCAGCGGTTCAACTACCTCGCTGACGCTGCATAGTTGAATCTTTGGGGGGAAGGTGTTATACCATCGTATCATCATGTCATCTTGGTGTACAGTTACTTTACTCGAACAGAAACTATGCGATGACTACGAGAAGGTGTCGTCTTCAATGAATTCCGTGAACTGCATTATGGTTTATAATTTCATGTTTCTTTTCTTTTTTGATATACAGTTAGAGAGTCAGAGAGTTGAATATATTTTTATACAATAAATTACCAAACGAACCTTCACCTTGTGCATCATATAAGTTATTTCATACAAAACAGTTCTACAATCAATACAATGTCGATTTCAAATTTCACTAAGGTTCATGCCGAAATTTGAAGCTCTCGACTCCAAACGCTTGCATCCCGATTAAATATTTCGATGCAAATCCATCAATTTTATTTCAAATTTCTAGCCGGAAATACAGTGACAAAAATCAAAATTCCTGTTACAACTCAATTAGGCAAAATCATCATTCCTCAACAAATCATTCAAAATTATGTAATCCCAGAAACCTTGTAAATAACAACGAAAGGTTGGGCTTCCGTAGAAGTACATAACAACTCCAAAGATGATATGAATTTCACGATTCTGCATCCGATAAAATCTTTTCCAGTCCATCAAAATATAATACGGCCAAGCAATTCGCCATGGTCTTCTCCGATCTAGGTTGTACCGCTTCCGGCAAAAAGAAGTGACGTATCGTGGTAGATTACAGGAAAATTAACGAAAAAACTATTGGCGATCGATACCGGATATCCAATATTACTGACGTTTTAGACAAACTCGGCAAGTGTTACTGTTTTTCCACCTTAGATTTGGCTAGCGGTTTTCACCAAATTGAAATGACCCCCGAAGACGGCTTTCAATGTCGGAAACGGACATTATGAATATCTAAGATATGCCGTTTGGCCTAAAAAATGCTCCTGCGACTTTTCATAGAGTAATGGACAATATTTTGAGAGGCATCCAGAATGAAATATGTCTCGTCTATCTCGATGACGTAATGATATATTCAGCCTCTCTTCAAGAGCACATTGTAAATCTGAAAAAAGTATTCAACCGTCTACGCGAAACCAACTTACAACAACAATATTCAATTGGACAAGTCGGAATATTTGAAAAAAGAAAAAGAAAACCGCCTATTTAGATCACGTGATAACCACGGAAGGTATTAAAGCCAACCCAGACAAAATCACCGCAATAAAAAAATTTCCAACTCTTAAAACTACGAAAGAAATAAAGGAAGGTATTAAAGCCAACCCAGACAAAATCACCGCAATAAAAAAAATTCCAACTACGAAAGAAATAAAAAGCTTTCTAGGTCTCTTAAAGCCAACCCAGACAAAATCACCGCAATAAAAAAATTTCCAACTCTTAAAACTACGAAAGAAATAAAAAGCTTTCTAGGTCTCTTGGGGTACTACCGCAAATTCATTCCGGACCTCTCGAAAATCCCGAAACCCCTCACATCTCGCTTCCAAAAATTGCAAAAATTGACCTAAGCCCAGACTATATGCAATGTTTTTTAACGTGCAAAGAACTCTTGACAAATAACCCAATTCTCCAGTACTCTGATTTCTCTTAAACATTTAACCTTTGTACTGATGCGAGTCAATATGCACTTGGAGACGTCCTGTCACAAGGACCGGTTGGTCATGATAAACCAGTGGCTTATGCATCTAGGACACTCAATCAAACAGAGCAGAATTATAGCACAATTGAGAGAGAACTTCTCGCGATTGTGTGTGCCACAAAGTATTTCCGTCCGCACTATATGGCCGGAAATTCACAATATTTTGTGATCACAAACCGCTTCATTGGCTATTCTTCATAAGTGAGTGCAAGACTCACCAGATGTAGACTCAAACTTGATGAGTTCGATTTTACCATACAATACAAAATGGGATCATTAAACTCAAATGCCGATACCCTGTCACGTATTAAAATCAATGAAATCAACACTAATGACATATTCTCCTATATGGAAGATATTAACAAGACAATTTCTTCAAATAATCCATCAACATCGCGCAATAATACAGTAAACGATTATGGGAACAATATCGAAAATGATACCGAATCTATAGCCGACAAAATTGATGAAAGCTCAGCTTGTATGACGTCAACCTCATCACTAACGACATGAACGATGAAGACGATAATGAAACCACACACACAAGTAAAACCCAATACTCGAAGTTCCCATTTCTGAAACCGCAATCAATAATTTCAAAAATCAAATATTCCTTAGAGTCGTTTTATATTCCCCAGAAGTCCCAAAAATGAAACGATTATTTCAAAATAAAACAAGAACAATAATACAAATTTCTAAACAAAATTTTGAAGAAGATGTGATAAAAACAATCACTACGACTGATAAAACTTTCGCGATACATTTTTGACAACAAGGAACTGACCCCCAAACTCTGTCAAATACTGAAAGACACGTTCAAAAACTCCGCGTTCAAACTAGTCTTATGTAAAAATGTTCTAGAAGACGTTTTCTCATCGGATTCTCGTGATGAAACTGTGAAATTATGCCACTAGGGTAAAACCAACCACCGTGTAATTATCGAAACTGAAACTCAAATAAAAAGATGATATCATTGGCCCAACATCAGAGTACCGTTACAAAATATATCAATAACTGCGAATTGTGCCAAACAATGAAATATGACAGAAACCCCCTTTGATTGTGAATACATCTCCGTGAACAATTTCGAATGGTTTGTTTGGTGTCGGGGTGAGTTCATATTTCTGTTTTGAGGCCAAAGCATTCATAACAGGATAATGGCTATGATGGCTGCTACGGAGAAGACGTGCGAACAAGTCGCTCCGTTGAAAACGTGCAAAAAGTGTAAAAATGTAGCTTTAACTGGCAAACAGTGTATTCAATGTGATAAAGTAATGCATAACAGTTGTGCCAAGTTACTAAAAAATGTGATCTATACCAGTGGAGACCAAATAATATGCTGTGAAACCCGAAGTGAACTAAAAGTGCGGGAAGCTGACGGTGAAGAACTCTTCTATATCGCTACAGATGATCCAACATCTCCTGATAATGTGGTGAGCATTAACATTTTCAATTATTTGATCAAACAAAAAGACATAATAATTGAAAAACTCAGAGATAAAATCAATTTGCTGTATAAACAAACCGAATTGATATCGGAAAATAACCAGATAAAAAAGTCGTCTACAATCCAAACTGATAAGAATAAGGAATCGAATATTCCGAACTATGAAAAAAGAGACAAAATAGAAAAAGCCGAGGAGAAAGGCAAAAACATAGAATCCGATGAAAAGCTGCGAAACACTAGACCAGGGAATTCCGAAGCAATTAAAAAATCTAACGTAGCCTTCGGATTATTGAAAGAAGAGACACAAATAAAAATGAATGAAATCATAAACTTGGACACAGGCGAGCAGACCGAACAAGGCTCTGGCACAATTTCTACAGAAGAGTGGAAAAAAGTAGAGAGAAAACAAAACCGCAGGAAAAATATAGTTATTGGTAAAGATAAATCTGATGATATTTTAGGGGTTCCCAGGTACATTGACTTACATGTATGCAGAGTTAGTCCACGAACCACGAAGGAAACTCTGAAGTTAAATGTGAAGCTCTGAATTCGAAGAGACCTGATCTCTATTCATCCTTCAAAGTATCAATATATGGTGAAAGCTACAAACAGGCGATGAATCCAGACATATGGCGATATGGGGCTGCAATCTGTCGTTTTTTATACCGGCGACAGCAGATACCACCGAAGATATCGTAGGTTCCCCAAACGAATCGAATCAATATCTTCCAGAAACTCCAGCAAGAAAAACATTTCCACATAGAAATTTTTTTATAACAACATCCAATGCATAAGGAACAAATTTGGTGCCATTGAAGCCTTATCAGAAGAACTAGATTTCGATGTAATGTGCTTCACAGAAACGTGGTTACGTGAGCATGAAACTTCTTTTTCAGTTTTGCGAAATTTCAATGTAGCTAGCTTTTACTGTAGACATTCTTTTGAACACGGCGGTGTCATAATTTATACTAAGAGAAACTTAAAGGCTGTTTCGACAAAGATGTTTGACGATATGCATGAAGAAAAAAGCTTTGAGTTTGCTGCTGTTAAATTAATTGACTTCAATATCATAATAATCACGGTATATAGATCACCTATTCCTGAAAAAGTTGATAGATTCTTCGAAAAATTCTCGATAATGCTCCAACGTGTGACACTGCACAGCAAACAGAAATTTATTATAAATGGCGACTTCAATATAGATATTAATAATAAAAAACTGTCATACACACGGGAGTTCATAGACATCATGGAATCATTCGATCTTGAATTTTCTGTAACACAACCAACGCGTTTATCAAAAAAGGATAGGACATGTATAGATAACTTGATGACATGACTACTATTTATCTAATCACTGTGGTATTTCAGCAATTTTTGAATTAGAAGAACTGAACCAAGACCTTGATATTGAAAAAAATCTCTCAACAAAAACTAGCAGATTTCGAACAAACCTTTTATAAAATAAACTGGACCAAATTATATAATATCGAAAATGTTAACAATTTATTCAACGAATTCTTCCAGATTTTCTTAGACGAATTCTACATACATTTCCCGGAAAAAAATATCAAATTCGAAAACAAAACAGAAATAAAATGGTTTAATGAAGATCTGAAAGTAATGCGGAATCAACTCGAAGCAATGAATATTATAAAACAACGTTTACAATCCCAGGAAGCAATCAGTCTCTTCAACAAAATGAAATTGAACTATAAAAGAGTTATAAATGATGCCAAACGGAAAGCAAAATAAAAATTTCATTGAAACCTCGGACAACAAATCAAAAGCCATTTGGCACCTAATGAATTCACAAACAGAAAACATTATAGGAAAGAATAAACATTTTAGCTGAAAAGTTCAATAAATTTTTTTGCAAACGTTGGCAAAGAAATTGTGATGTTGATTTCTTGAAAACACTAAAGAAGACTCATGATTCTCCTAGTATTTCTTTCTTCATGTCTCCAACTTTTGTTTGGAAACGATAATAATACATTACGAAATTCTGGAAATCGAATCTTACCAATCAAAGGATAGGGTAGTTTTCATTATTCACTTTCCTATAATGCTTCCCGAAACCTATTCATACTTCCATCTGTATTCGATCCCTACCAAAACCAAATCTATTTTGATCCCTACCAAAACTTTTCTGGCAATGAACGAAAACCTCTATCAGTATCAAAATATCGAATGCAGAAATACACATCCAACGTATTACTGCAGCACTGGAAAACTTCAACAGCACTCCAATCAGAAGGATTGTATATACCAACTCCTACAATCGAAAGCGAAAGAACCGACTTTCTGTGAGCCAATCCCAGTCTTACTTGAAAGTGGAATCGTCGAACAAATCAACGCCGCCCACTACATAGCCATATTCCAAGAAGACACAAAAATCGAGACTAAATGTCATAAAACCGATTTGACAAATCTAAAAGGACCCTACTTCATTGAGGTTCCATCCGGATGCAGTTTCCATACGTCTCGAGACAACGCATGCAAACAACGAGGACACTATCAGCGGCCAACCCTTATTATTGCCCGCTGTGAAAATTCCCAAGATATCTAGCACACACCTACAAGAACTAGTCATCCACGATATACCCTTGGATCAACTACACCAAATCCAAAAGGAGCAGCATAAGATCCACCAAGTCACCCTGAAAAATGGGAAACAAGATCCATCCTATATTTGTGCAACACCCATCTACCTACTATTGATAGCTATAGCAATTATTCGTCTGATATACCTATACTGGCACCTGGCACCGGAAACTGCGTTTCCCCAGGAGACAGCCAATAGAATGCCGAAAAACCAAGACAGCCCACCAGGAGACTTCAACCCTGCCCAATTACCGAAGACGACGACGAATGATGAATCCAACTCTTGTATGGATCCTTCTGGGATGGGAGGAGTTACATACCACATTCCCAGGAAACCCATGGGAAACATTTTTGCGTCCCCATGAGATGCGAGATGGATTCCAGGAATTGAGTCAGCGTTCTTATTTCACATTTTGATAATTCATTTTTCCATGTAGTTAGCCTAGACAGAATATTCGTACTGCTAACATCGATTTCACTTGTATACCATAGTTTCTAAGAATGAATGTTTTTTAAAAACTGAAAACTCTAGACGAGTTATAAAAAAGTTGCGTCACGAAGAAGTTCTTATGTCGTTGTTGATGGCGTCTCAGAATACCTGGGGGAAGGTGACCTCTGAATACAAGAGGCCTATTGTGGGATCTTATTATAACAGCTCATGTATAAAAGTTGGATGCTTTGACTTCAACTTGTAGGGGTCATCTGATGGCTCGTGGACATTGGATATTTTCTTGAGGCTGGGTAGGTATTGGCTGAATCTTCGGAATGGCTTGGTTGGTCCTTGGGGTAAAAAAGGAGAATGATCACCTGGTGGAATGGCTGGCCCAGTTCATGTTGAGCAACTCCTAATGATGTTACTGATTTAACTGATTTTCAAAGGTTTTAATTCTGGAGTGTGGAATTTACTCGAAATTTCTTTGCAACAATCCTAGAGAATTTCCACTGGATGAATGTTATACAAGATATCTATTGTTGACTTTTTGTAAATTTCGATTTTGGTAGTTTTCCTGGACAAATTATTGTAGCTTGTAGCAGCTCTGCGACGGTGATCAACCATAAATTTCCTCTTAGGATTTCAATGTTATATCCTTGACCATGTATTGAAATGCTTTGACAATTTTCTGGAACCCGGTGTGAATTTTTCAAAAGGTGAAATATTGGCTGTGTACACGTAACAGGTTCAGAAAATTGTGTACATTTGGGGTTCTGTTGAAGGAATTTTCAAAACAAATACTATTCTGTTATCAACTTGAAAAGCTTGTTATTCAATAGTTTCTAAATATTCAGTAACTGATGATTGGGACGGCAAGGGTAATATGTTTTTGAGAAACTTCTTGGAAGGATATGACTAGATGTTCTGGTGTTACAATTCAAAAATGAATTATTCTTATTCGAGCAAAAGTAATCGAATATAGAATATCATTGAGATTATCCTCCATTGAAATATAGCTTTCCATTTGCTTTTTGCAAATTCCATAAAGTTTCATTGTGGATGAGTAATCTAATTTTATCATAAATTTCGATAGATGAATTTCGTATGGCCTCCATATATTTATTGAATTTTCTTCCTGTCATTTGAATTCGAATTGAGCTTGTTACTGAAATTATTTAATTTGAAAATATATGCACGATAGTATTCTCCGTCACTGGCGTCTACATTTCCTGTGTGTGTTTGAAGAGGTTTATATGTTGTATTTTTACTTCGCAAAAAATAATGTACTTGTTTGATCGTTATACGTTTGTATTGAATTTTCAATTTTATTTTTACATTTTTGACTAACAATCAGCTATAAGTGAGATATGTGTGTCCGCTACCACTGAGATGAATTCCGCGAAACATCTTTGACTGCTTTTTCAAAAAAAAAAAAATATCGATAAATATCGAGGGAAGAAACCCTCGATATTCATCTCTTATTCATTCATCTTTCAATCTCTCCAAAACTGAGACTTTAATGTCATAACAGTGATAGAATCGTGTATTCTGTTATTGTTTTCAAACGCATCACGCAGAACTGAGATGACTTTGTTAACTAGAAGTGTCCATTTCGAATGAGAAATGCTGATATAAGTTTCTACATGAAAGTAAATGCCAACAGTGTTTTTTATAAGAATTATCTGGCACTGGGCGATGACTAAAGTCAGCACCGTTAACTTCAAACAGGATAGGAATAAGTCATGACTTTTATAAAAATGTCAAAAAAGTCAGACTTTTTGGTATATTTCGAACTTTTTTTAATTAATTCACTTTGAAAAATTCAACTTTTATTTACTCAAACAAAAAAATCTCAATCTCGATTTCTGCAAAACAATCTGAAACTATTGATTGAATAACGAATGATAAATACAAATGCAACTTATTACTTATTCAGAATCTTCATTAGAAAGGTCAGTTTTCCGGCTTCTTCTACTCCTAGTGGGTTGCGTAGATCCGAATGTAACAATCCGAAGGATGAAAATATTTTTTCCACTCCTGCAGATGAAGCTACTGCTGTCATAAGTTGTTCAATGATACTTTTTGCTGCAGGATCTAAATCTGTTAGTGAAAATGTTGACATCCACCACTCAATATCTGTCATACTTGAAATAACAGAGTCTTGCATCAGGACCTCATTATAAGGGGATAGCTTCCCATGGAATAACAATACTGGTAACATGTTTGGAAACTCTGCAGCTGCAGATTCCAAAGCCATTTGCTTTTCTTCTTCGGTTAAACTTATATTTTCCTTCATATTCGTTGCATGTGCGCAATGAAGTGGTACTGTGTGTACCTAGAAATAATTTTTTTCGCAGTTCTGTCGTGTAGTCTTTCATTTAAATCGTTCAATAATTCAGTTCAATAATCCAGTGCGAACGATATAGGTTTTAGTCGAGCCATCAGATCTTCAGCATCACGTTTAATGGCTATGTTAGAAACCAATTTATTTGTGTGACATATGCCACATGAGCTGTTCCAACGTACCTCAATTGGCAATAGAAGTGATGATCTACCTTCAGAAGATAATAATGCTTTTGCCAAATGGTTATTTCGGAAATACTTTATGATTCTCACTATATTCTTGATAACTCCTTCAACATTTGAATCTTTGGCAAGTAGATTCAATAAATGGGCCGAACAGCCATATGTAATAATATGTACATAATCCCTTTTTTTTGTTGTAGTACTTGCAGTCCCATTCTTGACAAATTGGAAGCATTATCTCTTACTACACTTCTCACAAAACATTTGAATTTTTTCTCAGTATCTTGAATAATTTCTGAAGTTAATCTTGTCAAATACTCACTGGTACGAGGACTACCAGAAGTATCTGTTGTATCAACCAAAAATACACTCAGGTTGTCATAATATCATCGGATTTTTCAAATCAAACTTAGTTTGAAATGTTTGAATTAAATGCGATTTTTCCCCATTGGAAAAAGTTTGAATTAATTCATGACTCTTTCAAAAAAAGTCATTTGAATTAATTCATGACTCTTTCAAAAAAAGTCATTTGAATTAATTCACGAATTGAATAACTGACTTGATTCATATGAATCAATTCGTGCCAACCCTGACTTGAAATAAAATTGATCTTCATGTAATGGTTTCAATCTATCGACATCAACTTTTGTATGTTGATTTGTCTTTGTATTGTACAAGATATCTGAATTTCGGAAAATATCTTTTTTGAAATACTTTCATCATATCGTGCATATGATTTTGATTTTTCATCGTCAGTTTTCACTCGTGCTAATCTATAATAATGTGAAATTCTATCATTACAATTATTCAAAATATTCAAATTATTTAAACATGTAGATTTACATACTTAGTAATTAATTTTTATTGATTATTTGATGCTTTAGGGAGTCTTCCTGAAGTGTGTCCAAATATGTTAGGGTCTGCTAAATATTTGACTTGGTATTATGAAATCGAATATTACGAAGTGTGTTGTCATAACAATATATATAATTATTGTCAGATTGACATCTGTTCTGAAATTGAAATGAATATATTTTGCTGAACCCTTCTGCTGGTCCTTCAGTTCGTGAGGGGTAAGTCCGTGTGTTTTATGTTTTGACGTATTGTAGGAGATTATTACATACGGCAATATGTTAAATGGGTATTCTTTTGGATGTTCAGCCGTATGAGCTTTTATTATATTTATAAGAGTTGCATGAAATTTTTCTATGAAGCCGTTTGATTTTGGATGACCTATACTTGGGAATGTCCATTTTATGTCATATAGGGTACAGAGGTCCTTCATTATAGAATTATTTTCCTCTACCTGCGTGTATTCTCAAAGAAATTCCATAATGTTGGAAATATTAGAAGGTGTTAACAACGGACTGGACTGTTTTGTTTAGTATTGGGTATGTTTGTGTTAATTTTGTCAATTCATCTAGTACTGTTAAGGAATGATTTATTTCTTCACTTCGTTCGAAGGGAGTTTTTGGTGCTTCCGTGATGACCATTAAGTTTTTTCTATAGATTTGACTTTTTGATAAGTTTGACATTGCTTTATGAATTTTTCAAGATCTTTTTCTAGGTCGGGCCAATTATTTCTAATTATTTGGATTGTTTCATTTATACCACGAATAATTTTTACCGGCTCGAAAATAATCTGTCTTTCACTTTCATCAGGGACTCTTGATTAAATTTCCACATACTTAAATTTTCAATTCTTTGTCTGCAAATATGAAATTCAAAATTTATGAAACTTTAACGGGATTATTTCTTCCTAGAATGTGGTTCACCATCAGACTACAAAAATAGACCTCTGTAATATCCGAGATCTCAACAAAATATGAATGAAGTACATTACCATTAACACGACCCATATGCTCTGCCCTGGCTCCGAGCTCTGTTTCAGATTCAGATGAGGTGTATGTATCTTCTCCAGGAATGATCTCACGTGCCATCGAGAGGAGGAACTGAAACCGAAGGAATTCGATGTGATGTGGTTCAGGATCGAAAACCACAAGCAGACAAAATTTCTGTTGCTTTTATCTACCACCAAACGAACCTCTGGTGACCTCTTTGAATTCCTTCCTTTGAAACTAGACTTCATCCAACAAAACCACCAAGCAGCTGAATCAGAATCATCATCTTGGGGAATTTCAATGTCCACAACTCCACCTTGCTCAAATTCTCGCGTGGGGCCTTCGCTATCACGTATTGTCTTGAGCAACTAATAAATGAACCCAATGGGATCCCTGATATCAACAATCATTATGCCAATACGCTCGACCAACTGAGAAACTCAGACAACACGCTCATCTACACGATATGTCCCTATATCACTACGCGAACCAGTCCAACACCCCCCACGAACTGTTTGGCATCATGATTCAGCAGACTGGAATAAACTTTGCATTTTCTTAGAATATGTTTTCAATCAGGAGAGCCTACAAAATGTGCTGAAGAGATTTCGGAGATCATCATGCTGGGAATGGAAACTTACACACCCCATACCATCAAATCACATACAAAACAAGATACGATCTAACCTCATAGAGTGCGCCAGAAATTGTCTTTCGTCAACGCACAATTAGGCAAATTCTGCTTGAACTCAATTAAGACGGGCGTTTCACTAAAATGGTTTGGCAGACCCTTTTTTCAGCATACTTTCCGGCCTTGTCATGGATTCAATCCCAAAAGTAATTGAATTATTGTAAAGAGGAAGGTTCAAATTAGGGAATGAGTATTTTTTGGAGTCAAAACTCTTCCATTTAAAAAAGTTATGGGTCATTGAAAAATGTAAACATTGTAAAATTTGTGTCTCAGATTAAAATGAAATTGCCTCATTCTATGGAACCAAAATTGAGGAATGCTTCACCAAAATATCAGCATCTGAAATGCCTTCCTTCGAACTAAGAGCATGTTTGAATCTGAAATTTGACACAAGGACGCTATTTATGGTTTATTATGTTAGATTCTGAAGGAATTTCGTTCAAAGATAAAGTAGAAAACATTAATTTGCGAGTTCGGACCGGTTCGTACCTTACCTAATAGACGACGGTACACACGTACCTCGCAATCCAATGCTACCAACTGTGATTTCGTGAGATGTTGTTTCTGTAAACAACCAGCAGATGGCATTCACGTCGACCCGTGTTTTCAATGATACGAAAGATTACAAGTTACACGAATGTGTTCGATTCTTGAATCATATTTATATATTACTCATTATGTATAATTCTTTTCTAATTTGTTATAGAGCAAGAATTGGTATAAAATATCGTAAGTTTCATCACCTCTATGAAACTCCTCGTGGAAGTAGAAATATTGATGCCGTGTTGCCAAATACTCGGAATTTTCGCAAGTTCGAGGATATCCAATGAAAATTAAATAATATTTGCGTCAAAAAAAATTGCTATATCAATTTTTTCACTTCTACTGGACTTCGACAATGTCTGTCTGTCCTGTCGTCCACACAGTTCTTTCCTATCACTTTGCATTTCCTTGTCTTTAGGAAAGCTATAAAACTTTGTACCAGACACAAAGCCCTTGCACTTATTGTCAACATTACAACCATACACTGGGCAGCTCATCTTCAATCAAATTTAAACTTCAAAGTTGATTATTTCGAAAAGATCTTTTCTTGATTTGCAACAGTAAACACACGCAAAATATAGCCCAATAACACCAATATGGCGAAATTTCTCACAAGCTGACGTCACACTAGCCACGCCCACGTGCGTGGTAACTATGAGTCAGAATATAGTGATGATCCTTGTACATACTATCGGGGTAAAATATTTGATGCTGGGGTTCAGCAATAGAGCAACAATTGTAAATATGATGGAAGTCAATAATTATTTAGGACTACTGTTTTGCAGTGAATTCAACTGAAATTTTATACCCTTGGCAACACTGGTTGGTACAGAGTTTGCAGATCGTTTTTGCTGGTCTCTGGCTCACTTGAGTCGTTACCTACCCCGCTCCTCTCATACCTCTCGGGGGCATTCGGGTACAGGTCGGTGCCCAGAGTCAACGCTCAAGTGGCGTATTTTTTGCCGTAGGTAAATGACTCAGTCATCGTGCGAACTGCTGTGCCTTTTGCCTTCACAATTAGCATGGTCGTGGCATAGCAGTATAAACAAGGTCTAGCATTAGCATTGGGGAAGGCGAGACTAATAATCAGATCAAAAAAATCAATTCGAACTTCTGAAAATGAGTCCTACAATGTATGCTATTGTTGTATTCTTGGGAATTGAAAAGATTCAGTCACTCGATGGCGTGTTAGAAATATCTAGAGAACGGTGAGAAATTTTTTTTTTAAATTTTGGCTACGCAAATGGGAGCCTTGATATTTTGAATGGAACACCCTATATATTATTAGATTTTCGGATTCTGAAGAAGATTCTGAGCATATTTGCTGTAGCATGTCCTATAGCTATCTCTCACTGTTTTTGACCTAAGAATCAATACTGTCAGAATTTTGCAATTTTCACAGCTGCTTCCTCGAGTGCTTCCTGAAACATAGTCATCTTATTAGGTTTGGCGCATATTGAATTATTATTATACGGGGTATGAAAAAAGGTGCGTCAAACTTGGGCACGAATAAGATCGAAAAAGTCGATTCTTTTCAAATGTTATATCGATATAAACCAGGATAAAATTGTCATTGTTAGGTTAATCATCATTTGTGTCTGATAAATTTGAGTCATGTGGCCCACTACAATCAAATTTTTTTTGTTTATCGATAGAATGTTCATTTTGCTTACCGCGCATATTATATTATATCATTTTTTATTCGCTTGTCATTTATGTATACACTTGTTAGTTACCCATTGTGTTTTTTCTCATTTAGGTGAATAAATTATCAATAATATCATTATCATTATTATTATCACCTACCTACCTACATCGACTTTGTCACAAGAACACGTGTTCGCGGCTTGGTTCTGAACAAAGCATCTGTCAAACACCCGACGAAGAGAGATCAAATACCTGTTATAATATACTATTCAAAAATACTACATTTCAAACTCTTCAAATGCCTGACACAAATTTGGTGTTTACTGTGGTAGGTACACAAAGGTGATCGTTGCAACCATGTTTATATACTATCATCCTGGAAGCAGATATCGATATCGATGAAGTAATTCAGAATGGGTTTAGAGCCAATACAAAATAAATATGCGAATAAAGATATTCAATTCTTTTGTTCCGTCGAATTCGATCAGAGCCGTCGCGATATATTGTATACATATAGTTCGACAGGCCAGTAGAAACGATTGAAAAACATACCTACACTTCAATCTGTTCGGTTCTGCAATGCCTATACAGGGTGTGTCATCAATGCTGCACGAAAATTCAAGATCAAATTTCATGGGCCAAAATATGAACAAAGTTCAGATAATTATATGCCTGGAAACGATTCGTTTCAGAAATGTTTCGAGTGGATTTTTGTAAGGTATACCTAGTTATCCGATTAGTTATCCGATTTTTGTAAGTATACCTAGTTATCCGATTAGTTTGCTGATCGATAGGCTGTAGCTAAATAGATTTCTCGAGTATCACAGATTTTCTTCCAACAGCTATGCATTAGTTTGGTTTTCATTCTGACTTTTTTCATATTTTGACCCAACAAATCTGACCTCGAAGTTTCGTGCAAACAATAATAAAACACCATGTATAAACAGCAGCTGTTTCCAGTTCTTCATCTTGTTACAACAAATGAAAGTTTGTTTAATTTTTGTCATTTTGTTCATTCATTTAACTTGCATGATATGATTACAGACAGACAGACACTGGAACAGGTGGAACAAAAAAAAATCTCCGACCCCAAAAATTATAAGTAGAATTAGAATTAGAAAAATTAGAATTAGACCGAAATAAAAAAAACATCTGCCATTTTGGAGCCGCCATGTTGAAGTTTTGAATTTTGACATAAAATCACAATCTCCGACCTCGGAAACCCCACAACGAAAATTCCTAATCGAATCTGACCAAAATCACAAAACTGTTTCGCCCTCGGTTCCGCCATTTTGAAGTCATGTTGAATTTTTTATTTTTGACAAAAAATCATAATGTCCGACCCTAAAAACCCCCAAATGAAAATTTCGAAAAGAATCTGACTAGATATAATCACAAAACTGTTCCGCTATTTTGGAGCAGTGATGTTGAATTCTTAATTTTGACAAAAAATCATAATTTCCTCCGAACACCCCAGATACCGAATAGACTGGGATCATTATGAAAAAAAATGGTCATTTCGGGGCCGCCATTTTGAATTTCGTGATTTTGACAAATAATCATAATATCGATATGACCCCGAAAATCTCAAAATACAAATCTTTAATAGAATCAGACCAAAATAAGTGTTCCGCCATTTTGGAGCCGCCATGCTGAATTTTCTATTTTTGACAAAAACTTCTAATTTCCGACTCCAAAGACCACCAGACATCGATTTTGAGTAAAATCTGACGATAACCACAAAACTCGTCCACAATTTTTTTCATTTCATAATGCCTTGTCGTAAAAATTATGTCCACCTGCCAAATTCCTAATCATTCGGACGATTAGAAGTGGGTCAAATTCAACTTGCAAAATTTGATGAGACTATAAATGAGAGCTTGTATTTTTATTTCGATATTAGGGATTCCTGATCTTCGTATTTTTCTTCGTATACTTACGAAACTGACGTATCGTAAGTATGTCAACCAATCACCTGTCTGGATTGTATACGAAACGTCAAATTCGTAAACATACGAGGTGGAATACGAGAGATCGGGAATACCCCTCTTATTCTTATAGATGAAAATTCAGTGCGAAATACCCGCGTTCTGCCAAAGCCATCAAGATTTATCTCTGACAAAGATAAATATCGTCAAAGTAGTCGGCTCGGTTCTACCACGCTGCGCGACCCGCGACATAAATAAATACTCACATTGTCTGGATTGAGACCTATAAAAACAACATACATATAATTATCTTGCGCGGACAGTAACAGCAACCAAATAATATAAAACTTCTACTTCGATGCGATGCTAGTATACCGAAACCTATTGAGAACATGCCCGAACTGACCAAAAAGGAGGAAACTACAATAAGGCACCAGCCTTAGGAAAATAATCATATTTTATTACGATCGGGCATCGCATCGCCATCTAGACAGAGTTTCAGAAGTAGGCAGTGAATCCCCGCTCTTAATGTGTTTATGAAATGTGCACCAGAACTAATACCAGTACTTTGCATGTTGTTCACCCTTTCATACAAACATGGTATATTTCCTTCTCACTGGAAGAAAGCGGAGTCCAACTGATTCAAAAAGAGTGCAAGAAAACTCTCCCTAGCAACCACAGACCGTTTGCACTATTATCTGTGATATCCAAAGTAAAGGAGAAAGCGCTCAACATCGATCTCATCCAATATCTACAGAGCACAAAAATCGTGAACAACCGGCAATATGGTTTTCGTCAACAAATATCAACAGAAGATTTGCTGTGACACATAGCACAAGTGGCAGGTGTCAATCGAGAAACATGGGGAATCCCTGGTTGCAGCATTGGATATCTCCAGAGTACTTGACCGCGTTTCATGATCAAAAGGAGATCTACTCGTCTACTGGCTGTAGCATTGGATATTGGCATGAGTTTTGCAAAAAAAATGTTATTTTTCAGGACTTTGATTCGGTTGAACAGTTCAGTTTGATATTATTTCGGCATAAGCCAAACTTATAGATGTTTGGGTAGTCATAATCGGGAATTTCGTCTTGATCATTGACATAGTCTATTTTGATACTTGGTTGTAGTATATTGATTCATAGTCTGTATGATTCAGATAGTTGTCGTTTTGTTATTGGCTGTATAATTACCTGAATAATCAAAATCATCAGTATTTGTTGTGGTTCAAAAGGGATGTTTTCCTGAGCTTTTTCTTGTGTATTAGGCATTTTGACTCTGCTTTTTTGTTACTTTACTTTAATTCGAACTAACTGATTGACTAGAATGTTACCCAAAGTTTTGAGAAAACATTGAAAAACAGGGGTGTATCAAAGAGATATCATAACAGAACATTTATTGAAATGAAATAATATTTCAGAAATACCGATGATTTTTGACTCTCAGAATGCTTCACTGTCTAGGAATAAAATCCTCTATTATATTCTATTCATTGAGAGGGTTTAGACCAGACTGCCTCTGATTCGATGGTGACGGCTGTTGTGAAAACGGCTGTTGTAGGTGAAACCATGGAAGTTACTTTATAAAGAGGCTGCCCACAGAGAGGAGTTCTATATCCTTCACTGTAGGACTTGTTTATTGATGAGCTTCTCAAACAACTGAACATAATTGGGATTTATACACAAGTGAGGAGGTATCCTGAGACTGCATCTGAACTAATTCAGGAAGCTCTGAACACCATGGAAGGCTGGTCCAAAAGGGTGAACCCAAGGGTCAACCCCAGCAAGATTGCACTAATATCTTTCACAACAAAAAAATGCTGGACAAGCTTAAGGGCTTCAAAATGATCACATGTTTTTGTGAGAATTTTCATATGAAAATATGTATACCTAATCAAGGGGCCAAGATAGGTATAGTCTGTGATAACTGATTAATGCTCTTATGAAAAAGTATGTTTGTATTCCAAAGAAAAACAGTCAAAGTAAATGATTCATCACATTTCACTAAATAATATTTGTCATACATTCAATTAACTCAGTTCTTGAATGAATCAAAAAATGTAGTAACATTCCACTAAAAATCAGTATTTTTCAAATCGTGAAATTTTCTAATTTTCTAGAGGTAATCTGAAGAATGGAAAGACAGATAACTTCAGAAATTTGTAGGTGTGAATTGATGAAAGCTCCCTTGTATCTTCCCTACAGTTAGTATGCTCAGAGTTATAGGAGCCAGAGAGATATCAAAGATACACTCATCTACCTAGTTAGGTCATCTTCAGTGATATATACTCTATGCTTGCTGCAATGGAATGACCTACTTTTTTTGAAAATGATATTGAAGGCAAAATATGTTGGAAGTCTCTTTGAATTCAAAATGTAGATACCAAATTTACTAACTATACAAATGATTCCTGGTGAACTTTCAGTTGAATATATCAATTTCAGTTAAAAATATCAAATTTTGTCTCATTTCTCATGGAAGCACCATTGTCTTCCATGACTTTCTATGTATGATCCTCAGATTCATAAAAGCAAAAGAGACACTGTAGATAATCAGAACAACTGAGTATGGTTGTTTTCAATGATACACACTGCTCATCAGATGCCATTGTGAAGTTGGTGATTACATGCTGGCTGCCATGAAAATCTACCTATAGGACTGTGTATGTTGTATGTTATGTGTATGTTATACCTAATGTATCAGACTGAATGAAAGCACTGCATCATTTCGAAACAAATATAGTACTCAAGTTGAACCAATATGTATGTCTGTATCACATAGTACTGACCTTCATTCAATTATTCTTGTTGAGACGATATTCGAATGATTAGTACTTTTGGGTATTCAGCTGTACTTCGGTAATTTACTGAGAAAACGATTATTTTCGTCCCCTCTATTCAAGTGAAAACATTTGAAGCTCTCAGATGATATTCAGATAATAAATGGCACTTACTGACAATTCCACAGACAAATCAGTCCCATCCAGCAATATAACCCTACACTGTATAACATTTTTACTGGCCAAATTCTTGTTTGATTTTGCATCCTTTGTGTTATTTGCCGACGCATTTCTGGGTTTTCTTCCACTCAAAAATCTGAACATTTTTATTTTCGCACTTTTTTCTCATTTCACGATTGCTTTTGCTGCTGGATAATTATTTTTTATTTTTATTCAATCCCAACAGTTTCATTCAGAGACATTGATGCATTGTTCCATTGTTGGAGTAAAGGTGGCTTACAATGTAGAGAGCACAGAACTCAAAGAAAATGTGATTGACACATCATATATATATATGTCATATGTCAGCACTTTCTGGGCGATTCCTAATACCATCGCATGAATTCTGGAGAATCGTATTTGACTTTACCTTTAGATTATTCTGTTGTTTACTTTCCGATTGAATGACACTTGATTCATTTCATATAAATGGGTTGAATATTGAGTTTGTGAACTCAAATTTCGTTTATTTACTGATATTTACTGATATTGACATTTTTCTCTCATTATTTTTTTTATTATTTGAACAAGTTATTACAGGGGTGCAATACTATAGATAGAGTATAATTCGTATGGAAGGGAGCAATCTATTTCCATTGTGAATAGAAATTCAGTCCGAAGCGTTCTGTCAAAGCAAAGATTTATCGTGACGACTCGGTTCTACAGTTAGCGATGTAAACACAAACGGTCAGCCATCGTCTGAATCGAGACGGCGGACAGCGACAGTAGAAAGAAGGAAAAACAACAATCAATCCCCAGAATTGATCCCCAGCGTCTCGAAGAGTCTCATATTTTATTGCAATCGGACATCGCACCGCCATCTAGATAGAGTTCCAGAAGTAGGGTGAAACACTTTCACTATCATGCAGTTTCTAGGTTATGTACATTATGCAATGCACAAATATATACACAATCTATAAATTCACTAAAAATATGCAATACACTACAAAATATATTCAATGATAGCTTTAAGCAGGAGAATCGCTTTTTATCGCTCACAAAGCTTACAATCGCAGTCGCTATGTTTACCAAGTATCTTTAGACCTATATCTGTATTTTTTTTTCATATGTATTCTATAGTTATTTTTTTGACGTGTATATCCACTTATGGTGGTTGCTGTGGCAGTACGAATAAATTCTATTCTATTCTATTATTGGTCTGCAGACAGATAGTACTCGTAGTTCGTAGTAAATTTCCAACGCCGATGTGAAGTTTCCTGTTCCTGCTCTTTTGCAACTGTTTGTTCCTGTGTAAACAATTATTCTATGTCTGAGGCGACCGTTGCAAGCGCCCTCCTCTAAGACACAAACCATCGATATCATCGAATCAACTTATCCATCTCTATTATTATCGATACACTCAATATTATTTTCCATCTCTATCTCTATTATTTTTTATTATTGATTCTCCATTCTCTGTGTTTCCGACCTGTTGAGTGTTGAATGTCAACAATGAAGTTGATATTTTTATTGTATGGGTAATTTAGTGCGCCAGAATCAAGATTTCGAATTTCTTTTGTCTGAACACAACATAAATTCTAGGGAAGTATCTATGTAAGTGAACTGAACTGTGATATTTTGGTTAGAAAATATAATAGGATACCGAGTAGGATACATTGTATCATAAGGCTGGTTCATGCAACGTTCATTATAATTACATTTCAATTATATTATGATTAAGAAAAGTTGAATCACTAATACTGATGCGGCGAGTTCATGCAATGCATTAGTGCATTTTCATTACATTAGTCCACTAAGAAGTTGGCCAACTTTCAACTATGCATTATAATTACATTATATTCGTAGTGAAAACAGCTAATTCGCATGCGCCGGGATGTCATTTGCTAGACATAGAGCATGAAATCGAATTCCTGTCACTTCTCCTCACACAAAATCTGCGGTTTCCTGACCTATTCTTTCGAACCAATACAAGCAAAGACATAATCAATGAAGATAACAAAAGTCCAATACGCTGTGAAGACAAAAATTAATTATTAAACACATATAGATGCACTCCACAATTCGTTGAATTTCAAATATAACACATGGTAAAAATCTGAAGAGTCTCAATAAGCATGCACTAATGCGCTGTTAATGTGTTGCATGAACGGGGAGTTTTTCTTAGTGATAATATAAATTTAATATAATTAAAATGTAATTATAATGAACGTTGCATGAACCAGCCTATAGATGAACCCTGTAACTATTTATACCAGATGATCGAGCGAATGAGTTTTTGCGAGATTTTCTGCCTTCAGTGATGAACTCCACGTCGTAACTGGAAAAAGTATTTTTCAGATATGATATCATACATGAAATGAAATTTTACAATAAACATGGATAGAACCACATTTCCTAATATTTCGGACCTGCAGTAGCTGATTATTTTGTGGGTAGTTATAATTTAATCTCAAATATTTTCGTGTCTGTAAATCATTACATTTCTGAATACATTTACAAGTATACAAATACTTATCCTTCAATCAATGGAGCTTTCAAGTCCTTTTAATCTTTCAATTCTAAACCTTTCGGAACCACATTAAATTAAATTAAATTAAATTAAATTCGGTATAGTCTGCCCTAGGTTAAATGGCACATGGATATCGCCTGGGCGAATACTACTACTATCTTCGATCATTGAACAGACTAGATAAGTAATCCACAGCCCTGGCAATACAGTTTGTTTGGAAGCAACATCTATAGTATCTATCTTTGTCAAAACAAGGATAGCAGCAGCTGATTCTCCCAGCACCAGTGCCGTGTTGTCAGATGGGGTCGAATTTATTATTAATTCATGATGAAACCAAATTGAAAATCCGTAACAATTTCAGCGGTACTTTTCAGCATTTCTTGGTGGGAAAATTAACATCTTTATACTTTCTTCACATTGTTACGAAAAATTCGAATACATACAATCCTATGGTGATTTTTGCAACATGCTTGTTATCAATAAACTTATTATGACCACGTCACAAGAAAAGTTCAATTCTCAACGCCATATGAAACAATATACCTACTATTCAGTATACAGTTGTCTACTTATACTTTATCATAAATAACGTTCAATTTCAAAAATGAACATTTATATCTTTGGCGATCAGTGACAGTGCATGTAAGTATATTTACGATTTCAAAGTTCAGTACCTACTAGTGGAAATAATTTTCAAAAAAGTGAAAAACTCGTTTTCAAGGCAAATAGATATGAATGCATATTTGAATGTAATTTTCAAATCTGAAGATGAAACTTTTTTATATCATTTCACGATATCGTCAAAAATGAAGGAGGTTTCATCTTGAGCAGAATTCATATATTTTGACGCAAAAAAATGATGTCTGATTATTTCATTTCAGGTAGATAGATGAAAATCGATGATGAATATGTGTTGACAAGTATTATGACGAAATGTTATATAAACAATAAAATCATGACTCATGTGAGGATGTAGCAAATAGCAGTGTTTCTTATTCAAAACAGGAATGAAATGAAAAACAACCATGGATAATCACACAAATAATTTATTGATTTTTGAATAGGATTGTTTTTGTTAACATACTTCTTACTCTAACTTCCGTTGAATCTTTCAATTTATTTGCCTCATGATGGAGTCTTACAGTGAAATATTTCTCCAAATTAGTTTGACTAGTTCCAAAAACAGTCAACGGTAAATTTTTCATTGTTGTGTGTACAAGAAGTATAGATATATCCTTAATTTTATCAAACATATTAATTGAGTCCATCATTATTCTCAGTGATTTTTCAGCAGCTTCGCATATTTTGACTACGAATAAGGAAGCATTTATCAGTGCTACATATTTTACCACAAGACACTGTCGCAGCTGACCTGTGGGTATAATCAATATAATCAAATCAATTCAATTTAAATTTATTTTTATCCATGCCATTTGGGAAAATGCTTCAAAATCTCGAATGATACGACAATGGTAACTCACCTATGAAATGACGTGTTTTGATCGCCGGTTCAAATTGTCTTTAACACACCTCACAACGTCTCACCATTATATCAAATCACCAAAACAGAAAATAAACTGAGTTTCTGATGAATTCTGAGTACACAAAACTGAACACAAGTTGAATAATATCGATAAATCAAAACGTAAATAGTGACAGATACCAAACAAAGCAATAATCGCCGTTGACTGTCAATATCAAATTGCGGTGTTGCAACGTTGAGCAAAAAGTATTCATGATACCTAAGCTGGTTCTCGAGCCCCCAAGAAAGAAAAATTGTCTCAGAATAATGTAGCAATCTTCTATTAATCAGAACTGATTCATAATCGTCATGACCCAAATTTATTATTATATTTGTGCATTGAACTACATGAATTCATGAAGGACTTTAAATATTATGAACTATTTATCACTTTTTGATGATTGGATATGACAACACTAGCGACGATTGGGTACTAATATTATGATAATTCTAAATATAAACAGGAATGAAATGAAAAACAACCATGGATAATCACACAAATAATTTATTGATTTTTGAATAGGATTGTTTTTGTTAACATACTTCTTACTCTAACTTCCGTTGAATCTTTCAATTTATTTGCCTCATGATGGAGTCTTACAGTGAAATATTTCTCCAAATTAGTTTGACTAGTTCCAAAAACAGTCAACGGTAAATTTTTCATTGTTGTGTGTACAAGAAGTATAGATATATCCTTAATTTTATCAAACATATTAATTGAGTCCATCATTATTCTCAGTGATTTTTCAGCAGCTTCGCATATTTTGACTACGAATAAGGAAGCATTTATCAGTGCTACATATTTTACCACAAGACACTGTCGCAGCTGACCTGTGGGTATAATCAATATAATCAAATCAATTCAATTTAAATTTATTTTTATCCATGCCATTTGGGAAAATGCTTCAAAATCTCGAATGATACGACAATGGTAACTCACCTATGAAATGACGTGTTTTGATCGCCGGTTCAAATTGTCTTTAACACACCTCACAACGTCTCACCATTATATCAAATCACCAAAACAGAAAATAAACTGAGTTTCTGATGAATTCTGAGTACACAAAACTGAACACAAGTTGAATAATATCGATAAATCAAAACGTAAATAGTGACAGATACCAAACAAAGCAATAATCGCCGTTGACTGTCAATATCAAATTGCGGTGTTGCAACGTTGAGCAAAAAGTATTCATGATACCTAAGCTGGTTCTCGAGCCCCCAAGAAAGAAAAATTGTCTCAGAATAATGTAGCAATCTTCTATTAATCAGAACTGATTCATAATCGTCATGACCCAAATTTATTATTATATTTGTGCATTGAACTACATGAATTCATGAAGGACTTTAAATATTATGAACTATTTATCACTTTTTGATGATTGGATATGACAACACTAGCGACGATTGGGTACTAATATTATGATAATTCTGGGAATTCATGTTAGCATCAGAATATTTGTTTTGTGATCCTTCTAGTGGGTTTGTTGTTCGGAGACTACTATAGAGCAACTACTATAGAAGAGAGAGAACATGGCATCATGCGCGTCAACTCTAATGTACAACCAACTTGATGATAGCATTTTATTCATTAAAGCGTAAAATCACTCGTATGTGAACCGGTAGATGGCAATAACATTAAGATGAGTATCAAATGTATCTATACATTGATTCCCATATGACCTTAATCCCGCCCATCGTGTCCCTCTCATCGCTCGGACTGGAGGCCGTCTGGCTGGGTCTGTCACCCTCCTGGTGTATGACTAATTCACCCCCATAAAGTTAGCAGAACCACTTGCAAAAAAATCGATGAAACCTATTCCAATAATTGTCGAATAATTGTCGAGAATTTGTCGTGAAAGAAAAAAAATTGTCGCGCTCTTAGTCTTTTTTAAATGGGGTGGCTCTGCTAACTTAATATTAAGTTAGCAGTGCCACTCACGAATAAACGTCAAAAATCATCACAATTGTTATGAATAATTGTCCAGTAATTGTCGACTAATTCTGATATAGTATCGAAGAATTCTGATATACACTATCTCAATCTTGACAGATCCTTCAGAATCTGAGATACGAGTCAGAATTCTGATATACAGGGTTCATCACCTCTTGGTCAGAAGTTTTCGATGTCCCATCAGAATGAAATTTTGAAAATTTGGTAAGTCATATAAGTCAACATAATCAATCGATATAAAGTATCGCCAGAGGCGTAGCACTTCTGGTTATGCCGGAAGTGGACACAAACTTCATTATTTCACACCCTGTATATCATTACAATTTTGATCTCCGTATTTGAGAAAATCATATAATATGTCCCATTAGTAATTTTTGGATGTTTCCGGATTATTACGATTCTTGTGGAAAATTTTGAGTTTGTACTAGTATCTTCAAAAATGCTACATCTTCATGTTGAATCTTGAATCCCTATTAGAGCTTTGAGAGATTATCTTTGAAGTGACATTTACAACTTCACCAAATCTTATTCAGTGTGGTCAAAAATACCTTGTCATTTAGAGATTTTTGAAACACCTGAGTCTTTTTTTTTTTCAAATGGAACGCCTTATACAGGGTGGGTTATGGTCGATGGTTCCTTAGACGTTTACGGAGACCGGAACGTAGGATTATTTTGAAGGTTTGGTTTCTTGGGTAATCAGTTCTGTTCTATCGATCTAAATTATTTTCACCTCTACGGCGTTGCCGTTTCTATCGAAAATGTTGAATGTGATGAGGTTAAGGATAAGAACAAACCAAAAGCAAAACCAAAATCATCTCCAGAAATCATTAAAATAATAATGTTCATAAAGTAATATTACCCCGTCCATAGTTTTTTCACGAATCTGAAAAATGAAATAAAAATTAAATTATTTCAATATATTTGTTGTAAGGACAGATTTGTGATCTGTCCCAATAGAAAATTTCTCTTAAAGGTATCTAAAGGTTCAATTTCAAGCATAGTGTCATTTTGGGGCAGATCACAAATCTGTCTTCACTACAAATATATTGAAATAGTAATAGTAACTTCTATTTTATTTTTCAGAAAAAAGGAGAGAAAGTCGCACCTGAAAAACTGAAGAATAAATTCTTCACAAAGTTTAATATCATCACAATGTAAATCTATTTTCAGCTTGGTTACTTCTAAATGTTTGAGTTGTGTATTACAAACATTCTGAATGTAAGCCTATGTGTCTGGTGCAAGCATTTGTTCTTACAAATGTACTGACAAAATTACATTCCCCCAGTCCAATTTGAAAAAAAGTGTTATAACCAGAGCAAAATCACTATCGAAAATCTAGTGAGAATGGGGCGAACACATTATTTTCAAGGGTAATTTTTCCGTTGGAGTAGCAACTGACCTCTGATTTGTCCGGAGAATATGAAATTCTCCCCAAATCTGAAGCAAAAGCACTGTCTAAATTCAAGTTCCAAAATGGTTCGAAAACGCTGTTTTTCGAATTTTTAAAGGGTACAGTTATTAAGTTCTCCCCTGGTATTCCATAGCAAAACCTGTAAATTTTCAATTTTAAATTTCCAATTGCCAATAATAATTACTGCTTTTCAAATTGATATCAATCGTTTATACGAGCGGTCTTCACTCAACATTCTAACTCACACAATGATTACATTAATGGTGTTTCATTGAAGTTGCAGGAGAGCAGGAAAGATTGGACAATACGGACAGGATTTGACCAGATTGGACAGGATTGTAGGAAATTTATTCTCATTCCTTGGTGATTTTCTGTCTCAGAAACAATATAGGATTGTATTCAGTGGATCTGATGGGAATCCTGGTACCTATCTAGTTTTCTATGATGCGTCTTCTTGGGAGTTTTCCGATAAATCAATTTTTACAATCGTGGACTTATACTCCATCTGATTCTTTTTATGGTCATGGATTATTCTTTCCATGGTCTCCTCACCTAATTCAGAAGTTTATTCATTATTTCATTTCATGGATATTTCCTTCGACCATAATTTGTTCTATGGTCGAAGGAAATTTCCTATGTATCCTTGGGCTCTTCTGAGCCAGTGTCGTACTGGAGGGAAAATGTTTTGGTGCAAGAATGACCCAGGTGCCAGTGTCAGACCCCTGAAGTGTCACATTTCAATCATCTTAAAAGACAGCCACAGTCAATGTATACCAATGACATATTCCTACCAAAGAAAAAATTCTTGTTCTTATGTTCACTATGTTCTAGGCGATCGATTCTACTCACAAAAAAGTAGTGGAACAATCAAAAAACTCTAATCATACAGAATGAAACAAAAATAAAATTGAACGGAATCTGAAATATCGATAGTGATGTACAAAAAAAAATTCTAATCCTGAGGAAGGCGAATGAAGCAATAATATACCGAATATTGCAGGGGATAATAACTGAACGCTAGCTGAAAACGAACGATATAGAAAACGTAATCTGGGGAATAATAAAGAAAATGGTTCAGTAAAAGGTATCCCCAATTTCTTTACTTAACATGTGTGTAGGGTCCGAACAGATACAACGCTACACCGACGCTATACCAAGCATTATTCATGAATAGAACGACAAAGTTGTAGAATTATTTGTCTAGTGAAGTCTTTTCCGATGCTTACAACTTACAAACACCTTCCTTTCCTCCCAAAATTCCACCACTGGCTAACACGATGTTCCTCGTGTTGTCAACAGATAAAAAACTGAAGAATCGCTGAGGAGTATGCTGACCAATCACTTTCCGGAAATATCTTGTGAATCCATGAGATCGACATCTCCAGAAATTTATTCATCGCTCAAAATCAAAATCTTCAAAGACCATTTCAAGAAGGCCATGAACCCTAAAATATGGCCATTTGGTTCATGTATAAATCGTTTTTTCAGGTCTGAAATGTTGGGTAAAGGATATTCATCATCATCATCTGTAAGCTCATTGAGTTTACGATAGTCGATTACCTATCTACATTTTTGTTTACCGGAGGCGTCCAATTTTTTTGGTACCACCCAAACAGGTGATGACCAAGGTGATATAGACGGCTGTATTATACCTTGGGACAACTTTTTTTATATTTGCGTTTTGACTTCATTCTTATGCACTTGTGGGTATCTGTACGATTTTGTGAATACGGGCCTGGAATCTTTTGTGTCAATACTGTGTTTTATTTCGTTGGTGAACGTTAAGTTGTCGCCTTCGAGATAAAATATATCCGAGTATTGTAAACATAAATTTGTTATTAATTGGTTTTCTTCGTCGTTGAGATGTTCAGTCCTCAATTGATTTTTGATTTCTTGAATTCTGTCGTTCAGAATAGTGTCGGAATTTGGAAAATTGGCATTTGGAATTCAGAATTGTTTCAGTTTTTTGCAAAGGTTCTAAACGAATGTCGGAAAAGTCAATAGTTTTTGGTATTGCGTTAGCATTTATGATTGAAGTGAGGAATTCTCCTTTATCGTAAATTTTTACTATAGCATTTGGCAATCTCACATCTTCTTTTACTTGCGCTAGCAAGTTTAGTTTAAATATTCTTTCTATACGGAGTTCGATTGAAATTTCATTTGATTTTTTATTTTGAATTTAGTTATCGTCAGAGGCTTTGAATAATGGAACGGTCTTAAAGTCGGTTATTAGTTGTTGATTTTTCGAATCTATAATACAGTTGTAGTGTTCTAGAAAATCTGAACCTAGTAAGCCAACAAAAACGATATCTAAGTCATAGACGTACACTTTGTGGGGGTATTGAAATTTATGAAGGTTGGTTCGTTGATTATAATTTTTTGTTCCGTGATACCCTGAACTCTTATGTTTTCTGGAAATCTATGGGGATAATTTTCGCAAGTTTTACGTTTGAATATTGATATGCCTGCTCCAGTGTCTATCAAGAGTCTGAAGGTTTTTGTGCTGTCGTGAATATAATATGGATGTTTTGAATTTACTGAATGTAATGATCTCACATGAAATTCTGTTCTATGAAGTTCAAGTTGGGGTTGAAATCGTCGATGTTGAGAGATTGGATTCGGTTTTGTATCTGTGTCATAGAGTCGATTGTTTGGGGTTGGTTCGCTATTTGAGGATGTCCAGGAGAGTTGGTTTGACTCGGACGTGAAAGAAAATACTGGTAGTTTGAAGTTTCATTGAAATTTTCTCTCTGATCGTATTCTTGACCATTAGCGGTATTATAGTCATCCGTGTATTGATTTTCATATGATTGATTTTGATAATCATTGAATTCATAGCTATCAGCAGTGTCGTAATTTTGGTCGTTACTATCAGCAGTATGATAGTTTTGGTTTTCATAATTAACGAAATGTGCTCTTTGTTGGTTTGGACGGTAATTTTGATTTGGTTGTATTACAGAAGGACGGGTTTGATTATGAAATTGCGGTCTATTAAAATTCGGATTCGGATTATTCATTGGTGGTCTATTCTGTTGGAATTGATTTGGTCTTCGTGCGAAATCAAATGATGGTCGTTGATAATTTGGATTAGGATTTTGGGAAAAATTTGGATCAGGCTGTGCAAAATTTGGGTTGTTTGAAGGCATCCTTTGTTGTCTGAGTCTACATTCGCTAGAAATGTGTCCTGTACGACCACAAGAGTGACAAGTTCTTGTTGCGGGCATTTGAGGTTTCTTAACTATTTGTTGAAGACGTGGGTTTGTTTGGTTTTCTCGTTTTTGATTTTCCAAATAAGAAAGCTGTAATTCTCGTCTTATTCGAATGTGTGCTTGCAACACGTCTGTGGGATTTGAAGCGCGTATTTTTTGACCTAGACGTGTTTCTAGTCCAGTGAGTAGGGTGTTAAGTGCCATCGTTTCGATTAGTCGAGATTGGGCTTGTTTTTGTTCTGCCGTTAGCATTGTTTTTTGAATGCACGCATGCATTTTTGCGTTCAATACTTGTAAACGATTGAAAAATGTTAACGCTGATTCGTTAGGTAGTTGTTTGAGTCTCTGGAGATCTTGTATCAGTGACGTGAGGTCACGAGAGTCTCCAAAGTGCAGAGTTAACAAGTGTTTGATTTCTTGATACATCAATGGGTTTCTCGAGCTGATTAGTTGTGCGGCTCGACCACGTATTTTGTTTTTTATGTGAATCACTAGGAGTATTCTCTGATTAGCTGTGGCCATGCGATACGCACAGTTGCATGCATTCATGAACGTACCGAAAAAGATTTGATCTCCTTCATCTCCGTGGTCGCCCCCAGCTCAGTTGACTTCTCATGCCCCATAACAAACACATTGCGTTCTACCATTCAAAAACTGATCAATCATTGGGTGGAATATATAATATATTCATTTATATATCTATAGAAACAATTAATTCAACTTCATTATTTTCATCCAGATTTTCAATAATTTCATCAGATATTCCTAGGAGAGCAGTGGATGTGCTATGACCGGTCCTAAAACCGTGCTGATGTATAGGTAAAATTTCATTCCTATTTACATGATCGTGAAGGATTTTTCCAGAATTTCAGACATGACAGGCAATATGTAAATATCTGTAAAATTTTCAGGTTTCCTTATTTCGTTTATAGGAAATATCAAAGATTTTTTCCGAGGCTCCATAAGACATTCATTAATTATATAAGTGATAATTGAGGTAGGATAAGAAATGCATATTTCAATCATTTCAACAGAAATTTGATATACTCGTATGTTAATTGCATTCGTATCAATATTGTTAATGATAATCTCAGCTGCGACTGGTTCCAGGTGGACTGTCAAGTCTGAGTTGAAAATACCGGTGTTATGAAATTCATTTGTATTTTCAGATGGCTCAAAGACTAAATAACTGAATAAAAAGATTATTCATATCTGCCGCGCTTTGCAAATATTTGAAATAACGATAGCTTCTAAAATATTGTTCTTGTTCTGGTTCATCATATTTCAATTTAGTGTATACCAAACAATGATCCGATATTTCATCTGCGTTCAAAGTATGTGTGTCGACCATCAAACCCGGCTTGCTTGCCGCTATTGTGTCAACAGAGTACTAGTGATGTTGGTCACCCTCGTTGGTTCACTATTCAGTACTGTTAGGCAATAAGCTTCTGGAAAATTATGAAACTCAACAGTATCTTTATTTTTAGAATTGAAAAAAAATACATCTATATCACCTGATGCTGAAATAATTTCATCTACTTGGGTCAAAACAATAGGAAGTGTATCCCTTTAATACTTGAATACAATTACCAACCCTTAGCCACTCCTCCTGCTCTTCAAGTGTTGAAATATCAACCATCATAACATGTTTCATTTCAGAATCATCATAATCATGTTTCAGTTACGACAACAATATCATCAAATATATCAACATATCAATATATCAACAAAGTCATGTCTTCTGACCAATCGTTTTGAGAAGTCAAATCCGGTAAACAAAAACACACTCTCACTATCCATATGTGTGTAGAGATGTTGTTGACATGAGTTACATGTAAACAAATGATTACTAATATATGCTGCATATTTTTTTCTCATTGCGATAAAATAAGTATGAATATGAAATACGTACAATGAAAAAATAATGAACATAAAAAACACAGATTTGTTGTCTATCATCATTGTTGTGTTTTAGATAAACTGTAGTAGTGGACTGTAAGCACTATGAATTGGTCTCATAACAGTTGTAAACCTTATATTTATTGAATATACAAAATGTATGATTCGTACAGGGGCCGTGCACTGGCAATGGAGTCTGTTATAAAACCAGTTTATGAAACGGGGAAAAAATCAATTAAACAACTACAGACCTATCTCTGTAATAAATAGTTTTGCAAAGATTTTCGAACGAAGCATTTAAAAAAGATTATTGTCATTCTTTGAAAAACATTCCGTCATATCAGTTCGGCTTTCTGAATAAATTATGCACTGAAAATGCTATTATGGACCTTGTGGAAAAAACCGTCGATGCCTTGGACATATCGAAGAAGTGTTTGACCATATTCTTTGATTTGGCCAAGGCATTTGACACCGTATCGCATAGTCTCCTAATAGAAAAATTATATACATATGGTGTGCGAGATACTATTTAGCAAATAGAATACAAAGATTTCAAATTGATGAACAGCTGAGTACTCCACAAGAAGTTACTATTGGAGTTCCTCAGGAAACTGTGCTTGGACCTGTTCTCTTTCTCATATACATAAACAGTATCTCGGAAATGACTGACTTTGGTGGTCACCTCATCTGCTATGCTGATGACACAGCTATTGTCTTAACAGAAGATTCATGGAAAAATGTCTACAAATTCGCTGAATACGGGCTCAAAAAGTTTAAGACATGGCTAGATTATAATCTACTGACCTCGAATGTTAGTAAGACAAAATTCATGACATTCTCACTGCAAAATTATGATCAGCCACAAAGAACTAAACTAAAGATAAATAGTTCAAGTTGCAATACACTTCAACCATGTACATGTGAAACAATAGAAAAGACCTCAACTATCAGATATTTGGGAGTTATACTGGACCAGCATCTCAGATGGACGAACACATAAGTCATATCTCCAGAAGATTGAGAAAGCTTATTTACACCTTTTATAATCCAAGAGATATCCTTGATATACATCTCTGGCAGAGTCGGTGTTACGATATTGTATAATAATAGCTTGGGGTGGAAGATTTTATATTGTTCATTTCATGCAAACAGTGCAAAACACTTTGATAAAAATCATATTCAAGAAACACAGATTGCACTCGAGGGAATCTCTATACAGACACCAAAATACTCAACATCAGATTTTTATATACTCTCAAAAGCCTGACATGGAATAACTCAAACATGGGAAAATATAACCAATACAAATCCAAAATAAGTAGATTCACCGAAAAAATCCAACTTCCATTGTTTGGCAAGACTCACACTCAGAGATTTGTTTTTTTTTCTGAAAAATTTAAATACTCTTCCCAAATTCAAAAAATGTTTAAGATCATATCTCACTGAAAATGCAACCATGTTAAACAATATCTTTTGAGTCCTCATTATCAAAACTGCTACAAATTAATCATAGCATTCAAAAATACCATAATATTATTCATTCTGGATAATTCCCCCTCATTCTCTCTTTGCCTTTTTTTTACTGCATTTACCTTTTAACTCCATTATACAGGGTGGCCCGTGGTAAAGAACTTTTCGATAAAATCCAAAAACAGGTCAAGTTTGTTTGTCAGGGGGGCACATTTTGACGTAACAAGCATAGTAAAACCTTCACCCCCCTAAGTAGGGGTGTCACACCAACATTTTTTTCAAATGGGGAAATGGGTCAAGCGATACCTCTTTAGAAGGGGCTGGTCATTCCCTACAGTGATGCTTACATTTTCAAAATCGATCCACTCGTTCAGAAAATATGGAACATGTATCTAGCAACTACTTGACCTAATTCAAACGTGGAGAAATGAATCCCAATCATTTTTTACTCTCTAAAATGAGCCTGAAAAATCTGTGCATCGGCAATAACAGCGACTCGGCAAAAATAACGAATTCATTTGAAGGAACTTATTGCGATAAAGTACAATTGAACCGATCTTTGTATTTTTCGTCCCACATGATGGTTGGAGTCTCAACGCTCCATATTTTCTGAAAGGGTAGATCGATTTGAAAAATCTAAGCAGCACTGTATAGGGAATGACAAGCCCCTTCTAAAGAGTTATCGCTTGACCCCCTTCCCATTTGAAAAAAATGTTGGGGTGACACCTCTACTTAGGGGGTTGAAGGTTTTACTATGCTTGTTACGTCAAAATGTGTCTCCCTGACAAACAAACTTGACCTGTTTTCGGATTTTATCGAAAAGTCCTTTCCCAGCCTTGCGGTACGTTTTCGATTGGCCACTCTGTATAATATAATTATGAACTTTTGCTCCTCCTTTCCTCTCTACTCATAATTTTTTGTTCATTTCATTTACCGCATCTATACTTTTTGTTTTCATTATAGTTATACGTATTCATTCAAATTGAGAGAATTGGCACAATACAAGCATATTCTATGCTTAGGTGTAATTCTCGACATTTGTTGATTGTAAAATACCACCTCAATTAGTTACTATGCAATGGATTATTTGCGTTGAATTGAATAAAGAAAGAATTGAATTGATTGAATTTATATCCAAATATATTCTGTTATTGTCATAAAACTCTCTTTTTTTTTCTAAACAAACTCAAGAACAGAATTATTCTTGATTCCTACAATCATTATCCTTGCGATTTGAAAATACATAGTACCCATATAATGGCATCAAATAAGAAGGAAAGCCAAAATTTTTGGACATAAGTTATATTTTTCTGAAAACAGTAATCGTATATAGATCTCTAAAATACTGTTTATCATCTTCATCAGATTTTATTCCACAAAGTTTCTGAAGGTCCTGCATAGTCGGTTTAATAATTTTGTTATCGACGATTATCCCTATAGTTTCATCCATAGTCCAAACATTCTTTGAACCATACTTAGTGGCGGCGCAGCACTAACTGATTTCGAGTGGAAAGGTGTTAGATCTTCCCTGATTATGATTTTAGAACTTTCAAGCATTTTCTTTTCACTGTAAACACTTTGATCTTATGATTCGAAAACTTCACAAAAATGCATTGTTTGGTAATTTATAACTGAAGTCAATATCACTACTAGTGAATTCTCAGTTTATTTTTCACGAATTAAGTCAGTTTTGTATATTCGCAGATTGCATCTTTGAGTGTATTGTTCCAAATTATATACTCAATGATCAATATTGAAAATTGATTTGTATTACTTTCAATATTCATTTCTGAGCTTTTTTTCTTTCTTAATTTTTCTATGATTCTTCTCAGAATAATGGAAGCAAGAGCTGAGCACCAACTTGTTCGTCACTACCAGGCATTCAACTCGTTCACCTCATCAATGGGAATAGGAATCGTGTCATTGGTACTTTTCTGGATTCTCTATTATAGAGGTGGATTTGCATGGCAGTCGAATCCCACTCAAGAGTTTTATTGGCACCCCTTCTTGATGGTTCTGAGCATGATATTCCTATATTCACAATGTAAGTTTACTTACACTTCTTGATTATTTATCAATTATTTATCAATCATGAAATAGTCATAAGAACATAGTTATTGGCATGATGACAATATGAGATTTTGACTTATCAAATATAACGGTTTTTTAGTTGGTGTAAAATTAAGTTCCTACATTGTAGAGAATTGAATTCTGCCATGTCAATCCTCCTTCCTAACTCTATTCAGGCGGATTTGGGAAGCAGGAGTAAAATCCATAATGATACACATTCATGGCATGTCAAGGGTAGTAAGACCTTCACTCATGGTATCATCACTTTAATTTTATCGAATCTATTGAATTCTTGTCCATTGAGGTCAGATCCTAACGATCTGTCGATCTTATCTCCAGTTCAGTTTTTAACACTGTAACCGCTCACTGCTCTCACTACTTTCGATATAACTTCATATAACCGAAGCGATATACAGGTTCAGCACTTTCTCATTTCTCACTAGAGTTTCATATATAGAAACATTTGTAAATGAGAACAAAGTTATTTTTTTGCAAGTACACTATGATCGCTGAAGAAGATCTGAAATTTTTCTCCTAACAATTGTCCTTTATAATTCAGTAGTAATTCATACAATTTCGATGAGAATTTTCAATCGACGGTTTTCGAAACTCGGGGAATCTGATAGTGCGAACCTATAAATGGAGTATTTGATGTCCCTTTCCAAAAGAGGAATGAGGAATGAGTGGTTGGACCCGGCTCTGTTGAAAAAAGGATTCAACTATTGATCAAGAATGATTTTATTCCCCTTCAGAAATCATTCGAATACGCTCAATTTTAAATAAATTCCTAACAAATCTCATATTTTGAATATTTATCAATGTTTATTGAAAAAATGAATGTACCACCTCCTCGAAGAACTTACAGACAGTATTTATCAATGTTTGTTTAGTTTTTCAGATCATAATTGGTTTGAAAAGTGGACTGGATGAAATCAAAAAAAGGATTATCTAAACTTTTCAGCAGGCAAGAAGGGGTTTTCTGGAATACTCGGACTGGTTTGTTCTCTCAGGAGCCCTTGTAGGCCAGCCGATGTTTGATGTATATAGGAAGAGAGTCCCAAGAGCATACAATGGTACCACATTCACGTGGTATAATTGAATTGATGAAGTTAGATTATATATATTTTTGATGATGATGATGAGCGGTACAAAAAAATGGTAGTGTGCTACTTCGGCGTGGTACCAACTCTCGCTAGCCTAGCTGAAGGCTTGCATCTGCGCACTGTCCGCCTTTTCGTGCCTTAGTTCGTGACTTTTTGAAATTAGAAATCAACATACACAACCTATTTTTATATTCTTGATTTGAGGTGAACGAATACTAAAACATTATTTCCCTTCAAAAGGAACCATTGTAGGAATGTGCACTTTCCGCAGGCAAAATGGAATAAAAATTGAACTAGATATTGTAATCGCCAATTACTTGAACAAGATATCATTATATGCATCCAGCTCAGCATAGACTGGGCGATGTTATGCAGATTGAAAAAAAGAAGAGAGAGATACAACAAGAAAGAAAGAAAATATAAAAATCGAAAATGATGAATTGGAAACCGAAAAGGCAAAAAGATTCCGTGACCGGTCAAGAGCACAATTCAAACTGAGGGACGCCAGAGAGTTCCACTGAAAAGTCTTCACCGTGGGCCATAGCGCTCTTTCCCCTGCCTACACCAAGATGAAGCATAAGAATTCCATTGCATTTGAAGAACTGTTATCGTTTTTTATGACTATCAATGCGTCTGGAGAAATAGTACACTCTGAATTCAACCATTCAGTTTTCCATCTTTTCCAAAAGTAACCTACTACTTATATTCGGGAGAACATGGCTAAAGGCTTTCCAATGTTGAAAAAATGGCCAGGGGTGAATTGACGCGTAGGCTCCCATGAAATCAGTGCCCTCTATCGGAATAGAGGTGCGAACATCGACCGCGGCGAGCTACAAACCGACGAAAACGAGGCGAGGAAAAGCGTCCCCCATAGTGAGATCGAGATCGGTTGCTAATTCCAACTGAATGGCCTTGGTGGCCAGGCAAATGAATAAACATATATTGGTTACGTGCACGTTCGACAGATGACCGACCCTGGAGGTGAACCAACCTCACTTTTCTCATTTGTTTACTTGTTATCCACTGTGTTTTCTGGTTGTTTTTCTCGGTTTTAAAGTAACATTTTGCGAATATGGATATGATAACATATTCATCAAGCTTATATGATGTTCATCGAAGAAGGTATGAAGAGAAAATCCCCAGTGTTGGCATTGATCCCTATCTTTTCACTATATCAACAGATATTTCTCTCTTCCCGAAAATCGTTTATCCCGATATTGTCAACTATTTGGTTGGAACGAAAATTTCTTTCACCATGGCTGGAATGAAAGCATTCAAAAGTTTAGAGGCATACATTATGGCTGCTTGTGGATGGGTGAAGAAAATATGTGTAAAGCACATTAATTCTTATATCCTAGTCATTGGAAAAGTATACCATCAATAGAAAAGGAATGCAAATGACTCATACAGTTATTATTTTTCAGGTCATGCATTCTCGAAGGTCGGATGAAAAACCATTATCACCATGGAAAATCAGGAAAATGGCAGCATACCAAGTGCTCATTGTGATTGTATTGCTGGATTAGGGAAGGTTTGCAGAAGCAGCTGTGCTGTTTCTTATAGATGATGCAATACATAAGAAAGAGGAAGTTACAGGAACAGGCATAAAATCGTATTGGCTGCCTCCAACTAATAAACCAGCTGTGAACCTAGTCAATCCCAAGAGATTGAAACTTGATGAAGATGAGCCCTGATATAAAAGAAAAACATCATCATTGCATATACCTCCTATCACTAATGAAGAGAATCAAAATTTATTGACAAGCTTAGCTGAGTCTGCAGAAGCAATTCTTCTTTCAGTAACCAGGCCTTTTTCAGAAACATTAGCTGATTGAATAAAATCAAAGCAGAAGTTATTGGTCATGAATCTTCATGAAGATTCATATGATACTTTGACATTCACAAGGTGAGTTTATTCTATAAGGTCATAGGTAATGTAGGTCATTCAACGTTTCGAATAATTCATAATTTCATATTCAATTTTTACCTGCCTTCTGATTACCTAATATACATTTTTGTAGGTGATGAAGTCAGCTTATCTCTAACATATGAGGAATGTAAACAAACAGAACGAGGAACTAGAAACCAATCCAAATGTAGAGCATGGTTGAATTATAGAACAGGACGAGTAACTGCATCAAATTTCAAAAAATGTTGCAGACCAAAAATTGAAAAACCATCAATTTCCCTGATCAAATGCAGACCCATTGATATAAAATCAAAGCATTATAGTTGTGAACATGAGGTCACTGCGAAAGAAAATTTATTGAAGGAGCTTCAAAAATCACATGATAATATCCATTGAGATCCCACCGGATTTTTTTATAAATCCAAGTTATCTATATTTTGGAGCATCTCAAGATGGGATTGTAATATGTGAATGCTGTGGTACTTATGTTAATGAAGTTTAATGCCTCTATTGTGATAGATTATCTGGCATTACTGCTTCTATTGAAAAGGAAAAATATTTAATTCAAAAAGATGGAAAACTCTCACTTGAGAAAGCTCATGAATATTATTACCAAGTACAAATGCAGATGGCTTTGACAGGCATAAAAAATTGCTATTTCATTGCATGGAGCAAAGTACATTACAAAGTAATTCTCCCTGAAGTGTTGGGCAAATTTTATACAAGGGCACAGCCAAAACCCATGATTCCCAATTCAGAACTGTCACAGCCAGAACCAAGCAAGTTATTTGTGCCAAGAAGATGATAAATCAAATCCGACGATTGCATGTGAATCAGGTCATTGTGGAATTGAATGGTATCATTTTCAATTTGTAGGATTGACAGAAATTCTAGTTGAAAATTACATTTGCGATTTATGTAAATCCTGAATGAGAATATGTATTTGATGGGTGAAGTGAATACATTATTTGTGATTTGAGAAAAACAAGGAAACATTTTCTAAATCTTTGGGATTTCCCTCCCTCGTTTCAAGAAATTATAATAATAATATCGATGTTTGTAGTAAGTACAGATTTATGATCTACCCCAAAATATCACTGCCCTTGGAATTCAACCCTGATACCAAAAAAAAAAAATTTGTCGGTGACACCTTGTTTTTCAAAATATTTGGAAGACAAATATATTTAAAAAATTTGTACTTATCTTATAATTGTCTTATCTCTAATTACCTTTTTCTCTTCTTTGCAAGTCTTATTACAAATATATTGATATAATTATCATAATTTCTATCTTTACTTTTAGGATCAAGGAGAAAATCCCAAAAATCTGAAAAAAATATTATTCTCGATTCCACCTCCTCGATTCAGTATCTAAGGAAACAGAATCAGAATCGAGACAGAATATATATCTGAGTAGAGATCGTGTTATTTCGAGTGCTCCAGAGTTACTTACTTTTACAAAGGATTCCTTAGCCCCGCAAATTTCATTTTTGAACTGGGGAAAAACTTTTGGTTTCCAGTATAACGGTTTCATTTGTGGAAATATGTAAGTGAATTGATTATTCAACATTTTAATAGTTCATCGAACTGATTGAATCAAGCGAAATGTCTCGCTGCTGTTGCTGTGATCTGTCTGTTGGCAGAAAACAACAAGCTGTTTTTTGCAACGGGCAAAACAAACAACAAACAAAACGGGTAAAAACCTATATCATCTGGATTGTGCGAATGTACCGGGTGATCTAGTTCCCTATCTGTCGTCTGTGCCTGGTCTGCAGTGGAAATGTTCTGCCTGCAAGCTACTGGAAAACAAGCTAGATGACAAAAAACTCATGAAGAGTAATTTTATCCAATCTGCCTTAGAAAAGATTGCCGATCTCACCAGCGCTGCCTTACCGTCATCACCTAGCCAAATTCCTGCCGATAAAATTACATATGCAGAAAAATTAGCTGGGCCACCATTACAGAAAATCGTTTTCAAACCAAAAGATCCCGAACAAGAAAATCAACGTACGAAATCTGATTTATTGCATTATATCAACCCCATGAATACGGAATTCAATAATGTTAGAAATCTGGAACATGGAGATATATTGCTGGGATGCAACAATGCCGACAATGCGAAAAAGATCAAGAAAATTGCCGATGAAAAAATGTCCACTGACTATAATGTCCATATTCTGAAGACTCTGAAACCTCACGTCAGGGTGGTTGGTATCAGTGAAAAACTGGATGAGGATACTCTACTACAGTACATTCGTGTTCAGAATGATGCTATTTTCAATGAAGCTGCTGACTGCAAAATTATTAGATTCTGGGCAACCAAAAAAAAAGAAGAACATTTTCCAAGCTGTGCTGCAAGTAGATATGTTGGTTTATAAAAAAATTATGTCGCAAGGCAATTTACTCATCGGATTTGATAGCTGTTCTGTATATGAAGCCGTATTTGTTCCTCGTTGTTTCAAGTGTAATAGTTTTTTCCACTCAAAGTCAACATGCAAAGGTGAGTTAACTTGTCCTATTTGTTCGGAGGCTCACGGTCTTGAAGGGTGTAAACCCAACAGTCAAAAAAAATGCATCAACTGTTTTCATATTAAACGTACAGAAAAAACTGATATCAACATCGATCATGATGTCTGGGATTATCCATGTAGCTTACAAAAGAGCTGTAGAGAAAATGAAGCGTGATTTATTTGGGCCGCCCAATAAATAGCAACCAGGAGTGCCATCTTCCCTGAATTCAAGTTTTTGTCAATCAACTGCTACAACTTCTAGTTTGAATTTGTCTGTTTACTATCAAAACATGCGTGGACTCAATTCGAAGACAACCAAATTGCTGCACGCATCAACATGTAGCGAGTATTCAATTATTTCAATAACAGAAACGTGGTTAGGCCCTGGTGTAGAAAATGATGAACTTCTCGACTCGAACAGATACACTGTTCTTAGATGTGATCGTGATTTTGGAAATATGAATGTCACTCGTGGTGGGGGTGTGGCGATCGCAATCGACAATAGCATCTGTACTGTTGAAAATCTAAATTTGAAGGCACTTCCATCATTCAATGATTTATACATGATCGACATACCATGTGCGAAAATAAAAGTAGAGCATCACTCTTGTTACATTATTCTTCTATATATTCCTCCAAATAACACATTAGAATCTTATAACACCCTTTTTGACACACTGAGCTCGTTGGATTTCCTGTACAATAACAACATATTGTTCATTGGTGATTTCAATCTAAGTGAATATTCAGCTACTCTTGATGGTTGTGAACCGTCACCGCGAGTCGCATCATTATTCGATTTCATGAATTTTTCGAGCTAGATCAATACAATGGTATTACCAATAGTAATAACAAAATTTTAGATTTGGTTTTAGCAATCTTCATATGTGCTGTTGAGTCTGCTCATGAAATATTAATTGAAGAAGACTATCATCATCCTTCCCTTCTAGTTACATATGATTCAATCGGTAAGCGTCATAATAATAAAAATAAAATCAGCTCGGTTTATTATAGCTACAAAAAAGCAAATCTTCTTGAGCTCTATGAAAAACTTGCTGCTACTGATTGGGAGTTTTTGAAAAATGTTTCTGATTTAAATGAAGGATTCAATCAGTTCTATCTCAAATTGAATGGTATAATTGACTCTGTAGTGCCCCAAGTTACTGCTTGTAGAAGAAACTATCCGCATTGGTATAATTCGAGCATCATCAAGAAACTCAAATGTAAGCACAAAGCATGGAGCAGATACAAAAAATTCAATGATCAGCTTGCTTTGATAAAATTCCAAACTATCAGAAGTGAAGTGAAGTCAGAAATTGAATTTAACTATAAACTCTATTGCCGGAATATCGAACAGCAAATCAAAACAGACCCTAAAAATTTCTGGCAATTCATTAAAAAAAAAGAAACATTCGTCGTCTTCACCTTTGACGATGGTCTACAATGGTATCGAACATAATGATCCAATAAGCATTACTAATGCTTTTGCTGAATATTTTCGACATTCTTTCGCTATACCTGGTCAAACTAATCGAAATGATTCCACTGTCAACTTAACGAACGATGCTTTAATTATCACCGAGTTTACCGAAAGTGAAGTTTTTGAAGCTCTCAAGAAGATCAAGCCTTAAAATACGATGGGGCCTGATAAAATACCTGCTTTTCTGATTCATGACTGTGCCTCCGTATTTGCTGAACCTTTAACATTTCTTTTCAACCTCTCATTGAAATATCAATAGTTCCCAGTTGTATTGAGACCTCCGAACAACAAACCCACTAGAAGGATCACAAAACAAATATTCTGATGCTAACATGAATTCCCAGAATTATCATAATATTAGTACCCAATCGTCGCCAGTGTTGTCATATCCAATCATCAAAAAGTGATGAATTGTCCATAATATTTAAAGTCCTTTATGAATTCATGTAGTTCAATGAACAAATATAATAATAAATTTGGGTCATGACGATTATGAATCAGTTCTGATTAATAGAAGATTGCTACATTATTCTGAGACTTAGCAATTTTACTTTCTTGGGGGCTCGAGGACCAGCATGGGTATCATGAATACTTTTTGCTCAACTTTGCAACACCGCAATTTGATATTGACAGTCAACGGCGATTATTGCTTTGTTTGGTATCTGTCATTATTTATTATTATTGTTTTGATTTATCGATATTATTCAACTTGTGTTCAGTTTTGTGTACTCAGAATTCCTCAGAAACTCAGTTTATTTCCTGTTTTGGTGATTTGATATGAGGTGAGACGTTGTGAGGTGTGTTAAAGACAATTTGAACTGGCGATCAAAACACGTCATTCCATAGGTGAGTTACCATTGTCGTATCATTCGAGATTTTGAAGCATTTTCCCAAATGGAATGGATAAAAATGAATTTAAATTGATTTGATTAGATTGTATTGATTATACCCATAGGTCAGCTGCGACAGTGTCTCGTCATTGTTCATTTTCCCACCAAGAAATGCTGAAAAGTACTACTGAAATTGTTACGGATTTTCAATTTGGTTCCATCATGAATTAATGATAAATTCGACCCCCTCTGACAACACGGCACTGGTGCTGGGAGAATCAGCTCCTGCTATCCTTGTTTAGACAAAGATAGATACTTTAGATGTTGCTTCCAAACAAACTGTATTGCCAGGGCTGTGGATTACTTATCTAGTCTGTTCAATGATCGAAGATTGAGACAGTCTAAATTGATACCAGTTTTTAAAAAAGGCGATAAACACGACATAGAGAACTATCGACCGATTACAATTGTGAATAATTTCTCGAAATCCTTTGAAATCCTACTCAATAAACCACTATTTAATCATGTCAAAAATTAAATCACTGAGTTTCAACATGGCTTCTTCAAAGGGAGATCAACTACTACCAATCTCTTCTGTATCACTCAGTACATAACTGACGCATTCGATGATAATGCTCAAGTTGATGTTATTTATACAGACTTCTCCAAAGCCTTCGATAAGCTTGACCATGATATATTACTCAGTAAATTAAATGTCTTCGGAGTCTCAGGAAACTTGAATAATTTCATCAATTCCTATTTGAAAAACCGCTCTCTTTATGTAGAGTGTATTGGTTAGAGTTCCGTGAGATTTGAAACAACATCAGGTGTTCCACAAGGCTCTGTCTTGGGACCACTTTTTTCAATCTTTTTATAAATGACATTATTGGGAATCTTGGAAGAATAGAGTTCATGAGTGATTGTGCTGCTTTACAAATCGCCCTAGATAGAGTACATACCTGGTGCATGAATAATCACCTGCTGTTGAACGCCAATTAGTGTTCAATTGTAACTTTTTCACGTAAGCAGAATGAATTCACTTTCAATTACTCAATAGGCAATGAGGTGCTTCCTCGATCCAACTCTGTTCGTGACCTAGGTATTACATTCGATCATAAATTATCTTTTTCAACCCACATTAATAAAATCAACAATGAATGTTCTAGGGCTTTAGGTTTTATTGTCAGAAATACTCGTGATTTCATGAAATCAGATACAATGCTCCTTTTGTATAACTCTTATGTCCGATCTAAAATGGAGTATGCATCTGTCATATGGTGTCCATATTATAATGTTCATATAAATAGCCTTGAACGAATCCATAGACGCTTCATGAAATATTTATCATTCAAGGAAGATGGTGTCTACCCTGCTATAGGAACATCTAATACTGCTTTATTAGAGAGACACAACTTTATTTCTCTTGAAAATAGGAGGAACATATCCGCTCTAGTATTTCTGTATAAGGTGATCCATGGCCTAGTCGACTGTAATGCTGTTTTGAGAATGCTCAGTTTTCATGTTCCCAGAGTGAATTCTAGACAATCCAATCTATTTTATCTCGAAGTACCTCGAACAAATGTACAGAAAAACTCACCTTTATACAGAATTTGCAATAATTACGATAATATCAATGAAAGATGCGACATATTCTCTTGCAGCATTGCTTCATTGAAAAAAAAATCAGTTTTTAATATTATTCACTATGCAATATGTTTCATATCTTCACGCTTTTAATTTATATTCATTCGATTACTCTTAGAATATGTTTGTACCTATAATTTTCCCACCCTGTGAATGGATTTCTGTTGGGTGGTGTACAATAAAAATAAAAAATAAAATGAAAATGAAACAATATTTGATATTTTTTATTCCAATAAATACAATTTGGCATATCTTGTTGACTTTCATTACTACTAGATTCAGTGATTAGTAAAAGCTAAGAGATAAAATTGATAAAAAAATATCTTTTCATTGCGCGAACTGGTACAAAAAATGGTAGTGTGCTACTGGCGTGGTACTAACTCTCCAGCCTAGCTGAAGGCTCGCAACCTAACCTACTTACTTTTTGATAAATAAATCGATATAAACAATACATTTTCATATTCTTTGTTTGAGGTGAACGAATGCTAAACAATGTTCGATCTTCATGTTCTGATTTGTCATAGTTGATTAGTTTTATTTTTCAATATAAATGTCGGCATGTCGGGAATTAGGGAACAAAATAGGCGCGTTCGAAATTCCGAGATATCGGATTCATATTCAGATTCACTTTATGATCTCAATTCGATTTCATTGAAAATTATATGAGAGAAGTGATATATTCAGGTTTTTCTAGAAGAAATGGAACGCACGCAATTACAAAAAAAAAGTTTTAGTTTTGTGAACTGATTTCTCTGTGATTATTAGTACTGATTTCAGATGTCACCTCAAAAACAAATTCGTGACCGCCTCATTTCCATTGAATATATGTATGATGTTTCACAGGTAATGCAGAATGTTTAAAGAAATCGCGCGAGTGTGATTTGACGAAACCAACCAAGTGAATTCCGATCATATGAACACTATGTTCTAAGACGAGTATTTGAAGTTCAATTTTAATTTTGAAAAAACGAAGCATTCTCCTGATTCCAGCCTACGTTGAACAGAACGTCTAGTGCGGATTGAATGTTATTCATAGGAATTCCTAATCTGTAGAATTATCTCGACTCGTTGGAGGCCCCTTCTGGGAATTCAGACGATGGGCCTCTATGTCCTTACATTCAGAGCAGAGATTATACGAGGAATTTCGTCCTACATATCAGCATTCTCAGCCGTCAGACACTCTCTGAAATTCACACATTTCACTCGTGGTAAGTGGAAGTGTATGATCCAAATAAGTGGTTGTTGATTATACCGTAGCCAAAATATCAACAATGAACTGCTGATATTGTCACAAATATGACTGTTATATTACTGATAATTCAAATATCCAAACGACAAAGAAAACCCAAACCAAACAAAGCAAATGGAATTTTATCTAATACTAGGAACGTACTGACAGAAAAATATAGAATTGCGGAAATCGTATATAATACTCAAGCTGCTTCTACTGAATTTCCATTTGCAAACCCATGAATGAAGTAGATCATTCCTGATTCATAGAGAAATATTGATTTATGATTTCATGGTAATCCTCTCTTTCCTGAATTGAACTGAAATGTTATCCCTCTTGCGTGGGTTGTAGAATTGGATGGAAGTCATTCAGCAGATCTGAACATTTTATGGATATTTTTCTGAATTGTTTCTTGTTTCAGCTATGCTATGCTACAGAACACTACGCAACGTCCAGAAGAATAAACTGAAAATAATTCATGCTACACTTCATTTCTCAGCATTTTGTTTGTCAGTCATTGGATTGAAGGCCGTATTCGATTCACACAACCTGAAAAACAACCCAAACCTCTACAGTGTACACTCGTGGATTGGTTTGGTTACTGTTATCATATTCGCCACACAAGTAAGCAATATCGAGTACCTATACTGAATATAGTCGATGGATTTCCATTAAAATTATTCATATTTTAATTCTGTAGTTGACGTGAATATTTGTATAAAAATTTCATTTTTTTTTTCTGGTAATCATATTCTGCTTGAATTATACTTATTTGATCTTATTTAATCTTTCATCGTTTCCTTTTAATTGCGAATTTTTCGGGTCCAGAACAACTATCATTTCAATGTGGTGGAAATTGCATGTATTCATGAATCCTTTCTGACATATATGAATTGCAGCATCATCAGATACGTTCTCCAATTGATACCGAGTTTGATGATGAACTGAGCAGTTATCATAAGAATCTTCAAATGAAAATCCTCTGAATTTGCATTATCTCTCAGATCTTGAACAGTGTGAAAGAATGTGAATTCGTTTTTGGTATATTCAACAGAAATCTACTACTCTTCTGGTACTACCATGCCGAATATTGAACTATATTTGCTGAAAACCTACGACAAGGATCTGGAAATGAATATCTTTTCATTAAATGAATTTAAGATTCTTACAGTAGGTCTTAATTTCATCTTCGAAATGGATTGGAGCTACAAAATTTGTAAAGGCATTTGAGATAACTAACTTCAAGGAGTTACCACCCCTGTAACATTGTTATTATTCGATCCAATTTAAAAATTCTTTTCTGTTGGGTAGGTATTTGAAATGCGTATCCAACGAGAGGATGATGATTTCATTTTTGGGGTGTAGTCGTGACCACTTTCATGGGCCCAAATTTCGAAATGTACTATTAGGGATATTTTCACAAAAAATGATGACCGATTTTTAATCAAGATCACTTAGAACATATCTGTACAAATTTCCATCATCATAAACGACAGGAAGATAATGTATCTTCATTTTTTACAAGTGAGTGATCAAAAAATGTACTACTGTGGAATTTTGCGGAAAAGCTAATGACAGTTCATCATTGAGGATCACAAATTTCAACCGATCTTTTCATTCGAAAACACAGCATATCCGAAAAAAATATGAATATATTATGAAATATATATATGAAACATTTTGATGAGGGGATTTCTTTCCTCAATGAGAATAGTTCTTCTGTTCTATTATTTGAGTGTTATTAATACTAATATATTGAACAGTGGGAGTATAAACAATAATGAGTTGAGAATGCTTTCCTTTAGGTTATAATGTCTTTTTTGAAATGCACCAGTAGTAGAGTAGAAGTAGATCTGTAAAATTTTGTATGTAACATGTATCGAATCCTATTGTTTTCAGTTATAAAAGGTGGGGAGGATATGTTGAAGCAAGTATAACGTCAATTGTTTCAATCGAATTCCTGGAAATCCACGACTTCCGTGAAACATACAATCTTTCTCAGTTTGTAGGAGGATTCACCAGCTTTCTTTATCCGGGACTCTCTTCAACTTTTCGTAGAGCCATACTTCCCGTCCACACTTCATTCGGCATTGGTTGTTTTACACTTGCAATCGTGACCGCAATGACTGGTCTTACAGAAAAAGTTTTATGGACTCTCAAAGACGACTACTCGACATATCCATCAGAAGGTTTAATCATCAACATAATTGGTGCTTTCATAGTTTTTTATGGTGTTATGGTGCTATATTTAGTTAATGACCATGATTATAAAAGAATAGCTTCACCTGAAGATGAAATTGTGCTCTCTGGAATTGATTCCGAGTAGAATATGGAATTATGTATACTTATTAATAGATCTGTGTATGATCTTCATGTCTATATACCGCCAGATCTGTGTAAATGTTTGTGATGGAATCCTAATGAAACTCCTTTCGAGATTTATCTGACTTTTATAATGTACTGTAGATTTCCACGATAAGCTTCCTTCAAAGGCAACAGATTATTGAACACAAATATATAAGAGAAGGGGTATGGATCATTCAATTTTTCAAATTGAGCTGTATTTTTCTATCACCCAAATTTGTCTATTGGAACCTTCGATCATAGAACAGACTAGATAAGTAATCCACACACCTGGCAATACAGTTTGTTTGGAAGCAACATCTATAGTATATATCTTTGTCTAAACAAGGATAGCAGAACCTGATTCTCCCAGCACCAGTGCCGTGTTGTCACAGGACTGAAATGAAAAACAACCATGGATAATCACACAAATAATTTATTGATTTTTGAATAGGATTGTTTTTGTTAACATACTTCTTACTCTAACTTCCGTTGAATCTTTCAATTTATTTGCCTCATGATGAAGTCTTACAGTGAAATATTTCTCCAAATTAGTTTGACTAGTTCCAAAAACAGTCAACGGTCAATTTCTGATTGTTGTGTGTAGAAGAAGTATAGAAATATCCTTATATTTTTAATCAAAAATATTAATTGAGTTCATCATTATTCTCAGTGATTTTTCAGCAACTTCGCATATTTTGACTACAAATAAGGAAGCATATACAAATAAGCTACATATTTTACCACAAGACACTGTCGCAGCTGACCTATGGGTATAATCAATATAATCTAATCAATTCAATTTAAATTCATTTTTATCCATTCCATTTGGGAAAATGCTTCAAAATCTCGACTGATACGACAATGGTAACTCACCTATGAAATATCGCCGGTTCAAATTGTCTTTAACACACCTCACAACGTCTCACCATTATATCAAATCACCAAAACAGGAAATGAACTGAGTTTCTGATGAATTCTGAGTACACAAAACTGAACACAAGTTGAATAATATCGATAAATCAAAACAATAATAATAAATAATGACAGATACCAAACAAAACAATCATCGCCGTCGACTGTCAATATCAAATTGCGGTGTTGCAACCTTGAGCAAAAAGTATTCACGATACCCATGCTGGTCCTCGAGCCCCCAAGAAAGTAAAAATGCTAAAGTCTCAGAATAATGTAGCAATCTTCTATTAATCAGAACTTTATCATAATCGTCATGACCCAAATTTATTATTATATTTGTGCATTGAACTACATGAATTCATAAAGGACTTTAAATATTATGGACTATTCATCACTTTTTGATGATTGGATATGACAACACTGGCGACGATTGGGTACTAATATTATGATAATTCTGGGAATTCATGTTAGCATCAGAATATTTGTTTTGTGATCCTTCTAGTGGGTTTGTTGTTCGGAGATTGGAACAGATGCTCTGACCAGTTATCCACTTTATTGCTCAGTCCAAATTATTATGTTTTGCGAAAAAAAACGGTCAGTATATGAGTATACTGGTATAAATTAAGTTATTAGGATAAGATGAGAGATCATGAAATATAATATATGAGATGTTTTATTTTGAGTTGTTACCACATTCTTGTAGAAGAGGCAACGAACGCCGAACTTCTTTCCGTGAATTCAATGATTTTTCAAGGAAAATATTTTAAGCTTATCTTTCAGAAATCACTTCAAGTGGTCGTTTTTTAAAAGAGGAGGGTCGATTCCGTTCAATTTGGGAAACCTTAATTTGAAACATTATAAACCCCTAATTTTTCGCGTATCATAGATCGATGAGTTATTATTGGCTCTGTTGAATATTGGAAATTTGGATTATATTTCAAATACCTTCAAGTAGCCTGCTACTTGAAAGTATATTGTTGCCAGAATTCTCAAAATCTGTATATCCATTGACGAACATCAACTTGATATCAGGATATAAATCGATAAAACGGAACGAATGTTCGTTTTATGGAAATTCTTGAGGAGGCTCAGCCTCCGTTGCCTCCTCTGAGGAGTCGCTACTGATGCACATACGTATACATGAAAATTGTTGAAAAATAATCTCATTTTTCCCAGGAGCGAGTTCACAGCGCAAGAAATATATATGTGTGGAAAAATATTGTCAAAAAAATAAAAAGTAGTATAAAAAGAGAAGAGATAAATCAAAAAAGCATTTTCTGACAGTGGGATCACAATATCATAATGAACATATCATGTACTCATTAACTTAGTATAAAGGAACATAACATAAGAATGCTCCAGATATACTCAGAAATTTCTTTGGCTAAATTAAAAGCAAATTCTGAAGGAAAATTCCAAGGGTTATTTTGTTTCATCACAGTGTAAATCGGGCATACAAAAATTATATGGAATAAGGTTTCTTATTTTTTTTTTGTTGCAACAACAACTCACATCTGGGTCGATCAAATATGCAAATTCATTTGATTTTAACTCAATTCTGAAATGGTTGAACCGATGTAAATGTGCAAGAATGCGGGTGATCTGTATGGGTAGCTTCAACAGCGAATATGTGCTTGGTTCGTTTGAAGTATTTTTAGCGTTCTATATGTATATAAAAGGGTAACAAGATTCTATGGAAACATCGCTGTTAAAATAGATAACTATAATATTCACTAATTATATTTCGCCTATTGGAATTTAAAGATTGACAATTCATAGTATTCCAAAATTACTGAGATCCGCTCTGAGTGAATAATATTGCTTAATTTGAAGTGCCCAATTATATTTTGAGTAAGATGAGCCTATCAATCTTACTTGATGTTGAAAACACAGTATTAGAAAACGGTTATCTTCCATTGTGAGAATCCTATAAAACCAGTTTAGTGTAACTTTCAAAATTTTATATGCTATTAGCTTTCAAACGAATTGTTGCATCAGGTGTATTGATTGGGACTGAAATAATCATTTTCAGGATACTAAGATATACTCTTTCTAATACTTCAAAATATCCAATGCCCCATACTGAAACGGAATTGAACATAACACTCATAGCTAGTTACTCGAATAATTTCATTCGTAGGTGCCAGTTGGCAGTTTCAGTTTCAGCCAGAATAGGTAGTACTGAACCAATAGCCTGATTTCCTTCAATCTTAGCAGCTGATGGAATAGGCCTGAGGAGGTAATGTATTTGTCATATCGAGTGTCCATTGAGATAAAAAAGTTGGGTTCACGCAATCCGTCTCGAGAAAATTGCATAATTCTATTTTTTCGTGAATTAACAGTCAGTTGATTGCATGAAGCATATGATTCTAATATTTTTGATTTTCTTACCACATCAGTCTCTGAATTGGTGAGTATTCTTTCGCATATAACAATGTCAATACATCATTTTTTCGATCATCAATGTTCACACCCTGAGATTAGAAGAGGGCTCAGAGGTTCGCCTTGCAAAACACCAGATACCATTAGAATACATTAATTGTACTATCCGAAGAATTTCAGCTGATATTCCAGTGTTGAATAATGTATTCCAGAGTAGTTTATAGTTGATAAACGCTCTTCTAAAATCAAGAAAAATAGCGGATATCTTTCGTTTTCTATGTCTGATGAAAATGAATGACAGAGCCCTGAGTATAAACATTGTCTACACATTCTCGATCCGGTCGCAACCCAGCCTTGCAATCAACGATCCACATAGTAGTAGTAGTAGTAGTTTGTTAAGAATGAGGGTTGTAAATATTTTGAGACTGCAGTTTACCAGGGCTGAGCCTCTATAATTGTCAGGGCTTTTTGTTGATCCACCTTTGTGCAACGCGGTTATCATTATATTATTCCATGTTTTGGGCATGGCAGATGAATAGAAAATTTTATTTACAAAAAACTGTTGAGTAAAGTACACAACTATGTGTCAGATTCTTTTAAAATTCAAAAGGTATACCATCTAAGCCTGGAGATTCATTATTTTAACATTTTTTGCTGAGATTGTTGTAGAATTCATATACTATTACATGTACTCGATCTTATGTGTTGCTTTAGTGTTATAACATTAGTTATATAGTGAATTGTTTTCGATTCACGTTTGTATTTAAAAAAAAGATCCATTCTCTCCGAGTATAATTTCCTGATAATATACAACAAGTTATGGGCACAGGTCACGAAAATTTAAGAGAAAATAGGACGCAGTGTATTTTTTGAATAATCCAATCCAAGTATTCATCAGTGTCACTGTCAGGTGCTGATCCCTTGTAATCCCGCCAGAGGATCCAGATTAGTGAACCAGAAATTCTTCAATCATCAAATGGCTAGTACTGATAGTTATGCCTAATATATCAGTGAAATCAAGTCGATAGCGTAAGCCATCCGTGATGTTGGAGAAGAAGTTGAGGATATCGACCGAATCAAGTTCTAGGAAGTACCTCCAAAATACGGACCGTTCATCTCAGCATGGGATTTCTTTGAAGAAAATTACTTTCGACAATCTAACAGTGCGATTACTGAAAGAAGACTCAAGCTAACGAAATGACTTCAGCCTTCGCTGCCATCAACATGAATAAACCAAGTTCTAGTCGTCAAACCTGCAATCCCTCCGAGAAATCTCAATTCAAGAAAGAGCAAATACCATTCTGTTGATATTGCCGGAAGAGAGGTCATATTAAAGCAGAATGTAGAAAAAGATTGGCGAAAATGGCCGGTGAAGCAGTGAAAGACAATAGAGAGTAGAAAATCCAAGCGTTGAGTGTAGAAGAAAAGAATATCATAACGGATGGTTGTGAAAATGTTTGGTTTGCAGCTTCGAAACACATGACCTTTCATTGTGAATGGCTTACCGATCTCTAACATTTAGTTCATCGAACAGCCATTCAAATGGCACTCTTTTATACAGGGTGTCCCATAAACATACCGACAAAATCTAAGGGATGGTAGAGGACATCAAAATGAACATTTTTGCTCGATAAACATAAGTCCGGAAACTCTTCGTTTTCGAGATACAGGGTGTTCAATTTTTTTTCAAATTAAAATTGGTATCTGTGGAATTTTATTGTAAAAACAATATTCGTTCCCAACATCAAATGTAGTTGAATCAAAAAATGTAAACAAAAGTCAGTGGTGTTCAACTAAACTGAGAGTTAATTTAGTTATTTTCATTTTATTCAAAACATTTTATTGCTTTAGCACCTTTTATTTGTCGGTATGTTTTGGATACTCCTTCCAAGATATTGAAAGTTACGAATATTTTCCAATTAAATACAAAACAAAAAATGATCAAAAGTGATTATTAATAATTAATGATTAGTAAAAAAAAAGTTATTGGGAGTTTTATTAGTTTTTCAATATTTCAATGAATGCATTGGTAAAATGTAAGGTATAATTTTGAAGCATTTAATTTTTTTTTTCATAGATGTAAGAGATATGGTTTTTATTTTTTTTTTCTTCAAAACGTAGATACGGAAAAAAATCATTAAAAAAAAATTATTACAAAATTACAATTATACAAATCATTATATTACAAAATCATAATTACAAAAAATCTACTGGGCGATATTTTTTTGTGCAAAAACTATACGACATAGCCCGTAGACACGCCCCTGAAATTATTGGGCAAATTCTAATAGCTCCAAAAGATACCTTATAAATGTATCAATAATCTATAAAGATTTCAGTGAATTCGACCAAATCGTTTTTACGATATTAATAAAAAATCGATTCTTTAAAAAAATTTAACACCCTGTATCTCGAAAACGAAGAGTTTTCGGACTCAAGTTTATCGAGCAAAAATGTTCATTTCGATGTCCTCTACCATCCCTTTGGTCGGCATGTTTATGGGACACCCTGTATATGCCGAAGGCTCTTAGTGGGAGCAGTTACAGATGAAAACTTCAAAGTCATGTTCGACCAAAAGTTCATGAAATTTCATTCTGGAAAACTCTAATTGCTCCTGGAATGAAACAACCTAACCACTACTACGAAATGTTCTTTGAGAAACCTTCCATCGATTGAGTTAATAGCAATGAACCAAATCCAATGTAACTGTGGTACCAGCGTTTTGGGTCATGTCAATTTCATAACACTAAAGGAAATGGCCAATCGAGGACAAATCCCAGGTCTCAAAATCAAGAATTCTGTTGGCCTCTTCTGTGAATCATCTCGATATGGAAAACAAGGAATAAAATAATTCAGTAAAAGTACACAACATCATCGATACGAAGCTGTTTACATAGAAGAACCGGTAAACAAGATGATCCCAAAACACCGTTCGAAACGTGGACTGGTAAATAGCTGAAACACTTGAAGCCAATCCTTTTCTCATGTGCCGGAATAATTGAGAACCAAATTTGAAAATATATCGAAAAATTTGTTTTTCGTCCGTTACGACGGTAACGGTTAAAATATAACGAAGAGAATATCAGTCGCACGAGATGTAGAATTTTAACGAGAAATGTACGGAAAGTCCATACATACGCAGTAATGCCAATGAATTCTTTTCGTGAGATGATCCCTGTTCCTCCAATCCAGATCATATACTAATACAAGAATAAATTAGCTCAGACTTAGAAGATACGAATTCCATTACTAATGGAATCGATCGATCAAAAATTAATCGCCCATCTAGGTATGATCAGCAATCAATGAACCTCGAATATATGAAGAAGCTATGACGTGTCATGAAAAACCTTATCGGAAAAAGGCGATGGAAGAAGATATGGAAAAATGAAACGTGGTAGTTAATTCCTTTGCCCCAAAACAAAAAACCGGTGAAGTGCAAGCGCCAGATGGAACCATTGTACGCTAGAAGGAAAGATTGTGCACAAAAGGATTTGCCTACACCTTTTTTTTATCTGTTGACAACACGAAAGGAAAACCTATAATGTTCGAGGAACATCGTGTTAGCCAGCGGTGGAATTTTGGAAGAGAAGGAAGGTGTTGGAATTTTTCTTGAAAGTTTGGATCAGGAAAAACTTCACTAGGCAAAGAATTCCATGACTTTGCCGTTCTATTGATGAATGATGTTTGTTAAGAGAAGTTCGGCATGTTACGAGCCTGACAATGTAGAAATGACCAGCCTGAGTTCGTCTATATGAATTCGTCTATATGAGGTCAATAAATTCAGGAGTGAAGTCCAACCAACTAGCAAAAAGCCCTCTTCTGAATAGAATCTAAGAGTTTATAACTTGACCGATATATTGATGAATGATGCTTAGTAATGAGAAGTTCGGCATGTTTCGAGCCTGAAAATGTATGGATTACCAGCCTGAACTAGTCTAGTTTGTGTACTTAGAACCACTCGTGGTGGAATGATAGACGAGATTTTCGTTGACCGTGTAAATATGTATAAAAGAGATATATGAATTCGTGAGAATAGCATCACCGACTAGGCAAATAGCTCTCTTTTGAATAGAGTCTACTAGCTTCAGCGTATTCGGTAATCATCTTAATTCGTAGATCATGTAAAAATTGATCGATATAAACAATACGAAATACTTTGTCTTGTTGAAATTTCTTAGCATTAACATTATCAGTAGCAAGTTTCGCTTTTTGATTTCTTTCTTGATGCAAGTAATATAAACAGATAGACACATAAACAATGTTTTGACTTCCATTGTTGATATTTCAAACAAGCTTTGCCTTTCTATTAATTCAACAAAGTCAAATGTTATTTCGGCAGGAAAGAGATCCGAAATAGGTGCTTACCATTAATCAATCTTCAAGTTAATAACGAAATCATTCCCTTCGCAGATACTGTGAATAATTTAGGTCTGTATATGAACCATACGCTTAAATATACTATGCGTATACTAAGCATTAGGAGAGCCTTCTGCAATTCGAAACTGATTTATTCCAATAGATCATTCCTGGTTAAAAAAAGTAAAATTATTTTGTGCGAAGCTCTTGTGCTGACCCACTTCAATCACGCAGATGTTGTCTGCGGCCCTGCCTTATTGAAATCTGGTCTGAATCGACTTGAACTGCTACGAAACTCTTATGTCCGTTTGAAAAGACTTAACAATATTTCAACTCCCTTACATGAACTGGGTTGGCTGAATGTACTAAAAAGAAACGAATATTATCGCAAAAATGTGTAATGTTTCATAAAATTATACTAGACAAAAAAAACCATACCTATTTAAGATAATCTCTTCCTGGGTAAACATGCACAACATAAACATAAGATCGAATCCAAACTAACATCACCTCTGCATGAAACCACTTCCTATCAGTCCTCTTTCTCTTACACGGTATCTCGGCTGTATAATAAGGTTCCTGATGATCTGAAAATGTTAATGTTTCCACTTTCAAAAAAAGTTATTATTAATGGATGAGATTAAATTTTAGATTTTGCAATAGATACATCTCTCCTATATCGCTAACTCTGTTAAGTTATCTGTATTTATTATACTATGTTTGTATCTTGTTTTTTTTTTGTACTATAAATAAAAGCGTTCATTATTATTATTATTATATACCTTCATCTAGTAGAATTAATGATATTCATCATTACTCAATAAGAAATAGGCATACCCTATCATAGACTAACAAGATGGCATAAATTGCTGGACCATTGAGTTTTTCAACATCCTTCCTGCTCATCACCCATCTCTTTCCATTGAGCTTATTGGATTCACTTCAAAAGTCCATAATTTTAGTTCAAAAATTAACAACAGGAAATACTTTTTATTAATTAAATAATATTATTTTTGGTATTCATTAATGGAGTGCAATAGGTTGATGTTTGCGGACGATTTGAAATTATACGCTACTATAACCAGCTCAGATGACTGCATGTTATCGGAACATCAAATCAATACTTTACACACATGGTGTCCTGAAAATCACTTTAACTTGAACATGTCTAACATTCAGCCGCAAACTCAATGCATTGCAATTTCTATACAGCATAGATAATGTCTCGCTAGAAAGAAGTGATACCATTGAGGATTTAGGTGTCTATTTTGATCAGCAACTCACATTCGATCAACACATAACTGTTACTGTAAGCTCAGCATATCGATACTATGGCTTCTCTTAACCTCTCTATATTTCAAATACTGTCTGTAAGTTCTTCGAGGAGGTGGTACATTCATTTTTCAGTTTTTTATGGGATTTTCTCTCCTCGTTTCTAAAAAATAGAGTAGAAGTTATTAAAAATTATTGCAATATATTTGTAGTAAGGACAGATTTAGGATCTGTCCCAAAATGCCACTGCGCTTGAAATTAAACCTTTAGATACCTAAAAGAGAAATTCTCTATTGGTCAGTGACACCTTGTTTTTGAAAAAAATTTGGAAATACAAATATATTTAATAATAATAAAACCTCTACTTATCTTGGTGGACGTTTCGGGAACGAATCTGCTCCCGTTCTCAACACAATTGAAATATTTTTCTTCGTAAACTTTTTTCGATGTTTCCGATTTTGACACTGAAAAGTGACAATTTCAGTTTTGTCAGATCTAAACTGGATTACGCTTCGACCATAAAACAAATAGATCCGCTTATTTACATTTTTTCAAGATCCAAGACCTAGAGCTACAAGACTGAACTGGTCGATTGTGAATATTGTGAGAAGGAAAGAGAGTTATCTTACCGTATTTTGAATGAATTAGTAGTAATAGTAATATTGACCCTGATACGCCCTAATGAATGAACACGGAACAAATTCTCTGCTAAGGCGTACAAGATCCCATTGGCTGATGTGTGTCACGTGATAAATGTCATGTCAAGTTCAACACAGAATGATATCTACCTTGAAGGCTCATTTTCAAGAAGATAACAAGCGTTTTACGCATCTAATTCTGATTGGTGTTTATATTGTGATTTGTCGCGTGCATTCATCTGAAGCCAATCCCAACAAGGTTCCATGAAGACTTCGTGAATGCGTCTTAATGTTGTTTTGTTTTTGCATTTCTGTCAATCTGTGTTATATGATTGAAAATTAATTTTATAAATAATGGACATTAATTTAATATTTGAGTGAATTGCCTGTATAAAGGCTAGCAAACTCCTTAACCCACTCAATAATGAAGTTGAAGAAACAACCCCTTTTCACATATTAATGGTGAAGGTCTGAAGCGAAATGAACTGAGAAATCATTTCCTGATGATTTTATTGAAGAAACGAATAATTTATAAATAGTCAGGTTCCAGATGATTCTATTGAAGAAACATATAATTTATAAATAACCAGGCATTTCAAAATAATGAATCATCTCATTGCTACTTCAGAGTGATGATTTTCCAAATAACGGAACATCAAAGCAGACACCCATTTCCTGTGAACTATATTCAAAGTGAAGGGAAATACATCCTTGATTAATTAGATTACTCACCCAAACTTGCAAGTTTGCCTGACATTACATATCTTTTGTTGCAAATTGGCATCATTTTATCTTTTTTATTTCGATATACATCTCAGATGAAGGTATCCCAAGAAAGAAAAGATAAATAGGTATATATACTATATATACGTTATATATACTGTATTGTTTATATTATTAAATCACTTATGGTGATAGATTATACATAGATTCATTTATTGATCTGTTTGCCTTCATTTGAACTATTTATTCTTATTTGATTATACTATTCATCAATGAACAGTAAACATTATAATGTGGACTGAACTATGTAATATTATAGGTAAATATAAATCAATCAGTTCTAAAACTAATTTTAATTATTAGTGATTGGTGGAACAATCAAATGGAAACTTTTCAAAAATACCTCCATGAGTCTAAAGGCAGAAAAAGCAAAATAAAAACTGGAAAAAAATAAAATAAAACAAAAAATAGCAATAAAAATGAAATGAAACAAAAAAATAGCAAAAAAATAAAATGAAACCCAAAAAAGCAAAAACAGATGCTCAGCAATTCAAGTTACCACATGTTCACCTTGAATTGACATTTTCTCTGAGTGGATCTTGTATCAATTGGAACTGGTATATCTCTAGAACTATCTAATAATGAGGCATCATTGTCAGCTTCACAATTGAAAGTTTCTGCACATCCCAGTATATCCAAACATGTTAACTTCTTGACAGCATTCATGAATTGGGTCCTCAACTCTAACACTCCTTCTGTCTTCAAATCTCTCCATAAATCCATAATACTTTTTATGGTTACCTGAAAGCAATTTATTACTTTAAATGTTCCAGTAATCTCTGACTTACCTGATTTTTTATGTTTATTGAAAACTTTCATATGCTTTATACTACTCAGCATGTCCAATAAAAACTTCTCTTGACTATCATTTCCAGTGTATGGTTTCTTGTATTGGTTCTTTGTTCTTCTTGTACTCGAATTCAGGATATTGAATAGATGGTCAAATTTTTCCAACATGTTTGGTGTTCCTGTGGCAGAAGTACTCATTTGACCATTTGCCACATATGTAGATATAGCTACAAATTCATGAATGGTAATTGAAAATGGTACTACCCCAAATTTATGACTGAAATGCAGAAAAATTCACAAATGAAATCATGATTTAAAAAATCCACCACTAACCAGAAACCACTGTTGAACTGAAAACTTGTGTTGCATACTTCACTCGCATTTTCTGAAATTGGTTGGGTTAACATGGGCTTCTGTCAGCTCCGGTATCATCCTGTGGTCACGACCCTTCTCTAAATCAAATATTTTCTCTATATCCTTCCGACTTGCTTCTTGGCCTCCAAACTCAACTGTATACTTCATCAAAATATTTCTTATTGCTTTCATGAGATGTGGGGTATCAAAAATGTAATAGAGTTTCTTGCCATCAACCTGAAATTTAGAATTATCATTATGTATGCCTAATTGCCTGCTCAGTTCGATGAAATTTGAGCCCATATCAGAGATAATAGCCCAAACATCAATTCCTGCTTTTCTCATTCTACTTATACAGTCTGTTGGAATTGTTTGTAAGTGTTCCACGCTGCAGGTTGAATTCAAGAAAAAGTATGCTAGTGGTTGTTTCCATTTCTCGCTGATACCTCTTGCCATCAATACCAAAGCATTTTTAGCAGGTTTGAAACTTTTTCCAAATCCTTCAATGCAACAAACCTTATTGAATTCTGATACATGAAATGAAATATCACCTCATCTAGATCTTCAAAACCAATAATTTCATCATGTTTGATATTGTAGTAAAAATTGGCCTTCAGTGAACCTTCATCCATGGTAATAACACACATCTTGTCTAATTTATCTAGAGATAGACAATATGTAAGTAATTATCCAGAAAAACCGACAGAAGTTGATAAAACAGTGAATAGGTGGCATAAAGAAGTAGATCGATGTATTTTCCTAGATTTTTCAGGATTTTCTCTTCTCGTTTCTAAAAATAAAAATAGAAGTTATAATAATTATTTAAATATATTTGTATTGTATTGTCTTCTGCCTTGTGACACTGAAGAGTGACTTATTAAAAATATATTTTCATTTCCAAATTTGTTGAAAACAAGGTGTCACTGACAAATAGAGAATTTCTCTTCAAGGTTTTTCTCTGGAAGTTGAATTTAAAAGCAGTGACACTTTGGAGCAGTCTTAGAAGACTGTCCTCAATACGAATATATTAAAATAATTATTATACTTTCTATTTTAATTTTTAGAGATTAGAAAATCCCAAAAATTCTAGGAAAATGAATGAACTACCTCCTCGATTAACCTACAGACAGTAGATCGATGTACCTTCACAACATAATTAATAGTACTGATACATACTTTTTTCATTCATTTTTCTTTCAAGGTGTTCAAACTGTTCATCTATTTATAATAACATTGATGCTAATGGTAGACCAATAAGATTTTTTAGGTTTCCTGATCCTGTACATGAGGAGCAAATAAAGTTTTGGAAAGTGGCATGCAACAATGATTCCATTTTGTAAGCTGATCCTGTGAAGTTGCATTGAAGTCACCGAATCTGCAGTTTACATTTTGAGGAGCACATTTCAAAAACTCATAGGTTAATGGAAGGTGCTATTCCTACATTGAACTTGGAAGTAATATTCTAATATTTGACAGTGATATTCATTTATGGTTTACATGTGGTTTAATTTTTAGGTATCCAGTTCAGTGCGTGAGGAACATTCATATTTCAGAAGTGAAGATATTGAAGTTGGATATAACATGGAAATAGATGATAGAATCATTTCAAATAGATCAGGATCCAGGACCATTGGTACTCAAACAGAATTCATAACAGAGAACAAGAGCACACAGACAACTAACACTAACAAATCAGATTGTCAGTTGCAAACAGAATGCAGACTATCAGCTAAAACACCCAGAAAAATTAAATTAATTAGGAAATTGAAGGTTGTATTATCAAAATTCATACTTTTTCACAATTCTTGTGAAAGTAATTTGGTTGTTTTCAAGGAACAAACTGCAGAAATGAAGAAAATGGTTGAAGAAAAGACAAAACTTCAACTGTCATATGAAAAAAGAATTACCCAAGAAGAAAACATCTCCAAGGAATCTTGCAAATATGCCTGTGGCAAACACTTACCAGATTTTTTTCGGAAATATGGCTAAACATATTAGTGATCTCAAAGAAAAGAGATCCGAAGGAAGGAGGTATACTGCAGAGTTCAAACGCCATGCTTTATCTATTTATTTTCAGAGCCCACGATTATATAGAAGTTTAATAGGCAAATATCATTTTCCTTCAATCTCTACATTGAGAAAAATAACTGGAAGAGTTCAGCAGCCTCCAGGATTGAGTAATATAATGTTTGAACACCTTGAAAGAAAAATGAATGAAAAAAGTATGTATTAGTACTATTAATTATGTTGTGAAGGTACATCGATCTACTGTCTGTAGGTTAATCGAGGAGGTAGTTCATTCATTTTCCTAGAATTTTTGGGATTTTCTAATCTCTAAAAATTAAAATAGAAAGTATAATAATTATTTTAATATATTCGTATTAAGGACAGTCTTCTAAGACTGCCCCAAAGTGTCACTGCTTTTAAATTCAACTTCCAGAGAAAAACCTTGAAGAGAAATTCTCTATTTGTCAGTGACACCTTGTTTTCAACAAATTTGGAAATGAAAATATATTTTTAATAAGTCACTCTTCAGTGTCACAAGGCAGAAGACAATACAATACAAATATATTTAAATAATTATTATAACTTCTATTTTTATTTTTAGAAACGAGAAGAGAAAATCCTGAAAAATCTAGGAAAATACATCGATCTACTTCTTTATGCCACCTATTCACTGTTTTATCAACTTCTGTCGGTTTTTCTGGATAATTACTTACATATTGTCTATCTCTAGATAAATTAGACAAGATGTGTGTTATTACCATGGATGAAGGTTCACTGAAGGCCAATTTTTACTACAATATCAAACATGATGAAATTATTGGTTTTGAAGATCTAGATGAGGTGATATTTCATTTCATGTATCAGAATTCAATAAGGTTTGTTGCATTGAAGGATTTGGAAAAAGTTTCAAACCTGCTAAAAATGCTTTGGTATTGATGGCAAGAGGTATCAGCGAGAAATGGAAACAACCACTAGCATACTTTTTCTTGAATTCAACCTGCAGCGTGGAACACTTACAAACAATTCCAACAGACTGTATAAGTAGAATGAGAAAAGCAGGAATTGATGTTTGGGCTATTATCTCTGATATGGGCTCAAATTTCATCGAACTGAGCAGGCAATTAGGCATACATAATGATAATTCTAAATTTCAGGTTGATGGCAAGAAACTCTATTACATTTTTGATACCCCACATCTCATGAAAGCAATAAGAAATATTTTGATGAAGTATACAGTTGAGTTTGAAGGCCAAGAAGCAAGTCGGAAGGATATAGAGAAAATATTTGATTTAGAGAAGGGTCGTGACCTCAGGATGATACCGGAGCTGACAGAAGCCCATGTTAACCCAACCAATTTCAGAAAATGCGAGTGAAGTATGCAACACAAGTTTTCAGTTCAACAGTGGTTTCTGGTTAGTGGTGGATTTTTTAAATCATGATTTCATTTGTGAATTTTTCTGCATTTCAGTCATAAATTTGGGGTAGTACCATTTTCAATTACCATTCATGAATTTGTAGCTATATCTACATATGTGGCAAATGGTCAAATGAGTACTTCTGCCACAGGAACACCAAACATGTTGGAAAAATTTGACCATCTATTCAATATCCTGAATTCGAGTACAAGAAGAACAAAGAACCAATACAAGAAACCATCCACTGGAAATGATAGTCAAGAGAAGTTTTTATTGGACATGCTGAGTAGTATAAAGCATATGAAAGTTTTCAATAAACATAAAAAATCAGGTAAGTCAGAGATTACTGGAACATTTAAAGTAATTAATTGCTTTCAGGTAACCATAAAAGGTATTATGGATTCATGGAGAGATTTGAAGACAGAAGGAGTGTTAGAGTTGAGGACCCAATTCATGAATGCTGTCAAGAAGTTAACATGTTTGGATATACTGGGATGTGCAGAAACTTTCAATTGTGAAGCTGACAATGATGCCTCATTATTAGATAGTTCTAGAGATATACCAGTTCCAATTGATACAAGATCCACTCAGAGAAAATGTCAATTCAAGGTGAACATGTGGTAACTTGAATTGCTGAGCATCTGTTTTTGCTTTTTTGGGTTTCATTTTATTTTTTTTGCTATTTTTTGTTTCATTTCATTTTTATTGTTATTTTTTGTTTTATTTTATTTTTTTCCAGTTTTTATTTTGCTTTTTCTGCCTTTAGACTCATGGAGGTATTTTTGAAAAGTTTCCATTTGATTGTTCCACCAATCACTAATAATTAAAATTAGTTTTAGAATTGATTGATTTATATTTACCTATAATATTACATAGTTCAGTCCACATTATAATGTTTACTGTTCATTGATGAATAGTATAATCAAATAAGAATAAGTAGTTCAAATGAAGGCAAACAGATCAATAAATGAATCTATGTATAATCTATCAACATAAGTGATTTAATAATATAAACAATACAGTATATATAACGTATATATAGTATATATATACCTATTTATCTTTTCTTTCTTGGGATACCTTCATCTGAGATGTATATCGAAATAAAAAAGATAAAATGATGCCAATTTGCAACAAAAGATATGTAATGTCAGGCGAACTTGCAAGTTTGGGTGAGTAATCTAATTAATCAAGGATGTATTTCCCTTCACTTTGAATATAGTTCACAGGAAATGGGTGTCTGCTTTGATGTTCCGTTATTTGGAAAATCATCACTCTGAAGTAGCAATGAGATGATTCATTATTTTGAAATACCTGGTTATTTATAAATTATATGTTTCTTCAATAGAATCCGCTGGAACCTGACTTTATAAATTATTTGTTTCTTCAATAAAATCATCAAGAAATGATTTCTCAGTTCATTTCGCTTCAGACCTTCACCATTAATATGTGAAAAGGGGTTGTTTCTTCAACCTCATTACTGAGTGGGTTAAGGAGTTTGCTAGCCTTTATACAGGCAATTCACTCAAATATTAAATTAATGTCCATTATTTATAAAATTAATTTTCAATCATATGACACAGATTGACAGAAATGCAAAAACAAAACAACATTAAGACGCATTCACGAAGTCTTCATGGAACCTTGTAGGGATTGGCTTCAGATGAATGCACGCGACAAATCACAATATAAACACCAATCAGAATTAGATGCGTAAAACGCTTGTTATCTTCTTAAAAATGAGCCTTCAAGGTAGATATTCTGTGTTGAACTTGACATGACATTTATCACGTGACACACATCAGCCAATGGGATCTTGTACGCCTTAGCAGAGAATTTGTTCCGTGTTCATTCATTAGGGCGTATCAGGGTCAATATTACTATTACTACTAATTCATTCATAAATACGGTAAGATAACTCTCTTTCCTTCTCCTCTGTTCCCGCCTTTGAGAAATATTCTTCTGTGTAAACCCCTCTTCTGTGGTGATAGGGCCGACTGATGTACTTGGTGCTGATGTGCCACTTGTTCCCTTTTGATGCCCAATTTTATATGTTTACAACAATAATTCGTGTTGAATTTTGTATTGATATCAAAGTTCGCGATGAAGAAAGCTTAGAACTTGGAGATTCCAACTCAATTTTTAGTTTTTTTTTTGTTTTTCTCCCCGATTATTAGTCTATGAATAACAACGACAACGCAGCATTTCATTGATGATTATCCGTCTCTTGCCAGCATAGATATAGAAGAGGGGTAGAATAAGCTTCGACGAGTGCGCATCCTATTTCTGGGTAACACTTATGGGCGCTGACATCTTGGATTTTTGCAGGCACTTCTGTCAAAGTTATTGAGAATCGAGGTTATGTTTTGATTTTGGTTTTAATTCATTGCATATCACATTTTTCAAAACGGTTCTATATCTTTGAAGTGATCAAGTTTTTTACTGAGCTATATCCTGTTGAGTTGAGAAAATGTCGTGTATGGTGAAAGGATGTCCTAACAAGCGGAGAAATAATTCTAGTGTATCATTTCATCGGTGAGTACTAACATCAGTGATTATCTTGTCGATATCGACATATGTGTTATGTGTTCTATCTATAGGTTTCCCAGAGGGAGACTTGAAAAGGAATGGCTCAGAGTTCTGGGCATAAGTGATGGTGATTGGACTTGGTCTAAAAATAAGAATGTTTGTTCTGAACATTTCAAGCCAAGTGACTTCAACATCCGTTCTGGAAAGAATTGCATCAATTTGAATGCTCTCCCAAGTCTCTTTCCTGACAGTGAAAATAGCATAGTGGTTTCAGAACCAAGCACTTCTATTTCTCACTTGGATGCTTCAAGTTCAATCACCAGCAATGAGAGTAGTATCCAGAATGTTACATCAAAGAAGAGGAAACTAAACAAAGCAGTTGAAGGGTAAGTGATTATTTTTCATTTGGAGTGATTCAACTAAAATTTTTAATACCTTAAAACCATTTTGTGTTTCATGAAAAGAAATATTTTTTATCAAAACCTATGTTGGAAATATCTAAAACATTTTGTGTACTGATTATTCATAATCCTTGTCTATCAATTTATTTTTCAATTACCAATCACTTGAATAATCAGGTACAAGTACTGATAGCAGTACAAAAAGAAGGAGGGTTCAGTTTATCAAATCAATACATAGCTACAGGTTTGTACCAATCACATTACACTATTTCTCACTTGTATTAAGAACGTTTTTTATCAAATTGGTAATTTCTCTTCCAGCACTTCTCCTACTGTTGCTACATCAAAAAACATTCAGGTCAGAAAAAGACAGCAACGTTATCGAAAACAATTGTTCTCAGCTCGCCAAAGAATTGATAAGCTCAAGAGAGAAGTCACTACATTAAGAACTGTAACTCAATTTCTGAGATAGGGGCAGTTTCTATCTGATAATGCTGTGGAACATCTGGAAAGAAACTCTGATAGTGTCCCCCACTTGCTCATGTCTCGTTATATGAAAAATATAAGGAATAATACTATCACACATGAAACTTATCCCCCTGTTCTGAGAGAATTTGCTGCAACACTTCAGTTCTACTCATGTAAGGCTTATGAAGAAGTAAGACAGCGTTTCAATCTGGCTTTACCTCATCAAGCTACAATCAGGAAATGGTTCAAAAATGTGGATTGTCATCCAGGATTCATTTCACAGGCATTTCAAGCCCTGAAATTGAAGAGTGAAGAAGCAACCTCGAGTGGTAGAGACCTCATTTGTTCTCTTATGTTAGATGAAATGTCAATAAAAAAACAAATTGAATTTGATAACAAAAAAATTTGGGGTTATATTGATATTGGAACTCATAGCGAGAATGATGAATTGGAACCAGCCACAGAAGCTCTTGTTCTGATGGTAGTATCTCACCAAGGTCACTGGAAGATACCCATTGCTTACTTTTTCATCAAAAGTTTATCTGGGAGAGAAAGAGCAAGTATTGTTGAGAATTCCTTGATTCGCTTGCATGAGATAGGTGTTCAAATAACATCTCTTACATGTGATGGACCATCAACACATTTCACAATGATGAGAGAACTAGGATGTGATTTTCAAAATATCCATGCGATGAATACATGGTTTCCACATCCCTCCAATGCAGACTTGAGGGTTCATTGTATTTTTGATGCATGTCACATGTTAAAATTGATGAGAAATAACTGGGCCAGTCTAGGTGACATCAGAGATCCTGAGGGGGGTATCATAAGTTGGTCCTTCATTAAAAAACTCCATGATTTACAAATAGAGGAAAACTTCAACATCGCAAACAAAATTAAAAGAGCACACATGGATTGGCACAAACAAAAAATGAAGGTAACTTGCTATATACAGTTTTTTTAATGAATTCATGTTTTTTTTTTATTTCTACTCAGGTGTCTCTAGCTGCACAAACATTGAGTAATAGTGTTGCAGATGCTTTGGAGTTTCTAAATACAGAAATGAATATCAAGGACTTTAGAGATTGTGAACCGACTGTCAACTTCATCAGACGAGTCGATGTTCTATTTGATATTCTGAATTCCAGAAATCCTCATGCAAAAGGTTTCAAGGCCCCTCTCAAAATGACCAATGAAGAAAAATGGCGACCAATCATCTCAGAAACCATTGATTATGTACTGAGGTGCACAGATATTACAGGCAGACCATTATGGATGACTCCAAGAAAAACACCTTTTATGGGCTTTGCTATTTCTGCTGTATCAGTTTGTGGCATATTTGATGATTTCGTGAAAACTGAAAAACTCAAATATCTATTGACCTATAAAGTTTCTCAAGATCATATTGAAACATTTTTCTGCTCTGTTAGGTAATTCAATTGAAGGTTTTAGAGGCGATTTTATACAATTTCATTTTTATTTTACTTTCTGATTATATGAAAATTTTTTTAGAACTCAAAATGGATGGAATAATAATCCCACATGCTTGCAGTTCATGATATCTTTCCGAAAATTATTATTGCACACAAGAATGAATTCACAAGGAGGTAATTGCAGAGTATTGGATTCTACAACTGTACTATTGGTATCAAGTAATACTGTGAAAGTACCTGAGGCATCAATTGACGTGTCCCTATATAGAAAATTTGGCTTCAATATTGAACCTGAACCTAATGATCATGATTATGATTTGATCCCAGATTTTATTGATTTGTTATGTACCAATGTAGTGACTTATATTGCTGGATATGTTATCAGAATGATAGAAAGAACATTGAAATGTGGTGATTGCCTTTCTGCATGTGAAAGTTTAGCTATGGATGAAATCGGCGATGATGAACAAAGGTAAATAATAATTTGCAATTTGTTATATCTCAATCATTTCAATAATTTTTTTTTGTAGGTGGGTTACGTGTACCTTCTTTTGGAGTGCTCAAAATTTGTGAATATGCTGAGGTGTCAATCAGAAGAATTTTATATTCTACAGATAATAAATTACCAAAAGATGACAATTTCACAAATATCTTTGTATCAGCAGTCAGTCAAAAATTCTACTGCGCAATCTATGATCTCTTTCCCAACTTGAAGGACCACTTTTTATTGGAATCTTCACCAATAGACCAGGGTCATGGATTCTATTTGGTGAAGCATATTACACGAGCATATCTGAAAATACGGCTTTATAATTTATCAAAAAAATACACTGAAGTCATTCAAGGAGCCCCAGTACGGAGAGAATTGAATAAACTCATATTGTTCAACCATCAATAGGTATGACCTGTATTTTCATAAATTATAACAAGCTTCAAGAATTATTATGAAACATTTTTTTTGGGATACATACCTACTACCTATCTAGTTGTTTATATCAGTATTACACTTCGTTGTTCGTCTATAATTTTTCACTTTTATTTGATTTATATAAATAAGCTAGGATTACTATAATAATATATTATCATACTTCATCATACTTATCATACTTATTTATATTCAACTGTTCAGAAATATTATTTCGATGATTCATTTGCACACACCTTTTGTACACTTGGGTGCAGAGTTCAAAAAGCCTTTCGAAGCTAGAACATTGTAATCATATTATATGTATATCCAGCAATATTTTTGTATTGTGTATTCAATGGAGTTGAGATTATTTTGAAATTAAATTGATACGGAATTCATGGTTTTTCAATTTCCATCACTCGATACATCTTTGTATTCATTTCATCATTGTGTTCTATCCATGTTTCACTTAGTGTGTGAAAAAGCATTTTCCACTTAATTGGAATAAAATAATTACTGAATCTGATGTCTCTTTTGATTCCCGACTCATTATTAGAATATTAGAAAATTCTGAAAGTAAATTCACGATTGAGTACCAATTTTAAGTTTCTTATTAGCTGATGATTTTTGTAATAAGAACTATTCCTTTCATTCAATCTACCAAGAACTATGATTTTGGCTTTTTAAAAGATAATAAAATCATATACAGGGTGTCCTTAAAAGGTCTTTACAAAAAGCTACCACATATTCTTCAGACCAAAACAATTCGATACAAGCAAACTTACCTCAGTAAAAAGTTGCTTAGTTTGGGCGCTAGACGGCTCTGAAGTTGAAATTTTCAAATCGATTTTGCTTCATAACTTTTGAACGGCTCATGAGATTTTTTTCAAATTTGGTACGTTGGCATAGACTCATCGGGCAATGAAACTCATATCATAATCATAATGAATATCATTCCATGGGCGTAGAACTTGATTTTTTCAGTAAATAAACATCTAAAACTCCTACGCCAATGGAAAAAAATTAGTTTCAATATGAAATCTAAATTATTCAACTCATTCACTACAAAAAAGGTACTCTTGACAAAAGTCGATTCCTCTCATGGTTTCGACAAAATTTTAATTTTAGTGATTTAGAGCATAATTAATAATAAAACGATTAACAAATATTTATACAAAGATTTATACGACGCAAAAAGTTGAAATGTACTCTTTGCATAACTTCTTCATCGCCTGTAAGATTATTCGTCGCCTGTTGGATACGTTGCCATAATTGTTCTACAGTATTCACAGGGGTCTTGTAAACCGTAGACTTGAGATAACCCCATACAAAATAATCCATCGGTGTTAAGTCTGGAGAACGTGGTGGCCAATTCACGGGTGCATCATTACCTCTACCTATCCATCTGTCTGGGTACTGTTGGTTTAAAAAATTCCTAACATTCACCGAAAAATGTGGTGGAGCTCCATCGTGCATAAACCACATATCTACCCGAAGTTGGAGTGGTAAATCTTCCAACAAATTTGGCAACGTATTTCGTAGATGTTGTAAATACATGTCTCCTGTTAATCTTTGTGGAAGTATGACAGGACCAATTATAAAATTTCCTATTATTCCAGCCCAAACGTTGATTTTGAATTCGTGTTGAAAATGGTTTATTTTAATGGAATGAGGATTTTCAATTGCATAAACGTGTTCATTATGAAAATTAGTTATTCCTCTTCTCGTGAAACAGGCTTCATCAGTGAACAAAATATTCTTTCCAAAGTTCAGATTCATTATTTCTCTTTGCAAATTAATGAACCTACAAAACATCAGACGACTTTGTGAATCATGGATTAATAAATCTTGAACTGGCGTCTTGTGGTATGGGTATAATAATTGTTCTCTTAGTACTTCATGAACGGCATTCCTAGAAACTTCTAGTTCATTACTTATCCGTCTAGTACTCAATTCTGGATTTTCTTCAATACGGTCTAAAATTTCTACTTCGACTTCGGGAATCCTTACATAACGCTGTCTTCCATAATCACCAGTTCTAGGAGCAAAATGACCGGTCTCCCGAAGACGTCTCTCAACTGCAGCAAAGGTTGGGTGGCTTGGTACGCGACGATTTGGAAACCTTGCCGAATACACCGTCACACTCTCTCGACCATTTCCTTGACAATATCCGAATACCAATAACATATCGGTGTATTCTTCATTGGTGTATTGTACGGCCATGATAAATCAGAAAAGTCCGATATCAACAATCAACGTCAATAAAACTCGACAAATCAACACAGATGAAACTATGGAAACCAAGAATGTGAATATCACTGTTTTCGAGCAGATAATAATAGTCTTCAGGAAAAAAAACCAGTGCTACTTATTTTCAATAGAAATAACCTATGCAAAGAGTACATTTCAACTTTTTGCGTCGTATAAATCTTTGTATACGTGAAAATGGTGAACATTTTGAACAATTTTTATGAAATATCTGTTAATCGTTTTATTATTAATTATGCTCTAAATCACTAAAATTAAAATTTTGTCGAAACCATGAGAGGAATCGACTTTTGTCAAGAGTACCTTTTTTGTAGTGAATGAGTTGAATAATTTAGATTTCATATTGAAACTAATTTTTTTCCATTGGCGTAGGAGTTTTAGATGTTTATTTACAGAAAAAATCAAGTTCTACGCCCATGGAATGATATTCATTATGATTATGATATGAGTTTCATTGCCCGATGAGTCTATGCCAACGTACCAAATTTGAAAAAAATCTCATGAGCCGTTCAAAAGTTATGAAGCAAAATCGATTTGAAAATTTCAATTTCAGAGCCGTCTAGCGCCCAAACTAAGCAACTTTTTACTGAGGTAAGTTTGCTTGTATCGAATTGTTTTGGTCTGAAGAATATGTGGTAGCTTTTTGTAAAGACCTTTTAAGGACACCCTGTATATGAAGGCCAGTCCTAATGTATAATATATATAATGAATTATTTCGTATGAAATTTGTCCATAATTAGTATTTCAGGAAAATTAATACAAATAGTTTCATTGCCCTCAAGTAGATTTTTCAGTTTTTTTTTTCATACGCAATTGTCAGAACCAAAACTTATAATGTTCTCAGGATATATATAACTATAAGGATTACATTTTCACATTCTATATTCTTCAATCCCATATTTCGTTCTAAAAAATTGTCTAGGAACTTTAAACTGTCCCTCGTAAAATTGTTTCTGTTTGAGAGTCAACTATTTGAATACCCCCTATAGAACTGGCCTAAAGATGGCGGCGTCCAGCGTATTCCTTTCCGCGCAGCTTGTCACTCATTCTACCTCCTCTCCATGATGTAAATAAAGACTGGTGTCTCAACTCTCTATACCCAGCCACTAGAAAAAGTTGTAGACCTTCGCCTACTTGATTTTGTCGGATTTCAATACCTTACTAAGGCTTCCCAAGATCGAAACTAGGTGGCGTCACCTATGCCGATCTCGAAGGTTATCTTGGAAATGCTGGAAACACGATGTGGATTTGAAATTCAACATAAATGTAAAAACTGAACTGTTAGCTATCCATCACTGTCAGGTATCCGTCATTATCAGTAAAAGCGGATTTGACTTCACCGGATCGACGATCGTATCGCCATCCTATACTCAAGTGGTGCGGCCTTAGTGTTAGTGAGGTCGTTTGACAGGTCTACATGTTTTGGAAAGAAACAATTGAAGAGTTATTTCACCATCCTATATCCACCTTGCTCCTCTCTATATCTATGCTTGCCAGTCACGTCATCAGCGTACTATTGCAGCGAACGCGTTGTTGCCAAGAATTTTGTTGTGTTTTCAAGTTTTTATATTTCGATTCTAAAGTGTTTTCATCAGTTAACAGACAATAAAGTGAAGTTTTAATGTTTGGTTGAAAACAATGGGCTGAAAATGTCATGTTTGTGGGAAATTGGGGTATTCTCACCCAGAATTATGCTTTTGCAGGTAAGTAAGTGAGGTTAGGTTTGATTTCCCTAATCATTGCCGTAGGTAGAATTTTCGAACAATGGTTCATGACTCGGTTCATGAGTATTTTCATTTGATTTGTTTCGATATGATGGTTACTTTACAAGCTGTTGGCAGCGTGAAGATTTTGGGTAGAACATTGAATGATTATGCAACAATTTGCTCTGGTATGGAATCGTAAAAAAAACATGAATATTTTTATATGAACAATAACAATAAGGTTTTGAATTCACAACTGTAGTAAGCACATAATGAATCCAAATCCCTCAACTTGCTGGGGCATTCATGGAAATTCATACATCTTAACAATACCTTCAGTATTAAAAATTATTTATTTAAAATTATCTTATGCCTAGTCAATGTTCTGAAACATGCACATATTTGCACACATCAAGAAATTGAGAATACCTTAAGTTTATTGTCAAGGTGAACAGAATGATGAGTACCTACTTATTTCCTACAACCTACAACCATCCTACAACCATGATGTAATGAGTAAAACATTATGAGACTTTTAAGAATCTTATAACATTCAATGTATGCCTTTTCTTGATTGTACTGCCTTGGATATAGATACTGTAAACACAGTTATAATGCCATAGGGCGTTATGACCTATAACGCCCGGTCATATTGCCCGCTGATATACTATGCATTTCTATCATTGCCTGACATCATCTGACAATAATATTTCTGTAGCATGCAATCAATTATTTTTTCAGATTTCCCGTTGACTCAGAAAAAAGAAAAACGTGGTTTTCCATTGTTGGTTTCAAGGAAGATCAGCTTTTGCCTAAGAATCCTGAAATATGTTCAGATCACTTTCATCCGAAAGATGTCATAGTGAGACCAGATGGTACTAAATTCAGGCATCCGGCAGCAGTTCCTAGAATTATATTTTTACATAGTTTTTCAAATATGTATTGTCAATGAGATTTTATTTATCGTGGACAATAAAGATTGTTTGATTTGATTTGTTTTGATATTTTATATTAACTATTCCTCATGAAATATCATATAGGGTGTCTCAGGTTTAACTCGTCTAACTTTGCAATCGATAGCAAAAATTAAAATATTATACACGTATTTTTTTGTTTTGTCGTGGAGAAACTTGTTGTTCATCATAGGGAGTGTTAAAGTTCACATACATTTTTTATTTTTACTCTTTATCCCTGTTGAAACAAAACCTAACGATTTGAAATTCGATGAGGACTTCTCTATCGGCAATATGAACAGTTTTTATCGATAGAGGAGACTTAGCTACACTGGGTGTTATTTTTTTCATATCCACTGATATGGAACCCTACAGATTTTTTCCATTGTGACGGTAATGGTTGATTAAAGCTGATGAAAAATGATCCTCATTCATTCACCTTACTATCTGCGCTTCATTTGTTTAGATATATTTCTTAGTTTTCTTGTTATTAGAAATAGAAATATTACTATACTATGCATAACAGTTTTTCAACCTGAATGTTTATCTTTCATCAAATTATCAATCGAATTGAATAAATAATGGACCACGGACACAAACAATTCATTTCAGAATTTCATACCTAGTAACTACTCTAGTTATTATTGATCATTTTCGATAAAAAATCTGATGGTTTCCATGTCAGTGGGCTCGAAAAAGAATAACACCCAGTGTAGCTGAGGCTCCTCTATTGAAAAGGACTGTTCATATTACCGATAGAAAGTGCTCACCGAATTTCAAATCGCTAGGGTTTGTTTCAACATAGAAACAAAATAAAAATCAAAAATTTATGCGAACTTTAACACCCCGTATAATGAATACAAGTTTCTCCACGACAAAACAAAAAAATACGTGTTTATATTTTAATTTCTGCTATCGATTGTCAAAGTTAGGTGAGTTGAACCTGAGACACCCTGTATATATCTATATTTGGAGAGAGAGAGAGCGATGAAAATAAAGCAACTAACAATATTGATACTCGAATTTAGAATCATGAGTTTATTTATCATTTGAATATTATAATATAATGAATTTTTCACTGCATACATGTCATTGAGTTCAACCTGTTTATGATGCAGTATAAATAACATGATATAATTGAAAAACTGATTTCTATAATGATTAGTTTATTTCTTGATGTGTTGCATTTGGTTCCTACGTAGGCGTATAAGGCACATGCACACACTAATTTCGACTCAAAACTCGAAATCAGTACTAATTAAAAAAAAAAAAGACTCAACTTTTTGTGAGTGAGATTTCAAAGAAAGTAAATTTACACGCCACTGGAATCGATATCTGTAAACGGTGGCGCGCTGTTGCCATTTTGTCCACGTGGACACCCCTCTCGCTGCACTCTCCCCGAACGACCCAGTGATGTCTGCAACATGTTTCCGAGCGTTCTATGAATGAGTTGCCGGGTCTAATTGTTTTATGGTCGAAGGGATTACGGGTCCATGATATGGTTCAGAAGAAAGTTTTTGAATTCCTAAGCTTCAGAATCGAAGGAATCTGTCGTCCAAGAGGCTGTAATTATCAGGATTTGCTGCATAGACTTGACTTTATATTATTGTAAAAACCGCAGAGAACCGGCTTCTGTTTTATAATTGCATAAACTATTCAATGGTATAATTGACTGGACCGCGTTACTGTTGCAAATTGATATTTTTGTTCCAAGAATAACAACTAGAAACAACAATACTTTCTCATGCAGAAGAGCAAACAATCTTTCCAGTGTCTGTGACTTCTTTTCGCGCAGTGTTTGTGAACTAAAGAATAAATCTCGTGCGCATCTCTGAATCTTCGTTCAATTTTCGTTCACTTTTGTTCACTGTTTGTTTATTTCTACCATCTTATAACTCTTTATCTTACTATTCACATAGGGTTTGTGAGTGACATTTTGTTCGTAGTTAGAAATAAATTCTACTAAATCTTGTATTGTGATTTGTGAAATTACTCTGTGAATTGGAAACTGTTGGGCAATAAATGCTATTATTATGATTATTATTATTATTTTTATTATTATCATTACACAAATATATCATTCCGTACTATTCATACAAATTCAGAACAGTATCTTGTCTTGGTTTTTCTGGCCGTAGGGGGAATACCTTTGGAAAGAGCAGAATATTCATTTTGAAGTGTTACCAAATTGGCGCATTCATATCCAACGTCTAGTTTGTATTTTTCCAATGATATATTTAGTACGTTCACCAACAGGAATTCAGCATTTCTCGTCAAGAACTGCCTCTTCTGAAAGAAAAAAAAATATTTAATGACGAATGAAAATTCCAGTCCCAACATCCAGCAGTTACAATATTTCTGTCAACTTGTTACACAAAATACAAACGTGTCAGTCTGAGAACCAATAGGAAAAAACTTTTGAGTGAAAAAGTTATTTCTATGATGAGCAAAATGTATTAGAATTCTTTAAAATAGTCTCGAATGTAATAGAATGTTCTCAAAAATGCAATAAAATAGTAAGTGAAATTGAATACTAGAATGAGTCAGTAAGCACTGAAATGTTCTAGAATACCTACCGTAAAGTGTACTCGAATAATCTCACTCCACTAGAAAATTAACTCTATTGTCAAAGACATAAATACTGTATGTAGGTTGATCGAGGAAGTGGTATATTAATTTTTCCAGATTTTCTCTCCTTGTTTCTAAAATGAAATTAGTAAATTATATATTGTAGTGATCTCTTTAAAAAAAAATGGAAAGGCAAATATATTTTTAATAAATATGAAAACTTCTGCTCATCTTAGTGGACGTTTCGGGAGCGATCGGTCTCGAAAAATAAATAATTTCTTGTTTAGGTTTTTGGAGGTTCAATTCCAAGTGCAGTGAAATTTTGGGGTGGATCATAAATCTGTCCTCACTACAAATATATTGAAATAACTTTTTAAATTTCTATATTTACTTTTAGAAACGAGGAGAGGATTCCAAAAATAAAATCATCATCACCAGACTGGTGTTAGTGTTTTCACCTTTACTAAAATACTTCTAAAGTACTTACTTCTTGGTTCATTTCATTTCCAAGTGCATTCTCAATGAACCTCACTTGAGCTTCAAATACACTATACAGCGTCTCATCTATAGTATACATCAAGTCGGCCGTCTTCAAGCTCAAACAATCGCTTAGGAGAATCAAAAATTTCTTCGCGAATGACAATGTACTAGCGGTGAGTTGCAACCAGGTGTCACCTTGAATAAATATAATTTTCACAAATTTATCAATTGATTCATCATTGTTGGCTATTGGCTATCGTTACATGATTTTTTAGTCACAGGTATAGATATACACTTCGAAATTGAGAACTGAAACTGAATAATAACAGATATGTTCACCACGGAAGGCAATGAACAAGATTATTTGAAGTACATTCATAAAAGTACACACATATATACCTATATATATATACATATATATAGTTCTATATATATAGTTCTATATATATAGTTCTATATATATATATATATATAGAACTTAACCCTAACTGACATCAGGAGTCCTATTTCGGTGATGTTGGTACTTTTCCGCTTCATTTATATCTTGTACCGTCAAATCTTTCGGAATTTTGATGTTATCTTCTTTCCTCACTTTTTTCAGCAACTTCTTCATGTATCTTCTCACCCAAGCAGTTATTCGGATCACTCGAATCCATTTGGAAAATCTTCCTAGGTTGATGATATCTTTACCTTCGGTAGAAACTGTCACAAACTCTGCATTCATTTCTGAAGTGTAATCTTGACCCAATTCATTATATATAATTTCCTTTTCTGATGGCCAAAATTCTTCGGATTTCTTCAGGAAGTCTGGACCATGAAACCAGTTTTGTAGTATAGTTTCGATGTTATCACTGAATTTCAGTCTTGTAGTATAGTCCGCAACGTTTTTACTCGTGGGTAGCCATCGCCATTCTTCTACTTGTATTTCACCTACACGATGAGTTACAAACTCTGTTTGAAATCCCTTCCATTGCTTCGTATCCACTGTATGACCCATTTGGAATCCGACCAGAAATACTTTTGAGAGATTTCAAGTTCCAGTTCCTCGTATATGGTGCGAGATAATCTACTAGCCATCACTGCAGCTTGCAGTTCAAGCCTCGGAATGGACAACGGCTTCAGCGTGGCTACTCTGGTCTTTGCTGATATCGATGATACATCTATGAAAAATTCTCCGATGATTCGAAGATATGTGACAGTAGAAAACGCCTTCTCGCTGCTATCACAGAATGTATGTAACTCGAGGTCGCTTTGCATTCGAGATATTCATGGAATAACATCTGGGTATTCTGACTTTTCCAATTTCCTCGAGACCATCTGAGCCATATTTCTTGAATACGTTCAGGAACACGATCATCCCAGCTGATTCCTAAGCGCCATACATCTTGCATAAGAATCTTAGCTCTTACTGTAAAACATGCTAGGAGGCCTAGGGGATCATATACTGACATGATGTTCTTCAGTATTTGCCTTTTCGTGGAATTATTTTTCGAATCAGCAGTTTTCAGAACATCAGCACTAATTTTGAATAAAAGTTCATCTGTTGTAGATTGCTACCATATTCTCAGAACTCTCTCAGGCGAGCAAAGGTCATTGTTGAATGTTTTCATCATCAGCATGTCTTCGGACAAAGATTCATTGACTAATTTTGAATTCGAAATCCAATTGACGATTTCGGAACCTCCAAGCTTATGAACCTTGAATACATCTTGTATCATTTGGAGTGCTTTTTTTTCTGTGTCGAGTGAATCCAAATAGTCGTCAACATAAAACTTCTTGGTGATGGCATTCAAGACTTTTGTAGATGGAGATTTTTGTGATGCATTCAAATTCTTGATGAATTGAGCACAAACTGGTGAACAGGCAGCTCCGAAAGTCATCACTTCCATTTCAAAAACATCTGGTGCTTTTTCATAGTTCAATCCTCTCCACAGAAAACGCTGAGCACATCGATCTTCCTCACGGATTTTTACTTATTACATATTTGCGTTGCCTGAACTTCCATAAAATTGATGTGAGAGACTGCACTAAATCTGGTCCGGGCAGCAGGTTGTCATTCAAACATTCTCTGTTGCATTTGGCAGAGGCATCGAAAACCAACCGAATCTTTCCGGGCTTGTTTACATTTTCGGTTGCAAAATGAGGTATATACCAAGTCCTCTTCGTTCAATCTTCTACAATACTGCATGGCAAACTCTTCATTTTTCCTGAACTTTATTTCTGAACATCTGAGTCTTTAGGGCATGCAGTCTTAGAGGGCAGTGGTTTTACTCTCTGGAAGTTTAACTTCTTCAGATTTCCAGAGGAGTCTAATTTCAAATTGATCACCTACTCTCTTAGCTGTTTCATTCATGAGATCCATAGCTCGTGCATTCTCTTGCTGCTGAACATATAAAGCACACACAGCTACACCAAACGCTTCTGTCGGAAAATAATCCTTCATCATTTCTTCCAGACGAACTTCATTCTCACAAATATGGTAGATTTGAGCATGCATTCTACCTTGACCTGGAGTAACACCATGGAGAGACCAACCTAATTTTCACTTCGTTGCAACCGGAAGATGTTCGGGTCCATTTCGTATCTGTCGGGGTAGTATCAAATTAACATTGTCTAGCCCAATCAATAGCATTCGTCGTTCATTAGCATAGTCATCGATTGGAAGATCTTTCAAATATTCGTAACCTCTCCAATCGTGCATACCGATATTTTGTTCTGGAAGAGACAAACCTTGACGGTTCGGACATTCTTTAGCGAATATTTCTTGTATGTATCCATACTCGAAGTTATTCCATTAGTCCACTGGATACAAAGTGGCTCATTTTTTCCCTGCAGTCCCAGCTCTCTAGCAAGACTCTCTTCAACCAATGTAACAGTTGACGCCTCATCACATAATGCCAGGACGTTCAGCTCACCGTTTGGTCCAAAAACAGAGACTGGAACCATTCTGAGCAGAATCTTCGTGTGTGATGGTTGATGGAATGCACTGTTTCATTCTGACTATTAAAATTAGACGCTGATGGTTGTGATTCTTGACTATTATTAGCTGAAATGTTTTAATGTAGTAGAGGGTGGTGAAAAAACTTGCAACCATTTCTTCTACATTCTTGACGTTTCTTGCATCTGGATTTTCCTGGATGTCCCTTCTTGAGGCAAGAGAAACACATTTTTTTTCTCGGTTATTGTTTTCCACCTACAGTCTAAGTCATCATTATCCATTTCAGGACAGGTACATTCCACGTGCTTTTTCTCACAATAGCAACAGATATCTTTCCTTATTTCTCTTGTAGTCAGTATCCTTTCTTTCTTCGGTTGCCAACTTGAATTTTTCGGATAGTATTTATTTTCTGAAGTGCTTGAAATTCTTGGATTACTTAAGACAGCCAAGAAGTTTGCCCCATCTGAGTTTTATAATGTCTGGTAATTTTCCTACCAGATCTTTCAGCAGCTGAGGATTTTGGAGGTGATCTGAAGATATGGTGGCTACGTGGTTTCTGACTTCATGCGACACATTTATCATTTTTTCGGCATTTGTATCACGAAAAGGTGGAATGGCTTTGACTCTCGCGATCATAACCTCGATGACTTGTTCCGATCTTCCAAAGCACATTCTCAAAGTGCCCATAATCAAGTCGACGTTACTGGATGTGAACAGCATACCGGCTACAGCAGTTTTTGCTCCTCCTTCCAAACTCTTTTGTAGTTCGATTAATATGTCGTCATCGCTATATCGACACATCTTCACGATTTGTTTATATCTTTGAAGAAATAATGGTCAATCCTCATGATTACCATCAAAGAATGGAAAATCTTTGTCCATTATATGTTTTGCCAACAACTTATCATCTCCAGCTGGAGAAACCGATTTCAGAACGTTTGAAAGGGTTTCGCAAAGAAGTTGAATATCTGTCGGAGCTAAATCCTTATTCATTGATGGTAGATTCACTATTTCTTCATTTGGATGTTCACCTAGTTCAATATCATTCACCCATCGAGCAACGGAGGTAATAGAACAAATGTGATTTCGTCGGTTTTCTTTACTAGAACACTCACTATCTTCAGTTTCAACTGCTTCTATCTCAGCTGCTTTCAATTGGTGTTCCAGTTCAAGAATCTTCATTTTATTCTCAATTTCATTTCGTTGCTTCTCTAACTCTTGCCATTCTATTTCCGTCTGAATTGCAGGTCGTTTCTTAGATAAACACAAAGATACTTCGGATCTCTTAGATTTGCTTGATACCTTGCTTCTCATCTTCGAAAGTATTTCAGAACGCTAAGTATCACGGCTTTTTGTCGAGGTGTCCGTTCTGGTATTCGTGTCACTGTCATTGACATTTTTCAAAACAACTGGGGGATTCATAGTTGTATCTGGAACACTATTGAGTTCTGTCATGGATGAAGAGTTCACATCACGTCTTTTCCCAAACCCTCTGAGCCACCGAAAATCACAGGACAAAGTTTCATTGACCCCTGCATTACTTCTCACAGATCTTCCTACCTTTCCGTCCATAGCTGCTTCAAGTTTTCTCGAAAGACCACAATGTTACAGACAATCGAATATATATATATAATCAGTTTAGAAAAGTAACTTCATTCTTTCTTCAAATCTGACACACTGCCAGAACTTGACAATAAATAATCAAAAAACCTTCAACTCCGTTCATATACAAAGTGTACATGAACAATAACATAACTAAGCCGTCACAATCACAATAGTTGTTCAAAATTAGGACCCCTGACTTGACAATGCAAGCATAGCATATCATATTCCTATGAACGCTGCCCATAATTCAATATTGCGAACCAACCAAACTTTCAACAAAAATTGAAGCAAGGGGACCTTTTTTGGCTCAAGAATATTGGCCCAGAATGTGCTTTGAAAATTAAAATTTCCCCAGTGGCATGAAAGTTTGGGGGGTTGAACCCTCCAGTCTTTGCATTCTCAGCCACTGACATGTCCAAGTAAATTGATTGAGAGCCTCAAAAGTAGTCATTATCAATGGTGAAGTGTGTATGAAGGCTCAGCTCCGTAGCGCAAACGATTCCTGAGATGAGAGCAAAAAACTGATTTTGCTTATTTTTTTTTGATGCGCTTTATCTTGAAAACGGAAGCCCAGAGAGAAATTTCGAAAAAAAAAAATGTCTCTTTTACATGAGGAATCTACAGTTTACCGTTGCGTCACTTGATTGTTAACACCCTATATACAGGGTTTCCCGAAAATATACCAACAAACTTCAAGGGGTGATAGGGGACATCGGAATAAGCATGTTTGTCTAAACAAACATATCCGTTCGGGCTCTAGAGCGAAAAAAACTAATTAAAACTGAACTAAACTTAAAATAATTGGAGAAGTTTTATTAGTTAGTTCCTCATCATAAACATGGTCGTGAAATTCATTATTTGTGACCAGTTGTTATTATATTTCACGACCTAACTGAAGCATTTCATTGTGTTCAATCGAATTCTTCAGTAATATTGATGAAGCTGAATCGGTATAACTTCAGCCCAACTAGCGTCAACAGATCTCAGTGGCCTTGTTAGTCAATTACCAGTAACTTTCGAAAATATCCAACGGGCTACCATCAAACAAATTCATGACAAATTATTGAATGATGTTAAAGATTCCACAACACCAAACTGGCCATCAATTGGAAACCTTTGGAACTCACCCGATTGGACCATTTTCCAACAACTTCACCGCCGAAGCCTTTTGCTGACTTGCTGATCAAGAAAATTATTTATTTTTTTAGGAGCGAATGATAGTTCCACAGGTGTTTCGATCCAAAGTTATTGAACTTTTTCATCGAGGGCGCCCAGCTATTGAATACATAAAAAATCTAGCAAGAAGCTGTGTATATTGGGCTTTCATCCTGTGCTGAATGTACTTCTGCAGCAAAACAACTACCAAAAACTAGAGAAAAAAACTTGTTCTGAAACTTATAAACCTTGGCAGAGAATACATATTGATTATGCAGACCCCAAAAATGGACGTTATTTCCTTGAAATAATTCAGTTTTCTCACAAGAAACTATTGAATCGGATAACGGTACACAATTTGGTTCACAATGTATGCAAAACATTCTGTAGAGAGTACTACATTGAACATTACATATATTTACACCACCATATCTTCCACAATCAAACGGTCAAGCGGACCGTTTCGTGAACACCTTTAGAATTTCGAATATGGTTTTGATGACATATCGTACAACTCCAAATGAACAAATAGGAAATAGATGCCTGGCCGAATTATTTCTCTTTCTATTTCCTTGATCGCCACTAGTTTGTAGAGACAAGAATCATAATTGTGCTGTTATCCCATGGTATTGCATTGATATTCGATTTTTGTACTCTCTATCCTCTGAAAATATAATGAAGGTACGCCTATGGAATTAGTAAGCTACAACAAAAATTATTTTCCCCGTCCGGTCCCGCCACAGTCTATGTGACGCTATCTATGTGAAAAAAACAATCCCTCTGCTTTTGTTTAGGCATATTGGATCTATTTCTTCATGATCTGAGGAGATCTCTAACCGACATCTTATAATGATCCCGGCACTTATAAGATTTCAATAATTTATTGTGGAAACTGTGACCACATTCGAATTTCTGTGTGTCACGTTTGCATGTGTCCTTGAGAATTTTAGACTTTACATCATTGAAATACATCCTCAACTGAGGTGCAAGTAATTTTTACATGTCACTTGTATAATTTTTAATTCACTTCCAATTTTTTGACTTTTTAACTTCCCTGAAGATGAAAATAAACATTTCCGAAAGCTTGGAATAACTTATTCCACTTATTGGAATACTTCTTATTTGATTTTTCGCTAATATCTACTAGTTTTATCTCTGATTAGTCTGCAAAGACCTCTCCTACTTATATGTTCATATAATATTTTTCAATCTTCGTACTTATATAAAGATAATATTACTTCACCTCGTCCACCTTGAGTTCATTTCTCATTCAAACATTTCGTATCCTGCTACATTTCATTTAACATCTATGTTTCTTTTTGTATCTGATATTATAGATAGATAGATAGATATATAGAGTTTATTTAACTACATCATATATAAACATATATTGGTAGCAGGTCAGAGAGGCAAAAGCTTTCCAAAATTTCAGAAGTGAGTAAACATTCATTGTTAAACAAGTAAAAGTATAAAATGTAAGTAAACATCGGTAAACATTCATTATGAAAAAAAGTATGGGTATAATATTGAACAATAGGTATATACAATTTCTGACTAGCAAATATGCAGACTAGAGGAATCAAGACCTAGTGATTGAAATTCAGTCACGTCAAAATGTTGAAAAATGTTCTTCAAAGGAATAAAAACGATTCAAAAGGAGATGTTTTTTCAAAATTGATTTCAACTTTCGATATTCCAAAGATTTTATTGTGACCGGCAGAGCATTATATAACTGGATATTAAGAGAGTTTTTTTTGTGATTTGACTAATCTATAGCGTGGTGTTTGAATATGATATAATATATTATTAATATATATATTTCATGTTAGTAAATTATTTTGAATTTCCATTAGTGGATATGTATTCATTATATCCACATTGTAGTTAGTCTTGACAATGAAAATAAACATTTTCGAGAGCTAAACACAAAACAAAGAAATTTAATCAATTGGTCACAACGACAGCTCCACACGAAGATTGAAGAATATTATATACGAACAGTCGAAACTCTACACATACATTGCGTCAATAAAGTAACGTATAAATTCATCATTAGCTAAATAAATAATAAAATTAGAAATTCCCAAACAGATCGATTTTTTATATCAATTCACTATTTTTTCAAATCATAATCTAATATACAGGGTAAACCACCTCCGTGTGATGACGTCATCGCCATTTATTTTCAGAATGGAACCCCCTATGTTTTTCAGTTTCCGGATTTTCTTTGCTGAGATTCCAAAAATGTGACGTTTCAAATTGGTACAGGGTTGGCAAAAATGCAAAAATTTCAAATAACTGTCAAAAACAAATAACGAATAAACGTAATAAACACAATAAATGATATATACAATGATTTCTAATACATTAACTGGAAATTTTTGGAAAACTTTACAGGAATCAACGTCGCTAAAATAGGTTTTATGAAGTCATGAACACACATTCCGCTCTCCAAAAATTTTTAACATAAATATCCAGTCTGGTATTCAAGCGAGGTTATAGAGCTCATTAAAGAAAAGACTCTACATAGAAAGTTCAAAACGACAGAAAATCTTCATTACTATCAGGAATTCAGTAGGCTAAGGGCTGATATCAAACTAAAACTAAAAGAAGCATTTGCATCGTATTTACAAAACTTAGAAATGGAGTTGAAAGATGATCCGAACAATATCTGGGCATTTGTTAATAATAAAAATAGAACTTCGGAAATTCCTGGTCAAATGGTCTTTGGAGGTGAATCGTATACTGATCCTCAATCGATTGTGAATGCCATTGGGAACTATTTCGAAAGTGTTCATTCACCACCCGTGAATGTAAACTTCATTATTTAATTTCAACCATAATACCATATCCATGCTGGGTGTCACCACCAACAGTGCTCTCTCATGGGACGATCATGTGAGGTCCATTGCGAAAACTGCTTCACAAAAACTTGGTTTTCTATTCCGTGCCGAAGAGATACTTCACATCCCAGCAGCTGCTTATGATCTACAAAGCACAAATTCGACCTGTCCTGGAGTACTGTTCACATGTTTGGAGCTCAACCCCCAAACATACGCTAAAGCTCTTATATTCAATTCAGAAGAGAGCTATTCGCCTAGTCGATGATACAACACTCACCAAATCATTGACCTCTTTAGATCATCGTAGAAAGGTCGGCGATCTATGCCTTTTTTATAGGTACTTTCATGGTCGGTGCTCAACGGAGATATCATCTATTATGCCACCACCCGCGATTCCTAGTAGACAAACCAGACGAGATCAAGCTGGTCACTCCTACACTGTCAGGCTCGAGACCTGTCGAACATCGCTTTACCAAGCATCATTCCTCAATAGAACGGCAAAGTTATGGAATTCTTTGCCTAGTGAAGTCTTTCCTGATGCTTACAACCTCCAAACTTTCAAGAAAAATTCCAACACCTTCCTACTCTCCCAAAATTCCACCGCTGGCTAACACGATGTTCCTCGAACATCATAGGTTTCCCTTTCATGTTGTCCACAGATAGTTCGTTTATATATGGCAAAGATTTGAAAATGGTTATTTGATTGTTAGTTATTGGTGGAAGATTGATATTGGAAGTACTGAAAAGAATTTTATTAATTTTGGATATCAATTTTCAAGGAGAATTTTCTTGAGTTAGACTAAGCATTCATTTTTGAAAGTTATGTGAGTGACTTATTCTACTCTGTTCTTGAGATTACAGATTAAGTTAATTTTCATTTTCATTGCATGGTGGGAATGAAAGTTTATAAAACGGTTACTATTCATTGGTTTTCTGTACCATCTAGTGATGATCCTATTTGTACATGTTCTAATGAGTTTCATATCTAGAAATGGCACTGCATTATCAGTTTCTCTCTCAACTGTGAATTGAATATTATCATCAAAACTGTTGAAAATGTTAAGAGTGTGTTCTAACTAACTCCCAAATTGATCAATCTATTCAAAAATGTAACATTAAAATAGCACAAACTAATTCTAAAACGATATCACAACTGCATACTGGATTGAAAACTTCGATACCTATGAAAAATAAATCAAATCTGATATACGAAATTCCTTGCACAGACTGTGATGAAGTATATATCGGTCAAACGAGTAGAATGCTCAAAGATAGAATCACTTCACATAGAAGTGATTGTAGGAGATGTGTTAAATCTTGTAGTCTCTCTGAACATGTTATTGATAAGAATCATAAGATGGACTATGATAATACAAAAATTCTTGATTACGAAATAAATTTAAATGAACGGGTTTTTCTTGAAATGGTACATATCAATAATAATGAAAAAACAATGAATAACAGGACAGATATCAAGGACCTCAGTTCGATCTATACTTATTTATTAAAATTATATAAAGATAATAATACTTCACCTCGTCCACCTTGAGTTCATTTATTCAAACATTTTGTATATTTTCTGCATCAATCATAGCAATCATATATTTTTGAATCAATGGCATCGATCAACCTCGACAGTTTTGTCAATGCATTTTACAGTTTTATTCATACATATATGTTCCTTTTTGTAGCTGATTTTATATAGTATTTCATGTTAGTAAGTAATTTCCAATTATCATTAGTGAATATTTATTCATTATATCCTTCATTGTAGTTAGTCTTGACGAAGAAAATAAACATAATAAGCTCGACACCAAATAAAGAAATTCAATAAATTGGTCACAACGACTGCTCCCCACGAAGATATATATATATATATATATACATTAACTAACAACACTAAGGTTACCTAATATTCACCAACCATTTGGAAAAAAAATGAAAGAGTCACGTCATAATTTAAAATTCATAGAAACCCTAATCAGCTGGAATGGATATTTCCATCAGAAATGTCTTCAGTTTAGCTTTAAATACTCGGAGAGAATGTCTTTAATATGGAGGGGCAACTCATTGAATTGTTTCAATCCCTTGAAGAAAACTGAGTTTTCTGTCACTTTTTTGTTTCTTAGCGGAATGAAGGAGTGTTCCTTGTCTCGTGTTATATGTATGAATATCCCTCGTAAAAATTATCTTGTTCGGCGCCTCACCCTTTTTTTAAATTTGAAAATGAAAATGAGTACCGAATATTCAAAATAATCTTCAACTGACAGGCTAATATGATTCTCAATGCTCTGTTTTGCAATCTTTGTATTCTATTCAACTCATTTTGATTAAAAAAATATAGAATCGTTGAGCAAAAATTTAGATGCGTAAGAATCAATGTGTTATATATGTTTTTCTTTGCAAAAATTATAGATAGTGCGAGCACCTAGATAAATAATATTTTCCATAGTTGATTTTCTTTATATTATGTATTTTGCATGTGCAATCTTCAACGAATAGTAATTCACTATCAACTCTTGTTATTGTTTCTTCGCCAAGAAGCATAAATTTAGTTTTTGAAACATCAATTTTTAGTGAATTTTGACACGTATAATCAAAAATCATATCCAAAGCGCTTTGCATTACATGAATCAAGTTTTTCAAATCACGTGATGATGCATAAATAAGTGTGTCATCCGCGAAGAGATGTATGTTAATGTTGAAATTCAAATTCAATATATCGTCAGAATACAAGACGAAAAGTATCGGTCCTAATATACTTCCTTGGGGTACACCATGGTCATTGAGAGTTTCGGAAGATGTGTAACCATTGAAATAAACTTTTTGTTTTCAATTCACCAAATAGCTATTGAACCACATGAGAACACGCCCCTTCAATCCATTTTTTTTTCTAATTTTCCAATTATTTTTTCTCGATCAATAGTCTCGAAAGCACCCTGTAACTCAAGGAAATCTGCCAACACAGCATAGTAACAATCCAAAAGATTCTTCCATTCATCAATCAATCCATCAATCAATAAATCCATTGCTGTTTCACAACTATGTTTCTTTCTGAAACCAGAATGATTGTCATTCAATATGTTATTGTTTTCAATGTTTTCTAATAGCTGATTATACAGGGTGCCCGTTTTTCGAGCTCCACCATAGGGATCTCAGTTATTATAAGAGATACGAGGTCGGTTAAATTAGGGCAAAGTTGCGCATTTTCATGCTGAACAATTATCTGCAAGAAAATTTGATGTGTCATTTTTTTTTGAATTATTGCAGGAAAACGAGAATTTGTAATATTCGTTTTTATATTTTCAAGCAAAAACAATAAGACCTAGACGTTTCTGACTGGGACATTCTTGAGACACTTTTTCACGAAGAATCTGAATCTGTCATCGTATTTTCCAAAACGTTCTTGATGGCAAAGTTACAATAATCAACTTTGTTTTTTCTTATGGGCGCCATATTGGATTTTTGCATTTTTGAAAAGTCCTTTTTTTTCTGATTACAATGATGTATCGATATGTTCGAATCTGACATGCTGATTAAAATTGGGAAAAAATCATTTTTGTGAAGAGTGCTTTGGAAAGAACGCCAAACGTTTTGTTTAACAAACTAAATTTCAACAGTTCAACTGAATTTGGATCGGGAACGTTCACATTTTCGTCAAGCTCACCAACTTAAAAACTATGATTTTGAATCAGAAACGACGTGATGAGCTGAAAGTTTATTCTTCGCAAAACAAAACAAAGTTATAAAAGATGCTTGAATACTCCACCTTCCACTTCTAAACACAATTCTACACGTTTCCTCAGTTTCTGAATTGCTCGCGAGATGTTCCGTCTTCTTATTTTAGTCCTGAAAGTGGTGATAATGGTTCTTTTCAGCTAATCAATATCTGTGGGTACAGTTTCAAAAATCAAATCTTTCATAGTTCCCCATAAATGATAATCCAGCGGAGAGAGATCAGGTGACCGCGCTGGCCAACGTATGTCTCCGTTGTTCGAAATTACCTTGTCGGGAAATAGTTATGACAAACACTCGGCAACCCTTCTCGCGTTATGTGGCGGTGCGCCGTCTTGCTGAAACCATACGGTATTCAGCCGGTTCAGACAAATGTTGTCGTCAACGTAGTCCGTGAGAAAGGTCCTCAGAAAATTCAAATACCGATCAGCATTCAAATTTTCTTCATAAATGTATGGGCCAATTATTGTGTCGTCCAATAAACCGACCCATACATTTACGCCGAAGCGTACTTGTGGTCGCCGTTCTTGCTGTTCACGGGGATTCTCAATGGACCAAATGTGTTCATTGTGTCGATTAAATATGCCCATGTTTGTGAATGTGCATTCATCCGTGAATATTACATTACGCAAGAAACTTGGATTTTGCTCCAACTGGTTCATTACAAATCTACAAAATTCTATCCGTCGACCTCCATCTCCGGGATGGAGAACTTGGGTGATGTGAATTTTGAATGGACGATATTTGTGTTTGTTCAGTATCCTCAAGACCACTTGATGTGATATGCCAAGATTTATTGCAACTTCCCGTGTGAAAACCGAACGATTATCTTGAACCTAAAGGAATAATATTCGAATCATGTGTCATTTTTTTCTATGTATTTCACTCACAGCTTGCAAAATTGCCATCTCATTTACATTCTCTCTATCGGTGTAACTTCGTCGAGGCTCCAGAAATGAACCATAATCGGCTAAATTCCTATGGAGCAATAGAAAATAATTCTGAGCTGGTTGCTCTCTCTCTGGATACCGCTGTAGATATGTTTCGGACGTAATTTGTGCATTTCGATGCGAAGCGTAATAAATCTGAAGCATATCACGCTTTTCTTCATTCGAAAACGGCATTCTTGTAGATAAGCTCAAGAATTCAACAGTTCTGTTCCCATATTCAATTGAACTGTAAAAATTTAGTTTGTTAAACAAAACGTTTGGCGTTTTTTCCAAAGCACTCTTCACAAAAATGATTTTTTCCCAATTTTAATCAGCATGTCAGATTCGAACATATCGTGTGATACATCATAATAATCAGAAAAAAAAAGGACTTTTCAAAAATGCAAAAATCCAATATGGCGCCCATAAGAAGAAACAAAGTTGAGTATTGTAACTTTGGCATCAAGAACGTTTTGGAAAATACGATGACAGATTCAGATTCCTCGTGAAAAAGTGTCTCAAGAATGTCCCAGTCAGAAACGCCTAGGTCTTATTGTTTTCGCTTGAAAATATAAAACGAATATTACAAATTTTCGTTTTCCTGCAATAAATCAAAAACTAAAAATGACACATCAAATTTTTTTGCAGATAATTGTTCAGCAGGAAAATGTGCAACTTTGCCCTAATTTAACCGACCTCGTATCTCTTATAATAACTGAGATCCCCATGGTGGAACTCGAAAAACGGGCACCCTGTCTTTCTAAGATTTCATGAAAAGTACTCAACATATTTATGGGACGAAAGTCACAAGCATTTTTTGATTTTTTTTCTTTGGTATTGGTATAATTGTTGATATTTTCAAAGCAAATGGCACAATGCCTTGTTCTAGAGAACAATTTATAATGTTTATAATAGGATTTTTGACACCTTAGAATGTATTTTTCAAGAAACTCAGATCTAACTCATCAGAGCTCTTCTTATAGGTTAGTGAAGAAATTATTTCGAATAATTTGTCGGTGTCAATGAATTTAAAATCTGTAAATTGACCGATCATTTCAGGATGAGGGACAAGAAGTTGATTACACAGAGGGACATTACTAACTATATCAATAATTATATGAATGTAATATTCATTCAGTATATTTGGAAAATCTGACGGATTGTTCAATATATTGTTTACGATTACTAATTCCTATGAAGTTACTTTATTTTTACTCTTCGGCATTATTGATTTCAGTGTTTCCCACATTTGTCTACTGTTAGTTTGACATCTATCAATTTCCTTTTCAAAATAAATTCTTTTTTCTTCCCTAATGACTTTGACTGCTCTGTTTCTGCACTTCTCATATGTCTTAAATTTCATTTCTGTTCTATCACTCCTATATTCTTTATATTCATCATTTCGTTCTTGTAATGCATTCTTAACATTCTCATTCCACCATGGTTTATAATGTGGTAAAATTTTAACTTGTTTTATTGGCGCTATTTCATTGAAAACCTCCATTATTGTACAATAAAGCATACTGAATTTCACATCAATATCCAGTATTGTGTAATCCCAATTAATTCGTTCCAATTTTGAATTCATCAAGGAATAATTCATAGTCGTTCCTCGAGTTTCAATAGTGAACGTATCCGTTCTTATTTTATTTTGGGAACAATCTACTAATATATCATAAAGGTCTGCTATTCTTGGATATTTCGAAACAATGCAACCAAGTCAATAATTGACCCCTATTTCATTCGCGAAATTCTTCAATCTACTCGAGTAAGTAGCATTCTGAGACCAATCAATATTGTAATCTCCTATAATAATCGTGGGTATTGTACAATCACAAAGATATTCATTGCACCAATTCAATCAAGGAAAATGGCATCACTACTTGATGGTGAGTGGTAAAGACCTGTAATATTTATTTTCCTGTTGTTGATTGACAATGAAACAGTTGAAACCCAGTAAGTTTCCTGAAAGTTGATGCTTTAACAATTTGAAATCTTTATCGTATCATGAATATACATAACAACTCCACCGGTATGCCTGCTGAAACTATTCAACCTTAATAATTCATACCCATGCATTGCAATTTCCGAATCATAAATATCCTCAGTTAAACATGTTTCTGACACAACTCTTCTGCTATTATAATAATGTGATCATTTAGTGTGAAATCTTGTGCCAAATTAATTGAATTCTCTATGATAACATCAAAACATGCATTTGGCTTGATAATAGTTTGAATTTGTTCAATTAACTTTCAATCTTTTACCAATATCACGTCCATCTTGATCACAAAATATCAATATTCTGCCGTTGATAATACTATTTTTTTTAATAGGCACAAGTTTTTGGGAATTTTGCTGGTTCTCGATATCATTGCTTTTTTTCTTATGTATCCTTTGAACAGTTTACATTCCAGTTTTTCAAGCTCATTTCCATACATCCGATTTGCTTCTGTTAGGGTTTCAATTGATACTAACATGTTTCCATTCATTTCCGAATATTCCTTCCTATCTTCCTCCATTTCATCGAGTTCCAGTTTCATTTGTTGTATTTTCACTTCAAGTACCTATATTATTTTGATCTCTCTATTGATTTCTACATTCAACTTGTTGACAATGTTATTTGAACTATCGCTCTCTTCCTCAAAATCATATTTTACTTTACTATTTCTAAGTCCATTAATTATTATTTTCAGTTCTTCTATTCCAATATCTTTAGCTTTTTCATTCGCCAACTTCTCTTTACACTTATGGGAACGAAGGATTTTATGGCCAGTCAGTAATAAACATCATAACAGACGATACAGCATAAATTATTAAATTCCTTCTTACTGCAACATGCCATCTCATCCATCTCCACAATAATACTTTTTTATGATTTTATCGAATGTGATAATAATTTTATTGAGTTTATCGAATGTGATTACAGAAATTAGTGCAAAAAATATGGATGGATCTGACGTTGCAGAAGAAATGATAGTATAGTTCAGGAAATAGCAGAACAAATTGAAATTATAATAGACCAGGTAACAACGGAACAACATGACAACTATATTCAAATGCTGCAAACAAGATTTCAATAATTATGTGTGTATTGTTTGTCATAGTTCAGTACATGTTAGCTGTATAGAAAGGCTAAAGAATGTGAAGAATATACACGATCATCTTATGTTTCGTTCAGATCGATGCAAGAAAGATGGAAACGTAGAAAAAAGCAATTTGAAACTATTAGAAACTGAACTTTGAAGAGTTTGAGGGAGAAATCAGAAATAAAAATTCAATCTTTGAAAACTTGAGACAAGCTAATAGTAAAGAGATCGAAGATACGCAAAATAACATCAATAATCTAAACAGAGAAAATAAATAACTGAAAGACTACAACGGAAAACTAGAGACTTTGAGGATGCAGTATTTGAATATGAGACTAAGTTTGAGAAGGATATTGCAAAAAAACAATAAATAATCACAGATTTAAACAAGGAAATTATAGAAATGAATCGGAGCAGAAGACTGTTTCAGAACGAAATTGATGAGCAGAAGCGAACATTCGAACATTCAAACAGTTAACTTCAGGATATCAAGGAAATCAACAGAAGGATAGTGACCTCAATAGAAACACTAAAGGTCGAAAATAAACTATACCTCAATGAAATTATCAATCTCCGAAGTGAAATCAAATTGAAAAATGTAGATGGAAATGAAAGTAATTATGATAAGGTTCACGAAATGAATGAGTATCAGCATATAATCAAAGAAGAGGAATTGAACAAAATATTTATTTTATCTGACGAAATTGAAAGAATTTAATATTAGCAGGGTCTGATGACTCCGAGCAGAGACAGTATCGGTCTATCAAATTTTTGTATGAGAAATTAAAGGAATGTTCTCATATAAATTTTATATTCACGACTGTTCAATCCAGTAAAATAAGTAGTAATGACAAATTTAATGTGAGTAAGTTTAATAGGGTTTTTGGAAATTATATATGTAGAATGAATAGTCAAGTCAGAAGTAAAGGGTCAAAAGTTTTTATTTCTTTTTGGACAATATACATTGTATGAGAAAATGTCAGTGTAGGTGTATAAAGGTGAGTAAAAATACTAATTACTAATACATATATAAAAACAAATGAAATATTGTAAATCTATTTGAAAGATCACTGCTTTCCAATGAAAAATGCTCTCATGTTATATGGACATAAGTTTGTTGAATAACTTTTCAACTGATATTTGAACGTCTTCTCACCTTCAATATTTTTCATAGTTGGTGGTAAATGATTGAAAATTTTCAGGAGCGTTATATGTGATGTTCACTCGGCTCTTAGGCAAATCATTTTTATTTCGAGTAGATCCTTATTTTTACAGAACATAGTTCTGTTCTTTTTGACGAAAACACATATCTCAAAGATATAAAGTGCAGTCGAGCTCTCTCGACATGATTCATCTTGTTTCAGACCTTCAATGGTTCTTAGAATTTTTTATTGTTTGACAAAAATATTTTGAGGAAATGAAGAGTCTCCCCAGAGGCACACATATCTCAACCGACTCTCAACTTCTGCATAATACAACTGTAACAGGAGTCGATATTTAGACCCTAAAATCTTTCATTTTCATGGAAAACTCAACAACTACGCCATTGTGAGATATTCCAATTTTTTCCGGAGACTTTTGCACTGTGTGATAATGCATTGATTTAATTTTATCTGTATTGAAATATAGATATATATATATATATATATATATATATATATATATATATATATATATATATTGTATATAAATATAGATAGTGATCTTGGAACCATTGACTCAGTTTATTCATTGTATTTTCACAGGTTTCTTTTTGGTTGACACTGTCTTTACCAGAGAGTAAGAGGGTTGTATCGTCAGCAAAACTTGTGACTTCTATATCTGGTATGATTTTACTTATCTCGTTGAATAAACCTTCAATAGGAAAATTATTAGGATTAATAGATTCAACAGACAAATAATAATGTTCAAAATGATACAAGAAGAAATTGAAAGAGAAAAGATTTGCAATTCGATATTCATAGACGTTGTCAAAGCATTCGACATTCATTCTGACAGCAATACAAAAAATACAAAAAATGTTGCAGATAACAGTTCCACACCTGAAATCAAAATTTCGACCACTGATAATGATGAAAATGTAACGAAAATAATTGACAATAATGAAAACATCAAATTTTTTATACTCATGATCATCCCAGGTTTCAACAATGAAAAACCATTAGAAACAATTTCTACAGGTATGAATTCATCCAATGTAATATCGAATGACTCATTTATGAATTAATGAATATTAAATGAAATTCATGAGAGAAGTTCAGGATTGTAGTAATAAAACCGGAACTTTATGGAAGATTATCAATCAACCACAAAAAATTATGAAAAAAAAATGTATAGTACTAAGTCATGATGATGAGATAATCAGTAGCGAAGAACGCAACCATGTTCTTTGAACCAGTCACTACATATGAAGTCAAAAAAGTTATAGCCTGTTTGGATAATGAAAAGTACCGGACATGATGAAGATTCCACAAAAATGATCAAAGAATGCGTAGATATATTATCTGAAGTTATAGGCCGTATTATAAACTTATGTATTTCTATCAGTATCTATGTTATCTCTATATTTTCAAATTTTTTTGAAAAATTATATCTCGGAGAATAAATGATTATTTGGAAACATTCGACCTAATGACAAAGTGCCAACAAGGGATCAGAAAGAAGCACTCGACAGAAACTGCAACGTTCAACTTTGTACAAAAAGTACATGATTTAATGGACAAAAAAAATATTGTAGTAGGATTTTTGTTTGGATTTGAGTAGGGCCTTCGACACCTTGAATATTAAATTTGTATCAGATAAGCTATTCAACATTGGTATTCGAGGTAACATTAATCAGCTAAAACATTTTCCAGGTAAAACAGAATGATGTAATGTCCGATTAATTCCTTCTAACAACTGGAACACCTCAAGGCAGTGTTCTCAGTCCACTAATATTTATTTCACGTTAATGATCTCCCTACCAATATAAGTAATGGTACGATATACCTTTACGCCGATGACACGTCCATCATTGTTTCGAGTAATACATCAGAGGAAATGCATAATCTTGTGAACTCAGTTCTTCACGAATTTGATGACTGGTGTTATAGGAATAGAATCATAGTTAACCCGAGAAAAACTGTCTGTATGGAATTTTCTAATTCATCTCGAAGTCTACATGATTTCAGTTTCATTTTTCGGAATGAATCATTAGTATTAACGAGCTCAACAAAATTATTAGGAACAATAATTGACCAACATATCACATGGCAAGAACATATTGAGTTCAGCTCCAAAAAACTGAATCAATCGTAGTATCTTTTAGAATCCCTCAAGAATAAATTAGATACTGGAGCACTGATATCAATTTATTATGCCAAGTTCAATTCCATCATTTATAACAACATTGCTGGGGTTTAGTAACCGAAATAGACAGAATTTTCATAAAACAGAAGTCTTTGCTGAGACTGATTTTCAATCTAGATTACAGAACGTCATGTAAAGTGATTTTTCTTCAAAATAACATAAGCCTGCATGTTCATTCTGAAAATATTAACGTATATCCATGATAATAGAAGGCATTAGAGTCGAGATCGGTAGTGCATAACTATCATACCAGAAACCCCTTTGTATGTGGGTATCCGTCTCATATTGCCAAGTGATATAAAAACACTGGTATCTCAAGTTTTCAAAAAACAGTTGAAAGTGTTTGCATCAAAAAATGTTTTTACACAGTGGATGAATTTATACTTGAAGTTGAAAATATCAGGTCACTCTCATTGTGACTTATATATTTTAACATTTACATTGTATTTACTCTTGATCTTATATTTTGATATGTATGTGTTTTGATTCTACAATGTGGATTACATTTCATATTCGAAATATATTTACCTAAGAAATATGACCTGTCCCATCTACATAATGTAGCACAAAGGAATAATAAATCTATCTATCAATCTATCTATCTAGACACTACACTACTTTCTCATGCAAAAGAGCTCGAACAAATTTAATGTTGAAGGCGACAATGAATTGTATGTGCAGTAACGCGAATAATCTTTCCAGTGTCTGTGACTTCTGTCATGAATCTCATGTGCATCTCTGAATCTTTGTTTAATTTTCGTTTACTTTTTTTCTACTGTTTGTTTACTTCTATACTCTTTTATACTTTTTATCTTAGTATTCACATAGGGTTTGTGGTGAGATTCTGTTCATAGTCAGAAATGAATGCTACTAAATCTTGTATTGTGATTTTTAAAATGGCTCTGTGAACGCGAAACTGTTGGGCAATAAACGCTTTTATTATCTTTATTATTAAATGAAATTACATATTGATATACAACTACTTCAATAAACTATCGAAAACACCCAGCATTATTTTTCGTAAATAATTCTACGTAATTCCATTCAATTTCTTTATAACATTCAGTAATGTATAACTTTCCATAAACAATTTTCATATTTTTTTTGCATTTTTTGCCCACCCTGTACCTATTTGAAGCCACGTATTATACATTTTTGCAATCAGCTCAGCAGAAATTGAAAAAAAGGGGATTCCATTTAAAAAAATAGTGATGACGTGACGGAATGTTAGGCTTGAATTATCGTATTATATTTCAGCAACGAATATGCTTGATAAAAACAAAACATTTGAAAATGCCTAAAACAAACATCATCATGCGAGAGTATAACGGTTGAAATCTTTTCGTATAATTAGTAAAACGAGAAAGGAAGAACATGTCATTATCCATCGTCAGTGCATTGTTTGAAGAGGAGCTCATCAATTTTTTTTTCAAGTTGAATATGGAATAGTGACGAAACTTTGGTTCCAAGTTCCTATATAATTTGCAAGCACGATAAAATAAGCTGATGGTGAATTATTCGAGGGAGTTTCACAGCAAACGAACAATACAGGACATAAATTGTTCGGAAATTTTTTACGTCATGGAACTGTCAAGTTCAACTGACACTCAACTGACACATTCAACTCAGTAGAAAGATTTATGATCATATCGTCAATTGGCATAAGAGACAGAACATGCAGATATACATAGATAAATTAATATATATTTCTTTAGATTCATACTGTACCTGTGACATAGCTATCCAACTCGAGACGTAGATGGGCATACTCTTGGAGACATCTGCTTAAAGCTATCTTTGTATGTAAATTTACGGGCATCCATCCATCCTCAACAGCATTTGATTCTATAGAGTCCAATAGTTTTTCTCTGGTTTCTCTCAAGGATCTGGTTAATGATGACCGCAATGCTCCATCTAGTTGATAACACATGTCAACTCCAAAACTATAAAGCTATAAAGAAAAAATCATAACTTTCAATAACTTGTAAATAATATATGGAAATGCGGTTATCACTGTTAGACAGTATCCCTTCGTATGTATATTCTTTTTTATCCTTTGACAACGCGAAAGGAAATCCTATGATGTTCGAAGAACATCGTGAAATTTTGGGAGAGAAGGAAGGTTTTGTAATTTTTATTGGAAGTTTGGAGGTCGTGAGCTTTAGGAAAGACTCCACTAGGCAAAGAATTACATAACTTTGCCGTTCTAGTGATGAATGATGCTTGGCGAAGAAACTATTTTGGTTTATACAGTATCTTCACAAATTTAGTGGTACACGAATCCTATAGAGTTCTACACAAACCCTATATTTTTTCAATTGGGATGACCTGTATTCAATTACAAACAAAACATTCCTGGAGTTTCATGGACATGTTGGAGAAGCTAGCAGCTAGATTCGTTTGGCAATCTTTTTTCAAGGTATTCACGTATCAACGTATTATGAAAATAATACTCTGCATTTCAATTTATAACAACTAGAGGTCATCACTTGTCATCGTCTCTCGAGCATCAGAACTATGAACATCTCGTTGCCAGCTCTTTGTTTGTTCAGCCAGATCTTTGTTCACTCGAACAACTTTTACACATTCAAAAATATGAGTAGGTAGGTATTGAACGAGGATATTCATAGGATATTGAAGAATGTAAATGACTTGATTAGATTTCCTGGGTGAATTTGTTCTTGCTACCGATTGCGAGGTAAAATTTCTCTATGATTTCAAAATTCAAAAAATTTACTTGACTGGAATTTTGCAGGCACTTTCTCTGATGCCGTATAAGTATTTCTCCAATTCTTGCGTTGAAGAACACTATATATCCCAGAAAATTAATTTTTTTCATTAGTTTACATGATAATATTCCTAGTCTTTGTATTTTCTCACCTCGTTTCTGAAAAATAAAAATAGAAATCAAAATAATTATCCCAATATATTTATGTTCATGATCTGTAACTGAGCTTGAAATTGCGCTTAAACTTTCGGATACCTAGAATAGAAATTCTCTGTTGTCAGATTTTTCAAAAAAAAGGTTCGGAAGACAGATATATTCAATAACTACAGAATTACTATTTATCCTAATGTAGTGAACGTTTCGAGAACGAATCTGCTTCTGTTTTCATCACTGAACAGTAACAAAAAATGTCAGAGAGAAACATTTTTGGATACCAGTTGTTTTTTACATCCTTGATCTCAGTTTATCATATTCATCTTCAAGAAGCGAATGCCGAATTCTATCTTCATCAACTGAACAAGAATTAATATCATTGTTTCCGCTCAGAAGAATGCAAACAGATTCATCCAATTATAAATATCATGATATATATCCTGCATTTTTCAGCGCTCTGTGGGGCTTTCTCTCCTCGTTTCTAAAAAGTAAAGTAGAAATTATTGTAAATTATTTCAACATATTGTGATCTGCCCCAATGTCACAGCGCTTGTAATTAAACCTTTAAATACCTAAAAGAGAAATTCTCTATGTGTCATTGACACCTTGTTTTCGAAAATTTGGAAATAAAAATATATTTAATAATAATGTTGAGCTCAACATTGAAAAAAATTTACGAAGATAAATTGTTCTAATTGTGTTGGAAACGGGAGCAGAACGTCCACTGAGATAAGTAGAAGTTTTATTCTTATTAAATATATTTGTATTTCCAAATTTCACTGGCAAATAGAGAATTTCTATTTTAGGTTTCTAAAGATTTCTAATTTTAATTTTAAGCGCAGTGACATTTTGGGACAGATCGCAAATCTGTCCTTACTACAAATATATTGAAATAATTTTTAATAACTTCTACTTTATTTTTTAGAAACGAGGAGCGTAAATTCCACAGAAATGCTAAAAAATGAATGTACCACCTCCTCGACTAACTTACAGACAGATATACTGTCTGATATATCGTGATACATAATTATCGTACAACCCTGTTTAGGAAATGAAGCATATATGCAATAGAAACAAATTCGAACACTATCAAAACGACATCATACATGCTTGATGAAAACTCGTCCCGAAGAAGTACTGTTGAAAGCCTGCGTTAATCAAATTCTACTCGAGACTGAGTCATATCAATGTAAATATTACTGAGTACTGTACACAGTACAAATACAGTGAGATGAAATAATATTTCACACACTCAATATCTGGTGCAATTTTTCTGTAAACGCATCAAAATGAATTATCTGACAATAGATTTAGATATTGAGTAGATATAATTCATATATCTACGAAACTAAACGAATGCACCCAAATACTCACCCTCTCGCATTGTGTCCTAGTCAATACGACACATTCAGTAACAACAGAAAGTGAAATTTCTGCTCGAAATACTTGTTTTATGAAGTGAGTACAGAAGAGAGATATTTCAGCGCTTGCCCATACCACGTATGCTGAAAATTAGTGAATAATATAATTTTTCATATAAAATAAAATAAGTATACCTTGGATCTATCTATTGATATCCTTGTCTGGCAAAATAAATCTTCTCATAAAATGTAAAGAAGTCAGTAACTATGAAGTCGATTAGTATTATTGCCTGAAGATCGACAGAGACCGAGATTGCCGAAGCAGACCATTCAAGCCGAACAACATTGCAAACATTCGCAATCGCTTTCACTTTCAGTAAGACTGATCTTCCTCTTTGAGTTTTTTGAGAGGATTTGCTTTTCTCAGAAATAATAAATTGTCCACTGAGACTATTTACCATCAATCGTTACCAATACCATTTACAATCAATTATCGTCAATATCTCTAGAGATAATAATTTTTAGGAAAACCAGAAGGATTCGTCAAGATTTATATAATAGATGTCACATTTCGTTAGAGTTGTACTTTGTGTGACATTAATCCATACACCCTCAAAACATATCACAACACTCGATTTTTCTTAATAGATCACCCTATATTTTATTCCACCTTCGGTTTGGGTTCATCAGAAGATTCCACCTTCGGTTTGGGTTCATCAGAAGAACAATACTGGTTCAATGGTGTTATCTCCGAGGACCACGGATATACAGACTATTTATAATTTCCATAAACTTCAATGTGACGTTTCGTAGAGGTTGAATTGACCCGCCTGCACAAGAATGCAATAAATTATAAAAACATTTCATTTTATTCTAGAATATATTGATATTTCGGTTGTCTGGTATTTCTTTGAGTCTTCATGCATTGTGTGTCGATCTGTATGTATTTTTGTTTTTCCTGAAAATCATTATCTTGATAGTTATTGAGGGCGGATAGTCATGGGTGGACCACTCAGTTTATACGACTGATCAAAATGATTATACCATATAGGTGATGTACATGTGATGTGATTATATATGTACAGGGGTTCCGGGAAAGTTATCAAAACATATTAAATGAAAAATTTCCAGATATCTTCCGAATGATCAGAATTTCTCCCTATTCATGTATTATTTCATAAATGAAAAGTTATTCCATTCCTCATTTCAAGAATACAAATAATTATTATGTTATTGTTATTATTATGTTATGTTATTGTTATTGTTACTCACCTCCTTAGTTGCCGAAGGAACCCTCAGAAGCCCCGAAGAGCTTGTGTGATTGAAGGAGGCGGGGATATACAGTTTATACAAGTGGAATCTAAACCACTTTATGATGTACATTGTACAGCGCATAAATATACCCAAATCCTATGGCCAACCAGGAATCGAATCGACGACCTCATGATTACTATGATGTCGCTCGATCATCTCGACCACCTGGCCGACTTTAAGATTACCTCTTGAGCGTGGCAAATTATGCTTCGGTGCGCATGCATTTTGCTCCTTTTCAGTAAATAGGCTGCAACACTTCTAGAACATTTGCACCATTTTCCCATGTTAATCTCCATAAGGAAGTTTAAGCTCCAAATTAACAAAAAACGATTCCATTCAAGGTCATTCGCAATTGATGACGAGTGAGTGTAACCGCATGGCTTGATAAGACGAAACACATCGATAATTCTGAGGTATGTCTTAGAATGAATGAAAATATACAGGGTGGCCCATCGAAAACGTACCGCAAGGCATTACAAGCTGGGAAAGAATTTTTCGATAAAAACAGGTCGAGTTTGTTTGTCAGGGGGACACATTTTGACGTAACAAGCATAGTAAAATCCTAAGTAGGGGTGTCGCCAACATTTTTTCGAATGGGAAGGGGGGTCAAGCGATATCTCTTGAACTTGAACTAAAAACAGTTATAAAGTCAATACATAACAAAAGATCCTCGGGAATCGATGAAATTTCGGCTAGAATCTTCGAAAATATCCCAGACAATGTTCTCAGTATCTTTGCAAGGCTGATTAATGATTCGTTTCGTGATGGCTATTTCCCTGACTTTTTGAGAACATCACTTGTAATTCCTCTCCATAAAGGGGGAGACACCGTGAATCCGGCAAATTTTCGACCAATTTCTATAATTACCACAATTGCCAAAATAATAGAAAAATTAGTGAAAAAAAGAGTAATGGGATTCTTGAATAAAAATGGTATCATCAGCAAACAATTTGGCTTTCAATCCGGCAAAAATACAAATGATGCTATATTTTCCTTCCTCTATGAAGTATGTACTGAACTCAACAACGGTGATGTTGCGGCAGCAGTATTTTGTGATATGTCTAAAGCTTTCGATTGCGTAAATCATGAAATACTGCTGCATAAGCTTAGGTGTTACGGTTTCAGAGGAGCAAAAATGAATTGGTTCAAGTCGTACTTATCAAATCACAGCCAGATAGTAGTAACTTCCTCAAGATCATCAAAATCTTCTATAAATTGTGGAGTGCCCCAAGGATCAGTATCGGGCCCAGTTCTGTTTTTGTTGTACATTAATGATTTATCGAATATCAGCATATCTGGAAAGTTTACACTATTCGCTGATGACACCACAATAATCTGGCGCGCCAAGAATAGTAGTGAACTCAAAGAGGTGATATATAATGATGTCAACAGTATTAAAGTTTGGTGTGACTCTAATCGGCTTGTACTCAATATTTCAAAAACCAACATAATAACCTTCCGATGCTTACTTGATGACTTACCCCTCGGGTCAAATGTTATTGAAAATAAATTCAACACTAAATTCCTAGGATTGGTTATTGATACGAAGTTGAGATTCGAGGATCACATTATGGCCTTGAGGAAAAAAATATCGTCTGGGTGTTTCGCAGTCAAGATTGTCTCAAATGAGTTGGGATCGTGTGCGGCCAGAGTCGTTTATTATTCTCTAATTGAGTCTCATCTCAGGTACGGCATCCCATTCTGGGGTGTATGTAATGATAACTGCATGAACAGTATTCTTGTTCTTCAAAAAAGAGGGCTGAGGTTTATGTGCAAAGCTAAGATTCGTGACTCCTGTAAGCCTTTATTCATTAAATTTAAAATTCTAACGGTAATAGCAATCTTCATATTGGAAACCGTTTATTTGATTAGGAAACATCTGAACACGTTTAACAAACTTCCTTCACATTATGTCACTCGACAAGCTATAAACGTAAGACTTCCACTTCCTAAATCATCACTAATAAAAAATTCTATTGTTTACAATGGCTGCAAGATGTACAATCATCTACCTACCTATATCAAAAGCACAGCCAATTTGAACATTTTTAAAAAGTCCGTAAAAAACTTGCTGTTAAATAAACCATATTATAATTTGCAGGAATTTTATTCGGACACATTCTAACACTTTACAATACCCTATTTATTCGTTGGCTGCTGGTCCATACAATGTCTGTTTGTGCAATTATATTGTATTGCTGTCTATTTATATTGTATTTGCTGTCTATTTTATATTGTGATTTATATTTTATATTGAAACTGACATATATTATCTTTTATTTTTTATTATTTTATATTAATCATTGACCAATATGTACTAGACATATCTAAAAACTTCTTAGATGTAAGCAAACTTTGTCAACAAGAACTTGGTTTCTTATGATAATAAAGTACATTCTCTCTCTCTCTCTCTCTCTCTTTAGAAGGGGCTTGTCATTCCCTATACAGTGCTGCTTAGACTTTACGAATCGATCTACCCTTTCAGGAAATATGGAAATATGGAACTCCAACCATCATGTGGGACGAAAAATACAGAGATCGGTTTAATTGTACTTTATCGCAATAAGTTCCTTCAAATGAATTCGTTATTTTTGCCGAGTCGCTGTTTTTGCCGATGCACAGATTTTTTTTAAGCTCATTTCAGAGAGTAAAAAATGAATAGAATTCATTTCTCCACGTTTGAATTAGGTCAAGTAGTTGCGAGATACATGTCGTGGTTGAAGTGTTTACGAATTGTTAATTTTGAAATTTATCACTATGGTGTATTCAATTGCAGACAGAGTGGAAATTTGTGAGCTTTTTCTCAAAAACAAAGAACGTGGAAATCGGATCACGGAGTTGTTTAACCAACGGCATCCTGACAAACATGCCTCTGGAAAAATTGTTCGCGAATTGGTGAACAAATTTCGCGAAACAGGTTCAGTTCATAACAAAAAGAGAGAGCTTGAAAATCCAGTACTAAATGAACCTACGGAGATAGCAGTATTGGGGCAAGTTGCAGTTGATAGTACGCTAAGTACAAGACAATTGGCCATTACGACGGGTGTGTCTCGTACCAGTGTCCAACGGGTATTGGAAAAATACAAATTCAATCCTTACAAAATATGCTTAGTGCACGAACTGAATGAAGACGACTTTGATCGTCGCTTGCAATTTTGCAAAATTATGAGTGAGCGAGCGTTACACAATGGTATATAATGTTCTATTCGATGTGTGTTTTTCGAACTAATGTTCCTTCTTCCTCAATGGTTTAGTAAATCGCCACAATTGCCGGTACTGGGCTGACACAAATCCAAGGATTTTCTACGAGACACACACGCAACACCCTCAGAAGTTGAATGTGTGGACCTTTTTTCCTCCCTAGAAATTTAACAGGTGATATGTACTTGGATTTACTACAATTTAAAACATTTCACTACAATTCAATACATCGATCCAGCTCTAACAAATATCATTGAGAACGATCCCGCATACGATGAACAGGAACCGATCTACCAACAAGACGGAACACCACCAGACACATTAGAACAGTGGTAACGAAGAATCATCAACGTATGTCGCGAAGTGACATCACAAATGCTCCAGAATGTACGACATCGGTTTGAGAATAACTTATACCACTGTATGCAGGTTGACGGACAGCAATTCGTACATTTACTTGACTAATGAATGAGTTTAGAAGTACAATTGAATCAATTTTTGCATTTTTCGTCACACATTATCGTTGGAGTTTCAACGCTCTATATTTTTTGAACGAGTGGATCGATTTTGAAAATGTGAGCAGCACTGTGTAGGAAATGACCAGCCCCTTCTGAAGAGGTATCGCTTGACCCCTCTCCCCATGTTTTGAAAAATGTTTGGCTGACACCCTTACTTAGGAGGTTGAAGGTTTTATTATGCTTGTTACGTTAAAATGTGTCCTCTGACAAACAAACTTGACTTATTTTCGGATTTCATCAAAAATTTCTTTCCCAGCCTGTAATGCCTTGCGGTACGTTTCCGATGGGCGACCCTGTATACAGGATGAATCTGTCAGTGAAAAATTTCTACAGTGCGGATCGAAAACATATCAACAGGGTGGGTCAAAAACACATCTACAGGATGTCTTAGAATGGAAGATTAGATTTCTTCTTATGGGGCTATATAAAAAATAAATATATCACACGCGGCATGAAAATCGAGATTCACTGATGAATGCTACGAGAGAAGCTTTCAAATATTTACGTATGAGACGCTATCCTCAGGAGATGTCGGTTGTGTCTTCAACAGAATGGGCAGCAATTTGAACAATATTTATATGAAATTTTCAACAGGAGAAAAAATAATAGAATTGTTTTGTAGTAGTGTTTGAATTTATTGTTTTATCAAATTGTTTTTATCAGCTTGTTAATTGAATAATCATTTTGAATGAATACTTCTCATTCTACCCTATATAAATGAGTGGTATTCAATTATTGCGCCAGAATATCTATTCTAAAAGTAGAAGTTATATGTCTTGGCTTGCCATAAAAAACTGGAAATTACCAAATACAGGACTAATACTCAAAATATCATATGAGTGTTATTCATTTTTGAAAAGCGCGAAGCTTTCTTGTTTCAAATATTGAAAAATATACAAGGTGTTCTATTCAAAAAAACATAACTTTGGAATATATCTAAATAACGACTGCTCATTGAATAAATCTGACTACGCCACTGGATTCTACGTGAAAAATTGTGGAAGAAACAGTTCTTACTTTTTCTCTGAGTTGAAAGATAGCTGAGATACAGGGGGGGGGGTCCCAAAATGCAATATTTTCAATTTCGCCCTGTATCTCAGGAACGAAGCGGGCTATGGAAATTGTGTTCACGGTTTCGTGAGTTTCACAAAAAAGTAGCCAACGTTCACGAAAACCGCAAATCTGTATCTTCAAAAATAAGCGAGATATCCCGTAAGGACATCGAAAATGGGACAGCCTGTACATAGTTTGATGTACATGTTTGGCTTCTGTTTGTAACGTAGGATTTTATCCATCTGAGCAGATAACCGTATACACCTTTACCGGCAATGTAGGATGGTGAACTTTGTCGAATGCTTTGGAAAAGTTGGTGTACACGACATCCACTTGTTTCCTATTATCCAAGTTTTCTGCAATGCTTTGAATGAAGACTACAGACCCACCCTGGAAAAAGCCGTGTTGATCTTCATTTATAATATTCTTCAACTCAAAAAATATTTTATTTTGTTATTATCGCCTCTAAAAGTTTGCTAGGTAGTGATAACATGGATATAGGTCTGAAATTTGACACATTATTTTTGTTGCCAATTTTATGAATTGGTGATATCTGCGCCTGTTTCCATTTATCTGGAAAAATCCCGTGCCGTATGGATTTATTATAGATAATTTTTAGAGGTATGCCTATAGATACGTGACATTTCTTTATAAATAGAGCTGGTGAGCCATCTGGACCAGGACTTTTTGTTAAGGTTTAGATTGTTAATTTCATCAAAGATTTGATTATCAGCTATATTACGGATTGTTAATAATCTTTGTGTATTGATAATTGTTGGATCGATATTGGAGGGGGTATCTGATGGAACAAATATCTACGAGAAGTAGCGAGAAAATGCTTTACATATATCTTCGTCGTCAGTGAATATTTCATTGTTAGATTCGACAAATGACGGGGTTGTTTTTGTCCGTGACTTTTTAGCCACGTATGACCAAAATTACTTGATATTAGTTCTCAGATTTGTTTCCGTGTTCTCAATATATTTCCGATAATCCGTCTTTATGGAGATTTTAAGTTCTCTCCTTAGATTCGAAAAAGTAGTATGATCTAGGATATTTTGGAACCTTTTCCACCTTTCACGAGCTTTATTTATTTTCTTTGACAAGAGATATAGTATAAGTGGAGTTTCAGATGGAATACTTGTAAGTGGTAGATTTTTTCCTAATATTTGTAGAAATCATTTGGTTTATTTCTTCATAAAAAAACGAAACACATTCATTCACAGATAACGGTGTCAGGATCTTGATATTATTGGAAGGCATAATTTTTTTTATAGCAGATTCGTTAACCGCTGTCAAGCCAAACTCGATTGACTTGTGATGTGCATCTTCAGTTATGAAGGGCGCGTCGCAAGCTAGTACATTTATCTCTCTACAGTTACTAAAAACTAGATCTAATAGCTTGCCATGCACGTTATGAATGCCATTGAACTGATTGAACTCTAGTAGATTAAAAGCATCAACAAGGCTTTCTCCATAGGCGCAGTTTACTTCAGCTGATATGTAACACTTCTCCACAGGCTCAAAAATCCAATTGATGTGGGGTACGTTATAATCACTTACAACAACTACTAGATCATGTGGATGGATTGAAACAACGTCGTCACTTTATTCAAATGAGCGCATAGATTATCTACACTAGCATAGGGTGGGAAATGGACACAACAGATAAGTAGATTAGAAGTACTGTTAAGTCTCACAGCAACCCACAGATCTTCGCGGGCACCATGGGATGACCAGTCTTCATAAGCTGTAGAGAAGTATTTGTCTTTGACAGCGATAATTACTCCTCCTTCATCCAACTTGCCGGTGGTGTTGAGATTTCTGTCGTTTCTATAAACCTGATAGCCACTCGAGTTCTGCATCGAGAATATTCGAGTTTAGCCACGATTCTGTTATGCAGATGATGTCTATTGAAGAATACGAAGTTGCTGTATAAAAATTGTGTGTTTCAGTTCTGAGACCTCTAGTGTTCTGATAATAAGATGACAACTTGTCCTCTGCGGAAAGAAAAATGATCGTGGTTGTGTGAGGTAACGTTCGCGAGGATCTACTTTACGTTCTGAAGGGATTGCTCATTCTTGATGAAATATATTCTGTCACTTGTGGGATGACTCAGCAGGATGCTTGTATCGACCTGCAGAATTCTCTGGTGGTTTTATAGAGCATTTTATTGAGGGGAGTCAGATGATCATTTACGTAAACGCTACCGTTGAATGTGGAATCATCTGGTAGTCCAATCTCATGTAGTTTCAGCCCCTTCTTCGTTCTGATTGCGGAAATTATCTTGTCTTTTTCCTTACGCGATTTTATTTTTGCCACGATAGACCTTGGATTCTTGTTTTTTGGGTCCATATGAGCAGTTCTATGACGGAATTCAAGGACCTCTTCAGGAACTGAAAGGGCTTTGAGTATGTCTTTCACTATTGTGGGTAAATTTTCACCTTGTTTCTCTGGTATACCATTGATTTCAATATTTTGCATTCTGGCTTGTTGTTGCATGTTATTCATTCCAAGTTTATGATTTTCAACATCATTAGATACGGTTTCAACTCCAAGTCGAAGATTAGGGATCATTTTAATTTCATTTTCAAAGACAGTGATTTTATGGTTAAAGTCGTCGATTTTATCACCGTAAAATTGAAGTGACCCATGTAATGAGGTCTGTTGCGATTTTACAACATTGAGATCAGCATGAAAAGTGTCCATTTTGGAGTCTTATTCATGAAGAATTGCAGAAATGTTAGGAGAAAGATCAGGTGCACCCGGCCTTTGCGCCACTGTAGTGCAGCGAGCGCATCTGTAGAATAGCCCTGCTATTTTCAATGCGACAAACTTTCAAAAATTCAGCCTCCAGAATCTTGAAATGTGACACGAAAGTGGATGATATTTTTGACAAAAACAGACAAAACGAGATTCTGCAATATAACCATAAAACAAAAACCACTCATCGCGGAATACAGGAAACCACGCAACAAATAAAAAACGATACTATTGGCCTAATATTGCTAATGATGTCAGACATTATATCAATACTTGTGAAACATGTCTACTAGTAAATTATGATAGGAGCCCCCTGAAAATTCATTTACAACTCACTCCCACAGCGAAGAAACCGTTCGAGGTGGTTCACATTGATGTTTTCCAAGCAAACAACCAAAAGTTTCTACCTATTTTAGACAGCTTCTCCCATTACGCGCAAGCATTTCCCCTAACTTCCGCCGATCCCATATCTATTGTAAATGCACTCATTAATTTCATGTCATTTCATGTAATGCTACTCCAAATTGTCGCCGATAGCGGCACCGAATTTGAAAATTCCACCCTCACTGATTTCGCAAAACTTTGATATTCATCTGACGATCCCTGAAAATTCTAACAGTAACGCCCCTGTGGAACGTTTTCACTCTACCATTTAAGAACACCTCAGAGCACTGAAATTGAAAAATCCACAAATCACCTCAAATTCCTCACAAAAAAGAAGTCCATTACAGGACATTTAGATTCAAAGGACCCATTTGACAAATACTTGAATCAAGAACTTTTCAACAACTATATACAAGAGCATAAGCAAAAAACTCAACTTATATATGATCACATTCATGAAATATCTCACAGACAAAAAGATAAAGTGATTGAAAAAGCTAATCAAAATCGTGAAGACCCAGTAACATTTGCAGAAAACGAGGTAGCATTTCGACATGACATCAAAACCCGTGGTGAAAAACTCAAACCTCCCTTCATAAGAGAAACAGTTGAAAAAGACGAAGGAAATGAACTTGAAACGCAGAGAAATAAATATCACAAAATCATCTCCAAAAAGCCTAGGGCTGAAATAACGAAAACAAATTTGTTACAGAATACTCCTGCTAACAATGACCCACCTATCGATAATGTCGACCAAGAACATACAAATAACTGACTTGCAGAACAAGCCCGAAATTTTACCACTAAAGCTCGGAAACGCCAATATCAAAGTCGGCACTTATACATTCCTACACTATTAGGAATTCGGCCCAATAAGAAACGAAAAATCTATTCTCGAGAATCAGTACAATCAAATTGAAACCAAGTTGACTAAACGAAAGTTGACTTCGACTTATGACTCCTCCCTACAAACTATCGAACATCACATCGATTACCAAATTAAGGCTGTGAACTTAGATCAAGAAGATGCTAAACGTTATGACGATGCTATTGAGACACCACAAAAAATGAAAGAAAAATCATCACCTCATCATATAAACAAATATCTTCAACTCACCAACTGCTTGAAAATAACAAAGAGACGTTTTCTCTGATGATCCATAATCAAGATATAATCGAAGAAACTATAGACGAACTTCAGAGCAACAATACCTATTATTTTTCACTTCTAGAGAAATGAAATTCAATCTGGATGCATTGTTGTCAATCCTCACAAACATCGAAAACTCAATATCAAGGTTACACAGTATTATTATATCGATTGGAGATATGGAATCAATAATCACATGTCTTCGTGAACATCATTCAGTAAATCGATTAGTCTATTCAGATATTGCCGACATTCACAAACCATTCGATGTTATTTCAGTAAATGCATATTTCTCAAGATACAGATTAGTATTCGCATTGCATATACCTCTAGTACATCCCGATATCTTCACCCACTACCACCTTTACTCAATACCAACGAAAAATCTCACTGCCATAACTCTAAGAGATCCTTTCTTCACAATGAGTGACGACCTATTCCAATACGAGGCATAACCAGGCCGCCAACTCGATTCCAAGTATTTGTGCGAAAACAACTATCTCATCAATGGACTACAAGAACAATATTGTCTTTTCTCGATCCTCCAACTGAAAGACAGCAAACCACAATGCCAGAAAGTTTCAATATCAATCACCTGATCGAAGAAATTAGCGAATCATACTATATTGGTATTTTTCATAATCGAGAGAAAATCCAAACCAGATGTGACCAAACAGACTTTCTGATGCCACACGGCACCATACCAGTGCAGTATCCAAACTTCAGGATATGGGTACACCAACGAAAAAGGAGAATCCCACGAAAAACCACAGCTGCTTTTAGAAATCGAGATACGAGAGCGAGCAGAAAATAATCAACTGCACATCGACGATATTCAGCTAGATCAACTACACGAACTACAGCTGAAGGGAAACATTATCCAACCCCTCAGAATTGACGACCAGAAATCTTCGGACCATTTTCCTTGGACCATTCCATTCTACGTAGTAGTAACCCTTATACTACTTTATTATGGTTGCCGTATCAGCCGAAAATTCAAGAGGTCCAGAAAGAATGATGAACCCACTCACCTAGCAGAAGTTTTGTTCGTTCCAGCCAAAACTTCGTCTCAGGGATGGAGGAGTTATGTCGTTGAACCAGCCGTACGAAATATAAAGATGCAGACGTTTCAGTTCATCGCACTTCTAGAATCATCCGATTCATGCAATTCCAGGCAGTGCATATTTCCTCATGTAAGCGAACAAGTATTCTGATTGTAGAGCTCCAACTATTCGGTCAGAATGAATAGAACTTATTCTTGTGTTTTTTAAAAACGATTTTCGTTCGTTAAAAAACTCAACTCGTGAGACGGAACGATATTTGAGTTGCCCTGTAAATATTCTCCACTCCACCCTGTATATATGTTTCTAAACCACCCTGTATAGATTTCGTACTCATTGATTTATTCAGTATATGTATCTTTCATCTTTTTGAGTAGATATTTTTTTATACATCCTGTAGATATCTTATCGATCCACCCTATAGAATTTGTCTACTTACTGATTCGTTCTGAAATCCTATTAGCGCTTGACATTTTCGCCGTTTCGTCTTTTTGACGTTTCGTCGTTTTGACGTTTCGTTGTTTTGACGTTTCGTCGTTGAACCGTTGAAATCAGTTGAGGTGGGTCATGGACCATTGGGGAGGTTTATAGCTTCTTTCCAAGACATTTTGTAGAAATTTTTGACTGACCGATCCATCCTGCATATCTTTTCCATCATTTTGAACTGCCCTTGATCCACCCTGTGAATATATTCTCAACCGCTCTGTGGAATTTCTCATTGACTGAATCATCCTGTATATATTTTCTTTCATTTCTGAGGCACTCTGTAGAATTCGTCTAAGACACATCGTAGAATTATCGATGTATTCCGTCTTATCAAGCCATGCGGTTACACTCACTCGTCATCAATTCCGAATGACCTTGAATGGAACCGTTTTTTGTTAATTTGGAGCTTGAATTTTCTTATAAAGATGGGAAAATGGTGCAAAATGTTCTAGAACTGTTGCAGCCTATTTACTTTTTTCCAAAATTTTAGCGCTATTTTGAAATCGGGTAGATAGAATATGATTCATACTTATATATTTTTCTCTCCACGTGGTTTGAAAAATAGAAGTTATAATAATTATTTCAATATATTTGCAGCAAGGACAGAATTGTAAGCTGCCCCAAAATGTCACTGCGCTTGAAATTCAAACCTTTAGATCTTGAAAGAGAAATTCTCTAATGGTCAATGACACCTTGTTTTTTAAAAAAAATTGAAAATACAAATTATTGAAATATTATTCTTCATTTACTTATTTGTATTCCTTTGTATGTCCATATACACTATCTAGATACCTTGTAGTATGTTACAATGGATTTCATATTATATATAAATAGTTTGTTTTTGGGTAGTATTCTACTCAACATTATATTTTGTTCTTTCTTGTTCTACTGCTGATTTCACAAAAGGTTATGGGCCAAGATCACTTTTAGTGGGGACATCAGAAAATAAACATCGGAAAATACCTACGATATACATCTTCCAGCAAGAATCTGCCGAAACCTGACTTTGTCACGTCAAGTTTATCCGTGAGGAATCTTGGATATAAGGTGAGAAGATGGACAAACTCAAGAGCTTCAGTATTGAGGAATTCACCGGCGGAAATTTTCAATTATAGAAATATCAATTGGAGATTATATTCAGAGCTGAAGGTGTAATCGATTTAATCAATGGTAAAACACTCCGTCCAAATGAATCTGTAGAATCTGCATTCAAGAGAGAATGAGAGAATATGAATGCTGAACCCATGCTCATTATATCAACCTCCATGGAATTCGAACTCCAGACTATCATGACCTATGATACAGCTGCAGCCATGTGGACTCGGCTGAAGATTATTCACGAACAACGATCGACAGTCGATAAGATTATGTTGAAGCAACAATTCTTCAGCTATACGATGTCAGAAACAGATACCATTGCTCAGCACATCAGTAAAGTGGAATCTTTGGCTCAAGCTTTATCTGACGTTGGAGAAGGAGTTCGACAAAGTGGCCAAGATTTTGGGTAGTCTGCCTCATAAATAAAGGTCATTCGTTACTGCGTGGGATGCCTATGATGAATCTAAACAGACATTCGACAATTTGACTTCGCGGTTACTAAAAGAAGAATTGAGAAGATGATTCATTGGATCCACACGAACACAATTCGGATGATATCGAATCAGAAAAGCTCAGCTGTGAAGACAGTCAGCAACTCAAACAACTCAATGAAGAACCAGGTCGAAAACTATAGAGAACATATACGACCTCCTGATCGAAATCTCTTGTTCCGCTATTACTATCCAGCCAAAAACTTATAAAGAAGCTATGTAAGGTGAGGACAAAAATAATTGGAAAGAAGCAATGGAAGAAGAGATAAGATCTATCCTGAAGAATGAATCATGACCACTTGAAATAACAATTTGTGATCCAGAATATTAAGTTGGAATTGCAATTAGGAGGGATCGGAATCGAAGGAAGATGTCTTTAAGCAAAAAAAGGTACATTATGAGAATTTTAGACAAATTCAACATGTCTGATTGCCACTCAAATGCTGTACCTGCCGATCCCAACGTAACACTCCAGTCGATGCAAATTTCAGACGAAAATGTTGAAGAAATGAAGCAAATTCCATACAGGGCGGTGAGAAGCTTGATGTTTGTGGCAGTAGTTTCTCGACCTGATATTATGTTCGCAGTCAGTCAGGTTAGCAGATTCCTACATAATGCTATTAAGGAACATTGGGTAGCTGTTAAACGGATTTTCCGATATCTGAAGGGAACCGCTGATTTTTGCATAGTTTATGAAGGAACCGAAATCAATTTCCAAGCCTATTCAGATGCTGATTTTGCAGGTGACCTGGATACTAGGAGATCTACCAGCGGCTATGTAACCATGGTTACAGGAGCACCAGTCAGCTGGTGTTCACAGCGTCAGAAATGCGTTTCCAAGTCAACATCAGAATCTGAGTATATGTCAGAAACTGCACAAGAAATAATTTGGTTGCGTCGATTTTTTCAAGAAATAGGAGTTCATTTGCATGAGCCTACTTCCCTGTACGTAGACAATCAGAGTGCTATACGACTCATGAAGAATGCTGAACATCATAAGCGTACAAAACATATCGATGTTAAGTACCATTTCATTCGTGAATGAGTAACAAATGGTTCGATTGCTGTTTCCTACATTGAATCGAAGCTGAAGTTGGCTGATATTCTAACGAAGTCCTTACCAAGAAAACAGTTCGAGAATAACAGATCGCCCCTTTCTGTGTTTTCATCTATTTCAGAAGAGTAAACGAAGAGAGGAAGTATTGAAATATTATTCTTCATTTACTTATTTGTGTTCCTTTGTATGTCCATATACACTATCTAGATACCTTGTAGTATGTTACTATGGATTTCATATTATATATAAATAAAGTAGTTGTTTTTGCGTCGTATTCTACTATTATATTTTGTTCTTTCTTGTTCTACTGCTGATTTCACAAAACAAATATATTAAAAAAAAACACCAAACTTCTACTCATCTTAGTGGACGTTTCGGAAACGGATCTGCTTTCGTTTTCAACACAATTCGAACACTTTATCCTTGCAAAATTTTTCAATGCTAAGTTGCAACTATCCAATATCCAACACAATTTATATATTTTTTTCCTAATATTTCCGATGATCAGTTGTTTTTGACTCTGAAAAGTGACAATTCGGCAGACGGAGGAATTCTGGTTACGAGATGTTTTTTATTAATTGATACTGAATTTGCCATTTTCATATTCTGTTTTGAGAAGTGGATGCCAAGTTCTATCTCTATCAACTATCCGTTCAGAAGAATGCAAGCCAGACTCTTTGATTTCTCCTTTTTTTTTGATCCTACAGCAAACATAGAAAGAAAGATACGAAACATAATGAAAAATCTCCAGATATCACAGCAAACCCCCACATTTTTATGGACTCCCAAGAATACATTAACCAAACAATCCATCAAGACAAATCGTGTGTTCAATAGGATTTCCATCTCAAAAATTTTCCCGATTTCTTTTAGATATAATCAAAACTTTATCAGGAAATAGTGAAAGTTTCATAAGAAATAATCCTCATTTTTTTGAAAAACTAAATAACACTAATGTTCCTGTAGACAAAACTTCATAAATAGTGAGAAAGAAGCTATATGATGGAAAACTCAATGAAGGAACTAAACTGCGTGAAGAAGTAATTTTAGAATTTTTGGAATTAGGTCTCAAAACAACTCACTTTCAATAAGACAATCATCAACGTTTTGGTATGGCCATGGGTTAACTATTATCTCTTATTCTGAGTAATATCTTCATGGAAAATTTTGAAGAAAATATTGTAAAAAATACAATATGCAACCAAAGAGTTTGTGGAGATATGTAGATGATATTTTCATCATTCGGCCACGTAACCGCATAGAACCCACAATCAAATTCACTTCAGAAATTGATTCTGATAATCAGTTACCATTTTTAGACGTCCTCATCGAAAAATCAGATAATATTTTGATAACAAGTGTATACGCAAGAATACACATACCGACAGATACCTCAATTTTCAATCAAATCATCATACAAGTATAAAGAAAGGAATAATCAAATCACTTCATGACAGAGCCAAATACATATCATCCGACCACCAAATTTTCAATGCCGAAATAAACCATATAAAAGATGTTCTAGAACTCAACACTTATCCAACATTTCATTGATGAAACAATACACCACACATACACACTGACAACAAATGTAATCCCATACATTCCAAGAATATCTGAGGAAATCAAACGTGTTGGTAACAAGTTTCGAGTAAAAGCAGTTTTCAAGGCAAGAACTACAGTGAGATCAATTTTGACTCATACAAAAACCAAGAAATGAAGAACAATCATCAAAAAGTTTTATTTACAGTATACCATGTGTTTGTGGAGAATATTTTACCGGTAAAACTAGCAGGCCTCCATCAGTAAGGATGAAAGAGCATAAGAACAATATAAAGGAAAGATATAACGATAAATCAGAATTAGCTGAACATATCCTTACTGAAAATGGACAACATATGGCCAATTGGTGTAATATTAAGATCTTAGGAAATGAAGACAACAACCAAAAACGAAAAACCAAATCACCTGCTTGCATTCTTCTGAACGGAGAAAATAATATTGTTTCTTGTACAGTTGATATAGATAGAACTTGTCATCCACGTCTTAAATCTGAATAGAAAAATGGTAAATTCAATATCAACAATATCAGAAACACCCGGGAACCAGAATTCCTTTCTCTGACAACTTGTAATTTTTTAGAGTCAAAAACGACGGAACATTGAAAATATTACGAAAAAAAAAATATATAAATTGTGTATTGGATAATTGCTGCATATGTGTCATGAACCGATAAAAATTCGATTCCCAGCAAAATCATCATTAAATGTTATTCTTACAAATCGTATTGTCATGTCCATTTTTGTTCCATATGCACGCGGAAGATCCTAAGGGTGAATAAACAAATGCCACTTTAAAATCTTTGTTGTTGCTTTATCGTATGGTTAATGCCGAATAGATATCCATTGCAAGTTTGCTTACCTGAGGCACAACTCGGTGAATCTGGGAAAGCACTCCAGAACTCTTCAGTCATTTGACATAAATTGGTGAAAACAACACTTGAGATATGTCTGATATATGTAATGACTGAACCTTCCTTTTTCACTCTTTGGCATTGTGTTTTCAACATACTAGTACACAAATTGAGGTACAGATCACAGGACTGAAATACAATGATAACAAATGATTTTAGAAGTAAATTAGCAGTTGAGATATACACATTTTTATTTTTTGAATGTACCAACCAAATTCTGTCGATATCTGTCATTGTGACGAATTGTGAGAAGTTGTTTGACTACGATTCAATTGAATTTCAAAAGTCGAATAATTCATTTCGATATCATGTTCATATGAACATCAGATAATTATATAGTTTTATTATCCGGATTTTTGGACACGCGAGCTATGCACAACGACCATTAATGTCAAAAGCTTGCTTCCATACAAAAAACCCTCTCATCTATAATATATAACGCAAGGAGAGTAGGGCTTTAATGCCGAGGTATAAATCACATACACACAAATCATACAAACAATAGACCATTGTAGACTCACAATGACCTGATTGAAGTCTCGGTGGTTCGACTATCTGCGAAAGAGAAAGAAACCTCTCCCGACATCTTCTGCGAATGTCGCGCAGTGGACTCCAGATTCCAATAAACAGAGTGCTGACCTTTTTGCAATAGATTGACTCAAAGAATTATCTACACTTTACAGAATAGGCTCAGAAGCAAGCAGGCGGCTCGTGGAAATTTAAGACAGGGCAACTCGAGGCAGAATAATAGCAAGACTTTTCTGAAACATCAATGAAAAAAAATACCAAATTTGATCGAAACTGGGCAATCAAACTTCATCATTAAAGTGGCAGAAAAACGCTCAGGAGTAATAATTACTCGACGATGAGCCACTTGCTGGTCCTGAATTTTCCGCCTCTCGAATGACCTACTTTTAACTTTCACAGTAAACAGGTTCCCACTATTCTTCAATGAATATAATAATCCAATGAGAATAGTACAGAAGACACTGAAAAAATATCAAACGATTCCCTGACATTCGAAGGAAGACTGGAACAATGCATTTAAAACTAAATGAGGAAAGCCAAACTGTAGGTGGCAGGCAAGACTTTGGAATTGGCAGTGATATGTTATTATTCTGTATGCTCTCAGACTTGTTAGATGCTTTCTTTTCATCAAATATACTGTTTCGAGGATGGAAATGCTACATAGCGTTAGTATTTTGTGGATAAACGTGTCTGAAGAGGCATACAACACTAAGATAAGATCAAAGCTCATGGAGTGCCCAAATGATTCCCGTTCATTTCGGACCTTCGCCAAGGCAATCGGGAGGAATTTCAATTCTTCATTTCCTCCCCTCACAATGGGATTACAACACTCCAAGAGAAAGCCAACACCTTCGCCAAAATGTTTGCAGACAATTCTACCCTGGATCCACGAGGCCAGGAACTTCCCAAAATCGATAACCGTATGCCAGAAATTGTTTTCCGGCAACGCACAAGCAGACACATTCTGCTTAGCCTCAACGTCAAGAAGGCTATGTGGCCAGACGGAATACCGCCTATTGTTCTTGAGAAATGTGCCCCAGAACTAGAACCAGTTCTTTGCAGGTTGTTCACCCTTTCGTACAAACTTGGCGTATTTCCTTCTAACTGGAAGATAGCTAGGGTCCAACCGATTCAATAGAAGGGCAAGAAAACACTCCCTAACAACTATAGACCGATTGCACTACTATCTGTGATCTCTTAAGTGATGGGAAAAGCAATCAACATCGAGCTCATCCAATATCTAGAGAGCTCAAGAATCGTGAACGACCGGCAATATGGCTTTCGTCACCAGAGGTCAACTCGAGACCTGCTTGCCTATGTCACACATGAGTGGCAGGTGTCAATCGAGAAACATAGGTGGTCTCTGGCTGTAGCCTTGGATATCTACAAAACATTTGACCGAGTTTGGCACCAAGGCCTCCTAGCGAAACTTCCGTCATATGGTTTGCCGCCCCAACTGTGTCTTTTACTATCGAGTTTCTTTGCAGATAGATCACTCTACGTGGTGATGGATGGGGTCTCGTCTGATACAATGACGATCGATGCTGGAGTTCCACAAGGCTCTGTCTTGGCACCGACTTTGTTCTTGCTTTACATCGATGATTTGTTGGATGTGACCTCCAGCCCAGTTCATAGCTTTGCGGATGATAGTACACTTCATTCCGCCTTTTCCTCTAGAGCCCCTATATCATCCAACGATGCCAGAGATGCGACAGGTCGATGCTTTGAATGAGGATCTAACAAGAATTCTGAAACGGGGATCTGGAAATCTAGTACAGTTCAATGCAACAAAAACTCATGCTTGTATGTTCACCAAGAAGGCTGATCACACAATGCCCAATTTGATGATGTCGGGTACCACTGTTCCTATGAAGTCGTCAATATCCATGCTGGGTGTCACCACCAACAGTGCTCTCTCATGGGACGATCATGTGAGGTCCATTGCGAAAACTGCTTCACAAAAACTTGGTTTTCTATTCTGTGCGAAGAGATACTTCACAATTCAGCAGCTGCTTATGATCTACAAAGCACAAATTCGACCTGTCCTAGAGTACTGTTCACATGTTTGGAGCTCAGCCCCCAAACATACGCTAAAGCTCTTAGATTCAATTCAGAAGTGAGTTATTCGCCTAGTCGATGATACAACACTCACCAACTCATTAACCTCCCTAGAACATCGTAGAAAAGTCGGCGATCTCTTTATAGATACTTCCACGGTCGGTGCTCAACGGAAATATCATCTATTATGCCACCACGTGCGATTCCTAGTAGACAAACCAGACGAGCTCTGGCTGGTCACCCTACACTGTCAAGCTCGAGACTTGTCGGATATCGCTATACTGAGCATCATCCATCGATAGAACGGCAGAGGATTTTTTTGTATGGTGAAGTCTTCCAAGAAAAATTCCAACACCTCCCTTCTCTCCCAAAACTCCACCGCTGGCTAACACGCTGTTCCTCGAACATTATAGGTCTCCCTTTCGTGTTGTCAACAGATTAAAAAAATAGTTCAAATGAAGGTTTGTAGTGATCGGAGTGAATTACTTCACACAAGTAACATATTGCTCATTTTTGCATCACAAATACAGACGAGAACGATTGTTGGCTACAGAAGCCGCAGAAGGGGATGTCGTATCCGATGAGGGATTTAATTACTGCGAAATAGGTTGCTCTTGCTATCGAAAACCAAAGTTCTTTCCGAATTGTTGTGGAAAAACAACCGCTGGCTAGTTGTTTGTTTCATGAAGTTATAGGACAATCAAATTTCAATTCAATATCATAGAACTTAGTATTTGACTATTGTTCAATTTTTCGGTTCTCTAGTTGAATATGAAGGTCATCAAACCATTCCTTTACTTCTTCTAGATCGAACGATATTATATTTTTTAACGCATCTGTGCCATTTCCATTTCATATCAGGATTTTATAATCAAAAAACATCGTGAAGTCATTCAAATACAAAAAAAATAATAAGGCCTATTACTAACCCCAGAAAAATACCACACTGTATTTTTGATGTGTCTGATTCCATATTCTGTATTTTGACCATTTGCTTTTTGTCTGAGAGATACGATTCTATCCATTAGTGGACCTCTGATTACCTCTGATTTCATAATGGTACAATTTTCGAAGCAATATGTCGTGACAGATTTAGCTTACACAGAATTAAGAACACTGAAACTGCATTGTTAGAGTAAGTTGATGACTAAAATCTAAATTGCACACTCGATTATATATGAATATTTTTCAAGAACTGTAATAGCCTTCCTTTGAACAATTCTTCTATCACTTCACTATGGTGGTGAACAGAGAAATAGGTTGATAATTTGCGGGATCGTCAACATGTCCACTCTTGAATAAAGATATTACAACTGCATTTTTTAAGCAAGAGGAAAATACGCTGGACCTGAATGAAGTATTTATTGATTCCGCTAGACCACCTGATGCTGGATGGGGAAGATTTTCTCATCCGTCTCAACTGGATGTTAGTATCATAAGTCAGTTAGCAACCTGATTCGTTGATTTCTTTAACGTTTTAAGGCTTTATAACGAGTATAGAATATCATATTTTTTTAAAATTTTTCCATCATTACATATTCTTTCGTTCGACCAGCCGCCAGCCGCTTGGCCAGCTCTCGACTGGCAGGCTGACAGGCTACGTAGATATCTGTGTGCGTATCGTGGCCGTATTTGAGTACAAGGATCGTAGTTGAATGTAATCACAGGAAAAGTTCGCAAAGTGTAGTGAGACTCGTGAAGAAAAGACATGGCGAACATTCCGTAGGCAATAATAATAATTATATATTCAATAATAATATTATTAATGAAATTTCGGGAATATTCGTGGGGCGGTACAATCGACCTTGGCGAACCGCCACTGTAAGCAAGAGGCTCCAGCATTGGACCAGCAATGAGAGCTTAAAAGACACAAGACTGGGAAGGAAGGGAACTGGTTTGGGAACAATACAATACAAGCAATTACCGTTTTCTGCGGCAAAAAGGCCAGGAGCTATGAGGGACGAAACACAATAGATCCACATTACGGTCTAAGTGCAAAACAGACAGGTCCAAGAGGTATGGGATCTCATCCTCGACCATCCATTCATGCATCAATTACAAGTCCTCAACGTTGACACACTGTATGTATCTATCTCGAAATCATTGGAGATGCATCAAATCAGATTAATAATGTTATGCATCGAACAATTGATGATTAGAGTAGGCAGTTTTAGTGGATTCATATAGCATCGAACAATTGATGATTAGAGTAGGCAGTTTTAGTGGATTCATATAGCATCGATTCCGAAAATACAACTGAATGAACACTGTTGATTCAACTCACCTGTTTAGAACGTCCTATTTGATTTAACAATCTGACAGCCCTTCTTGCTGCTCTCAGACCGCCTTGAAGAGATTTATCAGGATTAACCTCCAGTTCTTTCATCAGAACTTCTGTGAGTTGATTTTGGCGTTGTTCTACCTGAAATGTCAGTTCTACTTATTTTACTGATTTCAAAATCTCGAAGATTTCAAAAATTCAAAAGTATATTCATACAGTATCATTGTCTATACAGTTTCACCTTAGATTAGGCCAGGAAACAATAATTCATGCTCATTTTCACTGGGAGTTCAACTTCTCAACCTGAAATATCCTGTAGGTATTTCGTTAATAGTTTTGAAGAAGTAATTTTGAGTTGAGAACTAATTATGAAATTTCAAATAAAAATTTTTTTTTCATTCGCTGTATTCAATTTAAAAAAAAGCAGAATCTCAATTTCACTTTCATCCTTCATTTCACAATTTTTGCTCCTATTACGAACGAATTAGTTAAATAAACAAGCCGTTTTCAATGCAGCTGATGAACAGTGTTGATAATAAAATTATTGTTCATTCAACCATATAGAGAAGGAATAAAAATACTGGTTGATTGTGAAATGACAGCCCCAGATTTTCCAACACAGCCGGAAAACAGCATTTTCAAAATGGGTGCAAAAAAATATCGTTGCGAGAGGGCAAACAAGAGCATAAAAGAATGCTGATGAAAATTCTAGATATATACAATTCCCGAAACTTCGAGTGACGGAATGGAACCTATATAAAATCCGAGAGTCGTGGATAGATCAGAGAGATGTAGATTGAATTGTATCAAGTTGATATTGAGATGAAATTGTGAACAATTGAAGTGTAAATGAATCCAATTATTAGTGAAAGCACGAAAATATAAAATAAGCCTCTCGGAACGTAGGTGGAACAAGATACAAGTTTTTAGGATTTCAGACCTTCAGATATATTTTTGCTATTACTCGATATCAGTGAATATCCATTATATTTTTGTTAACAGTTGGTTGGAAGTTCATCCCCGAACGTTAATCAATTTGTGAAAACGAATAGCCAAAGAGATAGTATTAACGAAAGCTAAGCGAGCGAAGCTACACCGATAATCACGATATTTCGCACAATGGGCTATGTCACCAAGAGGAAGGTATAGAAGTAATGAAATCTATAATCGGACATACCTTCGACGAATAATAATAACTAAATTAATTGAATTACTGGGGGAATAGAGTGCTCAACTCTCGAGTACTGATACAAATGTACACACCTCTACGCGTATATCTACTTCGTGTGTTATGTGCGATTTACAACGACTGATTAATTCGAAACTGATTTAAAAATTGTCTACTGTCACTTTTGTTGATTTTCTTAGTTTTACCTAATCTGAATAACTACACTATTTTCAATGTTTCATACTGCTGTAGGCACATTCGTAAAGATGTTCGGATGCTGATTAGAAATCGGAGCAGATTTGGAAATGAACAATTCCTAAACACGAATCATATTTTATCTTTTTGAATCGTTTTATCGAACTTGATTTTTCGTGACACATTGGTATTTTGAAGGTACAATCAGACTTCAGTTGTCGAAGATAGGGAATTTCTAAGATAAGAAAGATATCATATTGAACCAGATTTATTTTTCATTTATTATTATTATTTTATTATTATCATCACTACAACATATCATACAAATATAAATCATACATTGTTTATAAAAATGAAAAGTAAATGATGAAGAAACATATATAAAAATAGAAGGTACATATTATTTTTTGTGGGGATGAATAGAAGGTGAAGTTCATCATGTTAGTTTTTATACTATTACAATAGACCCACAACAACTTAATTTTCTATGATTTCTAAAATGGTACGGTCAAATGGGATGAAACGGATCATACAGAGTAAAATGAATCACTTGTCCACTAATCAGCTGCTGTTTATTGGTATCATGTTACCAGTTGTGGAATTATAACCTATTTCAAATGTTCGAAATTAATTAATGGAAATTGTTGTCAGATTTTGAGTTTTCCACGAGTGGTGGAAACAAACGGTTGTACAAGGTGAGTAGAAACAGCTGTGAATCTGTTGAAATTCATGCAATATAGTCATAACATTAGTTTCGCTACAGACTGGAAAGTTGAGTACATACAGATTTTTTATTGAAAAAATGGATTTTAATGGGGTAAAACGGATCAGGGTTTATTTTGATCCAGAATTTATCTTCCAGGCGTGAGGATGCCTTGAAATTATCGCAAGAAGATTGGACGCGTGGAAATCGGAATTACGATTTGGAAAATCTCAAAAGTGGCAGTGGCAGCGGTACGCCGAGGAAATTGTTACTTGAGACAAGCATCCGAACTATTTGCAGTCCCTTATACAACATTGAATCGATGGGTGAATGACAAAAACAATGAACTTTCGGCATATGGTAGGCTGCTAGCGCTCAACACTTTGAAGTAGGAGAAATTTGTTGAAATAATTTCGATTTGCGCCGAATAGGGATTACCGATGAAAAGTTACGATGTGAGGATATGGTGCAGCAATATTTAAATCGCAATGGAGAGCGGGAGGCAAGGTTCCGTAAAAATTTACCCGGTTTAGACGGGTTAAAAATGTTCATGCTGAGGCATCCAAATTTAACAATAAAATTAGCTGAGAATATAAACCGAGTTCGAGCAGCTGTATCTTATGAAATCATAGAATCATATTTTAGTGAATTGAAAGACACTTTGAAAGATGTATTGCCGTCGAACATAATCAACTATGATGAGACGAACTCTGATAATCCGGGTACTCTGAAAGTAGTAGTGAAGCATGGGGTGAAACATGCCAAAAAGATAATATATACTTCCAAATCTAGCACCAGTGTAACGTTTGCCATATCAGGAGATGTTGTATATAGTGAAACATTTATATCCTGGATGGACAGAAGGCGGGTTTCCAGGTTCGAGATATAACCGCACCCCAAGTGGATGGTTCGATTCATGTACATTTGAAGATTGGTTTCCAAGAACTGTTCTACCTTTCATGCGCAATCTAGACGGTCCCAAGGTCACTACTGGTGACAATTTATGTAGTCATTTGACAATAAGCGTTATTAAGCAATGCGAAAATAATAACATTAGATTTGTTCTCTTGCCACCTAATTCTACACACCTCCTTCAACCTTTTAGATTTCGCATACTTCCACCCATTCAACGGCGCATGGCGCGATGTCTTAGAGAAATGGAAGTTGAAAAATCGAGGAATGTTGCCAAACACAGTGTTCCCAAAATTATTGAATGAAACAAAGCAAAGCAAAAACAACGACTAATGTTCAGTCCGATACTACTGTGAAACATCTTAATCAGATGCGATCTGGAGGTGAGCAGGCTCCAAAAAGAGGTAAAAATTTGATGTTTCAGTAGCAAAGAGCATAGGAGCGCTGATCTTCTACCAACTTTAATTGAATCGGAGCCAGGCGAACTCGAGTACGACAACCACTCGGAACAAGACATAGAAATAAACGACCATGAAGGTCTGAACGGAATATCTGAAGAAAATTTTTTTGAAGGACATGAAGATAATATTATAGAAGGAGAAAATTCACCCTCAACATCAAGAGAAGATGAGCCCCAAGATATGACCAAAACTATCAGCTTAGGGGACATTGTCTTCATTAAATTTGAAACAAATGAGAGAGATAAGATGTATATTGGTAAAATAGAATCTGAAAATGGCAATAAATACAAAGTCAATGTGCTGAGAAGAAAAGAGACAAAACAAATAGTTTTTGTCTACCCAGATGTTGAAGTTGTTGCAATTCTGAAAAAGTGTCAATTGTGAAAGTGATTGGACATGCTTTGAGGAGGGGAGCATTGTTATTAAGAAATATTTCCAATTCGTTTCTGGAGTTGTCCCATGCGGAAAGTCAAAGGAATTTATAACTGATTATGATATATTATTTTGGATTTCTATACAAGGTGGCCCAATGACAACGAAACAAGATATGGATTTTACTGAGAGATCATGGAACTGACATTAAAATAAATGATTCTTTATGTAATGTTGGATAGGAAAGGAGAAAAAAAAACACATGAGGCACTCCTTGAATGAACACCGTTCTACCTACAAAATGAGAAATAATGATGAAAGGGAAAAAAGCGATACTTTTCATCACTATTCGATTATTTTGATAAACGTGTTTTCTCGAGAACTACTGCATTGAATTCCAAAAACAAAGAAGCGTTGGTAAGAGATTTCGCTTACCTTCAAAATGATGTATCACTTGATCTCTTATCCCATTTGAGATTCAAGGGTTGGAGCTCACCCCTCCGAGGGGTTTGAAGTGAAAAAGTTGAAAACATGTGCAAAATATTTCCCCCTTGAAATAAAAATCGACCGTTTCGAGCGTTTTTTTTTCTGAGAACGATAACTATGTCAAATCAGCCTTGTTTCGTTTTCATTGGGCCACCCAGTATATATCATAATTCATTCATTTCCACTCTTTCAGTCATTTATGTAAGAGGATAATATTTTATTTCCATCAAAATGTTTGTCAATAACCGACTGTACATTTATTTTACGTTGTTTTGTCTCTATCTCATGCGGTTTCCATGGAAACATTTGAAATTTTTTTTTAATGATCCACTTTACCCCCAATACGTTCAAAAAATCCAATGGGTGTATCAGAAAGCAAAAGAATGCACAAATGATATATATTTCTTGCAGACTTCAAGTTGATACCACACAATGCAGAAATGTTGAAATGTTGTCTATAATATATGTTTTGCAACTTATGCTGATTTTTTCTTTATATTATTCAAGTTCCTTATTGGCAAGGGCAATAGAATATAGAAATTTGGACCAAGAAAACTGATGACTCTTTTGTTGATATTTTCTGAACTACTTGGTATTCTAGCATGTCTCACTTCAACACTACACTTCACTTTAACACTACAATATTAGTGATATTATTTTTCTTGTTCTATCTTTCTTGTGGAAATATACCCACACATTCCTTACATAAAGTGATCTAACATTAAAAACATTCTTATTATGAATAACTTTCAGAATGTAATTATGTTCGATATTTAATTTCTGACGAGATAACGTGTATAGACCACCCCAGACCAATATCCCATATGAAAGAATTGATTCAACCAATGCTTTATAGACTTGGATCAAAACAGTCTTATTGAGAATGTCCCTTAGTTGATAGAACTCATAGATCAGGTGTCGTATCCTAGTAGTCAAATAGTTTGTGGCTATCCCACGATTTGCACGATTTTGATGGTTTTAGAAGTGATTCATTCCATCAGACCGAAGGCAACTTGTATTTTTCAGGTTATGGATATGTTCAGAAAAGGTGAGAAACATTGAGTTTGTTATATTTTCCAATTGAAGATCAAAGTTTACTGGATCTGGTAGATTCTTCAACATTTCGTTTCCAATATTCGTAAAATAGTCAGTGATATTTATTTCTGAGTTTGTTTTATTGTTGTCTTCATTTGTTGCCTTAGCAATAATTTCATTATTTTTTTTTATGTTTGTTAGATTATCTTGCACTTTCTCCTTATAAAAATCATTTTAAGTTTGCTTCAAAAGATGGTTAAGGTAATTTCTGTAATCTTTATATTCATTTTCCAATATTTGAGAATTGTCAACTCTCTTTTCATTTTGTCTCGCTTTTTTATATTGAGTCCGTTTGTTATCCATGGACGGATTTTTTAAAATTGTTTTGTTTCTTGATGTTCTGCGTGACATTTTGAACAAACCTATATTAAGATAACATGAACATATCTGTAGCTGTTTGTGGGTCTGTGGTTAGATACCACGTCATTCCAAGTTTCAGTTTCCATTTGTCTCTTCAGTTTTTCATAATTTAATCTAGAATATTCTTGTGTTTCTTCACGTTCACCTATCTTCACTTTGTTTGAAGATATGTTTAGGGCTACTGGAAAATGATCAGTTATATTTCCTAAAGTACATACAAAGAAATTTTCAGATCATCCAAGTGGTTTTTAATTTTTACAAAGATATGGTCTATGCAGCTAGAGCATTCTGTTGTTACTCGTGTAGGACTTTTAATGAAAGTATGAAATCCATGTTTGGCTAATACTGATAAGTATCTGTTAACAGTTTTATCGTTTTATATATACACATATATATAGATATATCGATACAGACATCAAGCCTCTAGACAGGACGGTCGTGTTCAATCCGCTCCGAGAAAAATCAATTTGATGGTTCATACAAATCAAAAACTATTGAGAAATTGTAAGTGCATAGCAGGAAAGGTAGAATACAAGTGAGTAAAAAAAAAACTCGATAAATATTTCATGCACGAGAAAACCTTATCACGATACCAATATATTGTCGAATAGACTGTGATAAAAAATCTCTGTGAACCTCGTCAGAAGTGAAGAACTGGACCGAACAATTAGTACAGTCACTGGGCTCATTTTCCAAAAAATCGACTTGCCTCATCATGGATGAAATCTCAGCTTATTGGAAAAACTAGATAAATTGATCAACACAAACACCGAAGAAATAAAACAAGAAATAAAAGCCATAAATGATACCTCAAATGGAAAACTACAGAAACTGGAAGAAAAGTGCATTAACCTGGAAACAAACTTGAAGAAATTAGATAGAAAAGCCCGCCAGAACAACATTATCATTTTTGGATTGAAAAATACTAATGAAGAACTGACTCAATCAACACTTACCGAGCTGAACCAGCTTCTAGGAACCAACTTTACTGAAAACGAAGAGAACAACATTCATAGATTTGGAAAAAAAAAACAATCATTCTGGGATTCATCTCATATTTGAACAATCTCAAAGTTTTCAAAAATATTAGTAATCTGAAAAATACAGGCATAGTAATGACGAACGATTTGAGTCCAGAAGACCAAGCTAACCACAGAATCATTCGACAACACTCGAAGTATGCAAGTAATAACAACCACACACCGTACATAAAAAGTAATAAATTATATATAGACGAAGTTGCCTATGAAGCAGAACAATTGGAAGATTTGGAAGGTATTGACCCTAACTTCGAACTAACAAAAAAAGCAAAGGGTGCGCCTCCAAATCCAATCTCACGGAAGGAACATTCTCTCGCGGAACCCGATGAAACAGAGCAAAACCAATTTGATTTTGAAACGACTCCTGAACTTGCCACGGTAATTGAGAATTCTACTGATTCTAAAATAAATAAAACTGTAGAGAGGATTTCACACCAAAATACAGGTGTTATAGGAAGAAAACCTCTCAATCAGAAAATAGCCAGAGCAAATATAACACCAGAGTCTACACTGTCGCAGAATAGAACCAGAGAAACCAGAACACTGCGAAATAACTTTTTCCATTCCAAATTTTGATATATTATACAATGAATCTCAATTCAACCAAAATGATGGTTTGGTGGTTTACATCAGGAAAGATATAAATTTCTCTTGATGGCGGAAATGGTATTTTTTTCATTCATTAATGAACCAACAAGAGAAACAAATAACTCCACAAGCTTCATTGGCCACGGTTATGTGAAAATTTCAAAAAAATACAACATCCTGATTGATCCCTATATTTAAATGTGATATAGCCGATCACTACATGTTACTGTTATCGGTAATACTTGATGAAAAATTGAAAACAACCGATACTCGCACGAAAATATCATACACCGTAACAAATTATAATAAGCTCATGAAAGAACTAAAGAAAGAAGCATGGGAAGCAACTATGCAATCCAGAGACCCAGATTCTGCATACAATACCTTTATTGATGATCTAAAGAAGCATATCGACAGTTGTACAGAAGTGAAAGAAAAAATAAATAAACAGACAAAATTAAAAGCATGGATGACATATGGTCTTCTTATTTCTATACAATAATAGAGACAAATCAAAACGAAATCTTTTGACCGACTTCTCAATAGAAAAACAAAACGAATATGAACTTTATAGAAACTTTCTGACAAAACTTATCCAAGAAACCAAAAACAAATTCTATACTAATAGAATATTAGAGGCCAAAAATGATATAAAAAAAGTTTGACAGAATGTGAACGAAATAATGAACAGTTCGAAAAAGAAATCTGCTAATTATGATATTGAAGATTGAAACAAACACAAAAGCCCATCCCCCATCCCCCGTTACAGAAAACCGCAACAATATAATCAATATCCCTTCACCCAGTAACACGAAATGAGTTGATCGTAATGATCTCCGGATTAATAAATAATACTGCTCTTGGTCCCGATAAGATAGATCTCAGTGTTCCTTATAAAAAAGTTCCATACGTACTTCATGGAACCATTTGTCACATTTTGAATTCAATATTTACTGTTAGAAAAATACCCAAATCTTCACAACACCGATTTTCAAGTCAGGTGATGAAAAATTAGTAACAAACTATCGACCCATTACTCAGATTATTAATTTCTCAATATTCGAAGAATGCCTCAGAAATAGAGTTATACAATTCTGCAATAATAACAATATCTTTTTCGAATCACAATATGGAAAACAGATCAACCGAAAACGCAGTGTTTGAGATTGTCAACCAAATCAACAACTGTTTTCAAAATCAAGAAAAATGCATAACGATGTTCAAGGATTTGGCCAAGGCATTTGATACAGTCGATCATAATATACTCCTTCAACGTCTAGCTGACATAGGTGTGAGTGGTGTTGCTCCGGAAATATTTGAGGACTATTTGACAAATAGAAAACACATTGTCAAGGTAAACGACTCTCTCAGCGACCCACTATTAGTTACCCGGGGCGTACCCCAAGCAACTGTATTGGGTCCTATCTTATTTCTCCTATATATGAGCAACATCTTCAAAAATTTCGGATTTCAATGGTAAAATAACTTCATATGCTGATGACACAGCTATCACTTTTGTTGGAAAAACGTGGGACGAAGCATACAGGCTGAAATAGGCATCGGAATGATTTTCAACTGGTTGAGTACTAATTTACTGAGTGTCAATGTCAAAAAAACCAAATTCATTGCATTTACCCCAACTACTAGAGACAACCGGCTGAAAACATAAAAATCCACAAAACAACTCGTGCGAATATTCACAATTGTAGCTGTACTCCTATATACAAGACAGACACAATAAGATACCTAGGGGTATTAGTGGACAAATCTCTTCGGTGGAATGAACACATTGATTATACAGTAACTAGACTACGTAAATTAATCTATAAACAGGAAATTGATACTGATGGTGTATGATGCCTTGGCTAACTCCATGATACGTTACTGTATAATAGTATGGGGCGGTACCTGCAAGACATTGCTAGTGACCTCAAAAGTGTAAAATTCATTAATAAGAATTATATCGAATTCATATCGTATCTTGGACCTAAACTATACAATACTGTACCTGAATCATTGAAAATCATGAGAAACAAACTAAAATTCAAAGAGGAGTCGAAAAACTTTGTTGATAATAATCATAAGATGCTTCTTAATTAGAGATGCTCTTCAGAGTGCATCAAAAACATATCTCTCTCTCTCTCTCTCTCTATGTGTGTCTTCTTCTCTCTAACTCTACTATTCTTCTGCAATATTATATACTGTTTATATAGGAATAGGATCACTATTTTGTTTGTTGGCTACAATACAAGCCTGCTTAGGTAGCCGTAACTTTCATTAGTTGTCCTAGGATTATGTAATCTATATTATTTATGTATTCATACTTATACATATTATTATTATAATTATATTATCATATTATATTATCATTATATTATCAATACTTAGCAAGTTTATGTTGATATCCCCAGTCATAATTTGTACATGCTGAAGTTAGATATACCTAATGTTACCTCACTTTCTATTAGTTTGTTTTTATAAGAAAAACGTTCTTAGTTTGATCAAGCTATCTGAAAATATTATCGTTATGGCCTTTCCATATGGGCTGTAAAAATCAGCATTATTACGTCAAAGCTAGTCCTTCTCTAGCGAACTTGATTCTTGAATTTGTATTATGTGAAACGGAATTGGTGCAAACGAATGTATCGCATTGTTTCAATATCTGAAATGTCTATTTTATTTGCTCCGCGATAAATGATATGCTATAATACGCTGAGTACTACGGTGGAGTAAAAGATAAGGATAAAAAGATATAAAGATATAAAAGTAAGTGTTGAGTAATGTGACATATGCCCATTAGGTGTTTAATGTCTGCAAAGTTTCTATACTATGTAAAAAACATGCATAATATTGCAATGGAGTATTCGTGCGATGGAAAATTTAGCTTTACCTTTCTCTGTATATCAATCATTACATGATCTAGCTGATCGTTAGCTGCAATATAATGAACGATGAATTCCTTGGCTCTCTCTAATAATGTTAAGGCATCTTCGAAGTGTCGTTGAGCCACACAAACATCAAGTTCTTCAGGAACTTCCATGAACCATTCCGGATGGACTAGACCAACATCTTCATCGTATTCGTTAAAAGCTGCAATTATCATTGAGGTCAATATTCCACCATTAACATTTATCCACTCCATTTGAACGATATAGAGAGGCCAAGGGAACTGATATGGAATTCTTTAGTGAGGATTACTTATTGTATATTTTTTTGATTTCGTTTTCATCATTCCACTTATTTTGGAGAAAATAGTATATTACGTAATGGCATATTACGAACGAAATGCAGAGAGATACACACGTAGCCGCGCAGCGGTAAGTGCGTAATTGCATCACAACTCGAGTTGTGTACTATACTTTTTCTACGACCACAAATACAAGGAGAGTCAAAAAATTTGCACTGTATGGGTAACATTTTCATCATCACTATTTGTCAGAAAATTTCATTATTCATAAAAGTTGTGGAATTGTAGGAAACCCACACTGATATCAACAAATTTCGAAATTTTAAAAAGGTATACAAGGGATAAAAAAATAGGAATTTTGATGAATTGTGACTCTCCTATGTGAGTGAAGAGCTGATTTTAACGATCTATGATACTAATGATTTGGACCCATTATTGGGTGAACCATTGAAAAACACAATCCTATTTTGTGCTGCATACGAGTGAGTATGATTATTTGAAATGAAATTGAAATAACGTCACATCCGTAGTTTCCACACTGTTTATTATATATTTACGGTTGTCGCTGGGCGAGTCCACAGAAGTACTACGGGAAGGTGCCTTCTCCACAATAGATTCTCTTTTTTGCTGCTCCTTCGTTAGCCTTGTTTTCTTCGCTTGATCGAATTTATCCAGCCATTCTTTCTGAAATAATATGTTTTGATCATTGTTCAGAATCTGATTCTTAGTCCAAGGCTTCCTATCATCTTGTAAAGCAAATTATTTTGTTTCTAAATGCTGGTTAAAATTATAATGAAGGAATAATCTCGAAAGTAATCAAAAGAACTACTACAATTGAACTTACTTTGAAAAATGCAAAACAACAAGTAATAATCTGGTAAGCACTGTTTTTTATTGATCTGATTGAGATTCGAGTTATATTCACATCGAGCGGGTTCATTGAAATTCGTAATGATAGAATATATCAATAAAATTATATATTTATAAAAAAACTCACAGTTTGTTGTGGACTGGCAGTTTTGTACTATGAATTTCGCTACTATCATTTAGTCAGTTTTGGTATAATGCACACAAAACCTAATTATTTCATGCAATGATGAAAATAGATAACCTTCAGCATGGTACTAGTACGTAAAGGATTGAGAAAACAAAAATGTACCTTGTGGTCATAAACTAAGCCCCTCCAGGTTGACTCTTGAACGGTGCAGAATTTTTTGCAGTTTTTTCTTCTTCAATCATTTCAAGAGCTACATTTTGACGCCGCTAAATATTATGAAATTTTTTTTTCCTCTAACTATTTTTGATATCTACGAAAGTTTTCTACCTGTGAAAATGACAGATGGATGCCACCTTGAAAAAAATCAGTAACTATCATGTCATTTTATTTTTGTCAAGATGGCGTTCATCTGCCATTTTGACGAGTGGAGAACTTTCGTAGATGCCATTGTATAGTTGGAGAGTTCACCAGAATGTTTCATAGTCACCTAATTCAAGAGATTCTGCTATGAAATATCTAAAATCATCAACCGCCATTTCATTTCGGATGAATATTTTTGTTTGAATGGTATCGTGGAGATAATTGAGAGACGTTTCAAATGAGCTATCACTCGATCTCCCATTCCATTTGAGAAAAATTCCAAAATGGCGCTCATTTTGCACATTTCGAAAGATTTATATTCTTTGGCGGTGCTCCTGGAGTACAATTGAGCACGTATTTTTAATTACAGACCATTCAAAAATTAAACAGGGGGGAGGGGTTACTTTATGGACACCGTGTAGATTAATCATCACGAGCAGGGACTACAAAGAAAGTGGTCTTGAACCAATACTTTTATTACCAGAATATGGCGATAGGACCAAATATGCCTGAATGAAATATTGCCGTGGAAAAAGATAAGGGGAGTTAAAGTTGAATTTTCGTTCTGGTTTCTTGCTAATAATTTCACTGTATATGAATGAAGGAAATATTTTATGTATTATTTTAAATATTGTTACAGAGGGCGTCACGGGAATATTCTTAATGATGAAATCGGCTGGTGACGAATCTTTTTAGGGATTTTGATTTTCTACTTAATATTGGAACTCTTGTGTGAACACGAAATTTTCATCCGTTAACGAGAAAAACGCAAACAGTTCAGAGTGTAACCTGGAATGAATTCAAAAAAGTTTTGTGATTTGGTTGCTTTCTGCCTTGATATATGTGCAAAAATGTTCTTGTGCATATACACAGATCATATCCCGCATTTCTTCATTCGTGAAATTATTGTGACAAGGCATTTCAATCGAAAAAGTATATGGTAGCTTAAAAAAATGCGACAATAGACTATAATCTCGCAGCAAAAATAATTCACTCAGAAGAAATGACAATAACCAACAACAAATTTCTGACAGTCCAAAGCACACTCTTAATATTGAAATAATATTTGAAATCTCCTTCCGAGGCTCTGAATTGTTCATTTGCAATCAATGAATATACAGCGAAATCATTAGCAAAAAATGAGAATGAAAATTCATCTTCAACACCCTGTATCTTTTTCCACCGAAATATTTTATTGGGGCATATTGGTCCTAACGCCATATTTTGGTCCAAACAATGTCCTTAGCCTATGACCTGAATATAACAATTTAAACTCAGATAGACTTACTGTACTTGGCCGGACACTAATCAGGTTGGTAACTGGCTTAATATCCTGGCTCTTCCACCAGAGATATTATTTTAATACTACTGGTATACTCTATGAAGATTCCATATTTCAATCAGACCATGATACTCATTTTTAATAGCGAATGAACATTGCAGATTTTTGTTTCAACTCATCGTTAAGGTTTTTTGCAATTTTATTTGCAACAACTGATTGTGAAACAGCTTATGCTGTCATCCAATTATCTAACGGATACTAGGTAGGGCACACAAAGAACCATAATGATATTTAGAAAAATCTAAATACATGGTAGAAGTACTATTTTATCCAGCATTTTTCTATAGACGATGGGAACATAGTTGAAAAGTACTTTTCTGAATATTTTTGTCGTATGATTTTCAACCAATCGGGAAGTCCAGTTAAGATAAGTTACCTTGTATAGTATAGATAATATCTGAATAAACATAAAGTAAATAATAAAAAAATTTTGAATTATTTCTATAGTAAAAAATACCATACGGTAACATACGTAATGTAAATAGGCTGGTGTTCCAACTCCCTATCCTCAGCCACTGCCTCAGACACTTGAGTGTCGAATTTTAATACCCTATTAAGGCGGCCCAAAATCGACACTAGATGGCGTAACCTCTGCCGATATCGAAAGATATCTTGGAAAGTTTGCGACCTTTGGCGAATGCAAAAAAAGGACAGTTATCTATCCATCAGATATCAGTCATCATCAGTAAAAAGAAATATGACTTTACAGAATCGACGATCGTACCGCCATCTATACTCAAGCGGTGAAGCCTTGGTGAAGTTGTTTGACAGATCTACATGTTTTAGAAACGAACAATTCAAGTGTTGTTTCAGTATCCTATATTCACCCTGGTTACATACGACGCCATCGAAGGTTTTTGGCAATTGCCAGATGGATGTATTTCAGGACAAGTTGGTACAATTTTGTGTGAATTCGAGATCATTATATCTTCTGTCATATTCTCGCAAAACGTAAGATATGAAGGAGTTCTTTAATGACTTTCACAAAGGGCGATTTGGACTATGTAGTTTGAAGAGACGATATTATGCCATCATTCATTGATCATCCTTGTAGATACTGGACTGGCGACATATAACCATATTATTATTTTCAATATCTTAAAAACGTTGAAGGAAATGATGACTGATTGAAGGAAAAAGTCAGGAGAGCGATTGAAAAAGAAGACTAATTTCGGTAATACTGATGAACATAATGAAATGTATAGTCCAACATGAAATGATCCTTTGCCGAATCCATCGGCAAAAAATCAATTAATTGACAGAAAACTTCATGCCAATTGTTCACCCAGCTCGCAAAGTCCCAATTCCACTTTTGGAAAAATTCAAAAATACTTTGGGACTGAAAAGTGACACTGAAAAGTGACAAAACCGAAAACATTGAGAAATTTTACGAAGAGGAAAATATTTTAATTGTGTTAAGAACGGGAGCAGATTCGTTCCCGAAACGTCCACCAAGATAAGTAGAGGTTTTATTCTTGTATTTCCAAATTTTTTCAAAAACAAGGTGTCACTGACCAATAGAGAATTTCTCTTTTAGGTGTCTAAAGGTTTAATTTCAAGCGCAGTGACATTTTGGGGCAGATCCCAAATCTGCCCTTACTACAAATATATTGAAATAATTTTTATTAACATCTACTCTATTTTTTAGAAACGAGGAGAGAAAATCCCATGAAAAGCTGAAAAATGAAGGCACAAAAAATCTTTCGAAGAATTGAAACAAAAGTTGATGGAACATCCCGTGTTACAGTACTATGATTTCACAAAGCCAGTAGTGATTTCCGTTGATTCAAGTAAAGATGCTTTGGGCGCTTGCCTTTTACAGAATAGTTTGCCAGTGGCGTACGCAACCCAAGCGTTATCGCAAACACAACAGAGGTGGGCCGAAATTGAGAAAGAATTGGCTGCCATATTATTTGTTTGTGAAAAATAGTGAGAATGAATATGTGTATGGCAGACAATTTGTCCTTGAAACACATCACCGACCCCTCTTAGGTGTATTTGAAAAACCACTTGTTTCATGCCCTGATAGGTTACAAAGAATGGTACTACAACTACAAAAACTTGATTTCAAACTCATTTTCAATTCTGGCAGAGATTTGTTTATGTCGGGTGCATTGTTTCGTCCAAATGCAGTGTCCAAATACAGTGGAGTACAAATTCAAAAACGAATGTATGTGTAATAGAAAATGATTTTAAAATGACCAATAGAAAGTACATGGAATTAGTAAGGTTAAATCATAGACGAACTCAGACAACGGCCGTACATAGTGAAAGATAATGATGGTTCACAATTAACTATGAACCGCAGGTTTATTGAACTTCCACCAAATGAGCAACCGCAAGTCTATTAGATACCACAACGGATGCAATTTACAATGTCAACGGTGCCTCATCATTTGGCAGAACAATAAAAATGCCGAACCGATTGATGTATATGTGGTTTGTAAGAATAATGATCATATGATCATCATATGAACATACTTCATTATTACTTTCTATAAAAAGGGAGATGTAACGTATTCAATCAGTGTCTCCGCCACTGCTGTTTTAGTTTGTATGCTGTCAATTCAGCGGACTGGAATATGAAACGAAATAAATCAGTTTACGTAGATCTTTTGTCTCATTCACACCGTTGTGACATTATTAACTTTCAATTCGTGACTTATAATATTTTTTATTTCTGTGCCAGTTGCTGGACACAAAAATATCGAATGGCAACATACTGTTTGCTGTTCTACATAGTTCTGTGGTTTACTTATCATATTTGCCAGATGTTCACCTATATCAATGAAGTGGTTGTTGCATTCTTTTGCAATTTGTTCGCCATCACTGATCAATTCATCACCGTCTTTAATATTATGTATTTTGTCCATCCCATTGTGAACATTCAAAATGAGTTGTATGGACTGTCAGATCATAACGGTGAGATGATATCAATAAATAATCGAGTCATCAACAATTCATGAAGCAACTCAATATAAAAGAATATTCTATACTACAAACAAAAACAAATTCAGAGAATTACTGAATGCTTCTGACTGGGAAGTTCTTTTTGATCTTACAGAAACCAATACAACTTTCGAACAATTTTATGACATCCTCTTCAGTTGTTTCGAATTGGCCTTTCCCGTCGAAAACATCAAATGCAGACCCAAACCAAACAATCGGTGGTTAACGAAAGGGATCAGAACATCTTGTGCAAATACACGTTGCCTCCTATACCTCAAAGAATTTACTGATAATATAACTTCTTTGAAATATGTGAATAAGTGTTGCAACCTGCTTGAAAAGTTGATCAACCAGAATAAACAACAACAGATTATTGAAATCGTCAATGAATCTGAATGTAAAATGAAAACAACTAATAATGAATTCAAATATAAACAAAAAAATATCATTCAATATACCAGATAACATACAACTGAAAATGAACAATGAAGTTATAGATGATCCAGAAATTGTCGCTGGTGGGCGAATATCCTGATATATACCTTGGGAAACTAGATGTGATGTTCATAGAATGGACATAATCCAATGATAAAAAGGGCTGCAGCCGGCCGGCGCTAGAACTGCTACGGGTTGATTATACCGGGCGTGTGTCCGGTATAATCATAGTCCGTCATGAATGTTCACTGTTCAATACTGTCCATGGAAACAAGAGCGACTCACTGAGATGATCGAGATATATGCAATGGAACCGCACTGATTAATAAAGGTGACCTTTGTGTCCAAAATCAAAAACGAGTGTGTTCGTATCGAAAGTCCCGTTCAGCTTCTTGTCGACGAAAAGCCGAGAGAAAAGCTTCCGTGGACATATCGGAAGCGAGCTCGAGATGTAAGGCCTTAGTGACAAGACAAACAAATAGACACAGGTATGCTTTGAGGGTTTGGCACCGCGAGTTTTTGAGAGAATGATTGTAAATGGCCCAGCGTAATCAACCCCAACGTGAAGGAAGGGTTTAGCTTGTGATACACGAACAGAAGGCAAATTTCCCATCGGAGGTTGCATGCATATGGGATTAGTTCGCCAGCATGATGGACACTTGGATAAGATTCGTCGAATGATGATGTATACTTGCGTGAATGAATGAATGAATATTTTCAATGATTAAGGAAGTGAGGCGGTTAGTACTAGGTAGAAGAGCGGGAAATCTTCTCTCATAGGAAATCAGAGCGTGAGCCAGTCGGCCACCTACACGGAGAGTACCATATTCATCTTGAAAAGGAGTTAGCTTTCGAATAGGTTTAGAAGGGGGTTTGCCCCTCTTGAGCATAGCTATATCTTCTTCAAAAAATTGGGACTGTATATGGTTAACGAATACATTTGAGGATTGATGTAGTTCTGTAGACAAAAGCCATCCAGAACGTTTTTGGGAGAGATTGTGAAAATTATGTATAAATCGACGAACATAAGCAACAATGCGTTTCAAACGTTCGAGCAAGGAAAACTTATCAAGGAGACTGTCCAAAAGATGAATATCATGAGGAGCGAGGAGAGTTCTTCATTGAATGCTTCCTCTGGATACGAGCTGGAGGGAAGATGAGGCCAATCACGGTTTTGAGATATTAAGAAAGATGGACCCGCCCACCATAATGAACTATCAAGCAAGGCAGCAGGGTGAAGGCCTCGGGAGCCTATATCTGCAGGGTTTTCCTCAGATGGAACATGGAACCAATTTTGGGCAGAAATCTTTTCCTGAATATATGTTACTCGATTGCTCACGAAGGTTTTCCACCGATGACGAGAGGAATTTAGCCAACAAATAACAATCGTGGAATCAGACCATGCATAGATCTTATGAAATGAGTTTGGGACTATAAGTATTCAATACAAAGGAGAGTAAGCGTGCGAGTAGGACGGCGGCACATAATTCCAATCTAGGAATGGAGATACGCTTGAGTGGAGCTACCTTCGATTTAGCGCAAACAAATTAAGAGGATAATTCATTCTCTTCAGAAATATGAATGATATAAAGGACGGCGCAATAGCCCTTTTCAGAGCTATCACGAAAGCCATGGAGCTCAAAGCTACGGGAGGTTTTAGGCAATAGGAGCCGGGGAATCTTGCAATCGGCCAAAGCCTAATAAATTGTTCCCAGCTACGTTTTATGTCATCAGGAGGAGGAGTGTCCCAGCCAAGGTTCAAGGACCACAACCTTTGAATGAGAAATTTTACGAAAAATGTAACGGGAGACGAAAACCCGAGAGGGTCGAAAACCCGGGCAAGATTGGACAGAAGATTGTGCTTGTAATTGTAATTGTAATCCACGGATTGCACAGAAAGAGAAACACTATCTGAAGATGGTTTCCAAAGTAGACCAAGAATTTTCAAGGGAGTATCAGCCTCAAAGTTCAATGAATGCGTTTCATCAAAGAGATGGTGTGATACTTGTGAGTGTATGAGAAGCTACGGAGGCAGAATGCTCACCTCCTGAAGTTGAGCAGTTATCAGATGAAGTTTTCGGGGTGGTATACCGAGAAGATTTGTCGTTGGTTTCAAATTGAAGCATAGTGTGATGTTTCTGTTGACATTTATGACACGAATGAGCCGATTTACAATTTTTCACCGTATGAGAGTTGGCTAGACAATTTTAACATAAGTTTTTATTCTTCACGATGCGATAGCAATCATAACGGGCCTTTCCAAGGAAATCAGGACATTTATAAATTGAATGATCGCATTGACAAACGATACAAGCTGAAGAAGTTGCATTTGCTACTAGAGTATTAGAGGGGCGAAAATGTGGAAAACTAGTTTTGGGTGGGTTGTCCACTTTCTTAACTGATGGCTTCGCTTTCCTATTTAGATTGACATTGTCCATTGCACTGCAATGTTTATTGAGAAATTCAGTGAGTTTAGAGTAGGTAGGGATATCGGAAGAACCATGTTGAAGTTCAAAGTTAGTAGCTATAGAAATGTCTATACGTTTCAACAACATCTACACTAATATGAAGTCCCATGAATCAACTGGCAACTTCAGGAGTTTGGAAGCTGCTGAATGATCAGAAAAGGTATCCAACAAGGTTCGTAAGTCCTGAGGATTTTCTGAGTATAGTTTGGAGGTATTGTCGATGGCCGACCGGCGATCAGGCGATCATTTTTGTATCGGTTCACCAAAGTATGGTAAGCAATAGAGTAGTTACTAGAAGTCATGGGCAATTTCTGAACAAGTGATAAAGGTGTTCCCTGTAATGAAGAGAGGAGATAATTAAATTTTTCTATACCAGTCAGTTGCGTATAACAGCATTAAACATATCTAAAAAGGATGAACATGTTGTTATATCTCCACTAAAAGTTAATAATTGAAGTTTAGGTAAACTAATATAATTCTTAGGGACGATCGGTATTGTTGAGTTGACATTTTGAGTGTCGTTAAACAAATTATGAAAAATATGTTTGATTGGATAGTACACATTTTCAAATCTACTTCGAATTACGTCTTCCTCATCAAATGCCTCATCAGAGGGAACAATTGAAATGATAGCATTATGTTGGCTGGAGAATTCGTTCGTTATCCTCTCGATAAATTCATACTTGAGTTTTAAAATTGCATGAAAATTCTCATCATTTTTGGCCTCGATAGCAGCATGAAGTTCATTCATACGATTGATTTCTGTTTGTCGGAGACTTTGATATTTTTTAATTTTATCTGTCATTTTAACTAACAATATCTATTAATTGAGATAAGTAGCGCAACAAAATGTGGAGGAAATTATAATATTATGGTATTGATTAATTGATTGAGTTATCATTCGCAGGTGAGATCACCCTATAACTTCTAGGAACTCTGTGAGAATGAAAGAAATAAACAATTTCTTGACAATATTGGGCACCGGAAGTACAACCAACTAATCAGGTAAAATCTATAAAAGAAGCTGAAAACTTAAATTTTGAACACAAAATAATCTGAGCTCGTTGTGGAACAAATACAACTTCAGAAATTTGAGGACGTTTTTTGTTTCTGTTTTGATCTCTGTCCCGCATAAAATTGGAATACGTCGATCGTGTACCTTTTTGGCTTTCAGCTACATTCAAGCGATGTTTTCGTGAAAGATTCCTTTTCCCAAATCACGATATTATGAATTCGCTTTCATACGAAAATATAAATAATTATGATTACTTGTCGAATCCGGCTCGAAGGAACAAACAATAGTGGGCGAATATCCCGATTCATGAAATGAAGATATATTCGCGTGAAGTTGAGTGGATTGTATTTCGAGATGTTTCGAAATTCTGGATCTCTATACGATTAGATTGGTGAAAAACGAGAGAGTTTGATGTTCTTACCTTCGGAAACTAGATGCGATGTTCATAAAATGTACATAATCGAAAGATGAAAGTGGCTGTAGCCGGCCGGCGCTAGAACTGCTATGGGTTGATTATACCGGGCGTGTCCGGTATAATCATAGTCAATCAAAAACGAGTGTGTTTGTATCCAAAGTCCCGTTCAGCTTCTTGTCTGTTGAGCTGTTTTTTTGTCCTACTGTCAGGTATCGACGTAGTAGACAGCGCAAACATTAAACTCTCGTATACGCGAAATAATGATGTACTGAGTATTTGAAATTATGAGATGAATTGTAAAATAAAAGCAATTATAAATGAAAAAAAAAACAAAATATATATTCTACGTTATGGACAGGACAGTCGCTAATTCATTCCTCGATATTTTTCAAAATGTTGTTGACACGCTTGATATAAAATCTTATAATACTAAATCCCACAAGGATTATTCAAAAAATGTAATGATTTTCCATCCAGATTCCCTCTTCTTCAAACCAGTAACCGAATCCGACATAGAAATAACCTAAAAACAACTAGAGTATAAAAAGTCTACCGGCCATGATAACATACCAATTACAATCATTAAAAAAATACTGAAATCCTCAAAAGATCATTGACACACCTAGTTAACCTATCTTTACAATCTGGTTCGCCACCATCTTTCATATGCTGCCATCCCCTTCTAAAATTTTTGAAAGTGTTGTAAAAGAACAAACAATCAGCTTCCTAGATAAACACAACATCCTCACGAATTCTCAAGTGTTCAGAAAAAATATGAACACTTCGGATGCTACATACGATCTCATAATCAAACATAACATCAAAATTGAAAATAAACAAATTCCACTAGTTACGTTTCGCGATCTATCTAAAGCGATCCACTGTGTTGATCACTTCATTTTATTACAAAAATTGGAATTCTATGGTATACGAGGGATTGCGTACAATTGGTTCGAATCATATCTGACAGAGCGACGTGAAATCATTAGCAAAATTACTCATAATTGTAATTCACAAATGAAAAAATATCACTGGAATAAAGGAAAATATCAATATGGTGTCCCCCAAGGATCGATTCTGGGTCCAATATTATTTTTGATATATATATATATATATATATAAAAGGCTTGGTCGCTAATTTTCCGTCTGTGGAATTCTGCTTATTTGCGTACGATACAAGTGTGAGACACTCAATAACCTTGAAGATTTGTCGGTGTCGTCATCCCAATAACTCATAAAAATAATGCACTGGTTCTCCAAAAATAAATTATGTGTTAATACAGATAAAACGCATAGTATAACCTTCCACCGTGATAATGATATAAACCAAATCAATATCGAAAAACTTTATGGAGAAATACAGGGGACAACAAACGTAAAATTTCTTGGAATTCACATAGACGAGAAGTTAAATTCGAAAAAACATATTCACAACCTAAACAAAAGACTTTGCAGTGCTACATTCGCAATATCCACCATAAGAAAAAACATTGGTATATATACAGTATATAAGGTGAGTATAGAATTTTGGGGACAATTTGTATATATCAACAGCAAATTCATAATACAAAAAAGAGCTCTCAGAGCCATTTGTGGGATGAAACGGACCGTATCCTGTAGGAGTGATTTTGAATGACCTAAAATATTCACAATTAAATTTTTTTCCCCATATCGTCTCTCCTCATCAGCCTTCAAAAAGAAACATGAATAAGTACAATTCACTGATATCCACAACTATGACACACGCAACTAGAACAAGTATTTACCACCCAATTCAATTATACAGTGAACAGAAAAGGTCCCTTATATAAAGAAATAAAAACATTCGATAACTTACCAGCCTCAATAACAGGAATACCTTCTCAGAACATTTGTTGAAATAGGGTCAACCAATTTTTCCAAACCCACGTTTATTACGATACCACCAAATTTTTCAATGACCACATTTGAATCGCTTTCATTATGATAATCCTCACATCTTTAATTTTTTTCTTCCAATATAACATACTCTAGTCATTATTCCACCAACAACTAACTTATATATATATATATAATTTCAACAGGGAATATATATATATATATATATATATATATATATATATATATATATATATATATAAAATTTCAACAGGGAATATGTTCATATTTTTGTTTTCACTCTATTTTTCATTATCAATTACTTGTCACTAACCTAACAGATTTATTTTGCATATGTATTCATTTTATCTATTTGATATTGCCTTTATTACCTTTTGTTGATTATATATGTGTTAAAAAAAACAACGCAATATGAACTGTTAAAACTGATTCTGAATGTTAGATTTTCTGAATACATTAGATTCCCAAGAGGATATTGAAACAAAAACATATATCAATCTGGAAGAATGTATAAAGGGAGTAAAAAGTGATGGAGAGATGGAGAAAATAGGTATTATTCATTTCAATATAAGAGGCATCAGGAAAAACATGGATCAGCTGCTCATATATTTAGAAACAGAAATAGAAAACATAGACGTATTGGCCTTGTCAGAAACTTGGAACATCAATTAGGTGAGTGATTTCCCAATTTCACACTATGATTTAGTGAATCTAAATCAAATCAAAATGATGGTTGTGATGGATCTATATCAGAGATACAATATCAATTGATACTCTGACTGGAACAAAATTGATACGCACCACATTTTCTGAGAATAATAATTTCAAAATACCAATCACAGCCTGATATAGACCTCCAACAACAAATATGCAAACATATATTGATGAGTTGAACCAATATCTGTCAAATTTAACTAAAAAGAAATTGAAATATTTATAAGGGACATTGATATTGATTTATTGGATAAATGTTCGAACAACGTCAACAACTATGTCAATATCCTAACAGAACAGGGATTTGTTCCATATATAAACGAAGTAACCAGGGTAACGATCAATTTTTTGTCAGAAAAGAAAATTCTACGCAAAATGTCTCCATCACATCGCAAGAGAATAACTCTTCATCAATAACAAAAAATACGACCGATGTAAAAAAACACTCTTGAAAAAACTGCATAATTATTTGAAAGATGGGACTTGGGAAGACGTCATGAACTATGAAGATAGCCAATTATCTTATGATATTTTTCTTGAAAAACTCATAAATTACATAAATATGCCATCGAAATCTTATGTGTGCCTAGAAAAGAAAGCCATGAATTGAAACCATGGATAACTATAGGCGTAATGAACTCGATCAAACACCGTGATATGTTGAAGAAAAAACTAAAAAAAAAGACTCGTCTAGAATATAAGCAGTACAGGTATAGATCAACGAAATTGATAAAGACAACGAAATAACTTTATCATAAACAAAAACTAAATTCATCTAAAGGAAACTGTAAAAAAATCTGGGAGATAATAAACGAAATATCAAATAAAATTTCCAATGAAAAGTCATTGAGTTGTGTGGATATTAAATTAGCTAATGGTAAACTAACATCCGATAATGAAAGTAAAGCTGACGCATTCAATGATTACTTCGTGAATTACCAAACCAAAAAACATCCCGACTAACTTTCTGAGGGATATTTCAGTAGGACCTTCCTTGTTTTTCGAGTCAGTCACAGAAACTGAAGTAATAAATATCATATCGGATCTAAAAATTAACTGTTCCCTGGACCAGATCACCTCTGAGCTTATAAAAGATATAAAACAACATATAGCCGCACCATTAGTATACATAATAAATATAACTTACCATACCGGAATTTTACCAACACAATGGAAAGAGACGATTGTCACACTTTTCACGAAGCTGGTAATGAAGACCAATCAGGTAACTATCGCCCAATTTCAGTGATTAATAATTTCGCAGAAGTCTTTGAACGATCAATATAAAAGAGGTTAGTAGATTTTTTTAAAACACAGCATGTGATAACTAGAAGGCAATATGGATTCATCAGAAATTCAAACACTGAGAATGCAGTACTCGATTTCGCAAATAAGTTATTGAGACACTGGACAGCTCAGAAAAATGCTTAGCAGTTTTTCTAGATCTGGCCAAGGCCTTTGATACAGTGTCGCATGCTGAATTAATAAACAAGTTGTAAAGGTACGTAATTCGAGGACCGACGTTAAATATTCTGTGGAATTATTTATCAATTATTTATCAGATGGTCAAAATTGATGATGAACAAAGCTCACCATTAGAAACTACTGTACGTGTGCCACAAGGAACTGTGCTGGGACCGATTCTGTTTCTTGTGTACATTCACGAGCAAGATAAATGACTTCGAGGGACATATTATTTCTGATATACACCGGAGTAACATGGTCCACAGTATATGACAAGGCCGTTAAAGGTTTGAAAGATACTAAAATCTGGCTAGATGATAATATCCTAAGTTTGAATGTGAACAAAACTAAATTCATTACTTCCACTCGAATAATGATCAACCAGATTTCATTTCTTTACCTATACATACCCCGAATGCTTGAACCATGGAGTTTGTGACTGCCCAGTAATGGAAAAAGTTGCAAATACCAAATATTTAGGAATCCTATTGGTCCAACAAATGAGACGGGACGAACACGCTATCTATGTAACGAAAAGAACTAAACAACTAACATACAAATTCTAAGATCTGAGAGAAGTTCTCACAAGGAAAAATTTACATACTATATGCGTTTCACTTGCAGATACTGTATTACAGTTTGGGGAGGTAAGTTTAGTAATATTATGAATAGTCTACAGGCTATGCAAAATACAATATTCAAAATTCTTGAAAAAAAAAATAAATTATATCCGACTGAAAACCTATATGAAGAAAATAAATTACTGAACATAAGAATCTTATATGCTTTACAGTGCTTAGTATGGATGTTTGACAGAAGAACAAAATACCAAGTCCCAAACAAATACACAACTCGATTAGCAGATAATCTATCTATCAATTTGCCATTCTTGATAGAGTCGATAAAAAACCCCTAAAAAATTTCATCACTCGAAATAAGGTGATTGGACAAATAAGATTATCAAATATAATAGCTGATGATTCAATCTGCCCTGCTCAAAAAACATTATTCATTTCTTGCCTCACTTACATAACTTCCCAAAATTACCTTCATTTTCATAGGTGTATCACTCTTTCACTTTCATGTATATACAGGGTGAGTCAAAAATGTGTACCGAGCTTTCTGGGGGTGATGGACCATTGAAAAATAAGTGTAGTTTGATGATTAAACTCATGGCCCAAAATGCATATCCTTCCAAAGTTGATGAAAAAATGCTAAAATATTGTTACCGATGAATCTCGCGAAGAATAAAATCAATCTGCTGATACCATGTAACTACAAAAACTCAAATATCTCACGAACGGCTCAATTTTTTGTATTTGAATAAGAGTACCTTTTTCATGTAATTTTCTTCGCTCCATCAAATGCTCCTGTTTTTTCACCGAAAATAATACAGGGAAAAAAGTTTTCTACAAAAAATCATGACTCACCCTTTGAAAACACACTTTATAACAATATCAGAAATGTGGAAGTGTGACGAAAAAATGTATTTTGACAACATACATTCATGCACGAAATTTCAATCGGGTGGCTTTCATCGTTCAGAAGTTATGCGGAGAAATTATTTTAATTTTATCAACTTTGGAAGGATATATCTCCCTTAATATGCATTTTGGGCCATGAGTTTAATCATCAAACTACACTTACTTTTCAATGCTCTATCACCCCCAGAAAGCTCAGTACACATTTTTGACTCACCCTGTATATGTTTATTTTTTTTCTATTCCAATCTATTATTCACTTTTTACTATGTACTAAATAATATCTACTAATATGTATGTTGCTAATATGAGATGTAATCTGACCAATATACTCTGTATTAATAATAGACGTATCACAAGACAAGCATCCATATGCTTAGGTGAAGCTCTAGATTTCTACTTTGATAATTATTATTATGAATCATGAATAAACTTCTCAACAGCTCGCATGAGCTCTAGCATACATGAAAATCAGTCTGTATAAAATTATATTAGACTTGTATTGTACATTTATTTATTTTATTTATTTATTTTCTTACACTGTTCAACAGGATTGAACCCAATTATAGAACAAGAATATAAAACAACAATGTTATAAGTCGCATTTGACAATTGAGAATGCAATAAAAACAATAAGACAAAAATAAAATACAATTATATAAGTGCTAACCTAGATGATAATTCTTGATATCTTGCCAACTACTATTAAAAATATACAACTGCTGGCTAACGCTATTGTAGTTGTTACACATGTGATATAAAGGAGAATATTTCAAGACATTTGTACGTGGTGTTGACATGTAAACGGAAACAGCATGTCTTGTGTTTGGACGTGGTAAGCCCCGTTGTAAATTAAGGTTTGATTGATTTCAAAGCATCAAGCACATAACTCTCACTAAAACTATGTATAATCAAGTGAGATGATTCAGTGTTTGTCTCGATGCATGGTACGGTGGACCGTACATAAGATTTTGAAAAAAAATCCATTTAGTATGTCTTGTGTATTAAGAAGTAACTGGTTCTCGTAGGTCATCTCATTTGGTACTTTGTCACTGCATCTTTCATTGTTAATATGTGCCCAGAATTTCTTGGCGTCACTCGATATATTCGTTTCTATATTTCTGAGATAGGATATATGCGCTCTATCTGTTTCTTGTTTGATTTCAGCCCTAATTATATATAAGTATAGATTTTTGCTTAATTTTTTTATGATACTACCATTGTACCACACAGGATATTTTTTCCTATCACATGTGGAGTCTTTGGGGCAGCTTCGTTCTACAACTCTATATAGTTCACCATAAAAAATTTCTACTTGCATCCTCAGCAGTATTTTCAAAGGGAGACCAGTCAATAACAGAAATCATTCCATACATAAGTGGATAATTCGCTTTACGGAAGTTATTGGAGTTTGTATGGGAGTATTCTAAATTTGATTTGTTATCAATCATAGCTATTATTTTCACGTTATTTTCAATGCTGAGTGGTGGTTATCTTCTTTCACTAAGGGATCTACTGACTTCACTACAAGGCAGCTGTGATTGTAAAGTACCAGATCAAGCAGTTTATCGAAATGATTAGAAACATTATTACTTTGCTCAACACTATTCTGAGGAGTAGCAAGGGACTGAACATATTCTGGAATATTGAGGTCACCAACTATTGAATTTTCAGAATCACATATATAGATACCTGCTAACTGACAAAATTTACCGACAAAATGTCTGAGAAGTGAAAAGTGAGAAATGCATATTTCTCTTGATTTATTGGTGTCGAAGGATACTTTTCATGTACTGCAATCAGCACACCACCGCCTCTGGTTTTATCACTCAACGCTGAGTTTCTATCTGATCTGAAAGGACGGAAGTCTGTGCTGAACAATTCGTAACTATATATCGTAGAATCAAGCCAGGTTTCAGTTAGTGCGAAAATCTTCAAATTGCTTAGAATTACAGAGTTGAAAACTTCAGTTGTTTTTGTTCTTAGTCTCCGGGTATTCTATGAGACTGATGTGCGCATACCAGGGACGAACAAGAGTTAGTCCGTCATTGCTATTTGATATTTATACCAGATTTCAATTTTCTCAGCATTACAATATATGCGGAACACTTATCCTTCTCAAATACAGCGTGATCAGTATGAATGTTAGTGTTGTTCAATCGTGTGCAGTTTTAGCATTTTTTACAATTCGATTTACAGTCCTTCAGTTCATGGCTTTCACTGCAGATAGGACAGGAAATTGCTTTCGTGCACCTCTGAGCAGAATGGTTGAAATAATTGCATCTGTAGCATCTATATACTTCAAGCGCATCAAATATACCACAACTGCCATAAGCAACAAACAGATTGCCTGCAGTTATCGCCCGATCATACACTAGTTTATCAACCTGTAATATATTAGTGATCCTTTTTGGTGGAAAAAATTTTTACAATTTTGCAGTCTGAGTTTTCAAAGAAGATATTTGTATTACATGCAAGAAGATAATAATGCAGAAGATCTTCCGGTGTCTTAACTTTGGCTAGCTGCAGATTCTCCTCACAGGGATCGATGCTAGATAAGATGTCAGCTTCAGTCTGCTTATGAGTTTGACTGCTATTTTTAGGGCGTATCATGACAACTGGCTGTGATTTTTCTTTCAAAACATCAGAATACTTTCGCTGACTGCCAGCTGGTTCAGACCCAGTAATCATTCTTATACCAGCTTTGATTGAATCTATTTCATGTTTAAGTGAGGCTAAAGCATCACTCAATCTATTTTCTATGACATTCTGTACACCAGAGGGATCGAACAAAACGCAGTTCTTCACACAGTCAGAGCACTTCCAGGATAGCCCTGGTAAACTGCTGAGCAACTGAATAATGTCTGAACTTTCATCCGTTACACTAGGTAGCACCAGTTTTTGGAATACCCCAATTCACAGGAATAGCAAGAATAAGAGCAAAAGTGTGAAAGCACTGACAAACACGTGTTCACATCGCGCTCGCTCGACCTGAGACTGAACATGTATGTATTCGAGAAATAAATTATATTCTATTCTACTATTCCTTTCTAGTAGTAACCTCATTAATCCGTATGGGACAGATCAAGAATTTCCCCATGGTAAATACTGCCTGTCGTAAGAGGCGACAAAAAGGATACCCATAGGTGGAAGATGATGGTTCCCATCATCGCCCGGTGCGACTCCACCACATCGACAGAAGTGATGTGAAATGGGTAACTCCCATGTTTCAGTATTTGTTTGATGCTTCCGGTCATATCCCCATACCCTATCTCCTTCTTCTCAACCAGAACCACCCATTTCAGCTGAAGAAAAATCTAGATGATGAAATCTCCTAGAGTAAAACACTCCACCTCTCAATTCGGATTTCCGGGCGAGAGGTGCTCGAGGGGGTTCACCATCGAAACATATGAATTTGAAAATAGACCTTTCTAACATCCGACGTCTGAACAAAAACATAAACGATGTTCATTACCATCTACAGGCTGAGAAACCAGATATACTGGCATTAACTGAGACGCAGGTCAACTCATCAACTAACACGACCTATATGCTTTGCCCTGGATATGAGCTCCATAACCGTTTCAAATTCAGAGGAGGTATATGTCTCTTCTCCAGAAATGATCTCTCATGCCATAGTGAGAGTGAACTGGAACCAAAAGAATTCGATGTAACTTGACTCAAGATCGATAACCACAAACAGACAGAATTCATCTGTTGCCTTTATCTATTACCAAACGAACCAACTCCTGGTGATCTCTTCGAATTCCTTTCTCTGAAACTATATTCCATCCAACAGAATCCCCCAGCAGCAGGAATCATCGTCATGCGGGATTTCAATATCCACAACACCACCTGACTCAAATTCTCAAACAAAACGGATGACGCAGGACGTCTGGCTAAGGCTTTAGCTATCACCTATGGTCTCGAGCAACTGATAAATGAACCCACTCGGATCCCTGATATCAGTTATCATTATGCCAATACGCTCGACCTATTCCTCACTAACAATCCGGAACCGTATGAAGTGAAAATGAAAATCCGTGCACCACTAGGAAACTCAGACCACACACTCATCTCCACGATAAGTCCTTACATCACTCCGCGAACCAGTCCAACACAACCACGCACTATTTGGCATTATAATTCAGCCGACTGGAATGGCCTTCGCATGTTTTTTTCTGAGTTTCTTTAGAGGAGAATGTGTTTTGAATCGGGAGATTCTAAGCAATGAAGAGGTTTCGGAAATCATCATGCTGGGAATGGAAACTCACATACCACACAGCACCAAATCACGAACCACTGGTGAACCATGGTTCAATAGAACCTGTTCTAGGGTCGTCGCTCTGAAGCAAGCAGCATACCGTCGTTGGCGCAGAAACACATGCCCGCAAACAAGAGCTGAATATGTTGAAGCTAGGAATACATGCAATCGAACGATAGATGAGTCTAAACACGAAGGTACGATCAAAGCTCATACAGTGCCCAAATGGTTCAAGTTATTTTGGACCTTCGATAAGGCAATCCGGAGAAATTTCACTTCTAGCTCATTTCCTCCCTTCACAAAGGATAATAATACATTGGCTACAACACCCCAAGAAAAAGCCAACACCTTCGCCAAAATGTTTGCAGACAATTATACCTTGTATCCACGAGGCCAGGAACTTCCCAAAATCGCTACCATCGACAACCTTATGCTAGAAATTGTCTTCCGGCAACGCACAATCAGACACATTCTGCTTAGCCCCAACGTCAAGAAGGCTATGGGGCCAGACGTAATACCGCTCATTGTTTATTGTTCTCAAGAAATGTGCCCCAGAACTAACATCAGTTCTTTGCAGGCTGTTCACCCCGTACAAACTCGGCGTATTTCCATCTAACTGGAAGAAAGCTAGGGTCCAACCGATTCCAAAGAAGGGCAAGAGGCCTAACAACTATAGACCGATCGCACTACTATCTGTGATGTCTAAAGTGATGGAAAAAGCAATCAACATCGAGCTCATCCGATATCTAGAGACCTGCTTGCCTATGTGATACATTAGTGGCAGTTGTCAATAGAGTCTCTGGCTGTAGCCTTGGATAACTCCAAAGCATTTGACCGAGTTTGACACCAAGGCCTCCTAGCCAAACTTCCGCCATAAGGTTTGCCGCCCCTACTGTGTCTTTTACTTGCAGTCTACGTGGTGGTAGACGAGGTATCGTCTGATACAATGGCGATCAATACTGGTGTTCTACGAGGCTCTGTCTTGGCACCAACTTTGTTCTTGCTCCACATCAATGATTTGTTGGATCCTCCTGCCCACAGCTTTGCGTATGATAGTACACTTCATTCCGCCTTTTCCTCTAGAGCCCCTATATCATCCAACGAGGCCAGAGGTGCAAGACGAAGACAGGTGGATGCTTTGAATTCTGAAATGGGGATCTGAAAATCGAGTACAGTTCAATGCAACTAAAACTCAAGCTTGTATGTTCACCAAGAAGGCAGATCACACAATGCCCAATTTGATGATGTCGGGTACCACTGTTCCTATGAGGTCGTCAATACCCATGCTGGGTGTCACCACCAACAGCGCTCTCTCATGTGAGATCCATTGTGAAATCTGCTTTAGAAAAACTTGGTTTTCTATTTCTTGCGAAGAGATACTTCATATCCCAGCAACTGCTCATGATCACATGAATACATGCACATGAGCACAAATTCGATCTGTCCTGGAGTACTGTTCACATGTTTGGAACTCAGCCCCCAAACATACGCTGAAGGTCTTAGATTCAATCCAGAAGAGAGCTATTCGCCTAGTCGATGATACAACACTCACCAATTAATTGACCTCTCTAGAACATCGTTGAGAGGTCGGCGATCTCTGCCTTTTAAATAGATACTTCCACGGTCGGTGCTCAACAGATATATCATATATTATGCCAATAAGTGCGATTCCTAGTAGACAAACCAGACGAGCTCAGGCTGGTCACCCTCACACTGTCAGGCTCGAGACCTGTCGAATATCGCTATACCAAGCATCATTCATCAATAGAAAGTTGTGGAATTCTATGCCTAGTGAATTCTTTCCTGATGCTTACAACCTCCAAACCTTCTAGAAAAATTCGAACACCTTCCTTCTCTCCCAAAATTCCACCACGGGATAACACGATGTTCCTCTTTTCCCTTTCCCTTTCATGTTGTACACAGTTAAAAAAAATAACCAAATTCCCACAGTTTCTTTGAGAAAGTCTTTATTTCTCAACTCCTTTATTGTAATTCAATCTAAATATTCTTTTCTTAATATTTCATCATTGGGATTTTTCAAGATTGAACATACAGTGTTTCTTTTAATCACATTTTTGACCAGTGAGGTAGTGATCCACTTTTTTCGTTTTCTCTCGTTATTGATTTTTACATACATTGTGGATTTTGGAATAACATTTTGTATCATATCAATCAATTCATCAGTTCTGATACCGATATTTGTTTCCGAAAGTACGTCATTTCAATTAATGATTTAAAAATTCTCGATCAATTTTCTATTATTGATTTATTTAAAGAAGTTACTTTGGAGGTGTTCAGAAAAATCTGCACCCCAAAGTAGATGTTGAAATAGTCATTGGTATCATTGATTCATATTGAAATAATATTTTGTGTGAATAAATATATGATCGAGATAAGTTCGAGAATCATTTTGTACTCTGGTCGGGATTTCAATTATTGAATGATAACCATGTTCACTCAAGGTATCAAGATAGCTTTCAGCTTCCTTTGTTTCTTCTACTATGTCTATATTGATATCAATTAAAAACTATATATCATTCAATTCCTCAATGAATGTGTCTATTTCACTGGCAGGAGTTCTGTAAAATGAATTAATGAGAAATATTTCATTTTCATAGGTTTATTTTTAGGCTTAGAAGGTGACTTTCATTCACCTGCTTGAGTTGAATTCAAGAATGATCGTTCCTTTCTTGCCGATGAAATATTCAGGGTGTTTCTTAAGTACGTGTAGAAAATTCAGGAGCATGTTGCTGACGTCAAAATAAGAAGAAATATTCGTATAAATGTATGTCCGAAATTTCGTCGTTTCTGAGATACAGAGTGTCAAAGTTTAATTCTTATTTTTGTTTTTTGTTAATAAATTTCAAAATAATTGTGATATTCGAATAAAGGTTGGTCTCTAGAGGTATTTTTCAATTACAATATCAAATTCGATGTTAGTTTGTCTCTTTCGGGGGAGTGGCGCCACCTACGTTGTTGCGTACTTGATTCAAAACCAATTGAAACTCCCAATTTGGCTTTTTAGTACTTTTTACTCAACTTCATCAAATTTAACAGATCTGATTAATCAATGACTTTTGTTTCAATATTCAAAAAACCCGTCATCCTATTTCCCCGGTAACCTCCATCATACAGGATGAGACTAGAAGGAATATTCTCCAAGTCTAACATCTAACTTGCATAGTTTCGTCACTGGTCTCTTGTAGATATTTCTCCTTGTTTGTATATTCGCAACACGGACTCTACCATCTGGACCTGGGTAAACAGCAACTATCTTCCCGATTTGCCAGTGATTTCTCGGTGAGTTTTCATCCACGATGAGGACAATATCGTCATTCTTGATGAGACATTGGTTATCAGTCCATTTTGTTCTTCTATGCAAAGTAGGTAGGTACTCTTTCACCCATCTCTTCCAGAAACTATTAAACTATTTGCGCCATTCCTTTCGGAGACAGGTTTCAGAATTGAATTCACATGGTGATTCTTCCGTGTGTGCATATCCGACTAAGAAATGATCAGGCGTAAGAGCTTCAGGATCTCTTGAGTCAACGAAAACATGTGTTAATGGTCGCGAATTTACTATAATTTCGGCCTCAGCGAATAGTTGAAGTTTCTTCTTGTAGTGATTTCTTGATTGATCCTACAAGTCTCTCCCATGCCCCACCCATGTGAGGAGCTCCTGGACTTATGAAATGAAAATCTATTCGTCTGCTAGTAGAAAAGTCTGCAATTTGTCTAACATCCGAATCTCTGAGAGCACGTCGAATTTCCTCAGCTGCGCCTCTTAAGTTGGTTTCATTATCGAAAAATATTGTCTGAGGATTTCCTCGACTGGAAATGAATCTACAATAGGCCATTATAGCTGAATTGTGGCAATTATGGCTAAGTCCCAAGATAATGAAATCCATACCATCATTAGAAAGGAAACCTCGGAAGTATCTTTTTTTTTTTTTATCTGTGGACAACACGAAAGGGAAACCTATGATGTTCGAGGAACATCGTGTTAGCCAGCGGTGGAATTTTGGGAAAGAAGGAAGGTGTTGGAATTTTTCTTGAATGTTTGGAGGTTGTAAGCATCAGGAAAGACTTCACTAGGCAAAGAATTCCACAACTTTGCCGTTCTATTGATGAATGATGCTTGGTATAGCGATGTTCGACAGGTCTCGAGCCTGACAGTATCGGGGTGACCAGCTTGAGCTCGTCTGGTTTGTCTACTAGGAATCGCGCGTGGTGGCATAATAGATGATATTTCCGTTGAGCACCGACCGTGAAAGTACCTATAAAAAAGGCATAGATCGCCGACCTTTCTACGATGATCTAGAGAGGTCAATGATTTGGTGAGTGTTGTATCATCGACTAGGCGAATAGCTCTCTTCTGAATTGAATCTAAGAGCTTAAGCGTATGTTTGGGGGCTGAGCTCCAAACATGTGAGCAGTACTCCAGGACAGGTCGAATTTGTGCTTTGTAGATCATAAGCAGTTGCTGGGATGTGAGGTATCTCTTCGCACGGAAAAGAAAACCGAGTTTTTGTGAAGCAGTCTTCGCAATGGACCTCACATGATCGTCCCATGAGAGAGCACTGTTGGTGGTGACACCCAGCAAGGATATTGACGACCTCATAGGAACAGTGGTACCCGACATCATCAAATTGGGCATTGTGTGATCAGCCTTCTTGGTGAACATACAAGCTTGAGTTTTAGTTGCATTGAACTGTACTAGATTCTCAGATCCCCATTTCAGAATTCTTGTCAGATCCTCATTTAAAGCATCAACCTGTCTTCGCCTTGCACCTCTGGCCTCATTGGATGATATAGGGGCTCTAGAGGAAAAGGCGGAATGAAGTGTACTGTCATCCGCAAAGCTATGAACTGGGCTAGAGGTCACATTCAACAAATCATTGATGTGGAGCAAAAACAAAGTTGGTGCCAAGACAGAGCCTTGTGGAACACCAGCATTGATCGTCATTGTATCAGACGAGACCCCGTCTACCACCACGTAGAGTGATCTATCTGCAAGAAAGCTCGATAGTAAAAGACACAGTTGGGGCGGCAAACCATATGACGGAAGTTTCGCTAGGAGGCCTTGGTGCCAAACTCGGTCAAATGCTTTGGAGATATCCAAGGCTACAGCCAGAGACTCCCCATGTTTCTCTATTGACACCTGCCACTTATGTGTCACATAGGCAAGCAGATCTCCAGTTGACCTCTGGTGACAAAAGCCATATTGCCGGTCGTTCACGATTCTTGAGCTCTCTAGATATCGGATGAGCTCGATGTTGATTGCTTTTTCCATTACTTTAGAGATCACAGATAGTAGTGCAATCGGTCTATAGTTGTTAGGGAGTGTTTTCTTGCCCTTCTTTGGAATCGGTTGGACCCTAGCTTTCTTCCAGTTAGAAGGAAATACGCCGAGTTTGTACGAAAGGGTGAACAACCTGCAAAGAACTGGTGTTAGTTCTGGGGCACATTTCTTGAGAACAATAGGCGGTATTCCGTCAGGCCCCATAGCCTTCTTGACGTTGAGGCTAAGCAGAATGTGTCTGATTGTGCGTTGCCGGAAGACAATTTCCGACGGTTATCGATCTAAGTCCACTACCAGTACGAGTATCAAATCCAGTACCAGTGGCAGAGTCCTCCAGAAGAGATTGAACTTTGAAACAAAGAAGAAGCGTAAAGACATTGAAATAGAGAAAGTAAGACTAGAACATCAGTTGCAACTGCTTAAGCTAGAACATGAAATGCAAGCAGCAGAAATCCAAGATGCAGAAGAGAATAGTTGAAGTCAAAGTACTGGATCAGTTGTTCACCGAAACGAGATGCCTACAATACAATAATGGGTGGATAGACAGGAAACAATACTCATCGAACACGTAGAAGCTGACAGTGGTGAAGGAAGATATCAGATTCAATCCGCAGTCCGCAGGGAACGACCAAACTTCTGTGACCGTCTAGATGAGCCAGTCAACGGGGTCTTTTGAGTATTCCAAAGGATGCGGACACAGTAGTCAGAGAAAGACAGAGAGAGTGGCCGATCACGGTTGAACGTCCAGGTATGCCAGCCAACATCGAATGTCCAGGTGAGCGAATTAACGATTTTATCCAGTCAGGAAATTCAGGTGAGGTCAATATCAGTCAGGGAAAGGTAAATAATAATCCATCATCTGAGATTCATTTATTATTTCAGACAATTGGTGACTTATTGAAACAAGTCAATCTAGGTGACACATTTCAGAGAAAACTATTATCTAGAAAAATTATCGATAGAGATTTTCCGATTTTTTATTGAAATCCTGAAGAATGGCCGTTATTGCATGATTAATATGGAAGGGTATCGAAAATGTGTGCCTTTAGTCATTAGGAAATAATGGTCAAATTACGACAATGCTTGAGAGGGGAGGCAAAATCGGCAGTATCAGGTATGATGCTTCCTAGTGAAAATGTTCCATTGATTATGGAGACACTGAAAATGGGATTTGGCCGACCTGATATAATAATTAAGGTAATTATCTCCAAAGTCTATAGATTTTCATCTATGGAAGATATCAATATTGAGAAACTTTCCAATGAAGTTAGGAATTTAGTTGAAACAATGAAAAGTTTGAAGTCAACGGTCTATATGAATAATCCTCAACTCTTGAAAGACTAATTAAATAAACTTCCTAATATTATGAAATCAAAATGGGGTGATTTTTTTTCAGTAATCCTCAACAAGAAACAAACATAGAAAGCTTCTCTACATATTTGGCTGAAATGGCGGATGCGGCTTTCTGTGTTTATTTTCCGAAGAAATATGAAGAAACTTCGAGGAATTTCAAGAAACCAAATCATTCCCAGAAGTATACGGTTTTGAGCACTTCTACCACCGAAAAAATGACGGAAAGCATCTGCAGATATTGTGAGGATGGCCTACACAAGATTTCGAGTTGCAAAAAACTGAAGTCCGATGATGTAGGTAAACAACTTTGTTTTTCATGTCTTGGAATGAATCATCAAAAATTTAGATGCAAATACAGAAGAGAATGTGGTGTCGACGACTGTAAACTCGAACATCACAAACTCCTACACAGCAGCAATTGCACGTGCACGTGTCCATAACATCTCCACGCAGTCATCAGATTCTGAAATGGTCATGACAAGAGGATCAGAACATTTTGCTGAGAATGGTCCCTGTGAGTATTCACGGTCCTACTGGAGTTATACACACTCTAGCATTAACGACGAGGGGTTCACAGTCAGTCTGTTAGATCAAGAAATCGTGGGAAAGCTGGGGTTGAAAGGTAATAAAGAACAACTCGTATTAAATGGACTGGAAATATATCAACCAAATTAGAGCACTCAGAATGGAATGGGAATTCTGGAGAAACTGGCACCAAAATAATGAAATTGAAAAATGATCATACAGTAGAGAACCTTTCTTTGCCAGCACAAACCATTCAGTTGAATAAGTGGCAAAACTATTCTCATCTCTGGAACCTCCCGATCAAAGACTTCGTAAATGAAAGGCCCATGCTACTGATAGGGCAGAATAACATAGATCTCATTGTTCCTAGGCAGATTAGGACCAACACTGATAACATAAAAGACTCACCAATCGCTACAAAGTGTCGATTAGGTTGGTCCATCCAAGGAGGAAGAAAATTGTGGAATATACACACTTTCGTAACAGGGAAAATGATGAGGATTTGCATGCTTTGGTGAAAAAAATATTCTCACTCGAAGCCTTTGGAGTGTTACATTTCAAAAATAAGCTCAGTGTAGAAGAGACTAAAGCATTGGACATTATAAAGAAAACGGCGCTTCGAGATAGGTCTCATTTAGAAACATGAGAATGCTAAATTACCAGAAAGTAAAGCGAACGCTAAGCAAAGATTGAAGTGCATAGAAAGGAAATGTAGCAGAGGTAGAGAATTTGCAAAAGCCTACTGTGAGAAGATAGAAAGTTATTCAGAAAAAGAATATTTGAAAAAGTTGACTGCAGAAGAAGCACAGATTGAGCCGCCGAACACTTACCTCACTTACCTCACTTTGCTACATCTAACCCAAATAAACCAGGTAAAATACGTTTAGTATTTGATGCAGCTGCAAAATCACAGGACCAGACTTATCAAAGTCACTTGTCTCCGTTCATCAAGTTTCGACAAAGAAAATATGGTTTTACTGGGGACGTTCGAGAGATGTTCCACCAGGTGAAGATGAGACAGGAAGATAGGTGTGCTCAAAGACTCTCTTGGCGAAACCTGGATTTCAACGTAGAACCTGGAGTTTATGAAATGCAAGTCATGAAGTTCTTCTACATGTGCACAATTTATAATGGATGTGAATGCCAAAGAGATGATATTTTGGGAGCTAAAACTAAAAAGTTCTACGTTGATTATTTAGATTCGACAGATACGGAGGAGCAAGCAATGAAAAAAGCTATGGAAGTGAAAAGAGTAATGGCATCTGCAGGTTTTGAGGTATTCAACTGGATCACGAATTCGCAGGAGGTTAGACGAATATTAGCCGGTGAAGAGATGAGCAAAAAAGATATCTCTGTAGTTAATCAGTCCACACAAAGAGTACTTGGGATATGGTGGGATTCTGTTAATGATGATATTTGCTTCAAATTGAAATAGAGAATGGTCTGGAGAATGAAATAACGAAGAGGGGAATATTGAGGACCGTTATATCGATTTTTGACCCTCTTGGTTTTCTATCCTACTACACAATCGGTGCAAAGATTCTTCTACAGGATATATGGCGGACAAGAGTGAGTTGAGATGAGAACGTTCCAACCAATTCGAGGAAGGTATGGGAAGATTGAATTGGAGAATTGGAAATAATTTTTGATATGAGAATTCCAAGATGTTACTCATATTTCATATCACGAGCAAAATCTGTAGAACTCCATATTTTCTGCGACGCCAGTGAGAAGGCATATTGATCTGTTGCCTACCAGAGGGTACAATATAGGGAAATAAAGACGGCATTAGTGATGACTAAGACAAGAGTAGCCCCGTTGAAACCTATATCTATCCCTAGACTAGAGTTACAGGCAGCGGTATTGGCTGCAAGACTGTCAGAAACATTAAGAGAGGAATTTGAAATTGTCATAGATAGGACGTTTTTTCTGGTCTGACTCCACCTGTGTTCTGAAGTGGATAAGAAGTGATGGTGGAAAGTATAAACCATTTGTAGCGCATGGAGAATTGCAGTGGAGAATCTATAATTACAAGAGCATACAGAGTGGTCAAGATACTCTCAACAGTGGTAGCAGAGCGTAGTTCTAACAACAAGCAAATGAGGATGGCGAATATACGAGAAAGATTCCAAATTGTACCATTCGCCGGCATGGACTTTAGCACGTGGTCATTCAGGATGAATGGTATATTGAAGGAACATGAAGTGTTGAAAGCAATTGAAGATAAAGAATATAGTGAGGGTCCGAATAACTGAACGAATGGAAGAAAGAACAGGCGGTACTAATAGCTGGTGTGGCAGATAGCCATATTGAATTTCTGAAAAAGGAATCTGCATAAAAGATGTTCAGGAATAAGAAAGACAACTTCAAGAAGAAGGGGGTACGTTCTGAGTTGTTCCTACGTAGAATATCATCAGATATCAAGTATTCCGAAAACAGTTCACTAATTGATCATTTCACAAGGATTGAAAGAATATTCACAGAGTTGAAAGAAGCTGACACAGAATTGAGCGAAGAAGAGAGAGTTAATTATATGTTATTATCCAGCATTGGAAACAATGAAAACATTGAAACTAGATTTTGTGAAGAACAGATTACTTGGAAAAGAAGAAAAAGAATTTTCGAATGGACTTGGACACAAATATTCTCATGTTTTGTTTGTGGTGAACCTGGTCACAAAAAATATCAATGTAATATGAGAGAGATGAGTTAATCATCTGAGAATCAACAAAAAGATCCTGGGAATTATTGAGGGCCAGAACGCGGACACTATAGAGGCTTCAGACACGGACAAGGGAAATATCAAGGATGAAGTTAAGGATTTGGACTTGGAGGACTTGGACGAGTACGATATCAAGGGTATAGACGCGGAAGAATTCAAGAATATGGATGAGGAAGAGGACATCATTCATACGCAGCGGAAAACGCGAGATATTGCTTTTTCATGTGAATATGATGATCGATGCATCGATTCTGGATGCTCTGATCACCTAGTTAACAATAGATATTTTCACAGAATATATAAATTTCAAAACACCTCAAAAATATAGCTGCTGCTAAAGAAGGTTTAATGATGAGAGCAGTAGGAATAGGTAACATCAAAGTTAAATGTTATGTAGGCAAAGAAGTGACAAACTCTATTATAAAAAATGTATACATAAAGAAAATTTATTGTCAGTCCCAAAAATGGAATCAAATGGATTGAAAGTTATCTTTTATAAAGGTAAAGTTGAAATTTATAGAAATGACAAAACAATAATGATAGGTACAGCAAATGGTAATTTATACACTATTGAAATGGAAGTTGATGAACAAAGTTGTAATTTTCAGGTATCAACAAATTGTAACAAAGTAGCACAGTTGTGGCATCGACGCTTTGGTCACTTGGGAATGAAAAATATCAATATTTTAGTACAAAAGAACCTAGTCAATGGCATAAAGGATTTTGCAAAATGATGAAACAGATAATAGATTATGTGAATCATGTGTATTAGGAACAATGACTAGACAAAATTTCAATAAGCAGGGATATAGGACAAATAAACCTCTAGAGTTATTGCATACAGAAGTTTGTGGGCCAATTACACCAATCAGTAGAGAAGGTCATAAATATTTTTCAACATTCATTGATGATTGCACTCATTTTGTTATGGTATATTTGATAACACAAAAATCAGAGGTTTTCGAAAAGTTTAAGGATTATTACTATTATGCAACTAACCATTTTAATGCAAATTTGATGAAGCTTCGTTCAGATAATGGCGGAGAATATTCATAAGGGGATTTCGTTTGTGCTGCCGAAGGGATATTAATGCAATATACAGTACTCTATAACCCAGAGATGAATGGTGAAACGGAACGCATGAATAGAACTATAATGGAGAAAGCCAGAACAATATTATTGGAGTCAAATCTAGGAAAGGAATTCTGGGGAGACGCTGTATTATATTCGGCTTACGTTACAAATAGAAGTCCGTCAGTTGGAAGAGAGGTAACGGCTAGTGATTATGGAATGGAGGAAAGCCAAACGTTTCAAATATGAGAGTTTTTGGATCAATTGCATATAATCAAGTACCTAGAGAACAAAGACAAAAATTAGACAATACAGGTAAGAAAATGATGATGGTATGGTATAGTCCTTCAGGATATAGACTTTTTGATACAGAAACAAATAGGGTTGTAAATGCAAGAAACGTGATATGCGATGAAAGATTGAAAGATCAAATTAAATATTTTCCTTCAAGTACAGGAGAAACTTCCACACAGGATGTAAGAATTTTACCAGACGAGAGAATACAGAGAACAGAAGAGCAAGAAACTGAGACGATAGAGAATGAAAAAGCCGGAAAACATTTCGACAGAGCTAGTAATAGAGGAACATGAAGAAGGGAGAGTGAAGAGAAAAATATGCAAACCAAAATGGCAAGACGATTATATAATAGATTTCAGTGAAGAAAGTGATGAAGCTTTATTTGCACTGTTTACTCAAGGAGATGTACCGTTGAATTATCAAGAAATGGAAGAAAGAGAAGACAAAAATGATTGGAAAAATGCAGCGAAAGAAGAACTCAGAATTCTAGAAGAGAGCCACACTTGAAGAATTGTAACAAAACCAGAGAAGAAAAAACTGTTGGATAGCAAATGGGTTTTTACTAGAAGAAATATAAGAGATGACGAAATATGTGAAGCAAGACTGGTAGTACGTGGATATCAGCAGAAACAATATTTGGGAGATTTTTATTCCCCTGTTTTAAAATTAGGAACTCTAAGAGCTCTCTTATCTGTTGCTCCCTACAGAGGATATCATATTCACCAGATGGACGTGAAGGGAGCATTCTTATATGGTGAAATAAATGAACATGTGTATCTGAAATCACCAGAAGGATTGCAATTGTCAGATGGGAAAGTTTCAAAATTACCCAAATCATTATATGGATTGAAGAAGTCCTCCAAATATTGGAATGCAAAATTCAACAACACTATTACAGAGTATGGATTTAAAAGATCCGAAAATGATTATTGTCTTTATAGTTTGGGTAATATGTACTCATCATTATATGTTGAAGATCTTTTAATACTAGTGACTTGAAAGAAATAAAAAGAGTGAAAATATTCTTGTCAACAAAATTTAGGATGAAAGACATGGGCTGTGAAAATTCAACTTATATGGGAATTACAATTATTCAACATTCAGGAAAAATTCTTATCAATCAAACAAAATATTCACAAACTGTATTGAAAGAATTCAATATGGAGAATTGTAATGTTAGTAACACACCGATGGATGTGAACTTTGAATTAGACGATAACTCAATAATTGACATGAAATATGAAATGCAATGTAGATCACTTATAGGGTCTCTTATGTATGCCACTGTAGGTTCAAGGCCAGATTTAGCTACTTCTGTATGTTATTCAAGCAGATATCAATCAAACCCAAGTGACGATTTGTGGAAAGCGTTGAGGCGGATTCTTAGATATGTTAAACAAACTATAAATTATACTTTGATTTATTCTAAAACATATGGCAATATGCTATCACCATTGATAGGTTATTCTGATGCAGATTGGGCTAGAGATAATTATAGGAAGTCAACTAGTGGATATGTATTCAAATTGTATAATAATACCATAGCTTGGAGATCTAAGAAGCCAAAAACTATAGCTCTTAGTACAACTGAGGCGGAATTGGTCTCTTTATGTGAATCTGTAGTCGAAGCACGTTGGTTAGTTGGATTATTATTAGATTTGAATATAAATGTTCAAAATGTAACAGTTTATGAAGACAATCAAATTACTATGAAAACGGTACAGAATCCAGTTCAAGAAAGACTGAAACATATGGATATTAAGTTTAATTTTGTATAGCAGAAGGTAGAAGAAGGATCAATCGATGTAGAGTTTATCGATACTGAGTCTCAGTTAGCGGATATGTTTACAAAACCATCAAAAAACAGTTTTTATCATATGTGACAGAGTTAGGTTTGAAAGATATGCATTGAGGGAGAGTATTGAAGTACAATGCATACCTTTCAATATCACCTAGTATTAAGATGTTATAGATTTGTATGTCGCATCATTATAGAGTGCAATGAAAGTTTCTGTTCTTATGAACAACTGAAAAGTTGTTGATTTTGACATATATAATAATAATTAATAGAGATGTCATGCTAGTAATGAGATAATATTTTCTTCATGAAATGAAGATAAAGAATGTATTGTATATGTATGTATCCATATCTTGATTTAAAACTTGCTCGAAGGACCAACAATGTTGCGTACTTGATTCAAAACCAATTGAAACTCCCAATTTGGCTTTTTAGTACTTTTAATTCAACTTCATCAAATTAACAAATCTGATTAATCAATGACTTTTGTCTCAATATTCAAAAAACTCATCATCCCATTTCCCCAATAACCTACAGGATGAGACAAGACGGAATATACATGTCTTTTGAGTCATTTGAAATGTCATAACTTTTTTGTGCGTACCTGTATCACGTTTCATAGTAGAAAAATAGACTTTTGTGTAAAAAATATATTCCTGGTAGAGGTCGCTGCGGGCAACTGTTTTCGAGTTATTGGGATTTGAAATAATCCATGCATTTGAATTATTTTCATGGGGCTCGTAAGTCGCCTCTAAGTGGTAAACATCAGAAAGGATGCGCCAGTGCATTTTTCTTCTTTCATTCAATATTCGCCTACATTCATCATTGGAATGTAGGCAAAAAATGATTCTTACTTTTTGTACCTACTTTTTTAGACTCTTCCAATTTATACTTGTGGTCCGAGCTTTTACGAATGGCAGCATACACGAATAGCCAAATGGCTAATATGATATTCGTATACGGCCTTGCCGATGGCAATTGCTACGAAGCTATACGTATTTATGATGAAAGATTCCCTAATTATCGAATTAGTTTGGTCAATTCTCAAAGAAAATCAGTTGTATCTCATACAGCGTGTCCAAGCATTGTCGCCCCGAGATTTCCTTTCCCGTATAACATTTTGTCAATGGATACTGCACAAAATTGCACAAAACTCCTCAATTTATTGCAGAGGTATTTTTCACTGACGAGGCAACTTTTTTAAAGAACGCCAATATGAACTTTCACAATAATCACGTGAGGAGTGACGAAAACCCTTACGCAATAGTTCAGTCCAGATTTCAACACAGGTTTTCATTGAATGTGTGGACTGGTATTATTGGGGATTGGTCCCTACTCTCTTCTAGGCACTCTTACTGCAAATTCTTACCATGATTTTCTTGAACATATTTTGCCTGAATTACTTGAAGACATTCCACTTTTACTGAGACAGAGAATATGGATTATGCATGATGGAGCTCCAGTGCATTTTGGTTTAATAGTCCGTGAATTTTAAATCAGCGATTCAGAAACAGATGGATTGGCCGAGGAGCTGAAGTTCCAAATCAGTTCTGGCCTCCGAAGTCCCCGGATTTGAATCCAATCGATTTTTTTGTGGGGTCACTTGAAGGCTTCAGTTTATACGGTGCCAATAGAAACCGACGATCAACTTCGTCAACGGATCATTGCTGGATGTGACGCTATACGTCTTTATGTTTTTGGTTATCACCAAAAGGTTTTTAAAAAAGAAATTTATTTATTGAACACAAAAATATCGAAGTTTTATTCAAGAGCAAAAATACAATTCGTCTTTACTGTGTGAAGTCTATGTCAAATCTGATGAGAATCGGTCGGAGAATGTCTCATGTCCTGGAAGGTGTAAGATGATTCTGCATCCGTCAGCGTTCTCAGCATATCCCGTGAGAACATGGTAGCTTACGGTGTTCACATACATAATTACATGTACGTGGGTCTATGAGACGACGAGCAGACGCATACATAATGATGCAAGGTGGCCACTTCGAACAATTACTTCAATCAATTCCCTCAACTAACTGTTTTAGTATTAATTTGGTCTTAATTACTGATAATATCATTAGTACTGAATTGTAATATCACCCGATTCCTATTTTAAAATGAAATGAAACAAAACTTACTTATTAAATCAATTTTGAATACCAACTTCTTGTCATTCCAAATTACTTGCATTGACTGATGCACTGGCGTATCTTTTCTGATATTAACTACTTAGACGCGACTTACGAGCCCCATGAAAATAATTCAAATGCAACGATAATTTCAAATCCCAATAACTCCAAAACAGTTGCTCGCAGCGAGCTCTACCAAATATATATTTTTTATACAAAAGTCTTCTAGAAACCTATTTCTCTACTATAACACGTGATACAGGTACGCACAAAAAAGTTATGACATTTCAAATGACTCAACAGACATGTAGGTGGCTCCACCCTCACGAAAGAGACAAACTAACATCAAATTTGATATTGTCATTGGGAAATACCCCTAGATACCAAACTTCACTCGGATATCACAATCATTTTGAAATTTAATACCAAAAAATAAAAATAAGAATTCAACTTTGACACTCTGTATCTCAGAAACGAATAACCTTCGGACATATATTTATACAAACTTTTCTTCTTATTTTGACGTCAGCAACATGCTCCTGAATTTTCTACACGTACTTAAGAAACACCCTGTATATTATTGATATCTCTTTCGGAAACGTTACAGTTGAATATTTCATTCAGTTCCTCAATAGTATTGAATTCTTTTTTTTTGCATCCAGTCCAAAAATCACGATATTGTTTCTCTTATCCAACCGTTCTATATTGAGGATTTTGTGTTCCAGGTCATTTCATTTATCTCCTAGTTTCTTCGTTTCATCATCCAAACTATCTCGTATACTCTTTATTTCATTTTTCAACTTTTTCCTTTTTTTATTTTACTTATTAGTACTTCTAATTTCGAAAGTGAATCATTGTTTGCAATTTATAATTGTCTCGTATTCGCCCTTACTAATAATTCTTATTCCAAGTAGCTTTGCAGGTGATTGGCGACGTTTTTTTGATTATGCTTGTTTTTTGTGGTTCTCATTTATTAACTATTTCTGATTTTATTTCATTATTCAAATTTCAATGTAAGATATTCTCTATCGAAAGTTCACTTTCTGAATTCGACTTCAGTATCGGAAACATATTGATTCAAATTTCAATCAAGAAGAGTAGTCGTATCCAATGGTTGTCACTGTATTCTCGAGAACGCACATATGAACATGTTCTCTCATTCACACTGTCAAAATGTCCAATGAACCCAACTAATTCGATTATAATATTCTTTGAAGATGACATAACTAATCATTTCTTAGAAATTTAATGGAACATTAAATTCATTTATGATCAGGCAATAGATAGCGAATTCGTTTGTAACTGCATTGTATAATCTTAGTAGAAATAAAATGGTCGTTTCCCTGCATACAAATATATATTCCCATATTCCTGAAGGGAATAGAATGATTCAATTTTTTAATGTTCAATTGAAGAACAACGTATATTGTCGAAGGAATGAATACTCACCTTATTAGCATTAGACGAACATTGGAAAACTCTGGTATCTGGGAATATCAGGAGTTTAAAAGCATGTTTCACGTTACCCAAATCTCTCACATTCACTACTGCCAAACTGCCAAGGTCATACATCATTTCGTAAATATATTTCATTATTGACCGACTGAAACAGATTCATTACTGAAATATTATTCTACTTATGGGCAGAAAAAATACCTATTGGAATTTCGATTGGTGATCATGAAACCATCTGTGAATAGATACGCGTGAACAGTCTTCAGTGCAGTATTTTCCGTAGGATCGATTTCTAAAAGGTCACCCTCATATAAAAATGTTTTGCCAGCAACTTCTAACAATTCCTGTAATTAAAATTTAGTCAAGATACTGAACAGAATTTAAAAGTGAACTGCACATTCATAATTTTCATTTACCTTACAACCTTCAACTTTTTCTAAAATTGAAGCAAGTTTCTGCTTATTGTCTTCTTCTAAATCTTTCTCATTGACTGTATTCTCATGATCAATATTCACAGGAGCTAAATTTTCCAATATCGATGTAGTGGATAAAGCGCTGAGTAATGATTTCTGTTCAGAAAGTAGGTGTGACAGTTGATACATTTCACTTTCAAGATCTAATGCATGTTAAGTCACAGTTAAGAATATATGTTTAACTGACATAATCAGACTTCATTTCATTGATATGAAGTAATTGTACCTATTAAACATCTTGCTAGGAGGATCGATGGGTACTGAACCTTATCCCTAATCAAAATATTATACTGGAGCTTAAAAAAATGTATTAATAGAAAATAGATTTCTCAAATTCACTTCATTGTGCCCCAGTTGAGATGTGAGCTGGGCAGTGTGCCCAGCTTTCATTGTCTCATTCATGCATTTTGGCAAGGAGTATAGCTATGCTCTATTCTATTGTAGACATCGTGTTAGGTACACATTGCCACCTCTCCTATCAGAATTGAACTGAATGGTAAAATGCTGCAAATACTGGGATTGGTCAATTTTTAATTGATTTGATAACTTCTTCAACACCATATTGCTTCTGCTTTTTGAACCTATCTAAAATTGACAACTAGCACAACTACGATTTTTCAGTATTTGGTCGATGCTCCCGGTCATAGCCCCATACCCAGTTTCCTCTCTCCCAACCCAAACCGCCTTTTCAGTTTTAAAGAAAATCTAGACCTTGAATCCTCCTATAGTATAACACTCCCTATTTGGATTTTCAGGCAAGGGGTGCTAGAGGAGATTCAACATCGACAAATTAGAATTCAAAAATAGACTTCCGTAATAATCGATGTCTGAACAAAAATATGAACGATATCCATTATCATCTAGAGACTGAGAAACCAGATATACTAGCTGATTGATACGCAGGTCAACTCAACAACTAACACGACCCACTGCCCTGGCTACTAGCATTCGATTTGATGTGGTTCAAGATCGAAAACCACAAACAGACAAAATGTCTCTGTTGTCTTTATTCATCACCAAACGAACCAACTCCTGGTGACCTCTTTGAATTCCTTTCTATGAAACCCGACTTCATTCAACAGAACCAATGTCAACAATTCGCAGATGACGCAGGTCGGTGCTCAGCGTAAATCTCGCCTATTATGCCATCACCAGCGATTTCAGGTAGACACACTAGACGGGCTCAGTCTGGTCACCCCTATATTGTCAGATTCGAGACTTGTCGAATTTCACTTTACCAAGTATCATTCATCAATAGAATGACAAAGTTGTGGAATTCTTTGCCTAGTGAAGTATTTCCTGATGCTTACAACCTCCAATCTCCCAAGAAAAATTCCAATATCTTCCTTCTCTCCCAAAATTCTACGGCAACATTATAGGTTCACCTTTCGTACTGTCAAAAGATATAAATAGAATATCTTATGTACGTTCAAATCATGTCCAATTCATATCGGAATGCCCTTGGGCTATGTTTGGTAAACCATAAGATGAATAGGATATGGATATATGATGGAGGTCCATAAAGTATATTTCATGGGCGTCCATGTTGATTGCCCAAGAACATCCACCGGACGTCCATAGGTTATTATCCAGATAATATTTGGACGTTTACTGGATATCAAAAATGACCACTGATGAATATGATTTGATATCGATTTATATTCTTTATCTAATTCAAAATATATGCTACGATGTCCTAGAGAGTTCAATGAATTTGTGAGTGTAGTATCACCGAAAAGGCGAATAGCTTTCTTCTGAATAGAATCATAGAGCTCCAGCATATATTTGGGAGTTGAAGGCCAAACATGTAAACAGTACTCCAGGACAGGTCAAATTTCCGCTTTGAAGTTCGTGAGCAGTTGCTGGGGTGTGGAACAGAAAGCCAAGTTTAAGTATAAGATAAAACAAAAGTTGGTGCGAAGACAGAGCCTTGTGGAACACCAGCATTGATAGTCATTGTATCAGATTAGACCCCACCTACCACCACAAAGATTGATCTATCTGCGAGGATACTCGATAGTAAAAGACATAGTTGGACATTCCATATTTTTTAGAAAAATGTGTGTATGAGACAGGTTTTTGCTCGTATATTCAGAACATAAAAAATCTAGTAACAATTTTTTTCGAGAGAATCTAGGTGAAAATTTGGATTTGGATTTTGTACCAACTATAATATGTGAATATATGTTTTGTTTAATAGTATTATTATTATAGTAGTATTATTTATTATAGTAGTATTATTATAGGTTATATTGATGAATGATTTAGTTACTATCAAACAATTTTGAGTTCAACTTCCAACATCAGCTCTTGGATTCTATCACTCACGAAATCATTGACCTCTCTAGAACATCGTAAAAAGGTGGATTATATCTCCCTCTTTATGGTCGGTGCTTAACGGAAATATCGTCTATCATGCCACCAAGAGCGATTCCAGCTGGACAAACAAGACAACCTCAGGTTGGTCACCCCAACATTGTCAGGCTTGAGACCTGCTTCAGCAAGCAGCATTCATCTATAGAACGGCAAAGTTGTGGAAATCTTCTTCTTTCTTTATGCTCACGAATTTGAATTACAATACCTTCCTCCTTCCCCAACATTCCACCACCGCCAATTCCTTTCGTGTTGTGAAAAGAGGAAAAAATGTGGTGATTCAGCAAAATGCTCGACGTATCCTGTTTTTGTCATAATGGGCATGTTTAGCCAAAAAATTTCATTCCATCATTCGCTAGTACTTATCCAAACTAAGCTTTGTGGCACGAACCGTTTTTTCTAAATATTTCCAATGGATTTCAAATATTTATTCAAATTTGCGATTTTAATATTAGCAGAAAACGTCTGAGTTATCATTTACTGTTGCCACCCTCATAGCCACATCATTACCAAAAAAGATAAACTACTAGAGATAAATCAAAGTTCATGAGAAATGTCCTTATTTATCACGACATATGCACCCATTATGTTATCTCAGTCACATTCATATTTTCTAATAATACTCTTGCACGAGTGCAAATAAATCAATGAAGCGGAAGACCTTACCTTAGAATTCCTGGTATCGACTCTCGACAACGTCACATTTATTGCTAAAAGAGAAGATGAACTGTAATAATGTATTAATTTATTTTCAACGATATGATTAACCAATGTTTTGTGCCTGTTCATGGCGTTTTTTTTGCATTTACAATAAGCTCATTGGGAGTTAACCATGAACGAGCTTTCTCTGATTTTACTGTTAGAATTTGTTAGGGATCCTCTGATGTATGATGTCCTGATATTGACCCCTCTGAGGAGTTGCATTTTTTCACAACACCATCTACTGGAACCTCTTGTTCAATGACACTATCATATGTAGAAATACTCATTTAACACGATAGATAGTTAATTAATTAAAATCTGATGTATTACACAATCGAAAGCAGGCGTTGGGTCTGTGAAAACTTCTCTTTGTTTTCGGAAGCATCTTTTGTGTATTTTGTAAGCGACTGAATTCCATTCAATGTTGAATGTTTTTCCCTTCATCAACTCAATAGTACAAATAGGTGCTCTCAAATATACTAAACTTACCTTTAGCTTAGTTTTTTATACATATATATTTTCCCCAATCTTCATTTTTGAGATATACCAGGTGTAACAGGCTCATATTACACCCCCCTTTTTTCCTTCAGTTTTAGAAATGAATGATTGGAATTTGAAATGACCCCTATAGTTGATAAACGTCACGTTTACATATACGAAATTTTTTTTCCGGTGAAACCGTAAATGGTAGGAACTTTCGATCTTCAAATGAAACACGCTGTATTTCATTGCATTTTCAAATTCTGCGTAATTTTTTAAATCCAATCACCATATAAGATGCTTCTTGAATAAAATGCTTTTTAATTTTCCATTTACCAATTACTCCAATTGACCGGAGTGATGCCAGAAAAATTTTATTCCTGCCAAAAACTTGAATTTCAATTATAACTGGTTTTAGTGACGAAACACATTCATTGTGGTACCATTCATTAGTACTCATAAAGTGTTCTTATTGTGTTGAGAACGGGAGCAGATTCGTTCCCGAAACGTCCACTGAGATAAGTAGAAGTTTTATTTTCATTAAATAAATTTGTATTTCCATTTTTTTCAAAAACCAAGGTGTCACTGACAAATATAGAATTTCTCTTTTAGATATCTGAAAGTTTAATTTGAAGTGCAGTGACATTTTGGGGCAGATCATACAAATCTGTCGTTACTACAAATAAATTGGAATAATTTTCGATAACTTCTACTTTTATTAGCATTTTTGCATTCCAGCATTTTTTAGCATCATTTTATTAATTTTCCAGAAAAGCTGGAAAATGAATGTACCACCTTCACGAATAACTCACAGACAGTATCATAATAATTTATTCATAATATGCCATATTGAAATTGAATTCCGATCGAAATTACACCTCATAGAAAAACAATAAAATAATTATCACGGTACTCAAGATGGCGTTGAAATACAAAAAGGAAATAACAAAATTACAAAAGTTGTTCAAATTGTTGCCAATTAACTTCAATGCACTTTCGAGCACAGAGCTGTTTCTCGAAGAAGATTCACCAATTGCTGGGCCGTTATACTATACGTTATGGCTTGTCTCAATCGTTGCTCGTGTACTTTCGAATTATATATGATTTTTGTTTTTACTTTTGATTTTCAAAGTTTCAAGTTGATCTGAATGAGCCTTCATTAGGTATTTCAACTTTTTTCAATGTGAAATAATGATTTATTTTCATTTCTGACATGTCAGAAGCCAATTTTATTTTATGTTTGAAGTTTTCATTGAATTATTTTCTTCGTTTTTGTCTTTCATTAAAAAAGTATGCAGCAAAAGTATGAAATGCTCCCATCTCGAGAACGCTTAGAAAAATCAGAGCCAAATCATTATTAAGAAATTGAATGTGGCGAAGTTTTTAGTTTTTTAGTAAACCATTTTGGTTGAAATTTTACCAATATTTTTATTTTGATTTCATTTGTACTTTACTTTAACTCAGGCGTTCATGAAGAGTCCTAAAATCCAATGATTCAAAGAAAAACATACTGGTGATTCATTTCGAATGAAAAAGTTGGCAAGATTTAAGAAGAGCCATTTAGAATACTCATCTGTTTTCTGGAACCCGTTTTATGCTGTATATTGATCGTCTCAAGAGGGTGCGGAATTTTTTTTTCGATTGAATCAATTACAAATCCAATTGAAACCGATTCCACGAATAATATCAGAATATTCTGATGTTCTATAAAATGGATTTTCTTATGAACCGTAGAAAATTTGCTTCAGAAATTCGAGTCCGAAAAACTACGCTTATTTGCCCTGAAATGGGGACATCAAAACCTAGTAGAGTTCAATGCAACAAAAACTTAGGCTTGAATCTTCACCAGGAAGGCAATATGATGATGTCAGGTACCATAGTTCTTATGAAGAATATTTCTCTACCTTCATTATAACATTCAAGGAGTCATAAAGAGGGAAAGCATCCTCAAAGAAGTTGAATCCACGTTCTTTGGCATGTTGTAAAAAAGAGGATTGATCTTTTTTTTATGATGAAGACACTGTCGAATGATAATCTATGTCAGAATAATTGAAACCCTTGAAAATTTTATAGGGGGGAAAGAGGTCGTGCCATACCACTTTTCAAAGGTCTCATCGAGTTCTTCATGAGGCTATAATTTTGACTTATTATTTTCATTGATAACGAAATAACAACTTGTCGAATCTTCGAAATAGACTACTATTTTCTCAATGAAAATACCAAATTATTAGAGTTACGAGTTCAATCGTCAGGTGGGCATCTTCAAATTCATCTTAAAAGCTGTTCAAAATGTCCTCCAAGAACATTCTTCAATTTCTAGACAAAAATTTTAGAGGACAGTGGCTTGGCCGTAAAGGATCTATTGAGTGACCTGCAAGGTCTCCTGATAATTCCTCTCTTGACTTCATCCTCTGAGGCCTTTTGAAGTGTACCATTTATAAAACACAGCCGGCTGCGGTATTTTTATCAAGAAAATAGTAGTCTATTTTGAAGATTTTGTCAAGCTGTTATTTCATCATCGATGAAAATAATAAGGCAAAATTATTGGGTCATGAAGAACTCGATGAGACCTTTAAAAAGAGATATGGCACGACCTTTTCCCTGTGCAAATTATGAGAGCTACAGGGTCAACACCACGAGGGTAAAAAAAGTTGAAAATTAGTTCCCCCTCAAATCAAAAATCTAGGTGTTCCAGCATTTTCCAAAGTTTTCATTCTAGATCCTACCAATTAGGATAGAAAGTCTACAACGACCAACCCTGTATAATTCAATATCGCAACTGACATATCATACAAAAAACTGGATATATGGGGAGCCAAAACATGAGATGAGGCAGTGTAGTGAAAGCCAATCCACTTCTAAACATGAAGAAATCTGGAAGATGAACTGCATATAACTCTGGTGTATGCTCATCCAACTGCAATAATCGAACACACGTTAATCACAAAAGCTGCCATGTACAAATATGCACTCATAATTGGAGACGTTAACAGTGCAAAAACTGAGAACTCCTTGACAACTCTAACTACAAAAAAAAAGAAACTCCTCGAACCTCCATTATGCCTAACAACGCATACTCTACTCCAAATGGCAAACTCTACAAATGGCTCTTCAGTCCATGTTTCAAACAAGCAAACAAGCATACTTTCTGGCTATCATAGTCAAGCTATCTTCCTCAACATCCAGAATTACTTTGGCGGGTATGGCATAAAGGAATACTATACCATTCCTTAACAATATATACAGCTTTAGACATATTCAACTTGAATATCCAAAACCTACAAAATCAAATCACATCCATCATAAATCACTCGAAAAGGCAGTTGAAAAGTTACATAGTTCAATTGGAAGCACTTTGAGATGATGTGACAAATACAGGCTAAAACCAAACCCAGAAAAATCCCAACTGATGATTTTCAACCACAAAATATCGGATGCTCCACCTACAGTAATAATGAACAATCATGTAGTGAGAACCATTGCAATGGTGTAATATTTGGGTGTGCAGTTAGAACACAAATCAAACTCTAACAAATATACCCAGCTGATGAAAAAAAGTGTATCAAAAATTTGGAAGTAGCAGAAGGTCCAGTATGAGAGCCATCACTAAAATCTGATACCCTCAACATGCCCTTTAATTTCTGAGAGACTGAAAAATCTATCTTTGAAGTTTGCCACAAATGAATCTAATCTCTAAATTATCCGATCCCACTGTTTACAGAGAGACCCAACAGTAAACCCAAGAAGAAAATTTCCAGAAAACACACAAATGGAATGCTTCAACAATACACCACAAATGCCAGAAAAATGATTGAAAACCTTTTTTTATAATGTGGTATAAGATATATCTATGTAATAGAGACTGAAGGACCTCTGCCAATAGCCAATAGAGCACATTTATTTTTATTATTATTATTAATATCATTATTATTATTATCATTATAATCATCATTAATATCATCATTATTATTATTATTATTATTATTATTATAACACTGCACACGTTTTTATTGTGAAACACAGGTTCCTAACGTAGGAATGAGTAACGAAAAAAAAAACTTATCCCATGTTGAGTGCAAAATTACCATTTTGATACCTCCAGTATACATGCTTGAAGTAAAATTCATCTTCATCAAGAATGAAAATGGATTCACCTTCTTTCATATGAAAGGCACTGTCAAGTAGAATAGAATAGAAAAATATTCATTGTAATGATAAAATTATCAAAAGTAGGGTTCATATGACCACGTTCTTCCACTCCCCGTTCACCAGGTACATTGGTATAGAGAAAATCTTTATGAGAAAATAATTATGAATTTCGTTTCTTGGGATGAGATAATTGTGAAAATAGTTTGGTTTCTTGTAGGTATAGATTTCAACAATATATGTATTTATAGCAAATAACACTTGAGATCAGTAATTTGTCTAATTTTTTTCCTCCTGATACCGATTTTCATTTGACAGTGTCTACCATATAAAAAAAAAGAATCCATTCTCCCACTAGATGCTAAAGAACTTTGATTGAATTTCTTCAATAGAACAGCAAAATTCTTTGCCTTGTGAAGTCTTTCCTGATGCTTACAACCTCCAAGCTTTCAAGAGAAATTCCAACACCTTTCTTCTCTCCCAAAATTCCACCTCTTGCCAACATCATGTTCCTGGTACATAATATGTTTCTCTTTTGTGTTGTCGACAGATAAAAAAAAATGAGCATTCAATGAAGGTATGAAAAGTATGTGTGAGAAATGAAATACATATTGATTATGAGTCTACCTGAACGGTCTAAAGGAAGAAAGTGAATTGGCACATTTTTTCTGGATCATGTCAAAAAATTTAGATTCACACATGTTTTCATTGTGAAATTTGGATCCCTGACGTCAAATAACTACCAATTTTAATATCAATCCATTGCATGATGGGTTCAAAGTCACCAGTTCTGTTAACTATCCATCAATTGAGCACCGACACCATGGTTTTTCTAAAAATCGGCGCCCCTGATTCATACACCAGATATTTTCTCAAAGGATACGAGATATTTCTTTAGCAGTTTCAATAAACTGAACATAATTCTTATAGACATTTTTCTTCAGATTGCTACTGGTTTCATCCGAAAGAGATTGTATCTTTTTACGAAGGGTCTGGAGTTCGGATCCGCCAACGAAATTCTGGGACAAGTCTCTTACATCTATAACAAATTGAATAGTAGTACATATAGTACATAAAACTAATGTCCTATACATTTTTCAGGTACGAAATCTTTCGAACTCAACTGTGAAAAACTCGGTTCTAAATTGGTTTCCATCTTTAACCACAGACTACTTATATCTTTAACAGAACATGAAAACTGTAATAACATAACCTCAAATCTAAGGATATCTCATCAAAGACACAGATTACCTATAAGGTGATCTGTGTCAAAGAGCCTTTCTTCTGTGATTTCATATCTTTGCATAACCTTCAGAAATATTATCATCTTCTCTACTAGATGTGTTTTTTAGAGTTACACATGTTCAAACCATAATAAAACAAAGAAATATATTTCAATATCAATGAAACGGGCTTAAGTGGATAGAAAATATTATGACATTAATGTTTAAATATGATTTCGGCCATGTGGCCGCCACGGCTAGCGCGTACAAGGCGCAATCTGGAACACCAATTTTCACAAACTTGTCGCAGCATTTGCGGCCGTACTTCGCCAATAACTCTCCGAATGTTGATTTCCAGGTGTTCAATAGTCTCTGGCTTATCGACGTAGACAAATGACTTCACATAACCCCAAAGAAAATAATCCAATGGGGTTAAATCACACGATCTTGGTGGCCAATCAATTGGACCATTACGTGAAATTATTCTTTCATCGAAAGTTTCTCTGAGTAAATCGATTGTAGCGCGCGCTGTGTGGCATGTGGCTCCGTCTTGTTGGAACCACATGTCAGCAAATTGAGGTTCGAAAAAATTTCTAATCATATCCCTTTACCGTTCACCATTGACAGTAACATTCTGACCATCGTCGTTTTTGAAGACATATGGACCAATGACTCCGCCAGCCCATAAAGCGCACCAAACAGTAATTCTCTGTGGATGTAATGGTGTTTCGACAAAAGTTTGTGGATTATTCTCACTCCAAAGGCGACAATTCTGCTTATTCACGTACCCATTCAACCAAAAATGGGCTTCATCGAAGAACAAAATTTTGAATGGAAATTCAATATCAATATTAATTTGTGCTTCAGCCCATTCGCCGAATTGGTGGCGAATAAGATGGTCGTTTTTGGCTTCAATTCCTGCACAAATTTAATCTTGAAAGCTTTTAAGCCAAGACCATTTCGTAAAATCTTCCATAAAGTGGAAGGACACAACCCCAGCTGCTGAGAACGGCGACGAATTGATTGATTTGGATCTTCTTCAATGCTTTCCTATACAGCGGCTACAGCTTTTTCAGTCCGCACTGTTCGGCGTCTCACGGGATGCACATTATCATTGAGCGTAAACGTGGTCCGAAAACGATCCATCGTTAGTCGAATTAGCCGCTCTGAAGGACGATTATGTATGCCATAAAATGGAAGAAGTGCACGATAAGTTTGACGAACAGAACCATTATTTTGATAATAAATTTCAACATTTCGCAAGCGTTGCTCTGGTGTAAGTCTATCCATAAATGAAATGTCAAACCAAACTAAACAAAAAGCAACTATTACCTGTTGAATGGCTTGTCAAATAAAGCAGTGTTGCCAATTCAAAGTTGTGAACCTCCAGAAAAAACACCCTTTACCATCGACTTATGAAGAGCATCGAAACGACCATAGAAAGATCGATCTGCCTGGATGTGTGGCAAAAAGATACAGAGCTCGGCCCGTATTCTGGAGAAGTGAACTTTTGATGCGTATGCGCACTCCGAGTGTTTCGTTCGGTTTGATAGTCTTGACCCGTGAACACCGAGACGTATACGTTTTGAAAACGAGTGTTTACAGCGAGCGCTTTATATCATTCGTTTTGTATAATTCGTTCGTTTTGTTGATGTTTGACGTGTACTGCTGGATGTGTCATTCTTGATAAAGTATAAAGTTAATAATATTTCTTGTTGCCTACCAACTTGGAAGTAACTGGGAGTCATCTTTTCTGATATTAGCAGGTACGGGATTTTTTTATCTGTGGACAACACGAAAGGGAAACCTATAATATTCGAGGAACATCGTGCTAGCCAGCGGTGAAATTTTGGGAGAAAAAGAAGGTGTTCGAATTTTTCTTGAAAGTTGTTGGAGGTTGTAAGCATCAGGAAAGACTTCACTAGGCAAATAATTCCACAACTTTGCCGTTCTATTGATGAATGATGCCTGGTATAGCGATGTTCGACAGATCTCGAGCCTGACAGTGTGAGGGTGACCAGCTTGAGCTCGTCTGGTTTGTCTACTAGGAATCGTGTGTGGTGGCATAATAGATGATATTTCCGTTGAGCACCGACCATGGAAGTACCTATAGAAAAGGCAGAGATCGCCGACCTTTCTACGATGATCTAAAGATTTGGTGAGTGTTGTATCATCGACTAGGCGAATTGAATCTAAGAGCTTTAGCGTATGTTTGGGGGCTGAGCTCCAAACATGTGAACAGTACTCCAGGACAGGTCGAATTTGTGCTCTGTAGATCATGAGTAAGTGCTGGAATGTGAAGTATCTCTTCGCACGGAATAGGAAACCAAGTTTTTGTGTAGCAGTTTTCGCAATGGACCTCACATGATCGTCCCATGAGAGAGCACTGTTGATGGTGACACCCAGCATGGTTATTGACGACCTCATAGGGACATCATCAAATTGGGCATTGTGTGATCAGCCTTCTTGGTGAACATACAAGCTTTAGTTTTAGTTGCATTGAACTGTACTAGATTCTCAGATCCCCATTTCAGAATTTCTGTCAGATCCTCATTCAAAGCATCGACTTGTCTTCGCCTTGCACCTCTGGCCTCGTTGGATGATATAGGGGCTCTAGAGGAAAAGGCGGAATGAAGTGTACTATCATCCGCAAAGCTATGAACTGGGCTGGAGGTCACATTCAACAAATCATTGATGTGGAGCAAAAACAAAGTTGGTGCCAAGACAGAGCCTTGTAGAACACCAGCATTGATCGTCATTGTATCAGACGAGACCCCGTCTACCACCACGTAGAGTGATCTATCTGCAAGAAAACTCGATAGTAAAAGACACAGTTGGGGTGGAAAACCATATGACGGAAGTTCCGCTAGGATCCACCATAATACGGAATCTAGAAGCTGGGTGATGTTTATATTTTCTTGAAATTATGCAATAAATGTTTATATATCTATTGATATTTTATTTATTTCAATGAAAATGAAATAATTATGGGATATATTCAATCCAAAGAAACAAAAGTATAGAAAAAATTAACTTTCAAACAAATAACAAGGAAGAATAAACCATACAAATGCATTGAACAAAACTTGACACAAATAACACAAAAAATGAAACATATTTTCCTCAAAACAAAAATATCATTACTAATACTAAATAAACAAGAAACTACCAAAACAAAAAATAATAATCAATAACATAAAATAAATAATATTCAAGCGGAATTTGTATCACAGTCAAGATCGCAGTATATTTTCTGCAAGTGTTTCTAATGCAGTTGCAATTCTTTCATTGACAGAACCAGTTCTTTCCTCAGCATTAGCTTTTTTCTCTGAAGCATACGCTTCTCTTTCCTTTGCACTGGTGATCCTTCCCAGTAATTGGATTTTTTCCTTCCAGTAGTTTTTTTTTTCATTTCCATTTTTGCATCCATGCCAAGTTTGAAATCATTTACGGCATCAATAGTGTGCCTTAGAGTAGTCGATTTTTTTTCTTCGGTATAGGTTTTTCAGTAGTAGCAGATTTATCTGAAGTTCCTGGAACCTGTTCTTCATTTTCTATCAATGGCACTTCTATTATTGAAATATCATTCTGTTGATCATCAAATAATCCTGAATTAATATCATCTCCAAAATTAAAGTGGACTGCTGATTCAGCTGTTTCCTTATGGCCCTCAATAGAAACCACTTTAACAATTTCCAAGATATCTTCGTCTATTTTGGAGAATTCCTCTTCGATTGGGGGTCCGCCACCTGTTCCCCTGGCATGCCTTCTTTCATTGCTAACTTCAACCTTTGTTCTTGACTTCAGGTCTTGCCAAGTCTACAAGTAAATGATTAGACAAAATGGATCAATGGGACCTAATTTTACCTTCCTTTTGGGCATCTTTGTAAGTGAAATTCAATGAGAATATTCTCCTGGCTGACCATTATCTGAGTTTTTTCTCACATTGGGACATATTCATTGATAAAATATTTACAATTCAACTTAACAACTAATAACGCGGGTAACTTTCATCTAGACATATATTCAATTTCACAGAACGTGAATTAACGGACAAATTTATGTCATTCGTGAAATGTAACAGTGATGCCGGAAGTTCAGATCGCTCGTTTTCTACCGTATACGTTCCAAGACACAAATGGTCTTCAAGAATACCACTTCGGAAAAGTGCTCACACATGAACCATTCGTTTTGATGCGTGTACGTCTGAAAGCTCACTTGTCAAGAATACGGTATCATTTGTTCTGTCATTCCGTACCATCTTCATTATTGCTTTCTGTGCTTGAGGGCGTAGCACGTAGTTTTGCAACTAAATAGTTTTTTTTTTAGGAAAATTCCCTAAGAAAATGAGGAAAAATATAAATGAAAACGACGGCGTGAGGACTGTAATGAAAACAAGAAGAGATCAAGGCATAGCATTGACGAAGAGATCCAACAGCTACCCAAAGAACTTTCCAAGGAAAGACGCCGTCGCCGCCATGACAGTGGCCATTCTCATAAGAGATACAAGGACAAAGTCCCATCGATCGCTCGAAGAGTAATCATAGAGGCCGATCTCAAGAAGAGTCATGTAGGGACAGAAATACTGGCCACAGCTCTAGTAGCAGTTATACTAGCTGCATGTCTTGGACTAAATACTAGGGACAAAAGTCCTGAACATTGCTCTGGCAGTTACAGGAGCCGTTCTCAAAAGAGAAAATCTAGGAACGAAAGTTCTAATCATTATCCAAGTAACTATTGAGGTCCATCTCAAAAGAGAAAACCCAGGGACAAAAGTCCCAGCCACTATATGATATCAATGACAGGGGTTCATCTCATAAGTAGGAATATAGGGGCAAAAGTCCTGATTATTCGAGTCATGACTCGCAGTGTTCCAGATCCTCAGACAAAAGTCCAAAGAGTTCTATGCTGGCCTCTCAGAGCAGGTCTAACAGTTCAGGTAGCAAGAGTGACTTCAGTTAGATTTCAGGAAACAAAGAGAATACATCATTTCAAACGGAGCAACTGAACCCCAATGATGATACTCTCCAAGCCTTAGGAGAGAATTTAAATTCCACTTCAATATTTTGGAATCACACCCAATCATTAAAAATAGGTGAAAAATATCCTTAAAGATGGATTAAAGAAAAAAGAAAAATCTTCATTAGTAGAGAAATATAAAATACCCGCAAATCTGGTTGCTCTGAAAGATCCTGAGCTAAATCCTGAAATTGAATCAACCATATCAGCTATCATTATTAAAAATGATAAATATTTGGAAATTAATCAAAACCAAATTGTTACAGGCTTGACTGCTTTGGGCACAGCCATCAATAGAATGATTGAGAATAATGAAATATCAAAGAGTGACCGTGATGAAATTTTCACTATCCTCAGCGAGTCAGGGAAAATTCTCAATAATGTACATTATACATTATAATATGTCACTTTCTCATACAGCATTAATTAATACCTTCCCTTAATAATTGTGTGATGGAAGTCATAACTTCATCATCAGTTGAACAACTTCTGTTTGGAGAAAAATAAACAGATCGCATTGAATCTGCAAAAGCAGTGGTGCTTTCTGACAAGAGCTGAAACCAGTTATGGAAGAAAGGGTTTTTGGGCCAAGAAAACTAAACCAGTTAGAAGTAACTCAGCAGGTCAACATTCAAACTATCAGGGCCTGTCCAGATTCAGGAGAGAATCTCGACAAAACAGGTCACATCCCCAAACCCAAAGAAGGAAAAAGAGGAGTTACAACCCACGCCACAAGTAAATGAAAGGATGAGGGGGTTGCTGGAAGACTAAAGGAATATAAGGAGAGATGGAAAAATATTCTCAATTCCTCAAAAGACATTTTGAATTGGGTTGAAGGATATAAAATTCCATTTATCAGACAACCTGCTCAAGAAATAATATGGTATAACAAAAAGTCAATGAATGATGACAAAGAAATGTCATCAGCTATTCGAGAATTGTTGTGTTTGGGAGCAGTGGAAGTAACAAATTTGGAACAACAACAGTATATCTCACCTTATTTTTCAGTACAGAAGTCAGATGGCAGAAATAGAATGAAATGTAAGATTGAAATGGAGGATTATTGAACAGTGGCAAAACTGATTCGTAAAGATTCCTTCAATTGAAGAAAATTCTAGGGGTTATTTAAGGTTTCAATTGAAAAATCAGTTGTATCAATTCAATTGTGCTCCCTTTGGTTTGTGCTCTTTGCCATATACCTTCACAAAGCTTCTCCGACCCGTAGTATCATCACTACGTATTGAGGGGATATCATGTGTGCTTTATTTGGACGATTTTTTAATACTGGCAGAAACAAAAGAACAGTGTTCAGAACATATAAAACTTACACAGGAGTATCAACGAAAAGAAAAGTGTCTTAACACCAAACCATGCAAAGATGCAAGTTTTTAGGGTTCATATTCGACAGTGAGGATATGGTTATAAAGTTACCAGGTGATAAAGGCTTGAAAATTGTAGAGACAATAAGGAAAATAAGAACATTTTCACACTGCAAAATCGAATTTTTTGCACATTATATTGGTTTATTGGTGTCAGCATGTCCAGCAAAGAAGTATGGTCGATTGTACACAAAATGATTTGAAAAAGAAAAGTTCAAGCTCTAAATAGGTCAGACCAAGACTATAATGCGAGGATAGCTCTCAATCAGAGAATATTAAAATCAGATTTGGACTGGTGGGAGAGAAATGTATCATAGGTACATGCAGATATCAGGGGTGATAATTTTTATCTAGAGATGTTTACAGATACCTGCCTCACAGGATTGGGGGTTTATTGTCTAGGTCACACCACACATGGGTGGTGAAATGAGAGTGAGGAACATTTTCATATAAATTACCTAGAACTACGGGCAGTGTCCTACGGGTTGGAATGTTTTGCAAAAAGATTGAACTCTTGCAATATCTTGATAAAGATTGATAACACAACTGCAGTTTCATATGTGAATCGTATGGGCAGCATTCAACATGGGAAATTAAATTCTTTAGCTAGGGAAATTTGGCAATGGTGCGAGGCTAGAGATCTCTGGAATCAGGCCACGTATATTCCATCACATGTCAATAAAGCTAATAAAGAATCACGAAAATTTTATCATCAGATACTGAGTGGGAGTTATCACAGCACAGTTTCAATCTTATCATAGACAAATTTGGGAAGCCGCACATTGATCTCTTTGCATCCAAATTAAATGCCAAATGTGAAAGTTTGTGTCTAGGAGACCATTGCGATTGATGCCTTTACTATACCATGGTCGGGGATGAGTTCTATGCTTTTCCACCTTTTTCTATGATTCTAAGAGTGTTGAAGAAAATAATTGTTGAAAAAGCAAGAGGTATACTGGTTATTCCTTATTGGCCATCACAACCATGGTTTTCCACTTCTTCATGTTTTAGGGCCAGAAAATAATCTTCTGTCTACTCCTTTCAGGGAAACTCACCCAATGAAGGAGACACTTATCGTGGCTGTCGGGAAATTATCAGAGGAGCTTTCAGGATGAAAAACGTTCCAATAAATTGTATACCAACCATCCTGAAATCACTGTCTGAAAGTACACAGAAGCAGTACAATACTGCATACAGAAGATGGTGGCGATATTGTTCAGAAAAATCAATAGGACTTTATTCAGTTGATATTCCTGAAGTAAAGTTTTTTTCGGCATCTATTGGATTGAATACTGAAGAATAGTGGCACTTACAACTCCTTTAGATCGACACTCCTCACTAATCCTATCTGTTGACGTTGAGAGAGATCCCAGAATAACTAGGTTTCTCAAAGCCATATCACGACTGAGGCCACAGAGACCAAGATACAATACTACCTGGAAATCCTGAAACCGTATTATCTTATCTATTTCAAAAGATGCCATATAATGCTATGAATTTAGCCGAATTAACAAATAAAGTCATAACCTTGGTAGCATTAACAAGTGGACATAGATTACAAACATGTTCCTAGATAAAGACGGTCAATGTTGTGGTGACTGAATTTGGAATGAATATCTTTGTACCAGATCAGATCAGATCAGAGTGAAACCTCCCAGCCAGGCCAAGATCAACCTTTTTTTCAATCCCCTTTCTTTGAGGACACTTCCTTATGTGTGGCATATATATTGAAGCTACTTCAGAAATAAGACCAATCGATCAAGAGTTCTTATTCATTACAATGAAACCACCCTTCAGAAGAGCTACAAGCCAAACATTGTGTAAGTGGATTCGCGAAATCATGACCAGATCTGGAAAAGATATACAAAGATATTTTCGGCATATTCAACCAGACATGCTTCGACATCAGTGGCATTTAGAGCTGGAGTACCACTTGGTGTCATTAGGAAGTCAGCAGGATGGACAGACAAGTCAGAGACTTTCAACAGGTTTTACAATAGACCACTGATAGAAAGGAAATCCTTCGCAGAAACAATACTGAGAAGGTATTCATGATTTTATTTCAATAAAATATTGTAAATTATTGTAACATTGTGACAAAAAATTCATAAAAGTCTCTGAACATCTACCAAGTAAACAATAATATAGTGTTCTCTCACATACAGATACAATTATACGATCAAACGAACTTACCTGTGAAGTTCCCCCTCCAAGGGTCATCTTTTAATTTATTTTTTTATTATTCATTTAAACTGTAATGAAGATCGTATGGAATGACAAAATGGTACCAACTGTGAAAAATATCCAATTTTATATATATATATATATATATATATATATATACCAATATTCTCTGTGCGTCATCAAGTACAAAAGGCTGTACTACCAAGTAAGCAATAATATAGTGTTCTCTGCGAACGAAGCACCTCATACAATTGCGATCGAACATCACAGGTGATTTCGTATGATCGTATAATAATCTCATTTATAGCACAAGTAGTAAAAAATCATGAGATGTATTAAAAAGAGAAGGGGATACATAGTATATTAATGTAAGAAACTGTCATGTGAAATGTTCAAATAGTTGAATCAATATCAAATAAATTCATTGAGTTCACTCAAATAATATGCTCAATACATTAATGTAAGCAATTTCGTATGCAATTAGAATAGATATTCCGAAGAATATCTCACGAGTTAGGAATGTGACTTTTGATTCAACCTCTCAGATTTTTCTATTAATTAACATTGATCAATGGTATCTTTCTAACTGTATCTCTTTTCAGTTTTTGTTTTATATTTAACACTCTTGCACTTACTAGTATTCGCAATGAAACAATCATCATAATTACGTCAGGAACAAACCATTATCAGCAATGTGGAATGGCTGCCCTGGTTGCAGCAGCTGGCAGGCAGAAATTCCAGCAGCCAGGATTTCCGAAAACATCCGAAGATAAACTTAATGGCGTCAGAAATGGATTAACAAAAAAGTTATTGTTTCTCATACACATACATTGATTTGTGGATATCGACGATTCATTATATTAAATCTTCATACCAACATGGATTCAAATTGATTTGTTATACCAAAATATCATACTGCTTCGATGAATATATACACTACGAATATCGCTTATTATAATTTTATTTTTCCATAATTTCAAATCTATTACTTCGGATTCGATTGTCAAGATGATATGAAGATGTCATGACTCATGACTCATCACTCAAGACACAATTATGAAAATAACAGTTCTTTATAACCTACTTGATCATAATTTCATAGAAATATTTCTTGCACTAGGTGTAAAATAGTGTTTATATTCAAATAAATTATCGAATTTTTCAGTTTTCAATTTCAGTTTTCAAAATGTGACAATAATAATTCAATTATCAAAATCAACAACTACTCATTTTTTTTTTAACTAGGCAACGCAATATCTTTATACAAGGTGCAAAATAAATATAACAATCTTCATCAGATACAATCTTCTCCAAAATTCTCCCCACCGTGAAATTGCTTCAATTTTCACCAATCACATCTAGTCGGCATAGCTTGGTGACTGGACGACGAAATATTCCATTTTTTGTTTCGACATCGACGACTCGAATGATGTGATCTTTTCCAGGAAATACTTTCTCAATTTTCCCAAGCGGCCAGGATTTTCGGGGAAGATTACCATCTCGTATGACCACGATGTCTCCTATTTTCAATGGTTTTCCATCTTTTATCCACTTTCCTCGCTTAGAAAGAGTCGGCAGATATTCTTTGACCCATCTTGACCAGAATATCTCCGCTAATCGTTGACTTTTCTTCCATTGTGTTCGGAGATCACTATCTTCAAAGGTGTTGATGGAAGGCGTTGGATTAGTAGTGGCTGAACTGATGAGAAGGTGATTAGGAGTTAGACAATCAAGATCTTCCGGATCAACTGAGACGTGAGTGAGGGGTCGGCTGTTCACAATAGATTCTGCTTCCAAAAAGAGTGTATACAAGACCTCATCTTTTGGCGCTTCTTCTTTCAGCGTAACCTGCAATATCCTCTTTGCCGAACCTATTAATCGCTCCCAGCATCCACCCATGTGAGGGATTCCAGGAGGAATGAAATGCCATTCAATCTCCATTTCGGTTAAGTGAGGCATCAATTCCATCCCGTTCTGCTATCTATTGAAGTTCAGTAGTTCTTCATTAGCACCGTGAAAATTTGTTCCATCATCAGAATACAAATGTTTAATGGGACCACGACGTGATATCATCCTTCTTAATGCCATTATCGTACTATTTGTTGTGAGAGAATATGCAATTTCTAAATGTATTGCTCTTATAGTCAGGCAGGTGAACAGAAGTCCCCACCGTTTTTCCCTATGCCTCCCAACAGTTACGAATAATGGCCCAAAATAGTCAATGCCTGAGTGAGTGAATGGTTTCACCTCCGGTGTCAATCTCATATCATAGGTATTTCTCCGATTTTAGGATAGTCAGGATTAGCTCTTCTTTTTCGACAGTAAAAACAGTCCTTGAAAGTATTTTTTACTGCTCCTCTTCCTCTTATTACCAATATTTCTGTCTGATGTTATATTCAAAATTTGATTCTCTCCTTGATGTTTAATTCTACTGTGCATTTTCAAAAGATTGTCACTGTCCAAAAATGGAGAAAGTTGAAAAATTCTACTTTCCGTGTCGATTGACTCTTTAGTTCTCAACTGTAGGATTTCGTCCTGGAAACTATCAATTTGGCTTTGTCTCAAACATTTCTTCTCCGCTTCTTGTATCTCTGCTACAGTCAATTCAACCGGAAATTCATTTTCGATTTTTCTCATTTTTCCAATCGATTTCTTGACAAATCTCAATATCCAAGCAGTAGCTCTGACGAATCTTCTCCATTTAGAGAAGCGTGTAACATCTGGAAGTACTGATGAGGATGATATCATCATCCCAATGAATTTTGCTGATTGTTTCCTTTCACTTTTTTTTTTTTATCTGTGGACAACACGAAAGGGAAACCTATGATGTTCGAGGAACATCGTGTTAGCCAGCGGTGGAATTTTGGGAAAGAAGGAAGGTGTTGGAATTTTTCTTGAATGTTTGGAGGTTGTAAGCATCAGGAAAGACTTCACTAGGCAAAGAATTCCACAACTTTGCCGTTCTATTGATGAATGATGCTTGGTATAGCGATGTTCGACAGGTCTCGAGCCTGATAGTGTAGGGGTGACCAGCTTGAGCTCGTCTGGTTTGTCTACTAGGAATCGCGCGTGGTGGCATAATAGATGATATTTCCGTTGAGCACCGACCGTGAAAGTACCTATAAAAAAGGCAGAGATCGCCGACCTTTCTACGATGATCTAGAGAGGTCAATGATTTGGTGAGTGTTGTATCATCGACTAGGCGAATAGCTCTCTTCTGAATTGAATCTAAGAGCTTAAGCGTATGTTTTGGGGCTGAGCTCCAAACATGTGAGCAGTACTCCAGGACAGGTCGAATTTGTGCTTTGTAGATCATAAGCAGTTGCTGGGATGTGAAGTATCTCTTCGCACGGAAAAGAAAACCGAGTTTTTGTGAAGCAGTCTTCGCAATGGACCTCACATGATCGTCCCATGAGAGAGCACTGTTGGTGGTGACACCCAGCAAGGATATTGACGACCTCATAGGAACAGTGGTACCCGACATCATCAAATTGGGCATTGTGTGATCAGCCTTCTTGGTGAACATACAAGCTTGAGTTTTAGTTGCATTGAACTGTACTAGATTCTCAGATCCCCATTTCAGAATTCTTGTCAGATCCTCATTCAAAGCATCAACCTGTCTTCGCCTTGCACCTCTGGCCTCATTGGATGATATAGGGGCTCTAGAGGAAAAGGCGGAATGAAGTGTACTATCATCCGCAAAGCTATGAACTGGGCTAGAGGTCACATTCAACAAATCATTGATGTGGAGCAAAAACAAAGTTGGTGCCAAGACAGAGCCTTGTGGAACACCAGCATTGATCGTCATTGTATCAGACGAGACCCCGTCTACCACCACGTAGAGTGATCTATCTGCAAGAAAACTCGATAGTAAAAGACACAGTTGGGGCGGCAAACCATATGACGGAAGTTTCGCTAGGAGGCCTTGGTGCCAAACTCGGTCAAATGCTTTGGAGATATCCAAGGCTACAGCCAGAGACTCCCCATGTTTCTCTATCGTTCACGATTCTTGAGCTCTCTAGATATCGGATGAGCTCGATGTTGATTGCTTTTTCCATTACTTTAGAGATCACAGATAGTAGTGCAATCGGTCTATAGTTGTTAGGGAGTGTTTTCTTGCCCTTCTTTGGAATCAGTTGGACCCTAGCTTTCTTCCAGTTAGAAGGAAATACGCCGAGTTTGTACGAAAGGGTGAACAACCTGCAAAGAACTGGTGTTAGTTCTGGGGCACATTTCTTGAGAACAATAGGCGGTGTTCCGTCAGGCCCCATAGCCTTCTTGACGTTGAGGCTAAGCAGAATGTGTCTGATTGTGCGTTGCCGGAAGACAATTTCTGGCATACGGTTATCGATGGTAGCGATTTTCGGAAGTTCCTGGCCTCATGGATCCAAGGTAGAATTGTCTGCAAACATTTTGGCGAAGGTGTTGGCTTTTTCATGAGGTGTTATAGCCAATGTATTATCATCCTTTGTGAGGGGAGGAAATGAGCTAGAAGTGAAATTTCTCCCCATTGCCTTGGCAAACGTCCAAAATGAACGGGAACCATTTGGACACTCTATGAGCTTCGATCTTATTTTCGTGTTGTATGCCTCTTTAGATTCATCTATCGTTCGATTGCATGTATTTCTAGCTTCAACATATTCAGCTCTAGTTTGAGGGCTTGGGTTTCTGCGCCAACGACGGTATGCTGCTTGCTTCAGTGCGACAACCCTAGAACAGGTTCTATTGAACCATGGTTCACCAGTGGTTCGTGATTTGGTGCTATGTGGTATGTAAGTTTCCATTCCCAGCATGATGGATTCCGAGATCTCTTCAGCACATTGCGTAGGATCTCCCGATTCAAAACACATTCTCCTCCAAGGAAACTCAGAAAAAAACATGCGAAGGCCATCCCAGTCGGCTGAATTGTAATGCCAAACAGTGCGTGGGGGTGTTGGACTGGTTCGCGGAGTGATGTAAGGACATATAGTGGAGATGAGTGTGTGGTCTGAGTTTCCTAATGGTGCACGGACTTTCACTTCATACGGTTCCGGATTGTTAGTGAGGAACAGGTCGAGCGTAATGGCATAATGATTGCTGATATCAGGGATCCGAGTGGGTTCGTTTATCAGTTGCTCAAGACCATAGGTGATAGCGAAAGCCTCAGCCAGACGTCCTGCGTCGTCTGTTTTGTTCGAGAATTTAAGCCAGGTGGAGTTGTGGACATTGAAATCCCCCATGATGATGATTTCAGCTGCTGGGTGATTCTGTTGGATGAAATCAAGTTTCAGAGAAAGGAATTCGAAGAGGTCACCAGGAGTTGGTTCGTTTGGTGATAGATAAAGGCAGCAGATGAACTTTGTCTGTTTGTGGTTATCGATCTTGAGCCACAATACATCGAATTCTTTCGGTTCCAGTTCCTCCTCTCGATGGCATGAGAGATCATTTCTGGAAAAGAGACATAAACCTCCTCTGAATCTGAAACGGGTATGCAGCTCATATCCAGGGCAGAGCATATAGGTCGTATTAGTTGATGAGTTGACCTGCGTCTCAGTTAAAGCCAGTATATCTGGTTTCTCAGCCTGTAGATGGTAATGAACATCGTTTATATTTTTGTTCAGACCTCGGATGTTACAAAGGTCTATTTTTAAATTCAGATGTTTCGATGGGGAACCCCCTCGAGCACCTCTCGCCCGGAAATCCGAATGGAGAGGTATTTTACTTCCGGAGTGTTTTACCCTAGGAGAATTCATCATCTAGATTTTTCTTCAGCTGAAATGGGCGGTTTGGGTTGGGAAGAAGGAGATAGGGTATGGGGATATGACCGGAAGCATCGACCAAATACTGAAACATGGGAGTTACCCATTTCACAGCACCTCTGTCGATGTGGTGGTGTCGCACCGGGCGATGATGGGAACCATCATCTTCCACCTATGGGTATCCATTCAGTCGCCTCTTACGACAGGCAGGATTTACCATGGGGAAATTCTTCATCCGTCCCCATACGGACATCATCGAATCTGAAATCTAATAGAATATCATTTGTGGGCCATTCATTTTCCGATCGGTGAAGGAAGTCATGACCTGCGAACCAATTGTCATTGATGTTCAAATAATTTCGAGATCTGGTTGCGATATCAGCAACATTAAATTCGGAGGGTACATGTCGCCACTGATCTAGTGAAGTATTTTCTTGGATTTCACCAACCCTATGAGCTATGAACTGTTTATAGTTTTTACCATCTCCTCGTATCCAGTGTGAAACAATCTTAGAGTCAGACCACAAATAACTTTTGGCAATTGGAATATCAATTTCAGAAATTATAGATTTTAGTAGTCTTGTTCCCATGACAGCAGCCTGTAACTCTAATCTTGGGAGTGATATGGGTTTAAGTAGACTCACCCTAGCTTTAGCTGAAATGAAAGTGACTTCAATATGATCTTCTAAAACAATTCTGAGATATGCTACTGCTGCAAATGCTTCTTCACTGGCATCGCCAAAAATGTGCATTTCAAGATGCTTGGCATGTGGCAGTGAACGTGAGTAACAACGTGGTATAGTGAGGGAGGGAATGATTTTCACAATTTTCAACCACTCAATCCAATTTTGATGAATACTCTCCGGGATAATATCATCCCACATTATTCTACTTCTCCAAATTTGTTGCAAAATGATTATTCCTTTAATGATGAGTCATATTAGAAAGCCTACCGGGTCAAAAATAGACATTACCAATTTCAAGACTTGTCTTTTTGTCGGCTTTCTCTATAGTTTTGTCACTGTACGTCTGACTGACAAGACGAGAATTTGACACCCAGTTCACAATATTGAATCCACCCTCTCTTTGTAGCTCGATCATTTCTTGAATTTTGTCACAAACATTCTCTACACTCACACAAGAATCGAGATAATCGTCCATATAGAAATTTCTCTCGACATCTCTAGCCAAATGAGAATACCTTTTCGATTCCTTGACGTTCAAATTTATGACGAACTGCGCAGAGCAAGGAGAACATGCAGCACCGAATATCGTCACCTGCATTTCGTAAGTATCTACTGCACTTTTTTGTATGCCATTTCGCCAGAGGAATCGCTGAGAACACCTGTCATCTACTCTAATCTTCACTTGATGGAACATCTCGGCAATATCTCCACAAAATGCAAACTCAAAACGACGGAATCGCATTAAAACACCAGTCAGAAAATTCAAGAAATCGGGTCCCTGCAAAAGATTTTCATTCAGGCTAATCCCATGACTTTTCGCAGCAGCGTCAAAAACTAAACGAAATTTCTTGGGTTTGTTTGGGTTCACGACACCAAAATGTGGAAGATACCAAGTCCTACTACTCTCTAAATCGGCTTCCTTCTTACTCAATTTTCTTATGTAACCCTTATCTAAATAATCCTTCATCTTATTACAATATTGTTGAAAATAATTCTCATCTTTCAACATCTTTCTCTCCACACACAACAAACGACTGTAAGCATTCGATTTACTCTCAGGAAGTGCAACGTTATCAAATTTCCATAATAAACCAGTTTCATATCGTTTTTCACTTTTCATGTATCTTGTTGTTTTTTCTAAAATTCTCATTGCTCTTTGTTCTGCTGAATTTATTCTTGTATTAGTTACAGAAACACCAAACGAGTCGATCGAAAATGATTCTTTCATTAGTGAATTCAACTCACTTTCGCAACTACAAACATGGAAATTGAAACTCGTTCTTTTCGTTGAACTGGTATCAACATTTCCGTGTAGTACCCAGCCCAAGTTTGTTTTGGTAGCGATCGGATCTTTTTCATCAGGGCCTTGGCTAACTTTTCTCGCTACAGTAAGATTTATATTGTCCTGTCCGATCAAAATAGTGGGTTTGGCTCTAAGCATTTCTGATATAGGTAAATCGCGCAAATGTGGATATTTCCTGAATTCACTCATCAAAATCGTTTGTGTGGGCAATGATAGATTCCTGACAGTTTTTACATTCGTCATTCGAAAAATTTTTGCATTATCATACATTCCTGAAATTTGAAGTTCAACTGATTTTGAATCATCATTGTGCAGTACAATATCATTCGCCCATTGCATACAAAATGATTCATTCCTTCCCTGTAATTCTATTTTTTCTGCAATGTCACTTTCAATCAATGAAATCGTTGAACCTTCGTCAAACAAAGCGTACGTATCAAAACACTTATCAGGTTCAGAAATTTTAACAGGAACAATTCGCAATAGAACGTTTGAATCATTGTACTCAGTGAACAGACACTGTTTCAGGGGCTGTTTCAAGTATCGGTTCGGTTTTATGCAACAGATGGTGATGAGGTCTTCTACAACTATCAATTCCGCAAATTTTTCGAGATTTGCAAACAAATGTCCTTTTTTGAGACATTTGAAACAAACTTTCAGTGTTAATATCTTTTTCCAACGATCATCCACAGAGTCTTTCAACATAATAGGACAGGTAAAAATCGAATGATCAGTTTTTTCACAGTAAAGACATTTTTTATTTCCGTAAATATTTTCTGTTGCATGTAATACTATGTTTCCTGAGCGTTCATAACCTTCAGTTTTCTTGAAGTCATTTGATTGACTGTTGAGCTTCCTTCCATAATCAGAATAAGAAAAAGTAGGAAGACTTACATAACAAGCAGCAGATGAAATCTCATTGACCCATCGTCCGAAATCTTTTACGTTGGCTTTACCTTTCTGTCGCACGAGTTCTTGTCCCCAAGTCAGTTTCAATCCACTAGGAAGCTTCGCAACAAGCTGCTCCAAAAGTGATGGATTGTTCACGTGATTGCCGGCATCAAGCATCTCCAAAGTGGCCACCAAATTGTTGACATTGCATGAAAATTTAATAAGATTAGGAAAGTCACCATCTTTCACTGAAGGGAAGTTCTGAATCTTGTTGATCAGGCTTTTGATGATATATTCGGGACGACCAAACCTCATTTCTAGAGTTTGTATGACAAAGTTAACATTACCTGGGTGCAATAATAAACTTCTCACTGCTTCTAAGGCTTCTCCTTTCAAACATTTCTGCAATTTCAACATGATTTCATCATCGGAGTAAAGGCACGTAGAAACTTTCCTGTCATATTGATTCTTGAACATGGGCCAATCTTCCGGTTAACCATCGAAGAAGAGAAAATCTGCGGGCTGCCTACTCACTTCCTGAGGAATTGCTTTCACCTGAGAAGTTGAAACTGTCTTGATAGCATCTGCAATTACGTTACATAGTTTGTCTATATCACCCTGTGTATCTGAATTATCCTGTGTCATATTTGAAGGATACTCACATTTTTCAATCCATTTTTCCACTCGAAATTTTTTCTCTTCAGTATTCGTACTTACAATATCAATTTCATCTCTGTGATCCCTAGATTCTGAAAATTCTGTGTCATCCAGTTCAGCTTCTGCCAAATCTCTTTCCAATTGTAGAATTTTCATATCATTTTCTAACTGCTAATTCTTCATCATCAGTTCTGCCTTCGCCTTTTCTGTCGCAAGTGCCAAACGCTTCTTCTCAATTTCAATCCTCTTCGTAGAAGATACCTTGGACATACACTTGTCTTCCTCTCGGAATGTTTGGATAGGTCTGAGTCTCTTGATGTGCATTTTTTAATCTTCGACCTCGTCTCATCTACATTTCCAGACTTCATGCAAACGTTTTTCTGAGAACCGCTTCTCGAAGACTCTTTCGCTGACATCTTAGGAACATCATTCATCAATTCTTCCTCCAAAAAAGTTTCTTCTGTGACTCCCATACATAATTGTCGTCACGTTTACTGTGCGTACCGGCATTGGATCTTCGGGATTTTCTTACACATTCACGGTTTTCAGACATCATTCAGGTATTTCAATTTCAAAAATAGACTATACAAATTCCACTCTTGAATCTATTTGCGCTCGAAGGACCATGTAAAATAGTGTTTATATTCAAATAAATTATCGAATTTTTCAGTTTTTAATTTCAGTTTTCAAAATGTGACAATAATAATTCAATTATCAAAATCAACAACTACTCATTCTTTTTTTTTAACTAGGCAACGCAATATCTTTATACAAGGTGCAAAATAAATATAACAATCTTCATCACATACAATCTTCTCCAACACTAGGGGATGAATGACCGTTTTACCCCTATAACCGGATGAATTTCTAAATAAATTCAAATCTAGTACTTCGGATTCGACTGTCAAGTTGAGATATGAAAAAAACAGTTCATTATGATCTCAATCATGATTTCACAAAAATATTCCTTGCACTAGGGGATGAATGACCGTTTCACCCCTATAACCGGAATTTCTAAAAAAATTCAAATCTAGTACTTCGGATTCGACTGTCAAAATGAGATATGAAAAAAACAGTTCGTTACAATCTACTCGAACACAGGAATATTTCTTGCACTAGGGGATGAATGGCCGTTTCACCCCTATGAACGATATTTCTTAAAAAATTTAAATCTAGTACTTCGGATTCGACTGTCAAGTTGAGATATGAAAAAAACAGTTCTTCATAACTACTAGATGATAATTTCGCTGGAACAACTCTTGAACTTGGGGATGAATGGCCGTTTCACCATTGTAACCGATATTTCTAAAAAAATTGGAATCTAGTACTTAGGATATTCGACTGTCGAGTTGAGATATGAAAAAAACAGTTCTTCATAACCTACTCGATGATTATTTCACAGAAATATTCCTTGCACTAGGGGTTGAATGGCCGTTTCACCCCTATACCCGGAATTTCTAAAAAAATTCAAATCTAGTACTTCGGATTCGACTGTCAAGTTGAGATATACTAAATGCTAGTACCTATTCTCAAGTCACCTTCAGCAAATTCTGTAGCAATTTCAGTCATTGAAGAACTGAAATTGAGCGAAACAGACAAAATTTTAATGAAAGCATTGAAATGTGAAAGTAAGGTAAACAGCTTCAATTGTTTCGTTGAGTAACGACAAATTTTTATCTTTACTTCCGATCACTGAAAATGATGATATTCGAGAAACATATGAACAAGTTTTCAATACCTTGAAAAGTTGTAGAGAATTAACAATAAAATATAAAATTTCGAAAATTTCGTTACCAAAATTAGGAAAAAGTAATATTAAATGGGAAAAGGTTCGAATGATGTTGAGATATTTATTCAAAAACGTACAAATTGAATTTTTCATATATCATAACAAGATAATTTGTGATGACGAAATCACAGATGAGCGAAAAACAGACATCTTATATGATTATCACAACATTCCGACAGGAGGACATCCCGGTGTAAGCCGAATGTGCAAGCGCATGAGATTGAAGTATAATTGGGCCAATCTAAAATCAGGTATAAAAGAGTATGTGAAAAAATGTACTTCATGTCAGAAAAATAAATGTAGCAATAAGAAGCAGCGCATGCCCCTACAAATAACAGATACTCCCGAATCTGCTTTCGAAAAAGTCTACCTAGACATAGTAGGTCCACTTCCAATTAGCGAGAATAGAAATAGGTATATTTTGACTTCTCAAGATTCTTTAAGAAAATTTTTAGAAGCCATCTCTGTACAAAATATGGAAGCTGAAACTATGGCATCAAAATTAGTAACTGATATCATTTGCAGACACGGCATAATGAATTCAATTGTTACCTATCAAGGATTAAATTTCATGTCAGAAATATTCGTCAATTGTGGCAAGTTATTGAAAATCAAAAAATTAAATTGTACCGCGTATCATCCTGAGTTAAATTCAGTAGAACGAAGTAACAGGACCGTTGCTGAATACTTGCGCGAAATTTTGTAAACAACACGAAAACGGATTGGTGTAAATGGATACCTTTCAATGTATTTACTTACAATACTACACCGCATAGTACTACGAGATTTACTCCATATGAATTAGTGAACGGAAGACAAGCGAGAATTCCAAGTGCGATAACGCAGCCGCCCACATTCTGGTATTCATATGACGATTTCGTCAGCGATTCAAGGTTGAAACTTCAAGTAACCAGAGCACAGGCTCGAGATAATTTGATATCGCGTAAAGAAAACAGTGAAAGCTCGTATGATAAAGTATCGAAAGACGTGACATAAAATTAACGACAAGGCTTTGTTTTTTTTTGGGTTATTGGTTTCTGACTGCCTTTTCGGCTTGTCAATTCACCAGATCAGGTAGTGTATATTTATTATATATGGGACAGCACTGTCTCATTCATTCTACACCCAGTCACCCTTTTTTCGCATTTCTGCAGGCAGTGGGAATCGAACCCACGACCGAAAAGTGGCTACCTAATAATCACTGCGCCTTAGCGCTCATCGCCACCTAAGGCTTTGTTAACAGACGAACATAGAAAACACTCCTCAAAGTGTTTTCTATGGAGACGAATCACTGAAAAAAAGTCGAAGCAAAAAATTGTTAACAGACGAACATAGAAAACACTCCTCAAAGTGTTTTCTATGCAGACGAATCACTGAAAAAAAGTCGAAGCAAAAAATTACATCCGCGTTATACAGGGCCGTACCACAGTATAGAGAATTTATTTATTAATTAATTTCGATCGACTCAGATGTGAATTGTACCATCAAGCGTGGGAAAAACTTTATCATAGTACATAAAAATAGATCGAAACCTTACCATGAGTAAAAAATTTTTGTTACAGACTTTCACTGATATTTTGGCGAGACAGCAATCGACAGCAAACTCACGGAAATTACTCCATCACGGAAATAAAACAGTCTTCGGGTATACATTACGAACATTTAGGAAATTCTCAGCTATATAATGATCGATATGAATTGATTATATTTGTAGATATCTTGGAACATAATCGAAAATTAGCGGTATTACAGGATTATCATTCAAGGACCGTATCTTTTTGTCAAAGTCGAATTCAAAAACTTCGAGTTCAAGATTTATGTTTAAATTTCATTAGAACATCCAAACCAATAATTGATAAAATTGCGAATGAACGACAACTATTAAATTAATTGGTAGGACACATAGTGACGATAAAGATCAAATAAAAGTAAGCAATAATTTGGAAAAATCTAAAAGAGGTTTATTTAATTTCGTAGGTAAAGCGTCGAAATTTCTTTTCGGAAATTCAGATGATAATGACGCAGAATATTATAATCAAAAAATAAATCAATTCACTGAAAATGAACAGCATTTAGCTACTATTCTAAAAGAACAGAGTTGTGTGGTTCAAACAACAATATCAAACTATTCAATCACACAATATCAACTCTGAATACCAATGAAAAAATATTGAAGGAACATTCAGACCAAATTGAGATATATTTAAATTATCTTCGAGGCAAAATTGAATATTAATGAGCATTTCTCAAATTTCGTAATGCTTTATGTGCAATATCAACTTGAAACACAATCACTGATGAATGCTATACTCTCTGCAAAAACAGGAGAATTACATCCTTTCATATTAACTCCTGAAAAACTTATTTTTGAACTTCAAAAGATATCATCACGAAACTATTTGCATTTTCCCGTCATGCCAATTATAGAAAATGCACACATATTTTTGAATTTCATCAAACTCAGCGTCTTTTTCAAAGATGGGAGATTAGTTTATATCCTTTCGATACCTATGACCGATAGTCAAGAATGTTTTGAATGATTGATTTGAATGATTCAAGTGATTATCTTGTGAAACTTTTACCATCATCGAAGTGAATAAACGTCGACTGAAAAAGGTATCCACTATTTATTTTGGTTCACCACATTTCGAAAACCTTTGTAATCACTGTGACCATTCACAGGACTCTTTTATTCCCATGCAATAAAAGGAGAGATTACAACAATAACAAGGTAATGTACTGAATGATGTTAGACTGGTCATGTGAGGTTCTAAGTATGTCAGCGCCTGCACTAAATATGGGATTTCCTTACCATTCTACTCGATTTTTGATTAAGGTTACTAAAAGTTTGCACATACATGATGTTAGTGCGATGGCTCTATAGTTGTTGGCTGAAGTTGGGTCCTTGTTCATGTTTGTTTCGTGTTTCCATTCAGATGGTATGCAGCCAACATGTGGGCAGATGGAATATTTTCAATAGATGTTTCATTGCAATTTGAGGTAAGTGTTGTAGGATTGAATTAGATATTTGTATCTGAACCTGATGCAGTATTTCTCTTATTGTTTAAGATATTCGTGAGTTCTACCATTGTAAAATTATCAATTTGTGGAGGTGATGCATTGATTATAAATTCTGATTGAATGCAACAGGGAGTGAGTTGTTCAAGTAATTTTTCTGACCTGATTTCATCTGTTATACTTGGGACTGTATTGTTGTGGGCATTAGAAAATTTTCTTATTGTATTCCATACATACCTGATGTCATTTGTCCTGTTGAGTGTTGAGCAGAACTCTCTAAAATTGTTTTTTTTTGTCTGCCTCAGGAGCTTACGTGTAGTGGCTATGACTTCCTTGGCGTGGATGTAGTTTTCCAGTGTTGAGTTAAAAGAGAATTTCTGCAAGGCTTCTTTTCGCTCCCTGACTTTCTCTGGGCATTTGGCATCCCACCATGGTGCTCTTGGTTTAGAGTTGTTGATTTTCTAGAGAGAGGGGCTGTAGCGTCTGTATGTAACTATTCATACATCCATTTTAACTTCAATTTTTCACTATCCTTTATTTACGAACTTCGAACTTTTAGCGAAAAGATGAAGTATAATACGATGTGCGCATGCGCGAATCTGTCATTGATAATTCCCTCTTCTTTTTATCGATTGTGGTTAGAATTTTTTTCAACTTTGCCACTTATTTAGTCTCATTGAAAAAGTAATCAAACTCCTGTGAGGGCAATAATGTAAGACAGTAAAAACCTTGATATTCGAGTTTGAGTTCATCACTATAAACTATCGAAACACAAACGATCATATCAGGCTAAGTACGTAAGCGACTACTATCACATGACGAAGTAGTTTCAATTCATTGAAGTGTGTGCATAAAGGTGAAAAAGTCCTCAATGAAAGGTTAAATTGTTTTATTTCTCGAGAAGACTTGTCATGTTCTTTGAACGATGAATTTCATTAGTATATATACTTCATTTTCTATTTGTTATGAACCTTTTTTTAGATTTATGAATTTCATATGGAATATACCATGTTTCATGGATATGATAGAAAGGACCCCGCACTTTTCATAGGTAAAATGGTTCTCGGTGAAATTTTCTGAATTTTCAGTATATTCGATGTACTGATTGAATTGATGGATATAGATATTGAAATACATGGTGTTCAAGTTGGAAATCAGTGAATTTTATTTCATTATTTCCTCGGGATTTGAAAGTGCCAACTTTTGTTCGATACTAACTTTATATCTTCCTGTTTGCTTTCTTCTATATATTTTGGTAATAAATTCCTGTTTGCTTTTCAATACTTTTATTCTCATCATCTTCATACATTTTACATCCTACCTTTACTAAATACTTTTCTGGAGAGAGTGAGTGAGATATATATTCTATCTATTTACATACATACTGGTGCATTTCATTGCTACCAACACACATAGGGGTTTTTTGCGTGACTCACAACACTCCCCTTCGCTAAAATCCCTGAGTCCTAAACTATATCGTAATCTTGAAAAAGAAGCACTTTATAAGCCGTTTGTCAGAATGTCTGCTTCTTGCAGAACAGTTTCAATATATTCAATTACAATGTGTTTCTTTTTCAAATGTTCACATACAAACTTATATTTTAAATCGATGTGTTTCACCCTACGATTATTAGCTGGGTTTTTGATAATAGCAATACAGCCTTGATTGTCTTCGTAATAAATAATTTTACTTATATCAACATCAAAATCTAGTAAAAGTTTCTTCAACCATATGCCTTCGCTTACAGAGTTACACAAAGCAACTAATCCTGCTTCCGTTGTAGAAAGCGTGATACAATTTCGTTTCTTTGTCACCCAATGGATTGTATTGCCAAACAATTAAAATGAAAAACCTGTCTGATTTTCTATTATTTAAATCGTTACCCCAATCGGAATCTACAAAACATTTCAGATCCAGATTATTTGTTCTTCGAAATTCTAATCTAATATCCTTTGTTTTATTTAAATATCTAAGTATTCGTTTCAAATGTATCCATACTTCAAATAATAATTCAAAGAAAAATAAATATCAGGACGAGACCCCAACATCAGATACATTAAACTACCAATCAGTTGTCTTGTCAGGTTTTTCAGTTAGAGTATCATCATTATTAATAGATATTTTCAATTTTGGATCTATAGGTAGATCGGTACCCACCTTTACAATCACTCATATTAAACTTATTAAATTTTTTTAATATATTTTGATTGACTTAAATCTAGTACACCTTGTTGCATATTATAATCAATTTCAATACCTAGAAAATGATTGAGCTCTCCTTTATCAGTTATTTCAACTTTTTTCATTATTTTTTATTATTTTTTATTATTTCAATTTTTTCAACAACATTGTTGATATCTTGTAAGTCTCCTCCAACAATCGAGATATCGTCTACATATAGAAGTAAGTAAATCCTTTTTCTTTCATTACAAAAGATGTACAAACAATAATCATTTTCTGATCTAGTGAACCCTTAGTCTATCAGGGATTTGTTGATTTCGTTGTTCCAACATTTTGACGATTGTTTTAATCGATATAATGATTTCTTCAACTTTAATACTTTTCCCACAATCAACTTTGAAGCCCATAGGTGGATAATTGTAGATATCATCATGTAACTCTGACATTGACATTTAATAATAATAATAATAATATATTTTATTGACAGGAATGAATGATTCACATAATTTTTCAGAGGAAAAAAGTAAAAAAGAGACATCGTACATACCTATCAAAAGGCAGAATTCAAGTTCTGATATTGTCACGTTAATGACGCAATCAGACCCTGCTCTTCCATTCAACCAGAAATAATATCCAAATTGATTCCCAGTGCCCACTAGTACCCTTATTGTTGTCATCTTGGCAACTGGCGAATAAACTTCATTAAATTCCATAGTCCCTTCTTGTGCAAAACTCCTTACAACCAGTCTGGCCTTATATTTATCTTCTTCCCTCTCCTCTGACGATTTCAATGTATACCCATTTCGTGTCTAATATTTTTCTATCCTTTGGTTCATTGATTATTTCCCAAGTGTTATTTTTATCTATTGAATTCAATTCCCTCTTCATAGCAGATTCCCACCTATATTTTGGTTTCCCAGGTTTTGTCTTTAGGTACATCATTAATGAATCTTATTGCCTCAAATGCCATTCTGATCAATCCCTTCACTGAATTCTCATCATTGATTTGAATAGAATTTTCATTTTCATTCAATTCGTCTCCTTTGATTTCATCATTTTCTACATTGACCTCAACTTCATTTTTATTTTTATACCATAAGTGATTTTCATTAAATTTAACATCCTTCGATATTAAAACTTTCCCTTTTTCTATGTGCATATCCCACTAGAATACATTTTATTGCCTTTGAATCAAATTTGTCTCTTGCATCTTTTCTTACAAGACTATATGCTGTGCTCCCAAATATTCTGGAATGACTCACATCTGGCTTTATATCATACCACAATTCAGCAGGTGTACTATTTACAATTATTGATTATGTTGGTCCCCTGTTTGTAATATAGTTCGAGTGTAAAACTGCTTCAACCCATAATTGTTTTGGGACCTCCGATTCTAAAATTATCGACCTCTCTCTTTCAACTAGACTCCTATTTTTCCTTTCAGCCTTGCCATTTTGTTAAGGAGTATATGGGAGTATATGGACTCCGTTTTCTTTGCAAAATTCCCTCATATTCCCAAAATTATATTCACCCCCATTATCACATCTTAATTTCGATATTTGGTAACCAAACATTGATTATGTCATTTTGAAAAATTCTTTGAATTTTTCGAAAGCTTCACTTTTATTTTTCATCAAATAAACCACAGTAAAATTTGAAAAATCATCAATTAATGTAATGAAGTATTTACTTCCATCATGTCCGGTTGGTGTTATTGGCCCGCAAATGTCACTATGAATAATTTCTAATAATTTTTTACTCTTATGTCTTGTTCCAAATGGTCTTCGGGTTATTTTACCCTCAGTAGATGGTTCACAAAATTCAATTTCGAAAGCTCGAACATTTTCTAAGCCTTTTACTATGTTATTTTCAATGACCCTTTTAAGACTAGTGAAATTCAAGTGGGCATTTCTTTTATGCCATAATATGATGAGGCTGTTAGTTTCTATTTCTACATTTCGACATTCATTTTGTACGATATCAAAATGTATCTCGTATAAATTTTTTTTTCCTATACCTATAACTCCTGTATGATTTATGAATTTGACAAACCCATCCCCTAATACAATTTTTATCCCTGACATTTCCAATCTTTTTACACTTAATGAGTTTTTCTTTAATTAGGTACAAGTAAAGCATTTTTAATTCTACATTGAACTTTTCTTTTATCTACCCAACTGATAACATTTACATTTCCAATAGCAAGTAGGAAATTATCATTTTTTGCAACGGCTATTTTTATAGGTTTTTCTAGCATAATAATATCAGAGAACAACCCGAGTCTATGAAAAATGAAATAATGTTATTTGGAGAATCTGAATAAAATACCTCACTTGTTTCACCTAAGAAATAGACTCTTGCCATCTCCTCAAATACCTCGCTTGCGTTTTCATCTGGTTGTTGCTCTGTATAGTTACTTCTATTTTCTGTGTATTGTCTACTTTGTCCTCTTCCTCCTGTATGGTTGCCTCTACCATATCCGCTGCCATTTCCAGAGTAATTTTGGAATCCCCGATGTCCTTGAAAACCTTGTCTTTGGAAATTTCCATGCCTATGTGAATCTCTATGAACACCTCTATTTTCAAAATTTCCCATATATTTCCTTGATAGCTTGTCATTCCCCTATTTGAAAAACCATTTTGCCTGGACCTATATTCCCCTTTGAAATGTCCTGGTTCCCCACATCTATAGCACACTCTCTCAATATTGAAAGCTGCTTCGTTGACTACTGTATCTGTATTCCTTCTTCCCAATCTTTTCTTATCTTCTTCAGCCAGCAGTTTCGCTTTGATCTTTTCATATGTTAACATGGCAGGTTGTAGATTTTCAATGACAGTTACTACTGTTTCATAAGATTTTGGTAGTGCCATCAATAAGTTACATACAGTGTCCTTTTCATCTACCTTTACACCCGTTGCCTTCAATTGCCTCATGATCTCTTCATATTTGTTCAGGAACAATTCAATATTATTCCTTTATTATCATTTAATATATTCATCATTCTCTCCTCAACACTTTCCCAAAGAATCAGTTTCCTACTATAATTAGTTTAATAGTTATCAATTATTGAGCAACTTTATTACCATTTGCATGACGAGTTGAAGAAACTTTGTTCACGCGTACATAATTCTACTAGTGGCTAAGATTTTTCACGAATAGTGATACGTGAGAATGTGGAGATCAAAATGAATGTTTTTATTTTTTGCTCCGATCGTGGGAAAAGTGACACTATTCTGACCTGTTTTCTATGCGCAAAGGTCAACATTCCAGAATAGTGAGCAGTTGCTAAGCAATTAGAAAATAACAGTGCGGTAATATCCTTCCCGCACTGCTGTAATTAATTGTTGTTAATATTTACATTTATTGTGCAATTTGTAAATTGTACTGGAGGGCAACGAGAATTTATAGACGTTGAAGCTGCATGACTGATTGTTTGGTTCGTTTCGATCATTTTCATTGCAATTTGAACAGAAACCTATTCAAACTTACTCGATCACATCTTGAATGAAATATTTTTCAATCAATTTTTTAAATGTTAATCAACGATCAATGAAAAATATGAAATTCTCATTATTTTTGTTCAACTAATATTTCTAAATGGCCATTACAAAATCAGTTGGGTATCCACCATAATTAACCCTGTTCCATTGAGTAGAAATGGATCCAGCAAGAGATAGAAAATACCGTGCCAAGAGTTCTCGATTCCCTTGCAAATTTCTGTTTGAATTGTTTCCCTTCAATGAAGCTTCCATCAATTCATGTGCTGTCCCCAAAGTGTTCATAAAACAACAGATATAGTGTGTTGTATGAGTATTTCAGACGGGTGGAAAGAGATGATGACTGAATTTTGTGTTGTTTATATTTCATATAGGAGTACCTGGTTTTCTCTTATTTATTTATTCTTTCTATATTAAAGTGTTTTTTTTGTTCATTACAGTATATTTATTTATTTTTTTTTCATTTAATGTTTATGGAACTGTTTATTTGCAATTTTATAAGATCGTTTTCCATTTTTTATCAATAGGTATATATTTTTCAATATTTTAAAATCAATGTTCAGTTATATATGCATAATGTATTGATCAAGTGTAAAATATTATGCAAAAATATATATGAGTGATTTCTTAACATTATTCAATTATGATTGTTTATTTTTTCAAATATTTATTTGAAATTTGTTGGATATCCACCATGATTATCTCTGTTCCATTGGGTTGGAAGAGATCCAGCAGGAGATAAAAAATATTGAGCTAACTGTTCTCTATTTGTTGTAAATCTCTGCTAGAGTTGTTTGAACCGATTCTCCCAATTCCTTTCAACAATCTAAATATGTGTCTTGTCTCTCCAATGACCTTCAACAAAATTACCATCAACTATATCATCTTCCTATCCTGGTGGAGAATATCTGTCATGTTCGCTTGAAGACATTTTGATATAATTGTGGACCACAACTGTTGCACACACAATTTTTTCAACTAAATCTTTATTAGCTATGATCTTATTATGGCGCAAAATCCTGAATCTTTGAGCCAGTATTCCAAAGGCACATTAAACAGTGTTTCTAGTCCTGGATAATCTCAGATTGAATATATTCTTATATTCAGGTAGATATTTTCCCGGATACGGCCCATTATATTGTTATGCAAATAAGGTAATGCCTGATCTGCACATGAAAAATAGGAGAGTCTTATATAACTACCTGGCAATATTTCATTTATAGACATATTCAGCTGTTCATTGCATAACTTTTGGCCGAAAAGTGAATTTCGGAAAACATTTCCATCATGGTTTGATCCTGGACATCCAATATCAATGAACAGAAATTTGTGTGAAGCACCAAAAATGGCCATGTATACAATATTGAATGTCTTCTTATAAGAAAAATATTCAGTACCACCATGCTTTGGATTTTGAATATGAATGTGTTATGTATATGTAATGTTGCATATTCCATCTTGTATAGAATTCCTGAGAAATTTTTGCCACTCTACTTTTACAATAAATACTATTGGACACATAACTTTCCAAAGAGCACGTTTCCTCTACTATACTGTGTTCTTTTACCAATAAAACACTGTTGAATATGCCTTTTATTTGACAGGTCCTCATAGATTGATATACAGTCGTACACTATTACTCGCGTACAGTCATTGACTCAGAATCAGTATAACTCAGTCTTAAGAGCGGGGATTCACTGCCTACTTCTGAAACTCTGTCTAGATGGCGATGCGATGCCCGATCGTAATAAAATATGATTATTTTCCTAAGGCATGTTCTCAATAGGTGTCGGTATACTAGCGTCGCATCGAAGTAGAAGTTTTATATTATTTGGTTGCTGTTACTGTCCGCGCAAGATAATTATATGTATGTTGTTTTTATAGGTCTGGAGTCTCGATCCAGACAATGTGAGTATTTATTTATGTCGCTGGTCGCGCAGCGTGGTAGAACCGAGCCGACTACTTTGACGATATTTATCTTTCTCAGAGATAAATCTTGATGGCTTTGGCAGAACGCGGGTATTTCGCACTGAATTTTCATCTATAAGAATAAGAGGGGTATTCCCGATCTCTCGTATTCCACCTCGTATGTTTACGAATTTGACGTTTCGTATACAATCCAGACAGGTGATTGGTTGACATACTTACGAAACGTCAATTTCGTAAGTATAAGAAGAAAAATACGTAGATCAGGAATCCCTAATATCGAAATAAAAATACAAGCTCTCATTTAGTTTCATCAAATCTTGCAAGTTGAATTTGACCCACTTCTAATCGTCCGCATGATTAGGAATTTGGCAGGTGGACATAATTTTTACGACAAGGCATTATGAAATGAAAAAAATTGCGGACGAGTTTTGTGGTTATCGTCAGATTTTACTCAAAATCGATGTCTGGTGGTCTTTGGAGTCGGAAATTAGAAGTTTTTGTCAAAAATAGAAAATTCAACATGGCGGCTCCAAAATGGCGGAACACTTATTTTGGTCTGATTCTATTTAAGATTTGTATTTTGAGATTTTCGGGGTCATATCGATATTATGATTATTTGTCAAAATCCCGAAATTCAACATGGCGGCTCCGAAATGACCATTTTTTTTTCATAATGATCCCAGTCTATTCGGTATCTGGGGTATTCGGAAGAGATTATAATTTTTTGTCAAAATTAAGAATTCAACATGACTGCTCCAAAATATCGGAACAATTTTGTGATTATATCGTAAGATTCTTTTCGAAATTTTCATTTGGGGATTTTTAGGGTCGGACATTATGATTACTTGTCAAAAATCAAAATTCAACATGACTTCAAAATGGCGGAACCGAGGGCGAAACAGTTTTGTGATTTTGGTCAGATTAGATTAGGAATTTTCGTTGTGGGGTTTTCGAGGTCGGAGATTGTGATTTTATGTCAAAATTCGAAACTTCAACATGGCGGCTCCAAAATGGCAGATATTTTTTTGATTTTGGTCTAATTCTAAACTAAATTGCTTAGTATGGAGGTTTTTGGGGCCGGAGATTTTTTTTTGTTCCATCTGTCCCAGTGTCTGTCTGTCTGTAATCATATCATGCAAGTTAAATGAATGAACAAAATAACAAAAATTAAACAAGCTTTCATTTGTTGTAACAAGATGAAGAACTGGAAACTGGCACCCCGACCGCCCGCTGTTTATACATGGTGTTTTATTATTGTTGCACGAAACTTCGAGGTCAGATTTGTTGGGTCAAAATATGAGAAAAGTCAGAATGAAAACCAAACTTATGCATAGCTGTTGGAAGAAAATCTGTGATACTCGAGGAAGCTATTTAGCTACAGCCGATCGATCAGCAAACTAATCGGATAACTAGGTATACTTACAAAAATCGGATAACTTATCGGATAACTAGGTATACCTAACAAAAATCCACTTGAAACATTTCTGAAACGAATCGATCTTGAATTTTCGTGCAGCATTGATGACACACCCTGTATAGGCATTGCAGAACCGAACAGATTGAAGTGTAGGTATGTTTTTCAATCGTTTCTACAGGCCTGTCGAACTATATGTATATAATATATCGCGACGGCTCTGATCGAATCCGACGGGACAAAAGAATTGAATATCTTTATTCGCATATTTATTTTGTATTCTGAATTACTTCATCGATATCGATATCTGCTTCCAGGATGATAGTATATAAACATGGTTGCAACGATCACCTTTGTGTACCTACCACTGTAAACACCAAATTTGTGTCAGGCATTTGAAGAGTTTAAAATATAGTATTTTTGAATAGTACAATATTATAACAGGTATTTGATCTCGAACACGTGTTCTTGTGACAAAGTCGCTGTAGGTAGGGAGGTGATAATAATAATGATAATGATATTATTGATATTTATTCACCTAAATGAGAAAAAACACAATGGGTAACTAACAAGTAACAAATAACAAATGTAACTAACAAATAAATAACAAGCGAATAAAAAATAATATAAAATAATATGCGCGGTAAGCAAAATGAACATTCTATCGATAAACAAAAAAAGTAATATTTTTGTTATGTCATTTCGAACTATGGCAACAAGAAAATGTAAAGTAAAACGCACTAGTATGAAAATTTTTCACAAACGCACATTCGCATCAATGATCGATGCGATGATGAATGTACTGATATTTCAATTGAGAATTTAACTGATGATATGATCACATATACATGGTGCTTATGCCCCCACTTATCATATATCTAGGTTCATTCCGCATCCCGATCTCTCAAAATATGAATCCACTACAATTCAAGAAGATCAAGTTTATCGACTTTATCGTTTCATATCGATGATACCAATAATATCGATAACAACGACATCATCGAGAATTATCGATGAATTTGACAATCCCTAGACATAACACAGTTGAGTCATTTCGATACGATGAACTTGAATTAATTTTTCTGCGCACAGATTTATTATCATGAAATTGACATAGGTATTTTCATCAGATCGGTCACTGTAACGGGTCACCGCTTGGGTATTCTCGTTCCAGACTGCTATATTTTGGATAGCCGTCGACAATGAGCGAAACTGACTAGAAACATGTCTCATAAACACTCATAATGCTCATAATTGTCGTTGGAACTCGTTGGAAAGTGTATTTCAAGCACTCGTTACATTTCCGCACTTGTCGCTACACGGCTCGTACTGAATATCTTCTCGATGGCGTATTAGAAGTATCTAGAGAACGGAGCAGAATATATTTTTGAAATTTTGGGTACGGAAATGGGATGTCAAAATCTAGCTCTTGAAAATATTTTCGAATGTGCAATGTTGCCAGATCTAGTGTTACTAAGAGCAACTTTTGAATTTCAAATGGAACACCCTATATATCATTAGATTCTCGAATTCTGAGACATTTGAATTGATTGTTGATTTTCCACGGCGAAAATGCGAGATTTTTCTTGCCAGTTACGACAGAAAGCTGAAATTTCCACAGCGGCTTCCCAACACACAGGTATCTGAGCAGGTATCTTATGAATTCTCGTGCATATTGAATCAATATTAAACAGGGTGTGAAAAAAGCTGCGTCAAACTCGGGTACAAATAAACTCCAAAAATTTGATTTTTTCAATAATTTCTATCATCCATTACCTTCCGAATGATATAATATGTCCCTTCGCCTATCTTCAACAGTTTTTGAATTATAGGATTGGTGAAGTTCAAGTAATGGGAATGGCATATTTATATACGAGAGGAAAGATTTAGAAACCATTCTCCATTCATGGTCAGTTTACCATGATAATACCAAGGGCATGCGGAAAATTGATGAAGATATTTTATGAGATATTTCGGAAGGAAAATAAAATTTGTTCAAATTTGATTGTAGTGGGCCACATGACTCAAATTTATCAAACACAAATGATGATTAACCTAACAATGACAATTTTATCCTGGTTTATATCGATATAACATTTGAAAAGAATCGACTTTTTCGATCTCATTCGTGCCCGAGTTTGACGCACCTCTTTTCATACCCCGTATAATAATAATTCAATATGCGCCAAACCTAATAAGATGACTATGTTTCAAGAAGCACTCGACGAAGCAGCAGTGAAAATTGCAACATTCTGACAGTATTGATGCTTAGGTCAAAAACAGTGAAAAATAGCTATAGGACATCCTACAGCAAATCAGAATCTTCTTCAGAATCCGAAAATCTAATAATATATATGGTGTTCCATTCGAAATATCAAGGCTCCCATTTGCGTAGTCAAAATTTTAAAAATATATTTCTCATATATTTTTTTGATCTGATTATAAGTCTCGCCTCCCCCAATGCTAATGCTAGACCTTGTTTATACTGCTATGCCCGACCATGCTAATTGTGAAGGCAAAAGGCAAAGCAGTTCGCACAATGACTGAGTCATTTACCTACGGCAAAAAATACGCCACTTGAGCGTTGACTCTGGGCACCGACCTGTACCCGAATTCACCCGAGAGGTATGAGAGGAGCGGGGTAGGTAACGACTCAAGTGAGCCAGAGACCAGCAAAAACGATCTGCAAACTCTGTACCAACCAGTGTTGCCAAGGGTATAAAATATTTCACAGCAAAACAGTAGTTGTAAATAATTATTGACTTCCATCTTATTGACAATTGTTGCTCTATTGCTGAACCCCAGCATCAAATATTTTACCCCGATAGTATGTACAAGGATCATCACTATATTCTGACTCATAGTTACCACGCACGTGGGCGTGGCTAGTGTGACGTCAGCTTGTGAGAAATTTCAGAATATTGGTGTTATTGGGCTATATTTTGCGTGTGTTTACTGTTGCAAATCAAGAGAATATCTCTTCGAAATAATCAACTTTGAAGTTTGAATTTGATTGAAGATGAGCTGCCCAGTGTATGGTTGTAATGTTGACAATAAGTGCAAGGGCTTTGTGTCTGGTACAAAGTTTTATAGCTTTCATAAAGACAAGGAAATGCAAAGTGATAGGAAAGAACTGTGTGGACGACAGGACAGACAGACAGTCCAGTAGAAGTGAAAAAATTGATATAGCAATTTTTTTTGACGCAAATATTATTTAATTTTCATTGGATATCCTCGAACTTGCGAAAATTCCGAGTATTTGGCAACACGGCATCGATATTTCTACTTCCACGAGGAGTTTCATAGAGGTGATGAAACTTACGATATTTTATACCAATTCTTGCTCCATAACAAATCAGAAAAGAATTATACGTAATGAGTAATATATAAATATGATTCAAGAATCGAACACATTCGTGTAACTTGTAACCTTTCGTATCATTGAAAACGCGGGTCGACGTGAATGCCATCTGCTGGTTGTTCACGTGTGTACGTGTGTACCGCCGTCTATTAGGTAGGGTACGAACCAGTACGAACCGGTCCGAACTCGCAAATTAATGTTTTCTACTTCATCTTTGAACGAAATTCCTTCAGAATCTAACATAATAAACCATAAATAGCGTCCTTGTGTCAAATTTCAGATTCAAACATGCTTTTAGTTCGAAGGAAGGCATTTCAGATGCTGATATTTTGGTGAAGCATTCCTCAATTTTGGTTCCATAGAATGAGGTAATTTTATTTGATTCTGAGACACAAATTTTACAATGTTTACATTTTTCAATGACCCATAACTTTTTTAAATGGAAGAGTTTCGACTCCAAAAAATACTCATTCCCTAATTTGAACCTTCCTCTTTACACTAATTCAATTACTTTTGGGTTTGAATCCATGACAAGGCCGGAAAGCATGCTGAAAAAAGGGTCTGCCAAACCATTTTGGTGAAACGCCCGTCTTAATCGTTCAGTCCACCTAACCCCGAATTCTGACTGAAGATGCCGGATGTCACGTGATGGTGCTAGCCAAGGTGGATATAGGATGGTGAAATAACTCTTCAATTGTTTCTTTCCAAAACATGTAGACCTGTCAAACGACCTCACTAAGGCCGCACCACTTGAGTATAGATGGCGATACGATCGTCGATCGGTAAAGTCAATTCCGTTTTCTCTGACAGTGACTGATAGTTATCGGTCACAGAACTTTTGTATCTGCCATCAGCTAAGAAGAAGAACTTTTGTATGTTCCATTGCTTGCGTGTTGAATTTCAAATTCAAATCGTTTTTTCAAGTTTCCAAAATATTGTTGAATACTGTTTAGTTTGAGTGTTTTTGTTGTATGTTCTGTTTGTTTAATCATAGTTTCGTAGTTTAAAGGGTTCAATTTTATTTAACAATGGGTGATTGGCGTTTTTGCATAGTATGTGGACAACCCAGAACAATTTCCGTTAATCATCTTCATAGCATTCCGAAGGTGAATATTTTGAATGCAGTTATATTGTAAATTCTTAATGTTTTTACAATGTTTGTTCTTCCATGCATAGGACCAAACTATTAGAAAAATATGGATGGACGAAATTGGAAGACAACTTCCTTTATCGGGTGGTTGGATATGTTCCAAGCACTTTTCTAAGGAGCACTTGGGAAAGAAATTTCTGAGAAAAGGGGCTGTGCCATCGAAACAGTAATTATATATCAATCAATATTTTTGATTCCATATATATTCTAATTGTTCGGAGACAGATATAAATTTAAATATACAGGGCAAAATATTTGGTACTTTCATACTTGATCAATCAATATTTTTGATTCCATATTATATTCTAATCATTCTGAGACAGATATAAATTTAAGTATAGTTATAAATTTGAATATACAGGTATATATTTAGTAGGCACATTCATACTCCAACAATCAATATTTTTGATTCCATTATAATTCATATCGTTCGGAAACAAGATAAAAATTCAAGTATAGTTATAAATTCAAATATAAAGGGTACCTATATATTTGGTAAACCCGTGTGATACTTTTAGTAAACAGATACAAAATCTTACAGTGAGGTATATGTCGGTAAGAATTTGCATAACTGTAGATATATAGTCATGAAGGTTCCAAATGACCTGATTTATCATTCGGTGAGAATTTTATATTGATAAACATTGTATAGTTCTGAAATATTTTGAGACTTCAAATCATATGAATTCCAACGCATTCATATTCTCTGACATTTTTCATAAGAAATGAAAGCATATTACTGCATAATTCAGAAAGCAGAAAATAAAATGATAAATATACTGAATTTATAGTCTATAGACCGCATCGTCTGTTGGAAATGGGTTACATATTTTTTTAATTACTTTTTGAAAAGTGTTAACTGAAAATCTAAATATTCAAACCCACGGATAGTCAGAATTGTAAAGAATCACATATGAAATAAGTGGAACCACTCATAGAATGTATAATTTCATCATCATTGAAAAAAAATAAATCTATACATTTTTGTTATATCGTAATTTTTCCAGCCTCTGTTATGGTACTCCATCTACCAGTGCAGATTCATCTTCAACTCATCAATTACTTTCTATTCCTGAGAGTTCAGACCCTAGTCGTTTTCCTTTCCCATCACTTCCTGAACCAGTTGATGATGCTCATGATCTTCAACCCGAAAACAGAAATCCATCATTATTTGAAATAATTGCAGGAAGCAATTTGTCTTCCTTAAAACTGCCTACTGCATGGGGTGTTCATGTAAATGAAAAAGCGATAGTAATTTCAAAAATCAACATTGGTGAACATGACCAGGTTTTTATTGAAAAAATGTTGCTGATCAAGCAAAATGTAATAAAAGCACAATTAAAGAATAAATGGCTTGACATGAGTAAATTCTCAATAAAAACACTCGATGATATAGGAAAATTCATTGATGAATTTGAAACTACAAGAATTTGTCAGGGAGGTAGTAAATCTTGTATGATCATTGTGGAAGCCAAAAGAAAAATATGTAAACAGTGCAAAGGATATAACTATTTTTTGAAAAAAAGGGAAACTAAAAAAAACACGAATATCATCAAGAAAATAAGCAAATCCAAACATTTATCTTACATGAAAGAACAAAACAGACACTACAAAAATGTGATAATCAACTTGAAAAAGGAGAAAATTGACGAAAGTAAATTAGAAGTTTTTACGAAAAATCTTCCGCTTGTTCAGCAAGAAATGATAAGAGCATGTTTAAAAGCAGCTAAAACAACTGGTCATGGTAACAGATTTACATTAGAGTGGATATACGAGTGCATTCTAATGAAAATCAAGAGCACAAAACTCTATTTCCACATGAGAGATAACAACATTTTAGCTCTTCCGTCACCAAGTACATTATCAAAGTGAGTACACTTTTCAAGATTAGGTCATCAAATATACCGGGTGTAACAGGATCATGGTATACCGCCCTTTTTTCCTTTAGTTCTAGAGATAGATGATTGAAATTTGAAATGACCCATATAGTTAATAAACGTCACGTTTTGACATACAAACGAATTTTTTTCCACTTCCGGTTTCACCGGATAAACCCCTTATTATGAGTACTGACGAATGGTACCACGGTACCACTATGATTTCATAAGAAAAAAATGTGTTTTGTCACAAAAACCATTCTGATGAACTCAATCTGATGATAAATCATGAAATTTTAGGTTTTTGGCAGGATTGAAATTTTTCTGGCATCACTCCGGTCAATTGGAGTAAATTGGAGTAGCCATCGCACAATTAGATGAAAAATTAAAATGTAATTGAAATTATAATTGATGGTTGAAATGTCACTTATATGGTATCATTGGATTCAGAAAATTATGCAGAATTCCAAAATGCAATAAAATCAGGGTGTTCCATTTGGAAATCAGTTTTACCGGAAGTGGAAAAAAAATCGTTTGTATGTCAAAACGTGGCGTTTATCAACTATATGGGTCATTTCAAATTTATCTTTAAAACTGAAGAAAAAAAGGAGGGTGTACCATGATCCTGTTACACCTGGTATGTATATATATATACAGGGTGGTCCAGGTTGAAGTAACAATAATTCACAATTTGATGGTCCATCGAAAAATAAGTCGACATGCATGATATACTTTTTTTCCAAAACGATTCCTAAGTAAGTTTCATCTCGTAACTGAAGCCTCAAATCAAAATCTTATAAAAGTGACCCTTTTTCATAAATTGAACGGAGTACTTGTACCAAATCTGATCGACAACGCTTGAATGTCCTGGGAGTTGAAAAAAAAATGCATGGCGACTTATTATTCGATGGACCATCGAATGGTGAATTATTGCTTCTATAACCTGTATATATACAATATCTATAAATTTAAAAAACCAGTAGTTTCTTCGTGAGGCTGTAGTCAAACTTTTTTTAAATAATTGGACACTTTGGCAATAAGCCTATCCTAACATTGACTTATCAACATATAGTCCACCTATTTGATGCCAAAATTTTGACTGCAAGCTCAAGAAGAAAACTATCTAGTTTTCTGAATTTCTAGATATTTTACCTCAACTAGTCGGACACGACTACCGTTCTCCAATAAGCTTATAATGAATGCTAATAGATTACTTTATTCTTCAAACATATTTCAATTCTTCTAATCATTTCCACAGAGTTTCAATTGGATGCAAATAAACTTATTGTGATAAGATCATTGAGAGATTCTTTTATCCAAATATGCTTTCATTCAGGTACATCCGAAATATAGATGGAAGTTTTGGCTTTAAGAAAGAGGTATTTGATTTGATCAAAGTAAAAACCCAAACTATTGATGAATGGCAGAGACATGGTTGCCTACTTATAGATGAGTGTAAGATTACCGCCACCAAAAAATTCGATAAAAACACTTTGAAATTTGTTGGCTTTGTGGATCTTGGGAATCATACACCAAAGGAAATGGAGAACACTTTGGGAGATCATGCTCTGGTTATCATGTTTCAACCATTTGCGGGGCACGGTCTTCAAGCTCTGGCATGTTTTTTGACAAAAGGCAACATAAATGGTAACATTCAAGCTAAACTGATACTGGAATGTATTATACTGTGTGAAAATGCTGGATTATTCATTGATGTTGTGACCAGTGATGGGGCTACATGGAATAGAACTATGTGGAGGCAACTCGGAGTTCAGGATCCTTTGGAGCCCTGGTGTGAACATCCAGTAGATTCTGGAAGGAAGCTGAGGATGTGCTCTGATTTCCCACATCTGATAAAATGCCTCCGCAATAATCTAGAAAATAAAAAGATATTTCAAGTACCTATAAATTTATAAATAGAAAGAAATAATAACGAGACTTTATAATTTAATTTCAGGTGCCAGAAGGATCGGTTAAACACTTGCATTTTCAAAAATTATTTGAACATGAATTGAAAAATGAGTTCAAAATTGCTTACAAATTGACCCAGAGTCATCTCCAGCCTAAATGTGGCGAGAAAATGTGCACCAGATTAGCTTTTCAGGTAATAAATTAAATAATGGAAAATAAAAGACAATATATGTGTAAATATTGTTCCTGGTTAATTGAATTAAATATTCCATAATTATATCGATACTATTGGACACTATATGAAATCCATTTACTATTAGGTTAGTTTTTCTAATGTGTCCCTCCATAAACATGTATGTTTCATGGAATTAATGAATGTTATTATTATTATTATTATTATTAATTTTGAAAATCTGGGGACCAAATCAATCAATCTATATTTTCCATACAAAAATAAAGTATCGATAATTAAACTCAATAGCATATTATAATCTATGACAGAATGTCTCACTATGATGAATATTGTTCTATTCAATAATTTCTGTTATTGCTGATTTCATATTAGATTGTACAAAATACAGTATATATTATACATTATATGTATAGGTATAATAATACAAGAGAGATTTGTCTTATGTTTTACTTCATAATTTATTGTTGTAGTTGTTTAGTAACACAATAGCCTTAGCTTTGGAAATTTATATGGATAAAGTGGAATCATTATCTGATTGCCATGCGACCATAGAATTTTGTAAGAGAATAGACAGGCTTGTGAATTTAATGAATTCGTCATCACCTTCAACAGGCATGAAGTACCCATCAAAGGAATTTGAAGTGAGTAGATTTACTAACAATGAGGAATAATTTATGCTACATTAAGTGCTTCATTTGTCAAGTAATTAACAGTAGTTTGAAAGCTTCTGAAAAATACAATAATACAAGTCCTAGCTCAGACTCCATAATAATATACTATAGATAAAATTCATGATACTGATATTTAAATTCATATCAACACACGCCTGTACTTTCATGTGTACTAGTTGACTATATGTTTCAAGACTTCAAATGCAAATAGAAATATATGAAATTTTCAAAAAAGTCTTGCATTGGATGTTAGTCTCTTCAAGATTATATGCTTTTTATGGATTCTCCTGTTTATTACATTTCTTGGAAAGCCATTTTATGAAGATTCAAACTCAAATTTTATATATATTCCATAAATAAATTAGAAAATACACTGAAACATTACAGTTAATTGATATATAATTCAACATTTCAAATTCGTGGCTAAGCATGGGGATTTCTGTAACTATTTTCAGAGTTCGGAAAATTCGGAATATTTCCGGAGATATTCGAAAAAAAAAACGAAATCCTGCAAAATCGTTTTTATTTGCACTCAGTTTATATTAAAGTAAATTAATTTCATTTCATCATTTTCATTTTTCCTTCTCTACAAAATGAGATTATTGAATTGAAAATCCGACGTTTCTTGTGTTCATTGAATTGATGGTGGCCGCTCAAAGGAGGATCAAAGGAGAAACTTCATTTCCAATTTAATAATCCTGTTTAATAGAGAAGAAGAAGTGACAAAAATAAAGTGACATTTATTTCAAAATATCTCGAAATGAAAATGAGTTTGCAGAATTTGGGTTTTTTGGATATCTCCGAAAGTATTCCAAATTTTCTAAATTTCGAAGCATTGGTTTGTTGAGCATCAACTGGCTCAGCTTTGCTCTGATTTGACCAATCCTGTATCTATCATGGTTACCGAGATCCCCATGCTTAATCATGAATTTGCAACAGCCTGTACTATATAGTTTATTGGTATTTCATACATTCTGTATTTACACAATGATGAATTGAAAATTCATAAAAGTACAAAAAGCAAGTAAAAGGTCTTCCTACATTGAGAAGTAATAATACTTCTATGAATTCTCTCTTTCTATAATAGTTATACTTCATAATGATAATTCTAATCTTATGTTAATTTTATGAAAACTATCACTTGATTACTCTTATTCATGATGAGTATAATCAAAAATGGTTTTTATTTAGGTCACTATTATTAATACCACACATTTGATTTATTCAAATTGCCTTGTTCTAGCATAACCACAGCAAAGTTGGATTTAAGTGCATGTCACTGATATTTCATTCTTCAATTCATCTCATTAATAATGAAAAATATACTTTTTGGAATCACGAAAAATATCGAGAAAATCCATAAAAAATATATATTTTTTAAAAGACTGAAAAAGTGCAACATCTCATTCTCAATAATATATAATTTTTTTTGTTAATTGGGAAGTAAAATTCATGACATTTATTTCAATAATTATTTCTAGGAGCTGGAAAATTTCCTATGTTATTTAGATTTATGGGAGCAATGTAGTCATCCGAAAAAATTTTTATCAAAGTCAACCAGTGATGGTTTGAAAGCTACAATATCTTGTACGCTTGACTTAGTCAAATATTTGACTGAAGAACAAGGTTTTCATTATCTAATGACGACCAGAATAAACCAGGACCATTTGGAAGTAAGAGCTCTTAGAATACGAATATTGATTGTTCCTTACTGTATATCCAATTTCAGCATTTTTTTGGTATGATGAGATCGGCAGGAGGCTGTAGCACCCATCCCGAATCAATCCAAGTGGGACACATTTTTAGACTGATGTCATTGCACTCATTGATAAAGCCACCTCGTGGAAGTAACATCACTGGCGGAGAAATGATGAAAACTCTTCTTAGAGTGTAGGAGAGCTAAAACCAGAGGAAAAAAAAATTGTTTTTGATATACACTTGGAAGTAGGGATGCAACAAATAGTAGAAGAGTTTTCAGAGATGCAAGAAGCGTTTGCATATTTTTGTGGCTACGTCTCGAAAAAAATTAAAACATCTACTGAATGTGCTGAATGCCAGAAGTCCATTATTGGACAAGGGAATGAGATATTCAATTCTTATATTTTGAAGAAAAGTAGAGGATTTTTAACATTCCCTTCACAAAAAATTATCCAATTTCTTTGTGAAGTGGAAAGTAATATTTCTTATGTTTTTGAAAAAGAATTGGAGAGAAATTGTTTGCAAGTTATTTTACGAAATCTGTGTAATTTCAAGCCGACAAATCTTTTGGGATGTGAACAACACAGTTTGACCTTCTCAAAAAAAATATTGGAGACATATATAGTATCCCGACTAAGTATCTCTTGTGCAAAGGAACAAAAATTGAGGAAAAATGAAAATAAATCGAAACACCTAGCCAAGTTGGCAAAATTGAATTAATCATGCAAACCAGCCTTTGTTAACAATTTTACATTTTTGCAATATCAGATCGACTACCAAATTTCTGGTTGTGAGTTCAATGATATTGTTATAAGACAGTCATGTATATTACTAGATGATAATCTGGCAAGAATTTTGAAATGGGGATCTAAAAATCTAGTAGCGTTCAATGTTTCAAAAACTCAAGCTTTGTATCTTCACCAGGAATGCAGATCTCACAATTCCCAAGATGATGATGTACCACTGTTCCTATGAAGTTGTAAATATACATGCTTGCTTCACAAAAACTTGGTACACACCCCAGCAATTGCTCACAATCTACAAAACCGCAAACTCGACCTGTTGTGGAGTAGTATTCATATTTATTTCCGAAATTTCTCAACGGATATATAGTATATTATTCCACCACACCACAACATTCTACCGCTGGCTAACACGATGTTCCTCGAATATTATAGAAATTCCTTTTGTGTCGTCAAGAGATGAAAAAATAATACGAAGAATTAAGAGTCCCAGAACACATTAGATCTGATTGAAATACTACAGCAATTTGGAATCTATTTTTCCAAAGAGTGGCATTATGACATTTTCCAATAGAACAATCTTCACACTAGGAATATAGAATATCATAGACCCATTCAGCTCACTACTCCAGAAGAAGGTACAATTACAGGGAAAATAATGAAATTGAAAAGAATTTTCGGCTGATAAAAGGTATTTTTTGAAAAGTGTATTAGAATAGTCAAGTCCTGATTCAGATGCTAAGCTATTTTGATTTTTTTTATAGGTTTCTTTTGGAAGAAAATAAACTGACGTCTCTAGAATTATTCCTAGTGATAATATTTCAGAATTAAATGTGACAGAACCAAAGAAGACAAAATTCAACTTTCATGATAGAGAGAGTTCAATGAACAAGATTCCAAAATAAGCCCCCAGATTTGTATTCATTACATTTGAAGGAAAACATACTGTTTTTCATACATTGCGTTTCAAAAGGTTTGCACCATATGGGAAACTTTTTCATTATCCATTTGTCAGAAAATTTTATTCCTGATAAAAATTGGTGCACTGCAGAAAACTTGGATTTGAGTTGTCAAAATTTCAAATTTCCGAACAGGGGAGAACAAAAAATAGAAATTTTGATCGAGAGCAAACTACCCTTATTTTCGACATTATTAAAAAAGTTTATTTTGAAAAGTTGTTCAAATTTGAAAACAATATTGAGATTTGCCACCTGCGTAACAAAACGAAAAAAAATCCATTTTTTATGGTTCTAGCCTTATAAAGAGTACTAGTATCTCATATACACCCTAGGCGCCTTTCTCATATTACTATAATAATATTTCGATGCGAAATTTAATCCAATTCATTATTCGAACTATTGTATCGATAAATGGATAATAAAAAAGTTGCCCATGTGGTGCAAACTTTTTGAAATTCACTGTATATGTGTATATGAATAATTGAAATGTTTTATTTTCCCACCTTTTCGGATTCAACGATTTCTTTGGAATTATGTATGTCAAAATTATATAATGTTATAATAATCAGCAAAGATTATTTCATGGTTGAATAATTTTGTGATTGCCAGAATGATTTTGACTATTATTTCAATCACTAAAAAACATACCTACTTGAGTATCTACTATAGTTGCTAAATATACAAGGTATACCAACAGTATATTATTCTGTTCTATAAGATAATATACTGTGGAATACCTAGGTACTTATTCTGAAGGTGGATTCATGCAACTTAAACTAAACTAAAACGAATGTAAGATTCAAATGAATTTGAAACTAAGAAATAACTGGTGTTCATGCAAAATTAATTAAGAAAATTAACAAATCACTAGAGATGGAAATTTGTCCAGGCTTGTGTCGAAATGTCAGTATCTGAATAAATGGTCAACTACATTGAAATATTTTTAACTAAACAAAAACAAATAGTATCCAAATTAGCTCAACTGAACATGAAGATAACCATATTGGAAGCAGTCAGCTATGTGCAATTTTGCCATGATAGCTGTCTGGCAAGTTGATGATAGAGTTGGAGGCATGTACCTTATGGCTTTCATGGAAGAAATTAATTAATTAATTTCTTAGTTGAATGTTGGCGAACTTTCTTAATTTTTAAATTAATTTTAATTCCTTAAGTTTCTTGCATGAACACTTCCACTGCATCACACGATTTTATCTTATTAATTTTAGTTTTAAATCCTGTACAAAGAAAATACTACAGGCAGAAAGCATGTACATAGGAAACTAACAACAAAGCTACCTAATGAATCAATGTGTAAGCCTCAGTGTGAGCTTAAAGAAATAATTATTGTATTTGATTTAGGATGTATCCTACCAATAAAGATTTCATTCATAAGCATCATACAGAAGTTGTAAAAAGAAGTCCACATAAACTGATGCCAGTTTCACTGAAGTCAAGCTTGATAAAGGCCAAAGCTGACTCTCTACGTGAAACAATCTTGTGTAAAAATGTGAAGTGACTGAACTAGAATCTATACTTTGACCTGAATCAAATCCTCAACAGAAGAATATTATGTTCATAGTTGATCACTAGTCAATTCATTTAGTTAAATTTGAATGTGTGATGTTCAATCCACTGTATTCAAGGAGTATCTGTGGAAATTTGATTGGAAGTATAATTACATTTTCTGGAATTATCTATCAAAGAGGTACCCAACTTAATAACCGTTTGAAACCCAAGTGCAACAAAACAAACCAAGCAAAGCAAAAATACAAAATGATCACTTCAGAGAAAATTTATAACTTTGAAATAAATGAAACATTGGTCATGCCACACAGAAGTTGATTTAGTGGGTACAGTAGAAAGCTTGTGCACAGAATGGATCTAATGGAATATTCAATTGCAGGTCTGGTAATATCTTCAGTTCCCACAAGTTTTTTAAAATTTGTATATAAAGTTGTTGATTTTACTAATTTTCATTTTCTTTCAAATATTGTTTTTAAATATTGTCTGTAGGTTAATCGAGGAGGTAATGTATTCATTTTCACAGATTTTTGGGATTTTCTCTCCTTGTTTCTAAAAATAAAAATAGAAGTTATAATAAAATAATTATTACCTATAACTACTATTTTTACTATCAGAAATGATTTTATTTATTACCCCAACTTCACAACTGTAAACATCCAACTCAAAATTAACCAAAGATTCAAGATCAGCCACATGTCATATACTTAGGTATATGATGTATAGCAGGACGTGAGACCAGTATGGCATGAAGGTAAAACAAAAAAGCAAGTATTGGAATTCTGAACCAAGAAAAATATTCTCAGGATACTGGCAGTTGTGGCTTGATGACTGTGATTAGTGAAATTGATGAGTTCAATTTCATATTCCATGATATTACAATAGAAAAGTTTGAGATTGATTGCTGAATTATATTACCTTTATTTGGCATGGGTCCTCAAATGTCGACGCCGTCCTTATGCTTGAGGGCCCTTTGAAGGTCTGGGCCCCTATAAGCTTTACTTATATTTGTTTGTTGGTAGATCCGCCACTGCTGATGCCTGTGTGTATAAAATAAGTATAAAATAATTGAGAACTTGATAATATAACGCGATGAAATTATGATGGTACGTACTAACCTGACAGAGCATTGGAAGAATTGAAAACTGGTGACGTGAGGGTTGTTGAAACTGTCCATATTTTTGGAATGAACAATTCCTAAACACTGCAACTGCATTTCTGCTTCGACGACACTTTCCACGATATACCCAACCGACACTTTCTAACTATTTTGAAACTAGTAAAATATTTGATCTTCACCTGAATTATGTACTCAGGTTTGTGAAATGACTACAGACACAGACAACTTATGAAATCATTACAAACACAAACGCGACAACGCCAAAAACCAATCGGCCAAGATTAGTAAATTTTTAAAGCGGGAATTGTATATTTGACCACCTCCGGCTGACAGTCGACAGTACCACAGAAATTTCATTTGACATTTTCATTTGGCCTCTATAATCATATCTTTTTGGAATGTGTACAATAAATTCAATATATCCTCGAATACATTTGAAATTAATAAGTAAACATCAGCAAGATCACTTTCGAAATCGGCGGAAGTAACGCCATCTAGTTTCAATCTTGGAAAGCCTTAGTAAGGTATTAAAATTCAACATAATCAAGTAGGCGAAGGTCTACAACTTTTTCTAGTGGCTGGGTATAGGGAGTTGAGACACCAGTCTTTATATCCACCTTTGTGCTAGCCAACAGTCATTTCCGCTTGTGCGCCAAATACAATTTATACAAATCTAGCATACATCACAATGGTTATTCCAAGCAACCTGCTGCATAGAGCATCCCTCTGATAAATAACTGAAAATTAAGACTGAAATGTTTGCACCAATTTCACAATATATTTACCTACTGCAAAGTCACTGCCTCACTGAAATGGGTTCACCTCGTGGATTTTTCACCAAATACGCATATACCAGTTGCTCCAAATCATTGAATAAATCAGGTGTCATTCTCGTACATTTGGAAAATTGATTACTATAAATTCTCCATGAGGTTCAAATAAAAATGGAACTGAGAATGAGTATTCCTCTGTCGATTTATTGGTTTAATTTCATATCTTCTGTTTCGACGTTTCTTTTTATTAATTGAATAATGAATTCCAAACGCCGAAAGCATTATTAAAAAACTGGTAAGAGTAATGATACTCATGACAAATATCAGCAAGGATCCTGAAAACACTGTCAATATTCTCATACAGTAAGAGATAACCTCAATAAACTTTTGAATGAAAGCGGGGAACAGAGATGTCACTTGTCAACACCCGCAAAACGTCATTAACGAACACATCTTATTTTCATTTATGGATTTTCATTTGAGAATAATAAGTTGGAAGTTAGGCATCTTCTCAAATGATAAATGTTGAAAAAAAGTTTTATAACATGAACAATTGTATTTCCATGTTCCATCTGTCTTAAATGTAAATAAAGTCTCAAATCTTGAGAGGTAAATCTTAGGTGATAAATTTCTGTGCTTCCTCTAATTTTGTGATTCGTATGATGCATGATTATTTTCCAGAGTGTATCGACGATCAGATCAATACCGATAAACAACCAAACATCAATATCGATAAAACAACGAAACAGAAATGATAAAATATTTATTTTCTAAAACAGTTCAATGTAACTTCCCTAATTCCATTTTCTTCTGGATCAATTTCACAGAATGATATAAAAATGTATCCAAAAGCCCTGCTACTGTATAGACACCACCAATGATAGCACACAAATTTGTAATGAAATGACCGAAGGACTTATCTTTCTCAGTAAATTTCACCATCAATGGGGATAACTCGTATTGGAAAAATATACCAGGCATTCCAGATTCACCGCTGATAATAGACACTACTTTTTGGTGCTTTGTAACTGAAAACTGATTTGTGCTTATTATAGTTCCATCTTTTCTCATGTAGGACGTCGGAACTATCTTGATATAATACTGAAACATAGTTGATCCTGCAACAAAAATGAAATGATTGAAGGTGGAATTCAAGTATGGATATGAAGATGTGATATCATACTATTTTTTTCACACCATAAGAATCACAGTTCAAAAAATATACAATAACAGTAATCAAAATAAAAGTATCATGATTATCAAGTTTTTTATGCTTCAATTTTCAGAAATAGCTGTTTTCGGCACATTGACCAGCTCCTTCGAACAAGATTTTTTTGTAGTTTTGTGAGCTATCCTCCAGTTAGCTTTGTATTCACCAGTTGGAACTTGATTTTGATCAACATATAGGTTACGATCATATTCTTGTTGTATTTCATTCACATACTTTATACCTACATTTTGATGTTGATACGATTGAGAAATACGATCGAGATTGGACTGAAATACAGGGTGTAACATGAGTACGTTAAAATATTCAAGTGACATATTCCTGAAACAATTTTAGGAAGAAAAGTCTATATGAACTTGTGTCCGGAAATGCTACGTTTCGGAAATAAAGGGTGTTGAATTTTGATTTTTTTGTTCGCTTTTCAAACATAACTTTTGCAAAAAATTTTAAAGAAATTTGGTACCCGGGGTCTTTTCAAGGTAGGAAATCATAATTTCGTATCAATTTTCATGTTACATCTTCAGGGCGCTGCGTACGCTGTCATTATTTATTTCAAATTGTCCTACCATTCCTTTTCCAAGTAAAGAAGGGAAAATTCCTCAACAACGCTGGAGGTGATCGTTTTCGAGATATTTACAATTTTCTATATCGATGCATGTTACTTAGCTCCTAGGGCGATAAGTGAAGTTGCTGAGAACATTACGAAAACTAAGTATGTAGTAGGTCTCTTCAAAATAAACTACCTCCTATGAAATGTTTATCGAAAAATGGTTGAAATTTTCGTCACAAGTTATTTGCAACTGCTTTTATTTTCATCAAACTTCATACTCAGTATACGCGGATAGACTTCTTCTGAACTGAGAATCATCAAACTGCTTAATCACTATAGCCAAATTTGATTTCAATAATTCTTGTCACTTTCCGCTTGCAAATTAAGGTAATCAAATCGAGTAGGCTATGAACGTTTGTTCATAAAAATAGAAATTTGCTGTCACATTTTTAACTATCGATTGACAAATTCACAGTTCGGAGTTCATAAAGTGAATTTTTGGTACCATGCCCGACATTACGAATGCTGAAATGGCCGATATGGTTTTTGTATACGGCTCGGCTTACGGAAATTCAACCGAGGCCAAACGCATCTATCAGAAACGATATCCCCAACGCGTCACTCCCTCTGCATCGACATTCACGAATCTTTTTCGGCGACTTTCCGAATCTGGAAGCTTTGAAAGAAATCCTGCAGTAGGACGGCCACGGACTACAAGAACTGTGGAATTAGAGGAGGCGGTTCTCGAAGAAATAACTGAACATCCAGAGACAAGTACAAGAAAAATCAGTCTAACATTGAATGTGCTTATCGAAGATGCTTATCGAAATTTTTTGGAACGAGAGCTTAAACCCCAGCTCATGGAAGATGTTCCCATTGGTCTCCGATATACCACTCTTGGTTTATGCACGATGGAGCCCCTGCTCATTTTAGTCTGATAGAAAGAAATTTCTTAGACGTCTTATATCCCCAACGATGGATAGGAAGAGGAGACACTCAGCATTGGCCCCCGAGGTCACCGGACCTCAATCCCGTCGGTTTTTTCTTTTGGGTACATTTAAAATCACTGGTTTATGCTAGCCCCATTGAAAACGAGAAAGTGTTATAGCCTGCTGCAAAACGATAAGAAACACTCCTGGCCTTTTTCAACGGGTGCGAAATTCTTTGATGAGGAGAGCAGAGGCTTGTATGACTGTTGAGGTCGTCACTTTGAACATTCGTTGTAATAGTTGTTTCGTTTAATTTTTGAATTTTTAATTGACTGATAGATAACATACTTTTTTCAGCTTTTAATGGGATTTTCTCTGCTCGTTTCTAAAAAATAGAGTAGAAGTTATTGAAAATTATTGCAATATATTTGTAGTAAGGACAGATTTAGGATCTGTCCCAAAATGTCACTACGCTTGAAATTCAACCTTTAGATACCTAAAAGAGAAATTCTCTATTGGTCAGTGACACCTTGTTTTTGAAAAAATTTGAAAATACAAATATATTTAATAAGAATAAAACCTCTACTTATCTTGGTGGACGTTTCGGGAACGAATCTGCTCCCGTTCTCAACACAATTGAAATATTTTTCTCTTCGTAAAATTTTTTCAATGTTTTCGATTTTGACACTGAAAAGTGAAAATATTTCAATTGTGTTGAGAACGGGAGCAGATTCGTTCCCGAAACGTCCACCAAGATAAGTAGAGGTTTTATTCTTATTAAATCTATTTGTATTTTCAAATTTTTTCAAAAACAAGGTGTCACTGACCAATAGAGAATTTCTCTTTTAGGTATCTAAAGGTTTAATTTCAAGCGCAGTGACATTTTGGGACAGATCCTGAATCTGTCCTTACTACAAATATATCGCAATATTTTCAATAACTTCTACTCTACTTTTTAAAAACGAGGAGAGAAAATCCCATTAAAAGCTGAAAAATGAATACTATTACTATTTTTCCAAATTGTTTTTTTTTAGTTGAGCAGTTGGATAATGCTCAGTTCAGAAGAAGTCTGTCCGGGTATACTGAATATGAAGTTTGATGAAGATGAAAGCAGTTGCAGATAACTTATGACGAAAATGTTTAGGATAATTTCAACCATCTGTATCTGTATCTCGAAAACAAATAATTTTTCGATAAACATTTCATAGAAAGGTAGTTTATTTTGAAGAGACCTACCACATACTCAGTTTTTGTAATGTTCTCAGCAACTTCACTTAGCGCCCTAGGAGCTAAGTAACATGCATCGATATAGAAAATTGTGAATATCTCGAAAACGATCACCTCCAGCGTTGTTGAGGAATTCTTCCTTTTTAATTTGAAAAAGGTGTGGAAATAAGGTTTATTCATAATTAGTGCCAAAAGTTTATTGTCAAAAATGTTAGGGCAATTTGAAATGAATAATGACAGAGTACGCAGCGCTCTGTAGATGTTACATGAGAATTAATACGAATAAATTATGATTTCCTAACTTGAAAAGATCCCGCGTACCAAATTTCGTGCAAATAACTTATTTTTTGCAAAAGTTATGTTTAAAAAGCGAACAAAAAAATTAAATTTCAACAACCTGTATCTGAGAAACGAAGCATTTCCGTACAAGTTTATATAGACTTTTCTGATACACGGGCTTTATGATAACTATGTACAGAAGACTTATGCAGTCACTGATGGTGTTTTGTTTCATCGAAAATGGTAACGGCATTTTCCGCTATGATGACATGCAAGTTATGAAACTCACTTCTGTACAAAGAGTAGATGTTTTGAGATTGCGATGATGTAGTTCAATTATTTTTTGAGAAGTATCTTAAATTACTACTTTTGAATCAAAGTTTTTATAACACTGATTGTGAAATTATCGATAAAAATTAAGTTTTTGTCATATTTGTGTCTCGAGCTAACAACTAACCTATGAGTGATTTCCCGCTATGAGGAAAAAATGCTGTTATCAAATTATCAAGGTCGCTGCATGTTAGAGTTTAGGCAAAATAAAGGCCGGTTTATCAAGTTCCAGATTTATCTGCTAGTTATGTACCCGTCAGATATGAGTAACCTGCAGATATAGTTTGAGGGCCGGTTTATCAATCACAAATTATCTGTGAGATAATGCCTAACTGTCAGTTATAATGAGAAGGTGAGTTTATCAATGACAGGATAACTCTCATCTGGCAGTTAAACTACCCGATAACTATCTAGAAGTTTCAACTGGTGGATAAGTAGATAACTAGAGGATAGCTCACGAAAATATCACAGAACGTGACACAAAAACGTCAGACGACAGACGATACACTTGTGGAAGTGTTGTTCATAGATAAACTTAAATGAAGTATCGTTGTGTTTTGAATGTTTTGATGTAGTTTTTCCATATTTCTAATATTGCATAAGAATCATGGTCGTCCCATTTCTCGAAATTATCAACTCTTTTCCTTACGATATAAGGCCTCCGTTCGTGTTGAAGAACTTCCAAAATATCCAAGTCTTCATCACTGTTCGAATATGTAATCCTCCACAAAATCCATCTTCTATTCAAAAGTATATTGATCTGGAACTCGATAAACCGGCCCAGAACCAAACATTGTCATTTCAAACAGACTTTCCATTATATTTATTTATCACTATTGCCAACATACCTCACCTGTCAGTTAACAAGCTATTGGATAAAAAAGTATTGGAAAAACCAAACTCAAACTATATCTGCAGGTTACTCATATCTGACGGGTACATAACTAGCAGATAATACTGGAACTTGATAAACCGGCCCTGAGTTTGGTTCTTCAAATACTTTTTATCCAATAGTTTGTTAACTGACAGGTGAGGTATGTTGTCAATAGTGATAAATACATATAATTGACTTGATTGGTTGATTGTTTCCACCCACCAATAGAAAGTCTGTTTGAAATGACAATGTTTTATGACGTTTATAACCTTCGAAAATATGTATTGCTGTTGTTTTGTTTGGTTCTGGGCCGGTTTATCGAGTTCCAGATCAATATACTTTTGAATAGAAGATGGATTTTGTGGAGGATTACATATTCGAACAGTGATGAAGACTTGGATATTTTGGAAGTTCTTCAACACGAACGGAGGCCTTATATCGTAAGGAAAAGAGTTGATAATTTCGAGAAATGGGACGACCATGATTCTTATGCAATATTAGAAATATGGAAAAACTACATCAAAACATTCAAAACACAACGATACTTCATTTAAGTTTATCTATGAACAACACTTCCACAAGTGTATCGTCTGTCGTCTGACGTTTTTGTGTCACGTTCTGTGATATTTTCGTGAGCTATCCTCTAGTTATCTACTTATCCACCAGTTGAGATAATGCCTAACTGTCAGTTATATTGAGAAGGTGAGTTTATCAATGACAGGATAACTCTCATCTGGCAGTTAAACTACCCGATAACTATCTAGAAGTTTCATATCTGACGGATACATAACTAGCAGATAAATCTGGAACTTGATAAACCGACCCTCAATCAGATAGGCAATCAGAGTATTGTCTTAAGTCCTCATCAATATAGAATATGTAATTCTCCACAAAATCCATCTTTCACCATCTATATTGTGAAAATATGTGCATACTCAACAATGATAGCACATGAAAAAGTGATACTAGTGGATGAATATGGAACTTGATAAAATATTCATTAGAGATATTCCAATCTTTGCTACCACAACGATGTACAAAACACTGGTGCAGTCACTGATTTTGTTTTGTTTCGTCAAAAACTCTTACGCCATTTTTCGCTAATAGCCTAATAGTTATGAAACTCCTCAGAAGATGGTGACATTTTTACAGGTTTCTGTATAAATAGTTGACGTTTTGAGATTTCAATAATGTAGTTCGATCTAGAGTAACCTAAATTACTACTTCTGAATCAACATTTTTATAACACTGATTGTGCAATTATCAATAATACTGATTTTGCTTGAATTTTTGTATCGCCATCTGACCACTGACATTTGAGTGATTTGAGCACTGGTTGAATAAATCAGATAGGCAAATAGGCAGAATAGCTCCACCAGTGTTCTGTACATCGTTGCTACACACGAACCAGCAGCACAGAATAGAGATACGCTGCGCAGCGTATCACTATTCTGTGCCTGCAGACTCTGGTAACGTCAACTGTCGAACTGACATACTAACAACACATATCGTATAATCTTTGGTAGAAGTCATATTTCTCATTGTCACATCCATTTACGGCATTGGCATATGTGCATTGAAATTAAAGTGCAACCATTCCGTGAGTTTAAAATTCATTATAAAAATAATTATCAATCGATGATAAAGCAATTTCAGCATATCCACATATAAATAAACAGTTATCGGGATCGAATCACTGAAAGTGAGTTCAACGATCTTTCAATGATGTAATATGAGTTTTTCTATTCTTTCATCAAAATTATTACAGATACACAATGCCTGTTCCTGGTGGTATGTATCAACAACAAGGACAAGGTCCTTCGTGTGTTGACAGAATGAAAATGGGCTTTTTCTTAGGATTTTGTGTTGGAATAGCCAGTGGTGCAATGTTTGGAGGATTTTCAGCTCTCAGGTTAGACCATATACTGAATACCTCTAAATGGATTCCACGGAATGTTGAAGTCATTTCAAATGAAAATATCAGCACAATCTCATATCTTAAACCTGCTCATGCTTTTCAGTTAATTTGTTGAAGATATAATGAATATATACTGCAGTCATGAGTCTTTAGTCATGAGGAGCTCAATGCTCATGTTGAATATCACTTAGTGAATCAGTATTATGGCAGATGTATGCAGCAGTCATAAGTTTTGAATCGTGAGGAGTTGAATGCTTGCAGTAAAAGTCTCCATGTGAATAGGTAGGTATTAAAACTTGATTTTCGGCGCAAAATACTTGATATTAGTGACTACCAACACTGCATTCATCCACCAACAGAAAAATATATATTATTGAATAATAGTTGATACTTTTTCATCAGGCATTCATGAATTTGAAGTATTTGATCAGACATTTTGCATGCTCTGCTCACAGGCAGATGGATATAAAATCAAGTATTATTATATAATTAAGGAATAACATCACCTGATATCACTTGTTGAAAGTTATATATTCCAAAATCTGTTATTTTATCATTTATGCTGCTGTAACATAAACGATGAAACATCTTTCAGTACCACAAAAACAAAATATTAGCACAAATTGTTTGACATAAAGAATATGTCTTGTGCTGGAGGTTTGATTTCATTTATAGAAAAACATTCTTGAAATCAGTTTCTTTGTTGTCTTCTTTGTCAAACGGATACTAACAAATCCATTTTTTTTTGTTTCTTGACAGAGTATCATGTCTGTCTATACTGTCTGTAAGTTATTTATTGTATTCAACAAATTTCATGTTATGTTGTTGTTTTCAATGATTCAATATTGAAATCAAATTGACCTTGTGTGTATTCTTATTACACAACCATGGTGCTATATTTTTCTTGGGAGTTTTTCTCCAGAAGATAAAGTTTTTTCTCCAGAAGATAAAGTGTGTCAATTTCAAAATGTTGGAATGGCTATAATAGCTCTGAATATTGAATTCTGTTATAAAAAATATAAATTATTAGGGTAGAATGAGGGAGTCCAGTAATGGCAGTTGTCTCTTTCCAGCGGGATGGCAACCCCAACTCCAAAAATTTCAAATGGCCACCCCTAGAGCTATAGCCAATCCAAATTGGAATACTGTATATCAAAACACAGTATTTATCAAGTTTTCAGAGGTGAATTGAATACAAGTAGACAATAACATCATCTGAATATGTAGTCACCTGTAGACATGAAGAATTTTCCAATTCATACAAAGTACAAATAAAAAATTGAACCTGACTAAAATGAGATTTGAGAAATTGACATATATTATTGGATATGATTTTGATATACCATACCCCATATGGGGTATGCTTCATTTACAGTCCCAAACTGTGATGTTTTTCTGATGTTCATATTCATGTGGAGATGAAAATGAATAGATGGAATATCGAAATAAATATAAGTATGAATATAGTGGGTGTCATCCAGTGTTCATCTGGAAGTTATTTTCCATTAAATAGGGTGATTGAAGAAAGGTAGTTTTTTTTAAATAGAACCAATATATTCAACTCAATATATCAAGTCATAATTTTTCTTCTGAAACTCTTATTTTCGGAAATTCATCGCGGCGTTGCTAAGTTATATACATTTTTATCAAATTGCAGACCTCTACAAAAAATTGTGAAATCTTTATGTTCAGAAATTTTGGAAAACTATTGAAGATTTTGATGGTTGGTACCATGCGTCACCATATCGCCCTTTGAACATTTCCTAAAAATGTATAGAGTGATCATAATAACATTTAAATTCAGTTGAAATCTAAACTCGCAAAAATCACTTTGATTGCCTATCAAGTTTGAGAATCTTGAATATTTTTTTCCATATATTAATCATACTTCAATTAATTATAAAAATTCTCTCTATTATCACAAAATATTAGCATTGCATTATTTTTATTTCAATTCAAACGGTCACAACAGTATAAAATTTCACTAAAACTAGCTTTATTTCAGTATTATTAATTAGTAATTTCTTGACTGATTCGCTTCCTCATTTCAAGATTCTCACCTCAAGTCTCACCTTTTATTTCAGTATGGATTTTCCAAATACTAAATAATTATCTTTCGAAAAATGATCTATCTGAGAATATAATTGCTCTTTATTGCGTCATTGTTATCTTACAGGTGCGATGTGTTCTTAGGGTTTGCTCAACGTTATTCAGTTTTGGTTGTTCAACAGACACTAGAGGATTTTAAAACCAGCCATGAAAATATACAGGCAAAAAACATAGAGTTAGAAATCTGCTTCATTCGATCAATGAAATGGTTTCAGAATTCGTGGTATTCACTTTTAAAAAGTTGTATCTTCACACTATTTGGCTCCAGTCCAGTTTTATTGTTTGTCAAAGATGTTGATCCCAGGAAACGATTATTTGAGTATGTGTTATTGTCCCTTTCATTTCACTAGCATATTTCGAATATATATATATATATATATATGTATCAATAATTACATTCACATCTGACAGACAAAACAATTTGGAAATTGGAATTACTGAAGAAATCCTTGAAGTGGTAGTTATTTAATGAATTCGGCACCCATTACTAGATCCACTTCCCTTCGTGTGAAGATGTATATTCATTAATAAAAAGCAAAATCACATCTGAGGACATGATCTGAGGCATGGTATTTTTTCTCAGTATAATGAAGTGCACACAAGTCTTGTTCTTATTTCTTGAATATTACCGCCCACTAAATTTGATATTTTGATCTTCCTCATTACTATTTTATTATTATGTCATCCACATTGCTTTCACATGTCATGGAACCATCTTCCGGTTATCAACTGAACAAAAGTTCTAGTTGCAGAGGCTGTGATATTAAAACATGACTTCTTCTGAACACTTAATATGACTTAAAATGATGAACTCAAGATTATTTCATTGAAATATCCATTTTATAAGTGATGCCACCTCGATATATTCCGCACTGAACTTCAGAAAGATCTCCAACAAGAAAAATCACACCAATCTCTTGAAAATCCATTTCCCACGTCGTAGAATAATGGGTAGGGGTATACCTTTTTCTCAAGTAATTTTTTTCACATATTTGGTGATTATTTTATTGACTTTATTTCTTTCATCATTTTAGAGGAGGTTTGAGAGGAAAAGAACTTGTGAATACAGTAGGCAAAGTGATGTTACAAGGTGGAGGATCCTTTGGGACATTTTTAGCAATTGGATCTGGTTTGAGGTGTTGAACACTTCCATTGAATTTTCGAGACTGCACAAGAATATTACTGAAATTCTTGATAGTTGTAATAGGTTATGAATGAAATTGTTTATAAATGAAGTATTACATAATCGTCTCATTATTATGCAGTAACCTACTGAATATTGTTTCAGGTTGACCTAAATTCGATATATTATCTATCTATCCTTTGAGGTATGTTATTTAGAAATGAACACATATTCGCTGCTCATATATGCGCATACGCCAATCTCATATGAGGAGAATACATCATTTTGTCGAATCCGCGCATATTTTTTTTTATATCAAATTTCGATAAAGTACATTACAGGTGTTTTAAATTGTTACTAAAATAAAATCCCAGGTAGAGCATAATGAGCCTAGGCAAATTTTGCCTGTCTTGCTTTATGCTCGATCTGAGGACTTTATAAGTTCAACGTACACTTTATATTTATCAATGTTCAGTGAGTAGATTATAGATTTAAAATATATTTGTTGAGGTTTTCATAATTTGGGAAATACTTTTTTGTAGAGGTTTTACAGTGTGAAGCAGATGGTGCAGGAAGGTAGGCAGGTATTATTATTATTATTTTTTTTGTCAAGTAGTTGTTGATTTCAATATATCATAACATATCTTTGGGTTTTTTAAAATATTCTGTTTTGTTTCAATATTATATTTTTTCTGGTTTGAAATTTTTCTTAGAGTGGTTGGGATGGCATTGAAAAATTTAGGTCCGAAGAAGAAATAAGATCTTTGTGTTAAGGTTTTTTTGAACAATTGTGTGTTGAGATTCATATTTGCATTTGATCTGGTTATTCTATTTTTTTTTTGGTGGAAATTTTTAATATTTGTGTACATTTTTTTTGACATCAAGGGTATTTCTAAAACTGATACTGATCTTTTTAAAATAAGAGATTGTAAAATAAGAATACATCCGGAAAAATGATATTTCAGACCTAGTTATCCAAAATTATCGAAACAACAATGAAAAAAAGTATATTGACCTATCCTGAAAAAATAATATTCTTCATCCCGGCAGCTTGGGCTTCGGATCTTCTATCTACAGCTGAATAGTGAAGTTGTAACGGCTGTCTCTCACAACTTATCGTTACCAAATCTCGAAACGTATGGTTTTGGAAAGAATTGTACCAGGATATTGACTATGTTTTGAATCATATATATCAGATCGATTGCAGCACACAATTGTGTAATACTGGTTGATATTAAAAAAATGATAGCCTGTTGAATAAGTGAAATGCCTGAAGGCATGAACCATATATTCTTCATTGAATAATAGATTTGTTCTAGCAGCGTTATCAAACGGTACGGAATCGTCTGAAGCATGCGCATACTGATGTACGCGTTCTAGCAAATTGAATCCGAGATTCGAACTACTAGATTGTTTGGCTATGTACCTATGAGAGATAAGAAATCTTGAGTTCTGGTATCTTTTTTATCCTAAGCTCGAATCTAACAATTTTCTTATGAATTTCGTTTCGATTATTATTTTTGTTGGTTTCGATTGACACCAAAACTGTCTAGTTTTTCTATATTTGTGTTTAGAAATACAGGTATAGTTTCCTTCTTGTTTATGAAATCAATGGTGGTTATCAACACGCAAATAAGCGTTCTAGCAGGATATGAATCCCAAACTGTTTGCAACCAGGCTCACGGCGAACATGCGCAGTTGGTCAGTCTACAAAATCGCCTCAAACCATCCCAAATTCCTTGATAGAACAAACCTTATATGATATCCCAGCTAATCAGTTTCGGTTGCAGGAAAGATATAGGGAGGTACCAATGTGGAATGCGACTTCGCAATGTTGACACAAAAAATGAACACTGGTACTTATTGGCGACTGCCAAATCTCCGTACCATCACTCTTTGCTTATAAGTTGCTAAGATATCACAGTTACTATCAATTTTATTTACCATACATAGCAAGCATGAAACTTTCCAGTGTGGTGATTATTTAAAAGTCTACGAAACTCTAGTGCCTAGTGCGATTCTAATATATCTTCAATCGACATCCCATAGAAATCGCATTCAGGAATTACGATTAGGAACATTACAGATATTTTTCGTTTTTTGTAACTTAATATATAGCACGAAATTACTATACCATTTATGTATTAGTGAGTCGCAAATGATATAATGTGACTGAATCGGAGTCATTGATTCTTTTTTCGATTAATATTTTAAAAACGTCAAATTATTGAAAGTAATTGATAGTGATTCCGAAAATAGCTAAGTGACTTTCTCAAGAAGTACCTCATACACATCAGTGTACTACTCTTCATGCTTTTAAGCCTTTCGTGACGGACGCCGCAAAAAAGTGCAAATCGCTGGCTGGCATATATTCCAAAAGCTCAATATTGAATGTTGACTTTACATCTCATCAATAAAACGCAAATTGTGCATTTTTGTGATAAGCTCATAAATCCGCAACTAACCTATATAACGGGAAACGCAAATATGCGGGGATACTCTGAACCGGAAATGCATTGTTAACTTTCGGTTTATATTTTATTCCACAAGGCGAAATTTTCCTCATCCGCGTTACCCGAACAATGAAAATAATGATCATCACAAGCCGCGTCTACGGGTAATAATCATAAGCGAGATAGAGACTTTGTCCCTGAAAATATGAATAATACTCCACAACACATATGTGGATGATATCGCAGTATCTTGCCCGGACATGATGTACGCCCGTGAGATGCAAAAACAGCTGGTTTCGTTACTTTCTCGCGGAAAATTTGAATTTAGGAAATGAGCAAGCAACAAAACCGAATTGTTGTCGCACTTGTCCGAAGAACTTATTAATGAAAATTCGCCGAACTTGGACTAAAACTTGAATATAAAAAGGGAAAATTCGACATCAATTGATGAAAACACCTTGTAACCACAATTCCTCCGTCTACCAAATTGTCACTTTTCAGTGTCAAAATCGAAAACATTGGAAAATTTTACGAAGAGAAAAATATTTTAATTGTGTTGAGAACGGGAGCAGATTCGTTCCCGAAACGTCCACAAAGATAAGTAGAGGTTTTATTCTTATTAAATATATTTGTTTTTCCAAATTTCTTTCAAAAACAAGGTGTCACTGACCAATAGAGAATTTCTCTTTTAGGTATCTAAAGGTTTAATTTCAAGCGCAGTGACATTTTGGGGCAGATCCTAAATCTGTCCTTACTACAAATATATTGCAATAATTTTTAATAACTTCTACTCTATTTTTTAGAAACGAGGAGAGAAAATCTCATGAAAAGCTAAAAAATGATATTGGACTAAGAGAATTCTTATAATGTACAAATTTTTGGTCTGAAGTGGAGCCCATTTTCGGATTCTTTCTCCTACTTGGTTACCTGTTTTGAAAATGAATGCACCAAACGAAATATATTATCTGAATTGGCACGGATTTACGACCCGTTAGGTTTTCCAACCCCAGTTACATTAATTGCTAAACTTCTCATCCAAAATCTTTGGACATTAAAATTGGATTGGGATGACACCCCTCCTGAAAATGTTCTTATCAAATGGAATAAATATAAAGTTCAGTTGAAACGGTTGGCTGACCTTGAAATACCACGATATAATTTTTCGGATAATGCAAAATTTATCGATTTATGTGGATTTTGTGACGGTTCGTTAGAGTTACGTCTCAAAATGGAGTAAAATGTTGTTTGCTTGGTGCCAAGTCGAAGGTCGCACCACTAAAAACCATTTCCATTCCTCGCATAGAATTATGTGGTGCTTTGCTTCTTTCAAAATTAATGAATTTCATTTTGGAAGCTTATAAGAACAAATTAAAATTAGAAAATGTTTTTACCTCCACGGATAGTATGATTGTTCTATATTGGCTTAACACTTCACCGTATGTACAAAAACCATTTATTGGCAACCGCATATAATTGATTTTGGAAAATTTACCGCACGCCCAGTGGTGTCATGTCATTTCGAAAAATAATGCTGCGGATTGTGGGTCACGTGGGTTATATACATAGGAATAGGGAATTTTTCGGACTGGTGGATAGGTCCGGCACTTTTGAGAACACCCATAGATCAGTGGGATATATCTGATGATTCCACTCCGACTCCCGAAGTTGTCAAAAAGGAGGAAAGAAAAATTGCCTTAACCGCATATATCGAAAGTAATTTTTAATATGACCTTTTCAATCGGTTTTCATCTTCCGATGAAATGAAACGCAAAGTAGCGTTTTTGTGTAGCTCCATTTGAAATTGTAAAAATTCTAAAACAAAGATAATAGATACTGTCTGTAAGTTCTTCGAGAAGGTGGTACATTCATTTTTCAGCTTTTCGTGTGATTTTCTATCCTCGTTTCTAAAAAATAGAGTAGAAGTTATTAAAAATTATTTCAATATATTTGTAGTAAGGACAGATTTGGGATCTGCCCCAAAATGTCACTGCGCTTGAAATTAAACTTTTAGACACCTAAAAGAGAAATTCTCTATTGGTCAGTGACACCTTGTTTTTGAAAAATTTGGAAATACAAATATATTTAATAAGAATGAAACCTCTACTTATCTTGGTGGACGCTTCGGGAACGAATCTGCTCCCGTTCTCAACACAATTAAAATATTTTTCTCTTCGCAAAATTTTTTCAATGTTTTCGGTTTTGACACTGAGAAGTGACAATTTGGTAGACGGAGGAATTCTGGTTACAATGTGATTTCATTAATTGATATCGAATTTTCCATTTTCATATTCAATTTTCATAAGTGGATGCCAAGTTCTATCTATATCAACTATCTATACCAACTGAACAAAAAGCAATATTATAGTCTTCGTTCAGGAGAATGCAAGCAGACTCTTTGATTTTCCGTTTTTGGTTGTTGTCTTCTTTTCCTATGATCTTAATATTACCCCAATCGGCCATATGTTGTCCATTTTCAGTAACGATATGTTCAGCTAATTTTGATTTGTCAGTATATCTTTTCTTCATATTGTTCTTATGCTCTTTCATCCTTACTGATAGAGGCCTGCTGGTTTCACCGGTATAATATTTTCCACAAACACATGGTATACTGTAAATACAATTTTTTGATGATTGTTCTTCATTTTTTGGTTTTGTATGAGTCAAAATCGATCTCATTGTATTTTCTGTCATGAACACTGTTTTCACTCGAAACTTGTCACTAACACGTTTAAATTTTTTTAGATATTCCGGGAATGTATGGGATTACATTTGTTGTTTGTCTTTGTGTTTGTTGTGTATTCTGTCTGTTCTCAATTTGGTGTATTGAAATGTTTCGGATAAGTGTTGAGTTGTAGAACATCTTTTATATGGTTCATTTCGGTATTGAAAATTTGGTGGTTCGATGATATGGATTTGGCTCTATCATGAAGTGATTTGATTATTCCTTTCTTTATACTTGTATGATGAGGTATCTGTCGGTGTGTGTATTTTTACGATATACACTTGTTATCAAAATGTTATCTGATTTCTTAATGGGGACATCTAAAAATGGTAATTGATTATTCGATTCGATTTCTAAAGTGAATTTGATTGTGGGTTCGATATTTTTTATATAATTTGAAAAATTATCTAGTTCTATACGGTTATGTGGACAAATAATGAAAATATCATCCACATATCTCCACCAAGTCTTTGGTTGTTTACTGAACTTTTTCACAATATTTACTTCAAAATCCTCCATGAATATATTACTAAGAATAGGAGATAATGGTGAACTCATGGGCATACCAAAATTTTGTTGATAAAAATCATTATCTAATTGACAATAAGTTGTTTTGAGACATAGTTCCAAAAATTCTGAAATGCCTTCTAAACTCAGCTTAGTTCTTTCAATGAGTTTTTCATCATCTTCCAGTTTCTTTATCACTATTCCTAGTTTTATTTATCTATTTATATTATTAGTTTTTCTATAGGAACATTAGTAAATAAACTCACTACATCGAAACTTACTAAAATATCTTCTGTATCGAGATGGATGTTATTTAGTTTCTCCAAGAAATGAGGAGTATTTCTAATGAAACTGTCACTATTTCCTGATGAAGGTTTTATTATATCTAAAAGAAATCGCGATAAATTTTGACAAGGAGATCCTATTGGTCTTAATGGATTGTTTGGTTTATGTATTCTTGAAAGTCCTTAAAAATGTGGGGGTTTGCTATGGTATCTGGATATATGTTTCCTATCTGTTAGTGTAAGTTCATTTTCGTGTTTTTTTTATTATGTTCCGTATCTTTCTCTCTATGTTTGCTGTTGGATCTCTATTCAATTTTGTGTAATTGCCTTCATTTATAATTTGTATTATATTATCATTATATTCATTTTTGTTCATAATGACTGTAGCGTTGCCTTTATCAGCTGGAAGTATTTTGATTGTATCATCATGTTCAAGATTATTAAGTGAGTTTTTCTCTTCTCTTGTGATGTTTGTTGTCATTTCATGTTTTTTCTCAATGATAATTTTATTTCTGATTCTATATTAATTAGAAATTTCATCAGGAAGTCTTTGTGCAGTTTGTTCAATAGCTGTAATCATATCTAATTTTGGAATATGATTCGGAGTGATTGAAAAGTTCATACCTTTTGACAGTAATAATTTTTCAGAATCTGTTGATGTTCTTGAGGATAGGTTTATAACAGTTCTATTCATGAAATTTTGTTGATGATGTTCTAATCTCAATTTTTTTATATTTCTTTCTTCAATGAGTTCATTGAATTTTCCTATGTGTATCAATTTATTCTTGTCATTCTCTTTTTTGTATGAGTTGTTCACAGAAATGAATATATGTGTTGAATCATCTTCGTATAAAACGTTGTATAAAATATATTTCTTGTTCTTACCTTGTTGTATTTGTGGAAATTTATTCTTTCTCTTACCAATGCCTCAATTGCTTTTAGAACTATCCATTCACATTTCTTACTATAAAATGGTGCTTTCAAACGTAACCCTCTCGGTATCATTCCATTGTCACTACATTTACAAAGAAAAGTTAAACTGTTTTCGGTGTGAGACAGTTTTATGTATAAATTTTCAAGTTTCCGAAACTGATGATTGATGTTAGGCCCATACCTATTTGTTAAATACTGTCTGTGAGTTCTTCGAGGAGGTGGTACATTCATTTTTCAGCTTTTCGTGGGATTTTCTTCATTTTTATTTATTGAAATAATTTTTGATACCTTCTACTCTATCTTTTAAAAACGAGGAGAGAAAATCCCACGAAAAGCTGAAAAATGAATGTACCACCTCCTCGAAGAACTTACAGACAGTATTTAACAAATAGGTATGGGCCTAACATCAATCATCAGTTTCGGAAACTTGAAAATTTATACTTTATTTATAATTTATAAAAATTGAGATTAGAACATCGTCAACAAAGTTCCATGAATAGAACTGTTATAAACCTATCCTCAAGAACATTAACAGATTCTGAAAAATTAATTCTGTCAAGAGGTATGAATTTTTCAATCACTCCGAATCATATTCCAAAATTAGATATGATAACAGCTATTGAACAAACTGCACAAAGACTCACTGATGAAATTTCTAATGAATATAGAATCAGAAATAAAATAATTATTGAGAAGAAACATGAAATAACACCAAACATCACAAGAGAAGAGGAAAACACACTTAATAATCTTAAACATGATGATACAATCAAAATACTTCCAGCTGATAAAAGCAACGCTACAGTAATTATGAACAAAAATGAATATAATGATAAAATAATACAAATTATAAATGAAGGCAATTACACAAAATCGAATAGAGATCCAACAGCAAACGTAGAGAGAAAGATACAAAACATAATAAAAAAACACGAAAATGAACTTACACTAACAGATAGGAAACATATATCCAGATACCATAACAAACCCACACATTTTTATGGACTTCCAAAAATACATAAACCAAACAGTCCATTAAGACCAATCGTGAGTTCAATAGGACTTCCTTGTCAGAATTTATCGCGATTTCTTTTAGATATTGTTCACAATGATTCGAAGTATGATGATGATAATTTGTTAAGTTTCCTGAAAAATTGAAAAATGGGTATCTGACCTCACTCACTTTAACTCCATGGATTCTGGTCTGCTTAAACTGCAACCGGCGCCAGTGTCATTCTCTAAACTTTGAATTGTGCTTGACGATTGTCTTGAACCTTTTAGGGGATCATTCATCGACGAAATCCTTAATTTCGATGTTCTTTCACTGCATCACACCGACTGGCTCTTCGAATATCACACCCACGAGATCTCGTTACTATCTGCCCGAAGCCTGTGTCGAAGCTAATATGTGCCGCGTTGCCACGTTGGTTCGCGAGGAGATCCAACTTTCCAAACATGATATATATATATATATATATATATATATATATATATATATATTATTTCAATAGTACGATCAAAACACGTATCAAAATGAGTACAAAGTATCAATCGTAAACATTCCGCCCACCAAAATAAGAATTAATTTTTAAATCTAAAAGTAAGCAAAAATAAATATTCATCCTACAGATGACTACAGCCCAAAACCCATATCGAGAAATTATATTAATAATTCGAATTTACACAAAAAAAAACTTATGAAAGTTGCGAACCTAATTACTTGTCCGGCAGAGGGCAAAGTTTAACAAGGGGACGTTTCAATACGCCAGTGGTTGTGTGAACCTCTGCGACCCGAAGTATGCCATCTTTGCCCGGAAATAACTTAGTGATTCGTCCAAGCTTCCATTTCAGGGGGGGGGAGTTGCCTCCTTTATCACAACTAAAACTCCAATTCCAGGCTGAGCGCTTGGGGAATCCCACTCTTGTCTCTGTTGAGTATGTAAATACTCATTATGCCATCTGCGCCAGAAATCTTGATGACATCTCTGTAATAATTGCCACCTACGCTGAATAGCAGTTACATTATCGTCTGGAGGAGTACACAATGGCTCCAGGGTAAAAAAATGGCCTGGACTCAAAACCCTAACAACAAACAAAAAGACAGACATATGCCTTTGCACTTTTCACACCATGATGTTTTCCCATTGTGACAAAAAATGGTCCGGCGAAATCTATACCACTGTGTGAGAACGCCTTTACTTGGGAAATTCTATAAGATGGTAAATCACTCATCATAGGGGTAAGTGATTTAGGTTTCACTCTGAAACATTTATAACATTTCGACAACACAAGATTCATTGCCCTTTTACATGAGAAAATCCAGAATTTTTGACTGAAGTAATGTAAAGTATTTGGACCGGGATGCAAATTATTCTCATGTATCGATAGGATAACTAACTCTGTTAAACGATGAGATCGAGGAAGCACCATTGGATGTTTGGCATCAAACGTGAGGTCCGAATGTCGCAAACGACCGCCAACCCTAACTACACCACCTTGATCTATAAAGGGAGCTAATTATCTAAAAGGTTTAGAACACCTCTCTTCACTCTGTAGATTGTGATTTTCCTTGGAGAGAACATCTTCCTGAACAGATTTCATAATTATGGTTAAAGCCTCATATAACTCCACTTCCGATAACGCACCTTTCTCACGATGTTCTCGAGCCACTCTTAGATTGCTAATAAATCGAACACAGAAGGTCACAATTCCTTGAATTTTCCTCAGCGAAGAAAATCTCCTCAATAACGGTGAAACCCAATCGGCTTTCGACACCACTGCTACACAAACTAATTTTATTTCTTCACATGACAATCAACAGAAATTGTGTTGTCGATCGCAATTGATCTTTTACAAATGTCCACAGGCGACGATAGCCATGTAGGCCCCGCCCACCATAAGGCATTTCCCTTCAACTGTTCAGGCAGCAGTCCTCGCGAAGCTGGGTCTGCCGGATTTTCAACACTTTAATATGAGACCACATACTTGGTGCAACAAGATCCTGAATGTGACTGACACGGTTCGCCACAAAACTCTTATACTTGTGAGGACTGGACTGAACCCAATCTTAAACAACTGTTGAGTCGGACCAAGCATAGACTTCATCATATTTGATCTTATTTTTGTATGTTTGTAGAACATACTTCATAAGATCAGCGATTAATACCTCACCACATAGCTCTAAACGGGGAATTGATAATGATTTCAATGGACTAACCTTAGATTTCGCACACACAAGAGAGACCTTCACCATATTTATAGCATTTATCTGCCTCAAATAAATGACTGTCCCGAATCCTACCTCTGACGCATCACAAAATCCATGCTATTCTGAACGAATCACATTAGATAACGTTAGGTTTCTAGGAATCATAATATCGCTAATACATGGAAGTTGATTTCTATAGCTAGACCATTTTGTCTTAAGATCCACAGGTAAATCATCTTCCCACTCCAATCCCAATTTCCAGGTACACTGCATCAAATGCTTTGCAAACAGAGTCAGTGGGGCTAATAAGCCTAAAGGATCATATATCCTAGCTAACTCTGACAATACATTTCTTTTGGTACCAGGTTTATCTAGAGGAACTACCCTATACAGAAAGCAATCATTCTTGGGACACCACTGTAATCCTAATACCTTCAAAAAAGCTTTATCTTCACTTTCGAACAAACACGGCTGTTGATGAGCAGCAGGAACAGAAGATAAAATATCAGCACGGTTACTTGCCCATTTACGCAAGAGGAATCCACCTTTACCAAGTAAATCAATCAGCTCCTTTTGAATCTCACAAACCTGCTCCACAGATTGTGCACCACCCACTATATCATCCACATAAATACTCGATCTTAATACTTCGGCAGCCAAAGGATGACTGTCACCTTCATCATCTGCTAACTGAAATAGAGTTCTTATTGCCAAGTACGTACGTACGTACGTACGTTACAGTGTTTAGACGTTATTCTGAGATATCTTCTAACTCGGAAAATCGCCACAGAATACGCTGAAAATCTCTATGCTTATCTACCACAACTATCTGACGATACATCTGGCGCATATCCGCCATAAAAAAACTTTATGAACACGAAAATTCAGTAGAATTGTTGCGATGTTCAATTGCAATGTAGGACCAACAATTAGTTTATCATTTAAAGATACACCATTTGACGTCTTTTCCGAGGCGTCAAACACTACCCTCAATTTGGTTGTGCTACTCTGAGGCTTTAGCACACAGTGATGTGGAATATAGTAGATTTCGTGAGGTCTTTTATTGTAACATTTTGATTGTGACATGTGACCAGCTTCAATATAGTCCTCCATGAAGTCAGAATAGTTCTGATATAATTCAGGGTTTTTTTTCAAACGAGACTCAAGTGACAGAAAACGACGTAAGGCTACACTATAAGATTCTCCTAACTCACCACTATCATTTTTGAAAGGCAATTGTACAATATACCTCCCACTCTGGTCCCTGGCATGCGATTTCACAAATATTTCTTCACATAAAGAATCTTCACTAGAAATCGCGATAGTTTCCGGAATTTATCACATTGTACAATAGAATGACCCTTCTTACACAACATACACCTAGAAATTGGTTCGGACTTAGTGAAAAAGGAGGAGGCAGAAAATGATTTATTTTGTAAATACTGATTAGTTTAATACTGTCTGTAAGTTCTTCGAGGAGGTGGTACATTCATTTTTCAGCTTTTGATGGGATTTTCTCTCCTCGTTTCTAAAAAATAGAGCAGAAGTTATTAAAAATTATTGCAATATATTTGTAGTAAGGACAGATTTAGGATCTGTCCCAAAATGTCACTGCGCTTGAAATTAAACCTTTAGATACCTAAAAGAGAGAAATTCTCTATTGGTCAGTGACACCTTGTTTTTGAAAAAAGTTTTGGAAATACAAATATATTTAATAATAATAAAACCTCTACTTATCTTGGTGGACGTTTCGGGAACGAATCTGCTCCCGTTCTCAACACAATTGAAATATTTTTCTTCGTAAACTTTTTTCGATGTTTCCGATTTTGACACTGAAAAGTGACAATTTGGCTGACGGAGGAATTCTGGTTACGAGGTGTTTTCATTAATTGATATCGAATTTTCCATTTTCATATTCAAGTTTCAGGAGTGGATGCCAAGTTCTATCTATATCAACTGAACAAGAAGCAATATTATTGTCTCCGTTCAAGAGAATGCAAGCAGACTCTTTGATTTTCCGTTTTTGGTTGTTGTCTTCTTTTCCTATGATCTTAATATTACTCCAATCGGCCATATGTTGTCCATTCTCAGTAAGGATATGCTCAGCTAATTTTGACTTGTCAGTATATCTTCTCTTTAGATTGTTCTTATGCTCTTTCATCCTTACTGATAGAGGCCTGCTGGTTTCACCGGTATAATATTTTCCACAAACACATGGTATACTGTATATACAATTTTTTGATGACTGTTCTTCATTTCTCGGTTTTGTATGAGTCAAAATCGATCTCATTGTATTTTCTGTCTTGAACACTGTTTTCACTCGAAACTTGTCACCAACACGTTTAATTTTTTCAGATATTCCGGGAATGTATGGGATTACATTTGTTATCAGTGTTGGTTGTCTTTGTGTTTGTTGTATATTCTGTCTGTTCTCAATTTGGTGTATTGTTTTGTCAATGAAATGTTTCGGATAAGTGTTGAGTTGTAGAACATCTTTTATATGGTTCATTTCGGCATTGAAAATTTGGTGGTTCGATGATATGGATTTGGCTCTATCATGAAGTGATTTGATTATTCCTTTCTTTATACTTGTATGATGATTCGATTGAAAATTGAGGTATCTGTCGGTGTGTGTATTTTTACGATATACACTTGTTATCAAATTGATATCTAATTTTTTAATGAGGACATCTAAGAATGGTGATTGATTATTACATTCGATTTCTAAAGTGAATTTGATTGTTGGTTCGATATTGTTTATATAATTTGGAAAATTATCTAGTTCCATACGGTTATGTGGCCAAATAATGAAAATATCATCCACATATCTCCACCAAGTCTTTGGTTGTTTACTGAATTTTTTCACAATATTCTCTTCAAAATCTTCCATGAATACATTACTTAGAATAGGAGATAATGGTGAACCCATGGCCATACCAAAATTTTGTTGATAAAAATCATGATCTAATTGAAAGTAAGTTGTTTTGAGACATAGTTCCAAAAATTCTAAAATGCCTTCTACACTCAGCTTAGTTCTTTCAATGAGTTTTTCATCATCTTCCAGTTTCTTTTTCACTATTTGTAAAGTTTTTTCTATAGGAACATTAGTAAATAAACTCACTACATCGAAACTTATTAAAATATCATCTGTATCGAGATGGATGTTATTTAGTTTCTCCAAGAAATGAGCAGTATTTCTAATGAAACTTTCACTATTTCCTGATAAAGGTTTTATTATATCTAAAAGAAATCGTGATAAATTTTGACAAGGAGATCCTATCGAACTCACGATTGGTCTTAATGGATTGTTTGGTTTATGTATTTTTGGAAGTCCATAGAAATGTGGGGGTTTGCTATGGTATCTGGATATATGTTTCCTATCTGTTAGTGTAAGTTCATTTTCGTGTTTTTTCATTATGTTTCGTATCTTTCTCTCTATGTTTGCTGTTGGATCTCTATTCAATTTTGTGTAATTGCCTTCATTTATAATTTGTATTATTTTATCATTATATTCATTTTTGTTCATAATGACTGTAGCGTTGCCTTTATCAGCTGGAAGTATTTTGATTGTATCATCATGTTTAAGATTATTAAGTGTGTTTTTCTCTTCTCTTGTGATGTTTGGTGTTAATTCATGTTTTTTCTCAATAATTATTTCATTTCTGATTCTATATTCATTAGAAAATTCATCAGGAAGTCTTTGTGCAGTTTGTTCAATAGCTGTTATCAAATCTAATTTTGGAATATGATTCGGGGTGATTGAAAAATTCATACCTTTTGACAGTATTAATTTTTCAGAATCTGTTAATGTTCTTGAGGATAGGTTTATAACAGTTCTATTCATGAAATTTTGTTGACGATGTTCTAATCTCAATTTTTTTAAATTCCTTTCTTCAATGAGTTTATTGTATTTTCCTATGTGTATCAATTTGTTCTTGTCATTCTCTTTTTTGTATGAGTTGTTCACAGAAATGAATATATGTGTTGAATCATCTTCGTGTAAAGTTTGTTCTAACTGTGAGATGATATTTCTTGTTCTTACCTTGTTGTATTTGTGGAAATTTATTCTTTCTCTTACCAATGCCTTACTTGCTTTCAGAACTATCCATTCACATTTCTTACTATAAAATGGTGCTTTCAAACGTAACCCTCTTGGTATCACTCCATTGTCACGACATTTACAAAGAAAAGTTAAACTGTTTTCGGTGTGAGACAGTTTTATGTATAAATTTTCAAGATTCCGAAACTGATGATTGATGTTAGGCCCATACCTATTTGTTAAATACTGTCTGTAAGTTCTTCGAGAAGGTGGTACATTCATTTTTCAGCTTTTGATGGGATTTTCTCTCCTCGTTTCTAAAAAATAGAGTAGAAGTTATTAAAAATTATTGCAATATATTTGTAGTAAGGACAGATTTAGGATCTGTCCCAAAATGTCACTGCGCTTGAAATTAAACCTTTAGATACCTAAAAGAGAGAAATTCTCTATTGGTCAGTGACACCTTGTTTTTGAAAAAATTTTTGGAAATACAAATATATTTAATAATAATAAAACCTCTACTTATCTTGGTGGACGTTTCGGGAACAAATCTGCTCCCGTTCTCAACACAATTGAAATATTTTTCTTCGTAAACTTTTTTCGATGTTTCCGATTTTGACACTGAAAAGTGACAATTTGGCTGACGGAGGAATTCTGGTTACAAGGTGTTTTCATTAATTGATATCGAATTTTCCATTTTCATATTCAAGTTTCAGAAGTGGATGCCAAGTTCTATCTATATCAACTGAACAAGAAGCAATATTATTGTCTCCGTTCAGGAGAATGCAAGCAGACTCTTTGATTTTCCGTTTTTGGTTGTTGTCTTCTTTTCCTATGATCTTAATATTACTCCAATCGGCCATATGTTGTCCATTCTCAGTAAGGATATGTTCAGCTAATTTTGACTTGTCAGTATATCTTCTCTTTATATTGTTCTTATGCTCTTTCATCCTTACTGATAGAGGCCTGCTGGTTTCACCGGTATAATATGAAAATGGAAAATTCGATATCAATTAATGAAAACACCTTGTAACCAGAATTCCTCCGTCAGCCAAATTGTCACTTTTCAGTGTCAAAATCGGAAACATCGAAAAAAGTTTACGAAGAAAAATATTTCAATTGTGTTGAGAACGGGAGCAGATTCGTTCCCGAAACGTCCACCAAGATAAGTAGAGGTTTTATTATTATTAAATATATTTGTATTTCCAAAATTTTTTTCAAAAACAAGGTGTCACTGACCAATAGAGAATTTCTCTCTTTTAGGTATCTAAAGGTTTAATTTCAAGCGCAGTGACATTTTGGGACAGATCCTAAATCTGTCCTTACTACAAATATATTGCAATAATTTTTAATAACTTCTACTCTATTTTTTAGAAACGAGGAGAGAAAATCCCATCAAAAGCTGAAAAATGAATGTACCACCTCCTCGAAGAACTTACAGACAGTATTTAACAAATAGGTATGGGCCTAACATCAATCATCAGTTTCGGAATCTTGAAAATTTATACATAAAACTGTCTCACACCGAAAACAGTTTAACTTTTCTTTGTAAATGTCGTGACAATGGAGTGATACCAAGAGGGTTACGTTTGGAAGCACCATTTTATAGTAAGAAATGTGAATGGATAGTTCTGAAAGCAAGTAAGGCATTGGTAAGAGAAAGAATAAATTTCCACAAATACAACAAGGTAAGAACAAGAAATATCATCTCACAGTTAGAACAAACTTTACACGAAGATGATTCAACACATATATTCATTTCTGTGAACAACTCATACAAAAAAGAGAATGACAAAAACAAATTGATACACATAGGAAAATATAATAAACTCATTGAAGAAAGGAATTTAAAAAAATTGAGATTAGAACATCGTCAACAAAATTTCATGAATAGAACTGTTATAAACCTATCCTCAAGAACATTAACTGATTCTGAAAAATTAATACTGTCAAAAGGTATGAATTTTTCAATCACCCCGAATCATATTCCAAAATTAGATTTGATAACAGATGTTGAACAAACTGCACAAAGACTTCCTGATGAATTTTCTAATGAATATAGAATCAGAAATAAAATAATTATTGAGAAAAAACATGAAATAACACCAAACATCACAAGAGAAGAGAAAAACACACTTAATAATCTTAAACATGATGATACAATCAAAATACTTCCAGCTGATAAAGGCAACGCTACAGTCATTATGAACAAAAATGAATATAATGATAAAATAATACAAATTATAAATGAAGGCAATTACACAAAATTGAATAGAGATCCAACAGCAAACATAGAGAGAAAGATACGAAACATAATGAAAAAACACGAAAATGAACTTACACTAACAGATAGGAAACATATATCCAGATACCATAGCAAACCCCCACATTTCTATGGACCTCCAAAAATACATAAACCAAACAATCCATTAAGACCAATCGTGAGTTCGATAGGATCTCCTTGTCAAAATTTATCACGATTTCTTTTAGATATAATAAAACCTTTATCAGGAAATAGTGAAAGTTTCATTAGAAATACTGCTCATTTCTTGGAGAAACTAAATAACATCCATCTCGATACAGATGATATTTTAGTAAGTTTCGATGTAGTGAGTTTATTTACTAATGTTCCTATAGAAAAAACTTTACAAATAGTGAAAAAGAAACTGGAAGATGATGAAAAATTCATTGAAAGAACTAAGCTGAGTGTAGAAGGCATTTTAGAATTTTTGGAACTATGTCTCAAAACAACTTACTTTCAATTAGATCATGATTTTTATCAACAAAATTTTGGTATGGCCATGGGTTCACCATTATCTCCTATTCTGAGTAATATATTCATGGAAGATTTTGAAGAGAATATTGTGAAAAGATTCAGTAAACAACCAAAGACTTGGTGGAGATATGTGGATGATATTTTCATTATTTGGCCACATAACCGTATGGAACTAGATAATTTTCTAAATTATATAAACAATATCGAACCAACAATCAAATTCACTTTAGAAATCGAATGTAATAATCAATTACCATTCTTAGATGTCCTCATTAAAAAATCAGATCACAATTTGATAACAAGTGTATATCGTAAAAATACACACACCGACAAATACCTCAATTTTCAATCGAATCATCATACAAGTATAAAGAAAGGAATAATCAAATCACTTCATGATAGAGCCAAATCCATATCATCGAACCACCAAATTTTCAATGCCGAAATGAACCATATAAAAGATGTTCTACAACTCAACTCTTGCAGTCTTGAAGTATCTTGTTCTGCTATTATTCCAAAGTCTGATATTTTACATACACGACACAAAATGGAATGTCGTTGATTGGTCAACTTTTGTACCTCTTTCAACTCAGCATCACTCAAAGTGACAGACATCGCAAAAAAATCACTAATGTGAAATTTAATATCGAATATATAACTGATTCACTTTGAATTTCCACGCAGGGCTATTTATGAAATCACAACTAACTGCAATTCGAGGTTTTCACACAACACACTACAATTCTCAGTCATCAGTTAAACCTTGACATCTGGCAGCACCGCGTTCACAAATACCACGACTTCCATTAAAAACCCATAGGTCAGTGAAACAATCCTTGTAAAAACCCAATGAAAACCTAATAAAAATTACCAAAACATTTGAACTGCATTTCTCAGGACTTTAAAATCCGGCTCGAAGGACCAAAAATGTTCATGATGATTCGAAGTAATGTTGATAATTTGTCAAGTTTCCTGAAAGTTTGGAAAATGGGTATCTGACCTCACTCACTTTAACTCCATGGATTCTGGTCTGCTTGAACTGCAACCGGCGCCAGTGTCATTCTCTAAACTTTGAATTGTGCTTGACGATTGTCTTGAACCTTTTAGGGGATCATTCATCGACGAAATCTTAAATTTCGATGTTTTTTCACTGCATCACACTGACTGGCTCTTCGAATATCACACCCACGAGATCTTGTTACTATCTGCCCGAAGCCTGTGTCGAAGCTAATATATGCCGCGTTGCTAAGTTGGTTCGCGAGGAGATCCAACTTTCCAAACATGATATATATATATATATATATATATATATATATAATACGATCAAAACACGGATCAAAATGAGTACAGAGTATCAATCGTAAACAGATATAATAAAACCTTTATCAGGAAATAGTGAAAGTTTCATTAGAAATACTCCTCATTTCTTGGAGAAACTAAATAAAATCATCTCGATACAGACGATATTTTAGTGAGTTTCGATGTAGTAAGTTTATTTACTAATGTTCCTATAGAATAAACTTTACAAATAGTGATAAAGAAACTGGAAGATGATGAAAAACTCATTGAAAGAACTAAGCTGAGTGTAGAAGGCATTTTAGAATTTTTGGAACTATGTCTCAAAACAACTTACTTTCAATTAGATCATGATTTTTATCAACAAAATTTTTGGTATGGCCATGGGTTCACCATTATCTCGTATTCTATGTAATATATTCATGGAGGATTTTGAAGAAAATATTGTGAAAAAGTTCAGTAAACAACCAAAGACTTGGTGGAGATATGTGGATGATATTTTCACTATTTGTCCACATAACCGTATAGAACTAGATAATTTTCCAAATTATATAAACAATATCGAACCCAATATCGAATCTAATAATCAATTACCATTTTTAGATGTCCTCATTAAAAAATCAGATAACATTTTGATAAAAAGTGTATATCGTAAAAATACACACACCGACAGATACCTCAATTTCCAATCAAATCATCATACAAATATAAAGAGAGGAATAATCAAATCACTTCATGATAGAGCCAACTCCATATCATCGAACCACCAAATTTTCAATGCCGAAATGAACCATATGAAAGATGTTCTACAACTCAACACTTATCCGAAACATCATTGATAAAACAATACACCAAATTGAGAACAGACAGAATATACAACAAACACAAAGACAACCAACACTGATAACAAATGTAATCCCATACATTCCCAGAATATCTGAAGAAATTGAACGTGTTGGTGAGAAGTTTCGAGTGAAAACAGTTTCAAGAATGAAAATACAATGATATCGATTTTGTATCATACAAAACTGAAAAATGAAGAACAATCATCAAAAAATTGTATTTACAGTATACCATGTGTTTGTGGAAATTATTATACCGGTGAAACCAGCAGGCCTCTATCAGTGAGGATGAAAGAGCATAAGAACAATATAAAGAATAGATATACTGACAAATCAAAATTAGCTGAACATATCCTTACTGAAAATGGACAACATATGGCCGATTGGGGTAATATTAAGATCATAGGAAAAGAAGACAACAACCAAAAACGGAAAATCAAAGAGTCTGCTTGCATTCTCTTGAACGGAGACAATAATATTGCTTCTTGTTCAGTTGATATAGATAAAACTTGGCATCCGCTTCTGAAAATTGAATATGAAAATGGAAAATTCTATATCAGTTAATGAAAACACCTTGTAACCAGAATTCCTCCGTCTAACAAATTGTCACTTCTCAGTGTCAAAACCGAAAACATGGAAAAAATTTTGCGAAGAGAAAAATATTTTAATTGTGTTGAGAACGGGAGCAGATTCGTTCCCGAAACGTCCACCAAGATAAGTAGAGGTTTTATTCTTATTAAATATATTTGTATTTCCAAATTTTTCAAAAACAAGGTGTCACTGACCAATAGAGAATTCCTCTTTTAGGTATCTAAAGGTTTAATTTTAAGCGCAGTGACATTTTGGGGCACATCCCAAATCTGTCCTTACTACAAATATATTGAAATAATTTTTAATAACTTCTACTCTATTTTTCAGAAACGAGGAGAGAAAATCCCACGAAAAGCTGAAAAATGAAAGATAATAGAACATTTTCCCTTTCAAGATTTGCATTCCGCGCTACTGATTTTAGTCAAGCGAGTACAATTGGAGGAAATAATGAAATTGAATTCGGGATAATTAACTTCAAATTACCTTTACAATATTTAATAATGCAAAACTTTCGGATTTTGTCCGCGCGTAGAGTGATCAGATCTCTTACGTCAAAATGTATGAAATGTTGGCGTTTAAGACCACGTAATATACAACCCCCTATAGGTGAATTATCTGTTACTCGTATTTCACGAATGAAACCGTCCAGCATAGTAGGGTGCTATTTCGGCGGACCATTTCAGATCAGTTTAGGAAGAACTCCAGGTAATATTGAACCAATCAGAAGTTATATATGCATTTATGTTTGCTTCGCGACAAAAGCAATACATATAGAGTCGGTGACTGATTAGTTATCTGACAATTTTTTATGCGCCTTACGTCATTTCATCGCCAGGTCGATGTTCCGAATTCGTTTCGGATAACGGTACTAATTATAAAGGTGCAGCAAATTATTTATCGAGAATCTTGGAAACCGCAGCAACCACCATACGGTTCACATTTTGCTGGTTTGGCAGAAGCTGTCATCAAATCAATGAGAGGACACCTAGCTCGCTTCATAGGTGATCAAATATTGACCCACGAAGGGCTCAATTCTCTGTTGATTCAAATTGAATCTTTACTTAATTCGTGACCGATCTGTGCCTTGAGCTCTGACCCTCACGACCTATCACTACTTACCCCTGGGCATTTTTTATCCCTCGAGCCCCTAACAGTAATTCCTGATCCAGACTTATCACACCTAAAACTCAATAGATTATCATGCTATCAGCTTTTGTTACGTCTGCACTCTGATTTCTGGAAAAGATGGCATCAGGAATATCTACACACGCTTCAACAGCGGCACAAATGGACCTCTCCTGACACCCTTTCGAAGGAGGGTTCATTGGTTCTCATAAAACAGGATAACTTGCCTCCCATGAAATGGAAACTTGCAAGAGTAATTGAACTCAACTGCGGAACAGACGGAAACGGCCATGTTGCTAAGGTTAAATACGATCAAGGAGTTTACACTCGTCCTTTGGTAAAGCTGTGTGCTTTACCCGAGGTTTCTTAGTTTAAATATTTTGTTAAGTTGAGTTCCAACTTAACAAAAACAAGTGGGTAGTATGTTTAGTATTCAAGTGATCTACACACTTTATTTCCATTAGTTTCAGTAATATTCATTAATATAATTAGTCATGAAGTACATTCATTTATTATTATCAATTAACTGGCACGATAGAAATATCAGAAGTATTAATTTATTCAATTCAATTATTCCCGCGTGAAACCCAATCACGTTGATCCTGATACCTGTTGCGCATACTCAGCTCTATTAGTATTCATCAACGGGCAGTTACTCAGAAGTCGCCACGTAAAGTGCACGAAAAGTTTCGAGTTGGTACCGATTAAAGGATACCATAAGAAATAGTGGCGTGAACAATATATATAATCTATCTACATTACCGTTGGCTACCTGCCAGATAGCATACACTTTTCATTTCGAATATCTATCTGTTACTGTTTAATAACAAAATCAGCATATATTCAAATCGAAAGGCTATGTCGAATTCGGTGAGATGAACTTCACTATTATGTCTGAAAAATATTTCAACAATCCTATCAAATGATTCGAATATACAGAGTTCTGAAGTTTCTTCACTCTTGGCACCTCAGAAAGAGAGAGTCTTGACTGAAACTAATATTACCAGAAATATGTTTTCTCCTATGGCTATTATAAAATATAACTCCTCCTAATTTCCTATTGAATGGTAACCAGAGAGTAACAATGAGAGGCGACAGCTATGACGATTCCTTTGGTGTTTGAAGTTTCACCGCCAACACGCTGGATGTGATGAATATACCACATAAAATTTCCAACACTGAGAGAAATTTTGACTGATGTAAACTTGAATGATATTTGTTTCACATATTGAAGGATGTGATAAAATATAAGATACACTTTTAGAAAAACTCGCGAATGCAATAACAGATGAATTTATTTTCGATTTATTTATAACGCCATAATAGTTTATTCAGCAATCCAACACTGACTAAACATTATACCAATTATCTCACACTGTAGTTATTTCATCCATCTGATTTGTTCATGCTCCACATCAATGATTTGTTGTATGTGACCTCCAGCTCAGTTCATAGCTTTTCGGATGATAATACACTTCATTCCGCCTTTTCCTCTAGAGCCCCTATATCATCCAACGAGGCCAGAGGTGCAAGACGAAGACGGGTCGATGCTATAAATGAGGATCTGACAAGAATTCTGGAATGGGGATCTGAAGATCTAGTACAGTTCAATGCAACTAAAACTCAAGCTTGTATGTTCAAGAAGGCTGATCACACAATGCCCAAATTGATGATGTCGGGTACCACTGTTCCTATGAGGTCACCACCAACAGTGCTCTCTCATGGGACGATCATGTGAGGTCCATTGCGAAAACTGCTTCACAAAAACTTGGTTTTCTTTTCCGTGCGAAGAGATACTTCACATCCCAGCAACTGCTCATGATCTACAAAGCACAAATTCGACCTGTCCTGGAGTACTGTTCACATGTTTGGAACTCAGCCCCCAAACATACGCTAAAGCTCTCAGATTCAATTCAGAAGAGAGCTAGCTATTCGTCTAGTCGATGATACAACACTCACCAAATCATTGACCTCTCTAGATCATCGTAGAAAGTTCGGCGATCTCTGCCTTTTTTATGGATACTTTCACGGTTAGTGCTCAACGGAAATATCATCTATTATGCCACCACGTGCGATTCCTAGTAGACAAACCAGACGAGCTCAGGCTGGTCACCCCTACACTGTTAGGCTCGAGACCTGTCGAACATCGCTATACCAAGCATCATTCATCAATAGAACGGCAAAGTTGTGGAATTCTTTGCCTAGTGAAGTCTTTCCTGATGCTTACAACCTCCAAACATTCAAGAAAATTTCCAACACCTTCCTTCTCTCCCAAAATTCAACCGCTGGCTAACACGATGTTCCACAACATTATAGGTTTCCCTTTCGTGTTGTCCACAGATAAAAAAATTATACATCGTCTTTTTTCCTCTTATAGAAAGTTATAATCATTTCTCTGTTTCGTTTCTTTTGAAGCCTAATTAATGCATGCTTTTTTGTTCAATAATGACAATCATTATTACACCTTTTTCTTCTGTCCTTTTCACCAGCTCCAGTCGAAAGTGATGATAATAATAATACTCTGACACTAATAGAGATAACCGGGACATGAATAATCATTCACAAATATATTATATTCGAACAAGTTAGCTAATTTTTGAGGAATTCAAACTTGATAGTTATTCATGTATAAGGGCCAAAATTTGCGTCCCAAGGGACAGCAATTGCGTGAGGTTATTGAGGCTAATTAATTTCCGTGGTATACAGGGTGAGTCAAAAATGTGTACCGAGCTTTCTGGGGGTGAACATTGAAAAATAAGTGTAGTTTGATGATTAAACTCATGGCCAAAAATGCATACTAAGGGAGATATATCCTTCCGAAGTTGATAAAATTTAAATAATTTCTCCGCATAACTTCTGAACGATGAAAGCCAACCGATTGAAATTTTGTGCATGAATGTATGTTGTCAAAATACATTTTTTCGTCACACTTCCACATTTCTGATATTGTTATAAAGGGTGTTTTCAGAGAGTGAGTCATGTTTTTTTGTAGAAAACTTTTTTTCCTGTATTATTTTCGGTGAATAAACAGGAGCATTCGATGGAGCGAAGAAAATTACATGAAAAAGGTACTCTTATTCAAATACAAAAAATTGAGCCGTTCGTGAGATATTTGAGTTTTTGTAGTTACATGATATCAGCAGATTGATTTTATTCATCGCGAGATTGATCGGTATAACGATATTTCAGCAGGCCATGAACAATTTTGTTTTTAATTTTGTCGATAATATCACCTCCCTGTGCCACGTTACTGAGCAATAAGTACATAGCATAAGTCTGTCCCAACAAGGTTTGAATAAAAATAAAAGTTTGATAATGTTTTTGGTACTTTTAATTAATACATAATTTTGAATGGAAGAAAAAGGAAAAAAACAAATTAAAGTAGCTGTTCGAAATGTCCACCGTTTTCGGTTATACATAATCTGAGGCGTTTACGTAAATTATTCATCAAACCGTTCATAGTTTGGTGATCATTTTTCAACAACGTTAATTCGTTCACAATTTTTTACCTCAGCTCCTCAACATTCCGAATTTCGCTTGAATAAACCCTAGATTTCATGTAACCCCAGATCGAAAAATCTAGTGGATTGAGGTCAGGCGAACGAGCGGGCCAGGAAATAGGAGCGTCTATGCCTCGTCCTATCCACCTATCAGGAAAATTATCATTAAGCCATTCACGTACAACTCTTACATAATGAGGTGGTGCTCCATCATGCATAAAGCAGATTTCCCTACGTATGTTGAGAGGAATGTCTTCTAATATCGTACCTAACTCATTTTCTAAGAAGTTGAGGTACATTGCACCATTCAGAGACCCTGGGAACATGTAGTATCCAACGAATTTGTCTCCTAAAGTCGCAGCCCAGACGTTCACTTTGAAATTATATTGATAATGCGTTACTTTAACAACGTGTGGATTTTCGTCAGCACAGAAATGAGTGTTGCGCGAATTGAAAACACCGTTTCTAGTAAAATTTGCTTCGTCTGTGAACAATATTTTGTTTAAAAACTCAGGACATCTTCGAGTTCGTTCCAGCAACTCTTCGCAAAATCTCAATCTTATTTCATTGTCTCGTGGTAACAGTTCTTGTACCTGCAAATAATGATAAGGGTGTAGCTGTTGCTCTCTGAGAATCCTGGTTACATTCGCTTGTGTTGTGTCTATTCATCTTGCTAATTTCCTTGTACTTATTTCCGGATCCTGTTCCACAGTATTTAATACTTCTTCTTCAACTTCTACAGTTCTCGCACTTCTGGGTCGGCCACCATTTCTATAATTGGTTTTCAAACATCCTGTTTCACGCAGTCTTTGTACAATCCTCAAAATTGTTCTCGAATTTGGAACGCGTCGAGCGGGAAACATCTCTGCATATCGTCTCACAGCAGCATTTACATTTCCGAAGCACTCGCCAAGCATTAGAAGCATATCAGTTTGTTCAGAGAACGAATAACCTGCCATATTTCTTAAAATCTCGCATAATCGCAGTGATAATTGACACAGAAAAACCACACGAACAAATCGACTACAACAATGTTGACTCGAATGTTAATGACATGAACGTCAAAATTGAGAACAAAATTATTCATCATGGCCTGCTAAAATATTGTTACCGATGAATCTCGCGATGAATAAAATCAATCTGCTGATATCATGTAACTACAAAAACCCAAATATCTCACGAACGGCTCAATTTTTTGGATTTGAATAAGAGTACCTTTTTCATGTAATTTTCTTCGCTCCATCGAATGTTCCTGTTTTTCACCGAAAATAATACAGGGAAAAAAATTTCTACAAAAAATCATGACTCACCCTCTGAAAACACCCTTTATAACAATATCAGAAATGTGGAAGTGTGACGAAAAAATGTATTTTGACAACATACATTCATGCACAAAATTTCAATCGGGTGGCTTTCATCGTTCAGAAGATATGCGGAGGAATTATTTAAATTTTTTTAACTTTGGAAGGATTTATCTCCCTTAATATGCATTTTGGGCCATGAGTTTAATCATCAAACTACACTTATTTTTCAATGTTCTATCACCCCCAGAAAGCTCGGTACACATTTTTGACTCACCCTGTATAGATATTTTATTTCTGACCGATTTCAATAAATTTTTGTTCACTTTCAAAACGGAATAAATGTAATTCATTAACTTCCCGTTGTATTTGAATCAAGTACCGTTGATCATAGGAGTTTTGTTGTTACTAGGTTGTTTTTATGTTACTTGTTTATAAAAAGAGCTTTGTTATCAAGCTGTGTTTGCGTTAAAAACGTGTTTTATACCCGAAATACAATGGAGGGCATTTTGAAAAATTAATTATTTCATTGAAAAATGAAGCCGTATACCAAAAAGAATACAATGGCGCTCTAGAGAGAATTATAGAATCTATACAAGGGAGTTATGACCCTCTTTATGATAGCCTAACCTTGACGATATAAGCTCATAATATCCCGATCAGAAACAAAAATATGTAACAAATCTATCCACCACATTAAATTAAGTATCAAAATTCCGTAACTGTCGCTTACTTTTTTGGTGGAAAACATGTATTTTGCATCAATGAAAGCCAAAACAGAAAAAAATAGTACCAAACTTTCGTTACAGAAGACCATTCAGGCAATCGTTCGTTCAAAATTCGCGGCTAAGCGGCTCATTTCTGATTTTCAGGGTTGTGTATTATTGATTTCTATAAGTTACATTCCAATATACTCATTCTAAATTTCTGCTGTAGTCTTTATTTGTATATTTAATGCAATACAAAAATATTCATTCTTACGAATAACTCAATAAGGATTTTTTTTGGAAAATTTATGCATGGATGAAATCTCTACGTCGACCTCTTCGAACTTTTTTTTCAAATTATGAAATCCTTGGAATTTCATTCTGTCAAATGAAGTAAAGTCATATCTTATTTTTACTATTATGAATAATAACCATTCAAAAGCAAACTGAATGAATATTATAATAATGTAAACAATTAAATTCTATAACATATGATGAAAATATCCTTTAGTGATCCTTAGGAAAACTGATAAAGCTCGGTAATCCTTTTGTCATTATCTGTTCTGGATGAACAACTGCGATATATACAAGAATATGGCATTTAAATACCTTTTTTCACTTCTCACATAAGAACGTCGGTACACGGGCTTAGAAAATATAAAAACTAATCACACTGACATTGACATTGATATTCACATCCATATCACATTTCCAGCTCATGCGCCTACGAAAACGGTACCCCGAAATAGCCAAGCTGTCACCTCTCGTTTATTTATTCTCTGATGATAACTACAACACTTTTTGCACAAAATATCATATTGCGTATATATATATATATATACAGGGTGTCCCTCCGGGCACTGCATCGATCAATATATGGAAAACTACATGTAGAGCGAATTTGAAAATTTGGTGGCTGTATGATTTCATTTTTAGATTTCACGAAGAATTCTAGGCAAATTTCATGTATAATGTTGGCATGCCTGAATATATCTATCAATTTGTCCTATATGAAATCTTCAATTATTCGACTATAATTGTATTGCTTATAGAAGGAGATTACTTCAGTGTACTGTATTGATATTTCGATAATAAATTAATACAGGGTGATGAGGAAGTAACATTGAAATTAACTTTGGAAAAATCGTTGAAAGTCATTTTTTCAAATGGAAACCCCCCTTTTTTTATTTTCATATCTTTCGGCATCAAAAATGAGGGTAACTTCGTGACAGATTGTCTATTAAATTTGTAGTTTTCGATATAATGGGCGAATTTACATATCTCTGTTTCAGAAAATCGCCTATTCTTGAGTTTAGGTATTCTCAGTTGGCCATGGCGCCCGCGTTTGTGTTAGAAATAATCAGTATCACAGAAATTTGATTGTAAACAATCATGCCGGCTCGTTTGAATTATTCAAATGAAGATATCTTGAATCTATTCATCATTCGTGGTTAATCTGATATGGTTACCAAACAGAAGCCCGCACAAAACACTGTCGAACGAATTATAGGAAACAATCGTTTCTAACACAACCGCGGGCGCCATGGCGAATTGAGAATAAGTAAACCCAAGATTAGGTGATATTCTGAATCACATTATTACAAAAACTACAAATTTTTGGGAAATTATAAAAATACGGGGTTTCCATTTGAAAAATGGCTTTTAACGAATTTCCCAAAGTATTTTTCATATAAAATTCGAAATATGTCGAAAACGGCTAGACTTAGGTATAGGATATTATACATGAAATTTGCCTAGAATTCTTGGTAGAATCTGAAAATGAAATAATATATAGGGTGTCCCATTCAAAATAAGCAAGTTGACATCAACTTCTGGTATAACTGCAGATGCCAGTATCTTGAAAATATTTTAGTTGAATTGCTCCCATCAACAGTAGTATGCAACCAAATTTTCAAATTCGCCCTAATAATAGTTTTCCAGATATATATACAGGGTGTCCTTAAAAGGTCTTTACAAAAAGCTACCACATATTCTTCAGACCAAAACAATTCGATACAAGCAAACTTACCTCAGTAAAAAGTTGCTTAGTTTGGGCGCTAGACGGCTCTGAAGTTGAAATTTTCAAATCGATTTTGCTTCATAACTTTTGAACGGCTCATGAGATTTTTTTCAAATTTGGTACGTTGGCATAGACTCATCGGGCAATGAAACTCATATCATAATCATAATGAATATCATTCCATGGGCGTAGAACTTGATTTTTTCAGTAAATAAACATCTAAAACTCCTACGCCAATGGAAAAAAATTAGTTTCAATATGAAATCTAAATTATTCAACTCATTCACTACAAAAAAGGTACTCTTGACAAAAGTCGATTCCTCTCATGGTTTCGACAAAATTTTAATTTTAGTGATTTAGAGCATAATTAATAATAAAACGATTAACAGATATTTCATAAAAATTGTTCAAAATGTTCACCATTTTCACGTATACAAAGATTTATACGACGCAAAAAGTTGAGATGTACTTTTTGCATAGGTTATTTCTATTGAAAATAAGTAGCACTGGTTTTTTTTTCTGAAGACTATTATTATCTGCTCGAAAACAGTGATATTCACATTCTTGGTTTCCATAGTTTCATCTGTGTTGATCATCTTTTTGCGTCGTATAAATCTTTGTATACGTGAAAATGGTGAACATTTTGAACAATTTTTATGAAATATCTGTTAATCGTTTTATTATTAATTATGCTCTAAATCACTAAAATTAAAATTTTGTCGAAACCATGAGAGGAATCGACTTTTGTCAAAAGTACCTTTTTTGTAGTGAATGAGTTGAATAATTTAGATTTCATATTGAAACTAATTTTTTTCCATTGGCGTAGGAGTTTTAGATGTTTATTTACTGAAAAAATCAAGTTCTACGCCCATGGAATGATATTCATTATGATTATGATATGAGTTTCATTGCCCGATGAGTCTATGCCAACGTACCAAATTTGAAAAAAATCTCATGAGCCGTTCAAAAGTTATGAAGCAAAATCGATTTGAAAATTTCAACTTCAGAGCCGTCTAGCGCCCAAACTAAGCAACTTTTTACTGAGGTAAGTTTGCTTGTATCGAATTGTTTTGGTCTGAAGAATATGTGGTAGCTTTTTGTAAAGACCTTTTAAGGACACCCTGTATATATATACACAGCTACCACATATTCTTCAGACCAAAGCAATTCGATACAAGCAAACTTACCTCAGTAAAAAGTTGCTTAGTTTGGGCGCTAGACGGCTCTGAAGTTGAAATTTTCAAATCGATTTTGCTTCATAACTTTTGAACGGCTCATGAGATTTTTTTCAAATTTAGTACGTTGGCATAGACTCATCGGGCAATGAAACTCATATCATAATCATAATGAATATCATTCCATGGGCGTAGAACTTGATTTTTTCAGTAAATAAACATCTAAAACTCCTACGCCAATGGAAAAAACTTAGTTTCAATATGAAATCTAAATTATTCAACTCATTCACTACAAAAAAGGTACTCTTGACAAAAGTCGATTCCTCTCATGGTTTCGACAAAATTTTAATTTTAGTGATTTAGAGCATAATTAATAATAAAACGATTAACAGATATTTCATAAAAATTGTTCAAAATGTTCACCATTTTCACGTATACAAAGATTTATACGACGCAGAAAGTTGAAATGTACTCTTTGCATAACTTCTTCATCGCCTTAAGATTATTCGTCGCCTGTTGGATACGTTGCCATAATTGTTCTACAGTATTCAAAGGGGTCTTGTAAACCGTAGACTTGAGATAACCCCATACAAAATAATCCATCGGTGCATCATTACCTCTACCTATCCATCTGTCTGGGTACTGTTGGTTTAAAAAATTCCTAACATCCACCGAAAAATGTGGTGGAGCTCCATCGTGCATAAACCACATATCTACCCGATGTTGGAGTGGTGAATCTTCCAACAAATTTGGCAACGTATTTCGTAGATGTTGTGAATACATGTCTCCTGTTAATCTTTGTGGAAGTATGACAGGACCAATTATAAAATTTCCTATTATTCCAGCCCAAACGTTGATTTTGAATTCGTGTTGAAAATGGTTTATTTTAATGGAATGAGGATTTTCAATTGCATAAACGTGTTCATTATGAAAATTAGTTATTCCTCTTCTCGTGAAACAGGCTTCATCAGTGAACAAAATATTCTTTCCAAAGTTCAGATTCATTTCTCTTTGCAAATTAATGAACCTACAAAACATCAGACGACTTTGTGAATCATGGATTAATAAATCTTGAACTGGCGTCTTGTGGTATGGGTATAATAATTGTTCTCTTAGTACTTCATGAACGGCATTCCTAGAAACTTCTAGTTCATTACTTATCCGTCTAGTACTCAATTCTGGATTTTCTTCAATACGGTCTAAAATTTCTACTTCTTCCATAATCACCAGTTCTAGGAGCAAAATGACCGGTCTCCCGAAGACGTCTCTCAACTGCAGCAAAGGTTGGGTGGCTTGGTACGCGACGATTTGGAAACCTTGCCGAATACTCCCTCACACTCTCTCGACCATTTCCTTGACAATATCCGAATACCAATATCATATCGGTGTATTCTTCATTGGTGCATTGTACGGCCATGATAAATCAGAAAAGTCCGATATCAACAATCAACGTCAATAAAACTCGACAAATCAACACAGATGAAACTATGGAAACCAAGAATGTGAATATCACTGTTTTCGAGCAGATAATAATAGTCTTCAGAAAAAAAAACCAGTGCTACTTATTTTCAATAGAAATAACCTATGCAAAAAGTACATCTCAACTTTTTGCGTCGTATAAATCTTTGTATACGTGAAAATGGTGAACATTTTGAACAATTTTTATGAAATATCTGTTAATCGTTTTATTATTAATTATGCTCTAAATCACTAAAATTAAAATTTTGTCGAAACCATGAGAGGAATCGACTTTTGTCAAGAGTACCTTTTTTGTAGTGAATGAGTTGAATAATTTAGATTTCATATTGAAACTAATTTTTTTCCATTGGCGTAGGAGTTTTAGATGTTTATTTACTGAAAAAATCAAGTTCTACGCCCATGGAATGATATTCATTATGATTATGATATGAGTTTCATTGCCCGATGAGTCTATGCCAACGTACTGAATTTGAAAAAAATCTCATGAGCCGTTCAAAAGTTATGAAGCAAAATCGATTTGAAAATTTCAACTTCAGAGCCGTCTAGCGCCCAAACTAAGCAACTTTTTACTGAGGTAAGTTTGCTTGTATCGAATTGTTTTGGTCTGAAGAATATGTGGTAGCTTTTTGTAAAGACCTTTTAAGGACACCCTGTATATCTGTTATTTGTTATATATATATATATATATATATATATATATATATATATATATATATATATATATATATATATATATATATATAGCACAATTGGTACAGAATAGCACCAAAAATTTGATCTTTACGTTGGAATCTTGAGTTAGGTAGTCTACCAAAAATATTTGTCAACTGAATCAATGATATGCAAACCACCACTGAGATCAATCAGATCTACCCTCTCAAATGAACACATGCATCTACTTGCGAGAGGTACCTGAACATACAAGCCCATAGTAGCGCGGCACCAATGTCACCATAGTTACAACTGCGTCCCTATGCCAACATTTAAGAACAACATCGATAAGGACGTACTGACAGCTCTAAAACTAAATTTGAAGTTCGAGATATTGCTGGAGAAATAATCTGTCTATTGATTATTATAGCGTTAAAAATAATAGTGTGAAATGTTGTGCTGCGACATTTCATACAGATGTAAAATGAGTAGCATTTTGTGCTGTCAATGGTAAATTAAAGTTAATTAGGCACTTAGCACATTATTAAAGAATTAAAATTGAACAAAGTAAGTATTGAAAGAAGTTTCCATGGAATATTTTTTTGTTCAAGGTTGTTGTGATCAAATTATTCGAAAAACATACATTAAGTTCAATGGAATGTACCCTAATTCACAACTAGCAAAGGAAAGAAAATTTGTTCAACAACAAAATAATCTCATTCATTACTGAAAGCAAGTTACAAAAATCAAAATGTTGTCAAGGACAGGGATTCAAAGAAGAGTGAAGTTCTCAATGTTTTTTGCCTTCTTCAGTATCTTTATCTTTATAGTTTAGTCTGAAAATTCCATGAGTTCACTTGGTCATGTTCATTGTTCACATTCATCACATGTAGTTTATGTTGATGAGGACCCATTGACAATCATTTGTTTTTTATCCAGTTTGTTATTTAGGTGTAATACTCAGTAATGAATCACCAATTGTAATACTTATGTCATTTTCATGAAACAACATGTGAAAAATCTGCTTTTATCTCAGATGGACTCACCTTCTGTTGCATAGACTTCTGAATCTTTCAAGGGATTGTGAGTATGACTATCCATGCTTTCCCCAAATGAAAGATGACGTATTCTGTGACTAGTATTGAAATCACTAGATGAAAATGGCTGTACATCATGAACATGCAGATGACTGATACTGAAACTATCACCAGGAGCCACATGGAAGCTCCCACTGACTCTGTTCACAATGAGACTACCATATATCTGACAACCCTGCATGAATGCAGTTCTTATTTTTTCTCCATGTTTTTCATCTTTACATTGACTTATGTTCTGGATATTGTCAAAAGCCCATTTTCGTTCACGATAAGCTTCTTTAACTTCTTCACAGGTGTTACAACATCTATCTGCTGCACCATAGCAACTACCACATTCGGTTTTGTTCACTCGCTGAAATATATAAGGTACATCAATAAAAAAAAAAAACTCAACAATGATATGATTCTTACAGAAGACTCATTTTTTCTTTTAACTGTGATATCCTCTTTTTGTGGTGCTTCAATTGGTCTACCTTCTAGATCTAACTTCCTTTTGTAAATATTGTGATTGATTTCTAAATGTTGCTCTCCTGATGAATCCATTGCGTCTAGTGCTAAAACTGCGATTTTCATATCAGTGAGATCCTCAACCATACTATGAACAGTTCATTACAATCACATGATATTTTTGGAATTATGATATCCAAATTGATTGGTATGTTTGGACTTCTGGATGTGTCTACGAATAACTCTTCTGTAATATTGGGCGTCATATAATTATCAAGCTCCGACCAAAATAGCAAACCCATGATAAAGAAACTGATTATAGTGACTGAAAAAAAAAATCAATTCAGCAATGAAATCATATATCAATGTGTATCAGGTACTCACTTGTGCCACCACCATATGTCTGAATTCTCACATCTTCCAGAGTTTTGGAATAGACATCAAAACGTCTCAATTTTTTCAAAAACTCCCACATATTTGTTTTTCTAAAAATTTGTTCTGTTGTCATCAAAACAGGTTATCTTTGACATTTCTGCTTTTTACTCTGTGTCTTGGTTCCTTAGATCATCTAAGCTTTGTTCCCACAACCACAGATCTAATCTGCGCCACAGCGTTCCCACAAGCAGTTACGTAGAATAATTGTTCATATACTCTTTGACAGTTGCGTCTAGGCGCAGAAGCCAGAAGCATAGAATAATTGTATAGTATATGTATACTCTTTGCCAGAAGTCTAGGTCTCGCAGCCCATATATTATATTCAACATGACTCCACTATAAAGAACTTTCAGACAGCACTGTGATTGGTGGTGAAGGAAAGAAATGCAATGGAGTGATATTATACCATAGGACATTCTGTGTCGATATCTAATGAAATATAATTCATCGGTTCATCTGTTTCGGTACTTTGTTAGCCTCATTGATGTATGATCTCTCGATCAATAACGAGGTCCATCAATATACGCTTTTTATTTTCATCAGATTCAATTGAAAGTCAAATCACTTTGTACTGACATTACATTCTAGCAAGATATCAAATTTTGAAGGAATTCAAGCTTGAAACACAAATATCAAAACTATACACCGCTACATCGAGTGTCTGAATTCCGTAACGGTCACGTGTAACTATTTTCGTGGAAAATATATTTTCCTACGACCACCATGTAAACAGTGCTTTTAACATTATTTATTATTTAGAAAGTAGCCCATTCCACCATGGCAGCAGCAAAAGTCGAAAGAAAAACGCACTAGAGTGGAAATATTCAAAAAAACGCATGCTCGCAGTGTGATTGATGAATGTGATGATATTTCACTTGTACATTCCACTGCTAGTGAAGTCGCATATGGATATCGCATATCGCATCAATCGCAAATCCATCAAATCAAATCCGCGAATCAATCCGAAAGTTGCCGAACTTAGGTATGGTCTCTCTAACCATCAGAATGGTCTCCGTCCAGGTTCTCTCATTCCTGATGGTAGGTGTCTACGATGAGTGAAATTTCGAATTCGAGCACATTTCGTGAAATTTCAATGAATGACAATAATGGACATTCAGCTGAACTCATGATAATATCCCAGGTAATACTGACCTCTTCGCGGAATATTCGAGAGATCATTAAAAGAAATCCTGTTGCGAGGTGCTTGAGATGGCTTCAAGGCGTCACAATGGGAAATTCACTATGTAGTCCCCCGCAAGGTATCGCAAAGACCTCAACATCGCCTTGAAATATTCATCAATATACTCAAATATACATAAGTACTCAAATTTATCTCGAACGTACCCTGGACAAGAAATTCCCACTCGGGGATACTGAAGTTATCACTGAAGTAACCTGATTCAGATGATCCTACTGCGAGTTCCTAAAGTCATCTCGAACATGACTTGAGTAAGAAATACCCACCCGCCAATCTTCCATCAGGTTAAGCTGTTTTTGAATCGCGTCCTTCCGAACAAGCAGAACAACATACTGTCTTTAAAAAATGATCCGTCTCCTCGCAGTCTTATTTCGTGTTCACATTCGGTAGTTAGTCCAGGTTCATCAGAAAAAATACCTCGGTATTTCCTTTATAATTCTGTACGTACCCGTCGTTCCAGTTACATGTGAGCTACTGCATATAAACGTTGGAATGCTCGTGTGATAATCCAATATTTGTTCCTAAGCTTCCTCATTAAATGCGAAACGAGTATTCAAAACCAAAGTGAAATAACCGGACACCTCTGGAGGAGGATTTTCATGAACAAATTCGCATTCCTTCCCAAGATCACTGCGCGGATCATTTTCTACACCAAGGGCCTTACTTATTACTGCATCCAGCACTGAACCTACGCTTGTGGTGTGACTTGTTTCCTGAATCTTCATTCGTTTCTTCTGAAAGTGAAAGGTTTCTTCACATATTGTCGTTACTTTGCCGATCCCCATGTGGAGTATGCTTGTTTTCTAACGAATTCAAACTACCAGGAGGCTCAGAATCGGCTTGGCGAAGTCTTTCATAGCATCGATCATTATTCCAGAATGGAGAATGACATGCGATTATTTATTTTCAGTTGATAAATGTGCTGAATATCTCGGATCTAAATGCTCAGCCAAGGCTAGATATGTCATGGAATGTCCAACACAACTACCAGATTTGAATTTTGCTGATTGTAATCTCAATTAAATTTCGACGCAAGCGCGCAAGACTGATAAACCACGCTATCGCTCTACTATTGGTCGCATTTTATTTTTCTTTCGAGATTCCCTTACATAAACACTAGCTCCACACCGATCGACAAACAAGTTTTTTGAAAATCTGAATATACAGAGCCGCACACACGCTCGGCTGTTTCCGCTTTGACTTCGGGGATTTTGCAAGTTGCCGGGAAATATTCCTTCCGATAATGCCTAAGGCAGAAAGGCTCAAAAAAGCTAAAGCCTTGCGAGCCACAGAAATACATTAAATAAAGGCCCTGCATACAAGTTCAATCAATGCCCCACTTGATGAAAATAATCATTCTATTTTTATGCTAAGATATAAATCGATAGAACTAAGTTACGAAAATTTTTATAAACAATACAATATTGCTGATATTGCTATTTAGGATGATTTTCCACAAGAGGAAGCCATAAGAGCAAATTTCGATGATCAATATTATTCACTGAAATCGATTCATTACGAACTATTTGAACGAGATAAATATATATGAATTCCTCAGCTACAGAAGAAGCAGTCAGTATGCAAGAACAAAGTTGCCAGAAATAAAAATAACAAAATTTTCCGGAGACGTCAAATCTTTTACCACATTCGGCGTTTCCCTGCCTACTTCTGAAACTCTGTCTAGATATGAGACTCTTTAAGACGCTGGAGATTGATTGTAGTTTCTTTCTTTCTACATAGTTTGGGCATGTCCTCCATATAGGTGTCAGTATACTAACGTCGAATCGGAATTCGCGAAACCCACGAAGTGGGCGACATCTAGGTTACATAAATCGAACTCCAAACTGAAGGAAATCAAACTATTTTCCATAAGATAACGTGTTGGTTCATTTTGGATTTCCTTTAATTTTTTACTGGTTTGATTATTTTAGTGAACGAGAGAAGATAGACAAACTGATAATGACGAGCAAGTCAAAAAAGTACTGCAGTGCAATAATTATATTTCATATAGTGTGTCCATGCATTTTTTCCATTTACTCATAGTTCTGAATATAATAATAATGATTTTGAGAATGCTGATATTGAAAATGATTCACAGAGTAAAGCCTCAGAAAACTTGATATTTGAATTACATGATACAGGAGCAGGGGAAGAACTTTTTTCTGAAGGAAAAGAAACTGATAATTCCAAATATGTATTCGAATTTTTGATTCCAAATTCAAAGAGTTTTAAAAATACTAATATAGAAACTGATAATTCCAAATTCAAGAAGAATGAGATAACAGTACCTCAAAAAACTTGAGTACTAAAGGAATAATTCGAGAAATTAAGCTGCCCAAACCAATCTGTAGGAGAGGCAGACACAAAGGTTTTGCTAATACTGTATAGGGCTCAAGAAAAGAAAGAAATGCACAGAATTGGCTAATCTTCCTGTATTAGAAAGAAAAAAAATATTTTTTATTAATGGCCATATTCAATGATATTGATTTTGTTAACGAAGTTTCATTTTCAAGTTTTGTAATTCAGGTAGAAGATCTACCTGTATATCACGTGATAAGTCCACAAATTCTGGAAGAAGAAATCATTTTGAAAGACATCCAGATCTTTTTTTCTGAAAATGCTTATAAGTGTCTTCAAAATTTGTTGAAAGATAAGAAAAAAGAATTGATATATTTTTGTGGTTGTTGTAAAATAACAGAATGTGATACAAGTATTAGATGTGATCATTGTTTGAATTGGTATCATAAGACTTGTTCCACTTTATCTAAATTCCCAAAGAAAACCAAACTATGGTTTTGCAATAATTACAATAAATTGAAGTAGGTAAATCGACAGTGTTGTTTTACCTCTTTCGAATTGATATAAGTTTCTTATTTGTTCTGAAATTGAAACAATAAATGAACGCTGATATTGAGTATATACTGTTTCATTTTCCTTAAGTACCTACAATAATCATAATCAAAATAGTTCTATAATCCACAGTGTTTCAAATTTTCATCGGCAGGATTTATTGGGTGAGATAACACACAAAAATAAAGAGAACCGTATCTCGAAAACGAAGCTACAAAATATACAAGTTTATAATGACTCTTTATTTTTATAATAATAAAATTCCACAAGTGCGGACCTTACATTGAAGTAATTACATTATTACATTAAATTACATTGAAGTTCCGCAAGTGCGGACCTTTAGTAAACTGTATTATAGTTCTGCAAGGAACTTTAACCACTGCCTTTTTCTTTACCCCACACTTGCTTCACGTCCTTACAACTTAGAGCTTCTGGGTCATGATTACTACACCACGGTTCAACACATTTACTATTGATATTCACCAACTGACATAAAAGAACAGCTACAACATGTTTACAATACCCAGATTGTTCTGCCTTGCAGGAACAAATGCAAATCCACTGTTCAACAGGGGTGCCTATGGAATAAAAGTGCGAAAATGTGTCTCTTGAACTTGAAATCTTCTGCCTCACACAAAATCACATGATTAGCCCGAAAAACACGGGTGTGAAATGGGCTGCCAGAAGCTGACTGCCTAGATTTCCGAACCTACCCGATTGTATGGTCAGTGGCGTGTATCCCCCCTTTAAGGAAACGTATAAGGGAATATGAATTGTGTATTGATATTCAAGTTTCAAATATACCGAATGGTAATAACGAATGAAAAATAGATGTTGAAAACGTCGAAACCAGATTTGGATAGATATTGATTAGGTCTATCCTAGGTTCCAAATATTTGTATATCATATTTGCAATTCGTGAAGAGTGATTGTAAGAGTTTCCACAGGAAAAAAAACCATAATAGTTTTTTCATAACTTCCGAACAACTGCCAAAACGACAAACCACCCTTACTGAGAATAATTCCTTGCCAAATAGGCTGGAAGACTCTACACAGGGAAAAAGTGATTTTCGAAATTAAATTTTTTCGGCACTTTCGCAAAAAACTGGGTCGAGTTTTTCTGGTCGGGGACGTAGCTAAACATGTCCAGAATCACCCTCACTGAGAATAATTCCTTGCCAAATAGGCTGGAAGAATCTACACACGAAAAACAGAATTTTCAAAATTAATTTTTTTCGGCACTTTCGCAAAAAACTGGGTCGAGTTTTTCTGGTCAGGGATATAGCTGACCATGTCCAGAAGCACCCCCACTGAGGATAATTCCTTGCCAAATAGGCTGGAAGACTCTACACACGAAAAACAGAATTTTCAAAATTAATTTTTTTCGGCACTTTCGCAAAAAACTGGGTCGAGTTTTTCTGGTCAGATATGTAGCTAAACATGTCCAGAACCACCCTCACTGAGAATAATTCCTTGCCAAATAGGCTGGAAGACTCTACACACAAAAAACAGAATTTTCAAAATTAATTTTTTTCGGTACTTTCGCAAAAAACTGGGTCGAGTTTTTCTGGTCAGGGATGTAGCTAAACATGTCCAGAATCACCCTCACTGAGAATAATTCCTTGCCGAATAGGCTGGAAGACTCTACACAGGAAAAAATTTATTTTCAAAATTAATTTTTTTCGACACTTTCGCAAAAAACTGGGTCGAGTTTTTCTGGTCAGGGATATAGCTGACCATGTCCAGAAGCACCCCCACTGAGGATAATTCCTTGCCAAATAGGCTGGAAGACTCTACACACAAAAAACAGAATTTTCAAAATTAATTTTTTTCGGCACTTTCGCAAAAAACTGGGTCGAGTTTTTCTGGCCAGATATGTAGCTAAACATGTCCAGAATCACCCTCACTGAGAATAATTCCTTGCCAAATAGGCTGGAAGACTCTACACACAAAAAACAGAATTTTCAAAATTAATTTTTTTCGGCACTTTCGCAAAAAACTGGGTCGAGTTTTTCTGGTCGGGGATGTAGCTAAACATGTCCAGAATCACCCTCACTGAGAATAATTCCTTGCCGAATAGGCTGAAAGACTCTACACACGAAAAACAGAATTTTCAAAATTAATTTTTTTCGGCACTTTCGCAAAAAACTGGGTCGAGTTTTTCTGGTCAGGGATGTAGCTAAACATGTCCAGAATCTTCCTCACTGAGAATAATTCCTTACCAGCCAATATCATGGAGAGTGAAATCGTTCCTTCAATGGTACTTTCCATTATTTGGATTTCAATAAACTTGAGGAATTAATTTGTTCACATATGACTCCCAAATGTTTTTGAAAAATATCCTCAGAAGGTATCATAAATAACAATTTTTTCTCACTTTTCTTCATGAATGTATCCAACTAAAGACTGCAGGTATATTTGCATCGGATTTTTTTTCTAGCTCCTGAGAAAAACAAATGTATAATATGAACCAAACTTTTTTTCAAATGGAGCTGAAACCATATCAATAAAAATTGTCAACTGGATGTTTAGTTTGTTTTTTGAAAGTCACAACTCGCATTCATCGAGATGATTTTTATCGATATTGTTCTCCATTATTCAGCTCTCAAAATTTTTTACATTTTTTTTTCAACATACCAAAATATCAATCAATGGAGTTGATAGAAATTGATCTAAAAATGAATTGGTTGCTGTTTTCAATGGATAATTCATGTAAATTAATGAAAAATATTCAAATAATTACTAATTATTCCGTTTATATCTCTCATAGATAACAATCAAGTTTTGAGCAATTCTCCAAAAAGACATCATGAAACATCTATTGGTAGTGGTGGCCCACAAACAAAAAAAACAAAGAGGGACCTGGAAGAAGTTCTTTGTGAGTAAATATGTATATATAACTGATAATGGAATTGATAATTTGGTTGAGAAATATTGGCAAACTAAATATTTGGTATTTTTCACACTGTATAGTGAACAGATCCATTTCAATAAGCTAGTCAGTTGCACTTTACAGTATTACGAAACCTTTCAGCAAAGCAAGAGTCAAATAAAGTATGTTGAGTGATACAAACAGCTGACTGGGTTGTTCTTATTTTCAATTTACAGATGATTTGAAATTCCTCATTTCAAAATTAGCTGAAAACACCACTTTGTAGAAATAATAAAATAGCAAGTATAGCAAAACAATATGTGCCACAGTTTGTATGTGTTCCAAATTCCATTTGCTATTAAATATTTGCTACACTCATGCTCAACAGAAACCATAATCATTCCAAAAACCTTCACTTTTCTAAGCTTTTTGCAAAATATGAATATATTTTTGAAATTTGAAATTATTGATTTTTCAGGTGAAACTAATTCATTATATTCCACACTGGAGGAACAAGAAAATATCGATAATATGGTAATTACAAATGAGAACACAAGTAAGTACCAAAACTTAATTGAATATGTACATGTATGATATGATCCAAACATATATGTTCAAAATGAAAAACTGAATATCAGTACCTACCCAAAATCACCCAATGTTTATCATCATTCAATTATTTTACCATTTTCATCTCCATCAGAAATAATAAATAGGTATTTTCAAAATAATTTGGTGAATATAAGAAATAGGACTAAAAAACTGTAAAATAAAAAAATTTCACCAATTCTCTAGACCCTAAATCAATATAAAAAAATTGAAGAGCCACCAAAATATATTGTCACTGAAATCATCAAAATAATTAATGTGTCGGAAATCATTGTGAATGCTTGAAAAAAATTGTGAGATTTAATAAAACAATCGAATTTTTGTTGAAACCCAAAGAGAAAGGACACTCACCTAATCGTGATCCAAAATATTGCTGTTTTTTGAACATCATCAGAACATTTTGTAAATAAGTATCTAACTGTATGCATTGTAATTCTGAATTAAAATTCACAAAATCGTTATGCATATTTCATGTCATGAAATAATTGCTTGAAGATTTTCCTAATGAAGAATCTCACTTGATTCTTCAGGAAAACAAAATTTTCTTGCTACCAGTAAAATTCCATCAAGAATTTTTTACGGTTTGAGAATGACTGTGAACTGTGCATCTTGTCAGCAAGTCATTCATCAAGAAATGTTACAAGTAGGTGGCCATTTGAAACGACTGGCCATTTGACCAGTGTTTCTTTCTATAATATAAACCATTTATACGACCCTAAAGTCCACTATAGCCAAATGCACCTAATAAGAATATACAAGTTTATGAAAGAGGAGAATTTGTTGATAAGGTCAGAAGGTGCAAGTGAAATTCAATTAATAACACAAAAAAATTATTGAATAATTGATACTGAAGAACTTATTGAAAAACCGAAATTATAAATATCTCCAAAGTACCACAGAGTTATTCAAGTAGGTATTGATGTCCCCTATATACATTTTCTTTCAGTTTGTTTCTTTTGAGAATAAATTATAATTTCCCACTTTCCCAACAAATACCCAATTTCCATGATTCTTTTATTCAGATATTTCACCAAACCGACAAATTCTGCAAAGTAAAGTAGAAAAACAGAAGAAACGAATTAGAATCCTTCAACAGAAGAACAGAAGGCAGAAAAAGAAGAATGCCAGCCTCAAACAACTTCTGGGGCAACTGAAGTCCAGAAATTTAATATCTAGTGCTGCATATGATCATCTCATGGTAATGTATACTCTTCCAATCAAAGCCCTTTCACATATAATCAACTAATGTTTTATCAGATATATCTTCATTTTGAATTTGCTGTTGAATATAAAGTGCCTTAATCATAAACATAATAACCAAAAACAATAATGTCAAACAATTGAAACTGTAAAGTTGGAAGTTATTTGGAATATTTTACTGGAAAAGAAAGTCAATTGAATCTGAAGGTTTTTGAAAAAAAGGCATGTTACAAATCATTTGCTAATACTTGATAAATATGCTTATTCGTCGAAAAAGCTGATATTAGTGTTGATTGAATTTCCCTAATTTTTAATTTCAAAATCGAAGTAAAGGTAGGCATTTAATGTAGTGTATTTCTATTTCAAGTTGCATTAAGGAACGATTATACGTTGAGAATTAGAATGTAGTAAGTAAACTCAGAAAGTATTGAAGTTCTTAGTGAAATAATTCAGATTTTCTGTCAACAATTGAAGAAAATAAGCCAATACATGGTTCTGTTTTATTTCAAAGAAAGACCCATGAAAATTCTTCAATGTTTGATTGAAAGTAAATCTACACATAATTTCGTTTGGGAGAATACCTTGTGTGTAAAATAGTGAATTGGCGACTAATAGCCAAATTCAAACATATAGCGAGATATAGTTTCTACTTTACCAAAATTGTTACTAATTCCTTAGTTCAGCAATTATCGAAAGTGCGATTTTTTTTTTCATTCATTCCAGGGCCTACTATACTTTCATTTCATGAATGAAATAGGAATGTGATTTTGAAAACGCATTAGTAAAATTCATTAAAATAGAGAGTATGAAATGAAAATACTGTGATTTTTGGGATTCGAAAATTATTTATATGCGTATTATGGAGCAAATTTTGGAAAAAGATGAATAATAAAATATAAATAATATAATCTCAGTTATATCAATCAATATTTTTCAAAATTGGTGTTTTTTTTAATTCCGGTAACATTGCGTTATGAAATTTTTGTAAGAGATAAAAACAAAATGGCCGTTTCGAGTTCATGGATGAATTTTGTTATTATGGCCCGAATCCAATCAAAATTTGTATCTATATAGTGGTTTTTGGGGTCGGACATCATGATTCTCTTGTCAAAATTCATTAATTTACGATGGCGACGAGTTTTTAGATTTATAGATTAACTGATGATGATTAATTTTTCACAGGAGAATGTTCCAGAAAATTTGAAATATATTTTTGAAAGAAAGAGTGGCAGGAGAAATATAAGGTATTCCCCAGAGTTACAAAAATTTGCAGTCACTTTGCAGTTTTACTCCACCAGTGCCTACAACTATGTGCGAAAAACGTTCGGAAATTTATTGCCCCATACAAGTACCATCAGAAAATGGTATAGTGTGGTAGATGGTGACCCTGGATTTTCAAGCGAGGCATTAAATTCTCTAACTCTGAGAAATGAAGATGGGCAGATTTTATTAAATATCATCATGGATGAAATGTCAATTCGTTCTCAAATGATATATCACAACAACACATTTGTTGGGGGTGTAGATTTGGGCACGGGATTCCAAAATGAGAATGAATGTGCACAACAAGCAACCAGTACTCTTGTTTTCATGGCTGTTGCTATTAACAGTAATTGGAAGTTGCCGATTGGGTATTGCTTGATAAATGGTTCAGATGCTAATGAGCGAGCTAATTTACTCAATTTATGTTTGAAATTAATTCACGAAACAGGGAGCATTGTAACATCTTCAACATTTGATGGTACATCAGTTAATTTAAAAATGTGTAAAGTGCTCGGTGCAAATTTCACAATTGGTGAAAATTTCAAACCTTATTTCATGAATCCTATCACCAAAGAAAAAATTTTTATTTTTTGGGACCCATGCCATATGCTAAAGTTGGTTAGGAATACTATTGGAGATAAAAAAATCCTCCTTAATGGGGATAACAGTAAAATTGAATGGCGATATTTTCAAAAACTCCATGATCTCCAAGCACAACAAGGGCTCCACATAGCCAATAAACTAACTAAAAAACATATTATGTATGGCAACAGCAGGATGAATGTTCGCCTAGCTGTGCAAACTCTCAGTGAAAGTGTTTGTAATGCATTCATTTATTTGAATAAATCCAGCACGAATGGTTTTGAGAACGTTCAACCTACTGCAGATTTCTGTTACAATATGAATCATATATTTGATTTACTGAATTGTAGGAACAGATTTTCGAAAAAAAAACAAATTTAATGTTCCCATTGAAAAATCTTCTATTGTTCATCTTGAGAAAAATGCTATTGAGTTTGAGAAGTATATCATGACTATCAAAGATGAATATGGTACTCCGATTTTAAAAACAAAAAGATTTACAGGGTTTTTGGGAATAATAATTTGCCTCAGAAATGTATTTCAATTATTCAGAACTTTTGAATCTCGTGGTCTTTCATATTTATCAACTTTAAAAATATCTCAAGATCCCATTGAAATGTTTTTCAGTGCTGTGAGGAATAGAGGGGGGTTCAATAATAATCCAAATGTAGTTCAGTTCAAGAGTGCTTTTAGGCGGCTTCTGATAAAGAATGAAATCAAGTTCTTCGATGGAAATAGCAATTGTATCAATGATTATTTAGATATATTGAGTGTTTCCTCACGAAAAATATATAATGATCAAATAATTGATGAGGACAATATTATTGATATTGATTCTGAAGATGATTTCTTCATTAGTTCAATTTGGTCACTGAATTTATATGTAGAAGGAGTGATAGAGTATATGTCAGGCTATGTTGTCAGCAAAATTATCAAAACAGATATGTGCAAAATATGCAGGGAACATTTGTTAGGCAAAACATGTCCTCTACTGATTCAAATAAAGAATAGGGGCAAGTTACTAGCTCCTTCGAGAGATGTCATAAAACTTTGTGAAATGACTGAGAAAAGAATTAGGTTTCACCAGGACATATTATTCAAAAACAAGAATATCAAATGTTTAATAATGACAACTGTTATGAACAATGCCATGAAAATATTTGATTCAATCGAAATGACCAATCACATCAAAACTCAGGATATCTTGAACAACCATAGAGTCCAATTAAAAAACTAATCGTAGAATGTTTCATAGATGTCAGATTTCATTATGAGGCGAAATTAAAAACTTTGCGGAAGGATGAATTCATAAGACAGAAGTTCACCAAATTGATTCTTTTCAAAAACCAGTGATTTCATATCTTCCCTGAGAAGTTGTAAGTTTGAAGTTTAGAATTATTTTTGTGATGAAAACAACTACCCCTCAGATGCAACAAAATGTATTGTATTTTAGCTAATCATATATTGAAAATAAATCTATTGATCTGTTCTTTCAAAGGCAAGCAAGGCAATGTATTGAGATACGAATCTGATTGACAAAACTATTTATTGACAAAATGACAACTGCCAAATATACAATGAGAATATTTCCGCACACTTGGTTCATATACAAGATGTAGATTTTATGAACTTCAACACTTCCTCCTGAAATCATCCTGTACAATAACTTTTGAAGTTGCTGCACACCTACTAGTTTCCGAAATTGAGAAAATTTCACTATTGACAGGGGTTTGGTCGAGATGTCGGCCACTTGTTCTTCGCCTGGAACATGTTCAACTTGCATAACTCCATCTTGATATTTGTCTCTTATGAAATGGAAACGTATCTCGATATGCTTCGATTTTTTTATGGATTTTTGACGAGATTAACAGCATTCGCGCTATCCATATATAAGGTGACCTGTCCATCAAATGTAGTGATTTCACACAGTAGACATTTCACCCAAATAAGTTCCTTGGTCGCCTCGCTAGCAGCAATATATTCCGCTTCTGTGGTTGAGAGGGAAACACTTTTCTGCTTCTGACTGAGCCAAGTAACTGGAGTTCCAGCATTCATACAAATGACACCGGATCTCGATTTCCTTGAAAGATTGTCACCAGCGTAGTCAGCATCACTGAAGACTCTGAGGTTAGTTTCATTCTTTGCACTATAGAACAATCCAAAATCAATTGTCCCTTTCAGATATCTTAATATACGTTTGACAATACGCCAATCAGATATCTTAGGTGAACTCAGTCTCTCAGAAACTGCTCATGGCAAAAGCAATGTCTGGTCGAGATCCAGTCATAACGTACATGAGGCTGCCCACTGCCTCACGGTAGGGTATCCTGCTATCCAATTCTTCATTGGTGTTCGCAATATTATATACATCAATGTCACAGGGTGTTGAAATTGGATTACAATCTTGCATACTGAATCGATTCAGTACCTTATATTTATGTAGGCACTCTGATTGATAAGTATGCTGCCACTATTGTCTCTATCAATTTGTAGTCCAAGGTAACAATCCAATTCCCCAACAGTGATCTTGAATGTATTTCGCAACTCACTGAGAAATGACGATATTTCTGCAACATCACTTCCAGCAACGAGTCCATCGTCAACATATATATATGGCGATCAGAAGTTTCTTGCCATTTCTTTCACGGATAAACAAACAAGGATCTGATGAACTGGACTTCAGATCTTCATTTTTCAGGAAGTGTACGAAACGGTTGTTCCAGTAACGAGGTGACTGCTTTAGACCATACAAGTCAACTAAAGTCCATGTGTTGTTTTCCGCTAAAGATTGCATTTCTTCAGCCATAGCGTGCCTTCATAGTTTTGCTTCCCTTGATTCCATTGCAGTTTCATATAAATGTGGTTCGTCATATTCTGCAAATAATACATAGTCGTTGAGGTAGTCATGAGGCCGCCAACTATCAAGCTGCACTGTGTTCTCCACATCTTTCGTAGTCTCTTCTAGCTGCACCGTTATCTCTACAACTTCTTCAGAATTGAAAATTATGTCTTTACTCATTATAATTTTATTTTCATCTGGAATCTATACACGATAGCCGTCCTTTTCATCACAATAGCCTACCAATCTACCAACAACACTCTTCTCATCCCATTTCCTCCTTCTTTGCATAGGTACATGAACATAACATTGAGTGCAAAATATGCGTAGATGACTGATTGTTGCTATTTCTCTGCATTGCCGAAGCTCAATGGGCGATTTTTCTTGGATCGTTGTTAAGCCAGTACGATTGAGAACATACGAAGCCGTGTTAATAGCTTCTGCCCATAGCTTTATCGGCAATTCTTTTGTATGAAGCATGGTCCTTGCACTTTCGACGAGAGTTCGATTTTCTCTATCTGCAAGACCATTCCGCTGTGGACTATATGGCATCGTTACGCGTATACAAATTCCTCTTGATTGTAAAATAGCTCTCACTTCGGCATTGTCGATCACTCAGAAACTCCAGGATCTTATGTCCTGATACTCCTGCTTCATTAAGGAATACTTCGACACTTCTCGCAACTTCACTCTTCGTCTTGATGAAGAAAACTCGACGATATCTTGTGAAATCATCATTGAAGCTCTGCCTATCGAATCCACTTGCATTGGACCACAGACATCAGCATGTATCAGCTCACCAGGTTTTGTAGGTCTGTTCTGTCGTGATTTGAAAGAGACTCGGTGTTGTTTCTCCAAAATACAGCCCTCACAAAATATATCGTCACAGTCATGCTGAAATCCAATGTTATGACGTTTCAAAACACTTTTGACATGACGTTTATCTTGATGGCAAAGTCGCTCATGCCAAAGTTGGAGACTTCCGGATGACGAAGTAGCATATACCTCAACAGCACTATCTGGTTTGCAAGCAATCATGTCAACATATAATCCTTTCAAATTTCTCTGGACACTCAGACGAATCACTCCATTCTTCTTGATTACACAGATATTCTGGTCGCTTCAAAGTGGTAACCTTTATTGAGAGTTTTTCCAACAGAGAAAAGGTTCCTCTTGATATCAGGGACATACCAAACGTTTTCAAGTTGATTCATGGATGTTTTCTTGTTTACCTCCGTTAATATTTCCTGTGCCGTAGGCAAAAATTAGAATTACCAACCTGGACTTCTTTTGGAACAGCGAACGGTTTATAATTCACAAAATACTCTTTGTTGTTGGTCATGTGAGCGGATGCACTTGAATCAGCTAACCAATGCTCTTGACTATCAGTACATCCCATGAAACAATGATTCACAATCGAAAAGTCACCTTCAGATGTATTTGCCTTATTTTCATAAAGCAATGCCTTTTTTGAGCAATTCTTGGCAAAATATTCTGTTTCATGACATTCAAAACACTACCTTATTGGTTTCGAAGTTTTTCCCGGTCTTCTCATTTGAGATTCAGCAACAAAAGCAGCTGTATTATCGCTTGATTTTGCTGGTAGCCTCGTCTCAATCAGACGTAAGCGTTCAGTCAACTGGTTGATGGTTCTATCTGCTACAGGAACGGATTCCCAAACACTATTGAATTCAAAATATTCGCTCGGAAGAGTAGACATCACTCTGCTCATCAGCAATAACTCAAGCAATCCTGTATGTATTAGAGTTTTCAGTTCGTCGTTCAATTCCCGAAAATTTCTTTGAAGTCTAGCGATGTGGGTGGCTATGTCTTCGGAGGTATCTTTTTGTGAAGTGAAGAACTGTTCCATCAATCTATCGACTAGCTGTCCAGAGCTCTGCTCGTATACAGAGAAAAGTTTCTCCCATGTGATTTTCGAGGTGTCACAGGTTGCAGTTAGTTCAACATTTGCATCATTCATGCTACCAACTAATATGAGCTGGGCTAATGCATCTTGTTTCTTGAAGCGTTTCAAGTCTGCATTATACTGGATAATAGCTTCTGGTGTGGCACTATCACCTTGATCACTTGGAGATTGATATTCTCCAGTTGTAACATCAAGAACTTCATGATGTCTCAGCAGAAGCTCAATCTGTCTTCTCCATTTTTTCCAATTCGAAGCTCCTTCTAGTTTATCGATATGTGCCTTGAATTCCATATCGTGATTTTCTTGCTTCTCTCCAAGTTAAAATTACTTTATTCGTGGTCTGGGCCCATAATCTGTTGAACTTCGTGGTAAAAACTATAATTCCGTATGGAATTCTGTGTTCAAGCGAGGAAATCTACTATTCATTTATTGAGATACGAATCTGATTGACAAAACTATTTATTGACAGAAAGACAACTGCCAAGTATATAATGAGAATATTGATGTAATTCATTTGGATTTATTTTTTCATTATGACTTTAGTTTCACTTCTTCATGTTAATAAAGACTCGTTTTATGATACTGAAGGATTATTTCATATCTGAAAGCCTCACAAGTATTTTTTTCAGTAAAGATCTGTGAGACCCAGAGTCCTGGCTTGTGTGAAGATTCAGGGCGCCCGGCCCGAAAGGTTAATTTCCTTTATTATTCGAAATATTGATGTGTGGCTGATGTTGAACAGTGAGGCTGCTTTTCGACCAGAATTTTGTGGGTTTTCTTGAAACTCAAGCATTACATCCACGTACAGTTAACGAAATTCAAGCGACAATAGCACTGACACTGATCACTACTGTCATTCAGACAGACAACCAGTCGCTAAGGCTATGAGTTCAACACGAAAATAAACAAATCTGTTTTTGTATTTTTTTTTATTTCATATCAGTATAAAGGAACGTATTGAGTGTAATGTAGCGAATTCGTGAAATGAAGTAATTTTGTTTTTTTTAATGTTAACTTTTGTAATACATCTGAAAACACTTGATATTTCCGAAACAGTTGAAGATAGGTTTGGGACATTGTACATGAATAATGTCTAGAATTTTCTGAAGAATCAAAAAAAAATAATATTATACAGGGTGTTGTATTCAAAATGAGAAAGTTGGTATCGGCCGCTGTCACATGACACCCTATATTTTTGAAAAAAATGAGCATCTAAAAACACAAATCGACGTGTCCAAGCGTTTTTCCCAACACGCTCTCATTTATTCGTTATAGAATTTATTCCCTTCGGCTGTTCCACACTGTATGTAATCCCGTAATTATGTATGTGAACACCATAAGCTACCATGTTCTCACGGGATATGCTGAGAACGCTGACGGATGCAGAATCATCTTACACCTTCCAGGACATGAGACCGATTCTCATCAGATTTGACATAGACTTCACACAGTAAAGACGAGTTGTATTTTTGCAATTGAATAAATCTTCGATACAGAAAGAAGACACAGAAAGTTCAAATTCGGAACCTCAAAACTAATCCCGACATCCTTTCCTTTAGATTAGGAAACGCCCGTATCAAAATTGCCTCCCACACTTTCATCCATTACATCCATATCGATATAATTAAAACTCAAAGTACTTCAATAACAAACTACTACTATAGACTTGGCAAAATGATTGACAACGCTACATCATTTTATAAAAAATCACTGTATAAAGCTCATAAACATTTGGAATACGAAATAAATTTCTTGAACGAAAAAATCACTTCAATATTTCCTAAGAATAGACGTAAAAGAGGATTGATAAACCCGCTTGGTTCTCTTATAAAGTATGTCAATGGAAATATGGACCATGAGGACGCTACTGAAATTCATAATAGTATTTTGCAGTTCGAAAATAGTCAAAATAATATTATAAAGAAGGTAAACAAACAAATTTCTCTCACTGAAGAACTAATGTCCAGTATTAATGACACTTTGTCCAAAACAATTCGAAACCAATATAAAATAGAAACCAAATTTGAAGATTTGAGAACTATTTTTAATGAAACACCATTCAGTTATGCACATTACCTAGAAATTCGAGAGATCCTGAATCAAATCAGGATAAACGCTGACCTGTTATTCATCAGAACTTGAAAATGCTATAAGCTTCGCTAACTTGAAAGTTTTGCATCACAGCATTATTTTGCCTGACGAATGAAAACAGTAATATCTCAATTACATCAAACACTTAGTGGATCTCAACTACTATTTTCCCTGCCAAATTACCTATTACCTATTACGACATTGTTCGAATCAGTGTTTTCTACTCGAATAGAAAAATCATATTTTTGCTCGATTTTCCCTTAGTTCATTCTGAAACCTTCGAATATTACCACCTCTATTCTATTCCAAACCAAAACCAATCAATCATTATACCTCCCTTGACATACCTATCCCTAAGCAACAACGAATATCAGTACTCATCAGATGAAGAATGCACCGAGCTCCAGTCAGGATTCCTCTGCAAGAAGAATCACCTACTACCACTCCGACAAAACCCCGATTGTATCACGTCTCTGCTTTCTGTCGAAAACAGTATCCAAAACTGCCAACACGTCCCAATTCGAGTAACCCAACACATCATAGAAGAAATCAATGAGAGCCATTACATTGGAATATTTCCCGAGAACCAGAAGTTACAAATCATCTGTGAAGAAAGCGACGTTGCCATACTTCGTGGAAGCTACCTATTCATAGTACCGCCAGAATGTGGAATCAAGACGTCAGAATACACCTACAAGAATGGAAAAGGCCTGATAGTAGGACATCCAATGACCTTAGAAGAAATTCGTGAAACCAATATTCCAATAAAACAAGTAAAGACACTTAACTAGAAAACGTTTCTCTAGACAAGTTGCATAAACTCCAACTTCAAGAGCTAGAAGAAGAACCATTAGAAGAAGTTAGAATCCATTCCCAAAACTCAAGATGGTCCCTCTCAATCACCCTATTTTTGGATATAACGATTTTGGTCTACTTATTAGCCACCCACCGAAGAACGAAAGCGGGCCTAGCGACACGTGCAGTGTGTTCCACGCCAAAAGAAGACAACTGGGAAGCAATCAACGCAACTCAAGTGGTTCCACCCTCGAGTTCCTTCTAAGGGTGGAGGAGTTATGTATGTGAACACCATAAGCTACCATATTCTCACGGGATATGCTGAGAACGCTGACGGATGCAGAATCAACTTACACCTTCCAGGACATGAGACATCCTCCGACTGATTCTCATCAGATTTGACACAGACTTCACACAGTAAAGACGAATTGTACTTTTGCACTTGAATAAAACTTCGATATTTTTGTGTTAAATAAATAAATTTCTTTTTTAAAAACGTTTTGGTAATAACCAAAAACATAAAACCGTCCGTTTTTGGTTTATACATGCAAATGTGAATGTTGGATGAATAAAGAAGTTAAAGAAACATCGGCTTGCCAAGCCACATGTCCCAGGTTCAAATCTCACGGATCAGTCGACTTTTTTTAATTAAATGAAATAGTTATCAAGTGAACGAGACATTGAACTTTATAATTGATGTCACCGTTAGGCGGGCCAGTCGCCAAAATTCCATGGAAACCTCTACTTACGTACTACTTAAGGCAAATACTAAGATTTGTCAAAAGTGTATATACCAATTGGTGATCGTTTCGTTACACAATACCTACATTACCATTAGTAATCCAAGATATCATATGTAAGTACAAAAGACTGCGAAAAACCCTTGAAGATTATAGCTATATTTTTCGTTACACGTCTATATATGTTTCTTTTGGTTGAGTGTAGTTTTCATTCTTTAACATATGAATTAAGTAATATTCAGGTAATCTCAGATCTCAATAAGAACAAATAAGGTATCACGACAATCCTGAGAATTGAGATAGGTAAGTTCAATAAATCTTTTTTTTAAATGTGAGTAGGTAGAGGTAATTATTGTTCCACTTTGTTCTCGATGCACACACTTATTTTTGCGTAGAGAGAGTTCTTGGTCTTGAAAGGCAAAATAGGAAACAATATGAAAAGAACTGATCTTGCACCTAGAAGCTGATGGAAATTATTGTTTATATTACTCCTCACTATTTTTATTCCGAGAAAATGGAGCTCAGACAAGGTTCAAACAAAGTATACGCAGTTCCTTTCATAAGGGTTTCCAAAAAGAAATGATAGATATCCTGGATGGAAGAGGATGATCCAACAATGTCTTCTTCGCAGAGATTTAAGCTGAATGAGCCGGCAATTCAATCCAGTTAAAACGGAAAGATTCCAAGGTTGATACCAATCACGATGGAACCCAAGACAATGCTCTTTGATCAGATTAATCCGGAATCGTTGATTTACTGAAAATCATAATACTTTGATCAAAAAGTGAAACCAGCCATTTTACGAACAGTTCAACTTCTGTCCTCTGTTCTGCCAGGAATCTTCGTCAAAATACCCGAAAGAATACGACCAGCTAACAAATAACAAAAATGTTGATTTGTTCAAACTACGTGAGAATAATTATTGTAGGCATGGCTCATAGAGTGAGCCTCAGAGTAGAGAGATGGGGATTGACTCATTCAAAGTTTCAAAACAAAATGAAATGAATTATCCATAAGACGTGATTTGAAAATTCCAGGTTGGGGCAAATGTCCTGAATATCGTGACGACTACCGGATGGATGGAAATGATTTTAATCGTCACGGACCAATCCGCACGCCTATGCTAAAGAAATATCGATCGATATTGAATGATATCAGTATCGCAACGTAAAATCACTTAAGCGATCAATGGAAATCATTGTAGAGATGGTTTAACGCCAAGCTAGGAATGATAAGAAAGATATAAAAATTAAATTAAAATTCGGATTCAAACTGAGATGATACATCCCAGCTAACACAGTTACATCTCTGAAATGTCACTGCGATGTCTCTTCTAGACCCGCGATATCGCATTGTAAGTCGCGAGGATGTAACGGTTACATCCTTTGTTCTTGGATCTGCACTGGTTCAGCGTCGTCTTGAAGTTCTGGTGATAGCATAAATGCTGGTTTGAGACGATCTATTGTGACAGTGACGTCGCGGCCACGTATATGTATCACGAACGTTTTATCAGACCTTCTCACGACTCTGAATGGGCCATAGTAGGGCTGTTGCAGCGGAGATTTTGGGCTATCATGGCGCAGGAACACGTACTCTGTGGTAGCAAGGTCCTTGTATATGAAAGTCCTCTTACAACCGTGCTGAGTACCTGGTGTTGGTCGCAGCTCCTGCATGTGTTCTCGCAGTCTTCCGATGAATTCAGGAACGCTGTTGTTGGATGGAGAGATCCTGGCGTTGAGGAATTCTCCTGGAATCCTGATCGTCTGTCCGTATAGCATGTCTGCAACGGTGGACTGAAGGTCTTCCTTCCAGGCAGAGCGAATGCCAAGGAGAACTGTTGGTAGGGTGTCCATCCATTGCTTGCGGTGGTGGCATCTGATAGCTGCCTTCAGATGACGATGGAATCTCTCAATCATGCCATTTGCTGCTGGGTGGTATGCCGTGGTTCGTAAGTGAGTTTTACCAGTCAAGCGGTTCAAGTGCTTGAACAGGTGTGACTCGAATTGGCGGCCTTGGTCAGTTGTAACTCTGAGAGGCGTGCCGAACCGACAAATCCAGTTACTATAAAATGTTTCTGCCACAGCTGCTGCTTCTTGATTTTGCATAGGTATTGCTTCGGGCCAGCGAGAGAATCGGTCCATCATCGTGAGGCAGTAGCGATACCCATTACACAATGGAATTATCACAATATCCATGTGCACATAATCGAACCTGGATGAAGGTGGAACGAACGAACCAACAGGTGTTGCGACATGTCGACTCACTTTCGATTGTTGACACTCCAAGCAACTCTTTGCCCAGGCTCTGCAATCCTTATTGACTGACGGCCACACGAAACGTTGTGTAACCATCTTCAGCGTTGCATTGGCTCCGGGATGTGAAAGACGGTGTACTGTGTACAATGCTGCTTTTCGGAAGGTTTGCGTGATGAACGGTCGAACTGATGCAGTTGAGACATCGCATACAACCATGGAATTCGTTCCAGGGATCTGCATGCGTTTGAGTTGCAGGGAATGGTTCTCCTGTTGAAGGTTCGCGAGTTCGACGTCATTTGCCTGAGCGGCAGCAAGGGCTTCGAAGTCTAGAGTGGCTTCTAATTCTTCGATGCGCGACATGGCGTCCGCTACCACGTTGTCTTCACCGGGAATGTGTCGAATGTCCGTTGTAAATTGTCCAATAAAATATAAATATCGGAATTGTCGTGGCGAGCTCTGATTGGCTCTTTGGCGGAAGGCAAATGTAATGGGCTTGTGGTCCGTATACACTGTGAACTGCCTTGCCTCCACCATATGACGGAAGTGTCGAATAGCCAAGTATATGGCAAAAAGTTCGCGGTCGAACGCACTGTACTTTCGTACCGCGGGGCTGAGTTTCTTCGAAAAAAAACTGAGGGGTTCCCAAGCATCATTGTTCCACTGTTGTAGAGCGGCACCGACCGAAAAATCTGAATCACAAAAAATCGCGAGATTTGCTTCGAATTTTGGATGAGCCAACAAAGTCGCCTGAGCAAGGCTCTCTTTGCACGACTCAAATGCCGCGGTTGTCACAGGAGTCCAGTTCACCGTTGCTTTACCTTTCACGTTATTTTTCAATAACTCGTTGAGTGGGGCTTGCGTGATGGCAGCTCTAGGTAGAAATCTACGGTAGAAATTTATCATACCAACGTCTCCCCCTTCTTGGGGGGGTGTTACTAGAGTGGTGCTCAACGGGGTATGTCTATATTTAGGATAGACCGGGGTTGCCTCGAGCGCCAGTTGGATTATAGTGGTGAACTCCACTTTCTCCCAACCAGGATTTGTTGGGAGGCCTAGGTAGCAACACAGTCGAAGCGACGGTATGCCAGGGGTCGAAGGCCTTCTGGACTATGAAAAGATCACAAGGGGGCGAGGGCTTTAAGTTCACCCACTTGGTTTCACCCTGGTATACGGGTTGCTGCAGGTGTTTGGTATATCACTCAGAACAAATAATCAGAACTAAAATTCACACTTAAACAGGTTTATTCACTGGAAACAATAAACAGATCGAATTTATCTCTCACAATGATTATTATCATAACCAAGAAAATACGATCACGAGGAAATTCGGATGACAGAATATGTCGACAGGTGTCAGTCACATAGATAGCAAACAAAATTCCACAGATCAAATAATCTCAGGGTAGATTATCCTAACCACATATATCTACTGGTGCAGTTCCCTATTCTATTTACACAGGAAGCAGTAGCAGGGTGACAATTAATTAAGAAGGGTGACTTAAGCAGGGTGACAGCTAATCTGACTCGCCTATGCGAGTTAAGAAGCTCTACCCCTGCTAAACAAGTTCTGGTCAATGTACAAAGGCTATTCACCCCTCTGGGGTTTGCAAGATAATTACTATCAGGGTGGTCTCGACGCTGAATATAAACCTTATGTGACCAGGAGACCGGGATGCTCACAACCCTGGTGACGCTTGGTGTTGACTGCTACGCAGACCAAGAACCTCGACCGTTACAAGGTTGTTTTCCTGATGAAACTCTTTACGTTAGGATTTCAAACCACAGAACTTATCCTGCAGGTCATTACAAATGATACCTATATATGCAACAGGGCAGTTCCAATGCTTACTCTGTACTGGATTCTGAATTTCACTGGCCGCTGTCAACCGTCACGACAAATGTCACAACAACTGGATTTATACTGGAAAATTATTTGATCTATGAAGTTAAGCTGCAGTTTGATAGAACTATGAGAAAATGCAGTGAAATCAAAATGCAGTTAACTCACACTTGACTGGTAATATACTTCACGAGTGAATCGTCGGCAGAAAAAGCTCTGGCTCACTTTTTCAACTTTGTGTAACACAAAAACGGGATGTAAATACAGGAAAAACTTCGAGCACCTCGATCACTTTTTATAACGGTTATACGAATTGAATCAAACGGTAAGAATCGGACTGAATCAGAATAATCACTACCAAATGTCTCTCTATCCATCTCTCTATCTTCGGGCCTCTGGATTTTGCTACTTATACTCTTTTCAGGTTTGGCAAAAAACAGAGCGAGGTCGGGATTCTGATTGGTCGGGCTGGTCTGGCCTCGAGCTGACCATGATTTGTTTTCTCAAGGAAAAAGTGAACACTACTTGACCTTGGGTCTGGAAACTTGCGGTGGAAATCATTTTTCCTCAAAACCGGTAGTATCAAAGTGCTTGGCATTCCATGTTTGTGCTACTGAGCGAATTTGATTGCAAAATTACGAAGGATAACAAAGTTATGACCTAAACAATATCATATGGCCCTGAAATGTCTTTCCAGGTATGAAAACCATTCTAACTCTTTCCAATATCATAAATACACTCTCCATAGGCAATAAGAAGTCTTAGTCTCTGGGTTGATTAGGATTTCCGGATGCAAAAATCATTACAAGATGAATGAAGCAAGTAAACGGATAGCATACTGGACTTCTTATTTCCCAGGGCTCTGGACGGTCATGCAATCAAATCCTACCGATACTAATATCAAGAGTCTGAACATGATATGTGTGAAATCATTAGCCTGGTAGTGCTTTCAAAACGGAGGCAGGGGTGTCATGAAGTTGATTACCCTCAGCAGGGTGCAACGGGGCTAAACAAGGTTAGTCTGGGGTAGGGCTCTCTGGGTGGCTCAAAATACTAGCCAAAGGAGCTCCTTGATTCATTGATTTGTCAATCAGGTATACAGGTTGACTCTAGAATGGCCTTAACCCCATTTCTCGTATGAGGCTCGTACACCGAAGCCCAGTAATGAAGCTGGTGAGAAAACACTTCATTACAACTGTCGAAGCTGTTTCACCGTGTCCGGCCGTGGAAAGGTTCGAATTGCATCAACTTTATGAGGTAAAGGACGTGTACCTTCCTCGGATATCAGGTAGCCCAAGAAGGTAACTTCTGGTTGACCGAAGAAGCACTTTGAGGGATTTATCACGACACCGTACTTCGCTAATCGCTCAAACAAAATTTTCAAATGATCTATGTGTTCTTCTGCGGATTCTGAGGCAACTAGAATATCGTCTATATATGCGTAGCAGAAATCCAGACCACGAAGTACTTCGTCAATGAAACGTTGAAATGTTTGAGCGGCGTTCCGCAAGCCGAAGGTCATGAACCGGTATTCGAATAATCCGAACGGTGTAGTTATCGCGGTTTTCGGAATGTCCTCTTCGGCGACTGGAATTTGATTGAATGCACGCACTAAGTCCACAGTCGAAAAAATTGTCTTACCACGGAGACACTGAGAAAAGTCCTCAATGTGTCGGACTGGATAGCAATCGGGAATTGTCCTTGCATTAGGCATACGATAATCGCCACACGGTCTCCACTCATCACCCTTTTTGGGCACCAAGTGTAATGGTGCTGCCCAACAGCTTTCTGAAGGTCGAGCAATTCCTAGTTTGAGAATTGCGTCGAATAATTTCATGACTTTGCCGTTCTATTGATGAATGATGCTGAATATGAAGCCTGGCAATATATAACTTATATTTACCTTCAGAAAACGAAGTTCCATATCATTCACAAGAAAAAACATTTTCGAAATTAAAGTTTAGTCGCAGTTTTAGTCGCAGACTCGGGCGATACTACACCTGTGTTAAAGTGCTCCAGCAAAAACCACTGTGAGATTTAATCTATGAAGTACGTTGTGCGACTTTGCAAGTGATAAATAATCTCATCGAGTATCGATAAGATGGAACAAAAACTGGACTTACTCATAAAAACAGTGTGTGAAATAAAAACTGAAATCACATCGATAAAAAGTACAGTGGAAAATATCCAGCAAGAAAACGAAGGATTGAAAAGAAAGGTCATGGAGCTGGAAACAAAAATAGAAAATTTGGAAAGAAAACAAAAAGCCAATGACATAATATTCTATGGTGTCTGCGAAACTCAATTCGGCAATATTGACAAAGCTTCCGCAAAAATATTGGAAATAATAAATACAAACCTGAATGTAGGGATCAGTAAACACGATATAGCTGACCTACATCGGATTGGAGCAAAAAAAGATGATAAGAGCCGTCCCATATTGATTAAATTGAATTCGGTGCAGAAAAAAAATGAAATATTCAACCAAGTCAGGAATCTCAAAAACACCAACTATTCCATTGCACAAAACTTCACAGAGAAAACCATGATGGAAAGGCGACTCCTGGTTCCATTTCTTATCCAAGCGAGGACAATGGGAAAAGTTGCGTTTCTCAAGCAGAATAATCTAGTCTTAAACAATCGAACATACACCCTGAACGATTTGAAACACAGGGATTTCAACGACCTGATGATGAACGAAGACAAGAAAAGCGTACCACGGCAAAATTCAACAGAATCTGACTTCATTCGTGGATCTCAACCCCCACCATCGAACACTAATCAGAAAACCTACACTCTACGCAACAATTCAGGAAAAAAATAGGATACGGAATCACTCACAGGCATCGATTGCTCAAACAATATCACCATTATGCATTTGAATGTCCAGTCGTTACGCAATAAACCAACTAAACATAATGCTTGAACATTCTGAAAAAAAATCTCCATTCAATATAATATGCCTATCGGAACATTGGATGCAAAGCGGCGAAGAACAGTACTTCCAGCTGAATGGATATGAGATAGTTTCGTATTTCTGTCGCGATATTCACATACACGGTGGTGTAATAATTTATGCTCAAATGACTCTAAAATTGAAAGTTCTTGAAACCAACGTTACAAAACCACTGGAAAAAGACTTTGAATTTGCTATTGCACATAACTTACAATAGTTGTGATAAGTTGTGATAAGTGTGTATAGAAGCCCTTCGGGCAACTTTGATAAATTTCTTGATAGTTTTTACGAACTCTTAAATGAAATTTACGAAAAATATATCAATCACAACTACATAATCTGCGGGGATTTCAATGTAAACTTTCTTTCACCCAACAAAAAATTAGAAGACTTCAAATTGATACTGGAAATGCTCAATCTCGATATCACAATAAAAGATCCTACAAGAATAACACCAACGACTTCCACAACATTAGACAATATACTTGTAAATACAAATCTAGAATACTACGCAGAAACCATGGAATTGGGAATATCTGACCATAACGCACAAATCCTCAACTTGAAACTGGATAATCAAGTAAGTGAAAAATATAACGCAATCTATAAAGAAACCAGAATTTTCAATAGGAAGAATAATCTCAAATTCACGACCTACCTCAAGGAGACTAACTGGGAGCCTCTTTATGAAAAACGGACATAAATGACGGTTTCGTATTATTTTATGAGTTGTTCAACTCCTGTTTTCTCAAGGCATTTCCCAAAAAAAGCTCGGTTAGTAGCGACAAAAAATGTTTTAAAGGATGGATAACTACGGGGATAAAAACATCTTGTCGAAATAAACGTTTCTTACTCTATCTAAAAAAATATACAAATAACCCCAGGATTCAAAATTATATGAAAACGTACACACATATGCTAAACCACATCATCAAATTTGCCAAAATTATGTACTTCGGAAACCTTTTATCGAATTCTACAAACGAAGCAAAAACAACTTGGGAAATAGTCGGGCATTTCACTAGAAAAAAAACTGAAACTCGCGAAAATCTTTCTATCCATAAAAATAATACAATAATTTCAGACCCCACACTTATCGCTGAAGAATTCAAGACATATTTCGTGAACACGGGTAAAATGTCAGCTCCAAAAGAAAAAAGCAAGACATTGAGTTCAGATTACTTGGAAATGACAAAGTTCAACAACGTAAACTCTTTTTTCTTCGCACCATCGACCGAAAATGATATTATTAAATGTGTTTCTGCTCAGAAGTCAAAAAAATCCACTGGTTTCGATGATATACCAATAATCACAATAAAAGATAACATAAACGTTCTCAAAGGTCCCTTAACCCATTTGTTCAACCTCACTTTCACTGGAGGAAACTTCCCAACAGCATTAAAAACGTCCATCACGATACCCTTATACAAAAAAGGCGACAAACACGACCTGAACAATTATAGAGCCATTTCACTGTTATCTTGTTTCTCCAAGCTTTTGGAATGGAATGCAAATCAACAACTGATCACCTATCTTGAAAAAGAGAATATAATAACAAACTCACAATTTGGATTCAGGCAGAACAGGAATACAACCGACGCATAATTTGCCTTGCTAGAAAAAATCAACCAGATTTTGGAATCAAAACAGCTCCCTTTGGGGATTTTCTGCGATCTATCCAAGGCATTTGATTGCGTCGATCATGAAATTTTATTAAACAAAATGGAATTCTTTGGAATACGTGGATTGGCCAATGATTGGTTCGGGTCGTATTTGTCCCAACGTCAAATGTGTGTCCGAGTCACTCAGAGAAGTAAAAACCAAAGTCAGGAATTCTACTCGAATCATGCTGAAGTGACATGCGTTCCGCAAGGCTCCGTCTTGGGACCCACCCTCTTTTTAATATATGTCAACGACATTTTTGCCAATTTCCCAACAGTCTGCTTTTCTTTGTTCGCTGATGACACGAGTATAGTCATACATGAACAAAATACAGAAATGCTGGAAATTTCTTCACAGAATATTATGGATGGTATATCCGATTGGTTTATAGCCAACAAACTCTCACTCAACCTTGACAAAACACATAATATTTTGTTTCAATTATACTAAAACAAACCCGGAATAAATATACTCCTGAACGAGAAACCGATCTGCTCACACGATTCTACTAAATTTTTGGGGCTCCTTACCGATGAGAAGTTGGAATGGTCTAGTCATATTAAGCAACTCAACTCAAAACTTAGCAGAGCCATATTTGCATTACGTACCGTAAGACAAAATACGGGAGTATCTGTTGCAGAATCTGTTTACTTTGCCTATTTTCATAGTATCCTACAATATGGGATCGAGTTCTGGGGTACAGCAGTGAACTCACCTAGCATATTTTCAATACAAAAAAAAGCAATCCGAATACTTTTCGATCTGAAATATACGGATTCCTGCAGACCCTCATTCAAAGAACATAGAATTTTCACCCCAACAAATTTGTACATATTCAAAGTAACTCTTCTAATACACAAAAAACGGAATACACTGCTACGCCCGGCCGACATACACACATATCCAACGAGAAAACAAGAGGTTATACTACCACATTACAACTATACCAGAATTCGCAAATCTCCTATGTATACTGGAATCAAACTATACAATCATCTTCCTGAAAGACTAAAGTTGATGTCCAATGGTAAATTCAAAACAGAACTGAAAACTTTATTGCAACAATACATATTTTATAGTACCAGTGAATACTTTCAAACAGTCTTTCTCTGAAAATTGCAAACTGATGAAACAACCTTCTTTATATAATCTGAGTCTGCGCAGTTTACTACTTCCTTATGCTTCGTGCTTTTGACTTATATTCATAATTATAGTAGTTATTGTAAGCATTGTTAATGCTCACCTTATTATTAACCTGTATGAATATTCGCCTGTGGGAAATAAATTTACTTGCTTACTTACTTACTTACAAAAGATATATATCTTAATGAAGAATGTCGCAGTTGGATTGATTGATTTCAATATCGGAGGGGTGCTGCAGTTTAACATCGTAGAGATGTTATCACAACGCAGAGATATCTCAGGGTAGATTCCAATATCTCAGGAATGTCGATGTATGATATCAAAGGGATGTTTACAAAATGACATCACAAGGACATCTGAATCTCGCTTCTCTAGATTTTGCCGTTCTATTGATGAATGATGCTGAATATGAAGCCTGGCAATATATAACTTATATTTACCTTGAGAAAACGAAGTTCCATATCATTCACAAGAAAAAACATTTTCAAAATTAAAGATATATATCTTAATGAAGAATGTCGCAGTTGGATTGATTGATTTCAATATCGGAGGGGTGCTGCAGTTTAACATTTATTTATTTATTTATTTATTTATTTATTTATACGGGCGAACCCATTTAGGAAAAATTATTACATTGTATAAGCAGATAGAATATAAAGTACAGTGGTAATATGTCATAATATGAGTGCTTTACATTGTTCAAAATAACTATGAGAGCTTTACATTTTTCAAAATAACTATTTGTGTTTAGAAGTTGATTTTTTCAAGATGAGCCTTGAAACTATTTAATGATGTACCAAATAATGGAAGCTCCTTGCTAATCTGAGTGTTCGTGAGATGAAGTTATTGAAAGTATAGTTGGACCTGTGGAAAGGTATGTGGAATGTTTGAGTTTGTCTAGTTGACCGAGAAGGTAACAAGAAATTAATTTTCAAAAGGAGATTGGGGCAATCGTATCTGCCATTTATAATATTGAAGAGCAGAATAAGATCTCTATGTTTTCTACGGACCACAAGAGTGGGGATATTTAGATTGTATTTCAGTAGTGCATATTCACAGTGAAGACCTGATTTGAAAGTTACGTATCTATGGGGACCAGACTGTTGAACAGTAATCAAGATTAGCTCTAACTAAGGAGCAATAGAGGGCTTTTATTGCAGTTATATCATTGAAATCACGGGTTGTTCTCTTGATAAAGCCTAACATTTTCGTGGCTTTCTGCACTATATTAGTAATATGGGGATTGAAGCTGGGAGAAGAGTCTAGGATAACTCCGAGATCTTTAATTTGGTCAACTGAGTTTAGTAACTGCCTGTTGATGTCATAATTGAATAAAACTGGGCGATGGGAACGGTAGAATCGCATAATGTGGCACTTTTCGGGATTAAAGTCCATGCCATTTGATAAGCACCAAGTTGATAGGTTATCCATATCAGATTGAAGGAGGACAGCATCCTCGGGATCATTTATAATTCTGAAGCATTTCAGATCATCCGCAAATAATAAGGCCTTGCTATTTGGAAAACAGGAAGTGATGTCATCAATGAATAAATTGAACAAGAGATGTTATAACAACGCAGAGATATCTCAGGGTAGATTTCAATATCTCAGGAATGTCGAAGTATGATATCAAAGGGATGTTTACAAAATGACATCACAAGGACATCTGAATCTCGCTTCTCTAGATTTTGATAACCCTGAGATGTTGATATTTCGCTTGTGTTGACTGGTATATCAAAGTAAAACAAAAATATATGGGGCGATATAATGGCTGAGCTTATGGAAAGTGATTTTGGTTGCGAGAATTCTCTTTCGAAAATGGGCCGTCACAAAGCATGTGAGAATCAGAGCGTCAGATGTCGTTCGGGCCATTATGAGACACTGACATGCGGGGCACAATGAGACATGGCATGAGATTTCTCAATCTAAAACTGCTACTATTGTCCCATCGTGTATTTTTTGTCTGCTATTACTCCTCTGTTAGAGGTTAGAGAATGATTATTTCAAGGAAATTCTCATTGAATTTCAGAAAATGTCAAGAAGGCGGAAGAAAAACAGAAAAGGGGAAGTTCACTGAGGAGCAGATGATGAAAGTTATCGATCAAGATCTTGTTGATCGCCTCTCATTAGGAGAGAGTGCAAATGGGCTGAAATATCAAACATTAGCAAGATATACTGTCTGTAAGTTCTTCGAGGAGGTGGTACATTCATTTTTCAGTTTTTCATGGGATTTTCACTCCTCGTTTCTAAAAAATAGAGTAGAAGTCATTAAAAATTATTGCAATATATTTGTAGTAAGGACAGATTTAGGATCTGCCCCAAAATGTCACGGCGCTTGAAATCAAACCTTCAGATACCTAAAAGAGAGAAATTCTCTATTGGTCAGTGACACCTTGTTTTTGAAAAAATTTGGAAATACAAATATATTTAATAAGAATAAAACCTCTACTTATCTTGGTGGACGGTTCGGAAACGAATCTGCTCCCGTTCTCAACACAATTAAAATATTTTTCTCTTCGTAAAATTTTTCAATGTTTTCGATTTTGACACTGAGAAGTGACAATTTGGTAGACGGAGGAATTCTGGTTACGAGGTGTTTTTATTAATTGATATCGAATCTTCCATTTTCATATTCAAGTTTCAGAAGTGGATGCCAAGTTCTATCTATATCAAGTGAACAAGAAGCAATATTATTGTCTCCGTTCAGGAGAATGCAAGCAGACTCTTTGATTTTCCGTTTTTGGTTGTTGTTTTCTTTTCCTATGATCTTAATATTACCCCAATCGGCCATATGTTATCCATTTTCAGTAAGGATATGTTCAGCTAATTTTGATTTGTCAGTATATCTTTTCTTTATATTGTTCTTATGCCCTTTCATCCTTACTGATAGAGGCCTGCTGGTTTCACCGGTATAATATTTTCCACAAACACATGGTATACTGTAAATACAATTTTTTGAAGATTGTTCTTCATTTTTAGGTTTTGTATGAGTCAAAATCGATCTCATTGTATTTTCTGTCTTGAACACTGTTTTCACTCGAAACTTGTCACCAACACGTTTAATTTTTTCAGATATTCCTGGAATGTATGGGATTACATTTGTTATCAGTGTTGGTTGTCTTTGTGTTTGTTGTATATTCTGTCTGTTCTCAATTTGGTGTATTGTTTTATCAATGAAATGTTTCGGATAAGTGTAAGTATCTGTCGGTGTGTGTATTTTTACGATATACACTTGTTATCAAAATGTTATCTGATTTTTTGATGAGGACATCTAAAAATGGTAATTGATCATTAGATTCGATTTCTAAAGTGAAATTGATTGTAGGTTCGATATTGTTTATTTAATTTAGAGAATTATCTAGTTCCTTACGTTTATGTGCCCAAATAATGAAAATATCATCCACATATCTCCACCAAGTCTTTGGTTGTTTACTAAATTTTTTCACAATATTCTCCTCAAAATCTTCCATGAATATATAACTTAGGATAGGAGATGATGGTGAACCCATGGCCATACCAAAATTTTGTTGATAAAAATCATGATCTAATTGAAAGTAAGTTGTTTTGAGACATAGTTCCAAGAATTCTAAAATGCCCTCTATACCCAGAAGAGTTCTTTCAATGAGTATTTCATCATCTTCCAGTTTCTTTTTCACTATTTGTAAAGTTTTTTCTATAGGAACATTAGTACATTTTTATGGACTTCCAAAAATACATAAACCAAACAATCCATTAAGACCAATCGTGAGTTCGATAGAATCTCCTTGTCAAAATTTATCGCGATTTCTTTTAGATATATTAAAACCTTTATCAGGAAATAGTGAAAGTTTCATTAGAAATTCTTCTCATTTCTAGGAGAAACTAAATAACATCCATCTCGATACAGATGATATTTTAGTAAGTTTCGATGTAGTGAGTTAATTTACTAATGTTCCTATAGAAAAAACTTTACAAATAGTGAAAAAGAAACTGGAAGATGATGAAATACTCATTGAAAGAACTCTTCTGGGTATAGAGGGCATTTTAGAATTTTTGGAACTATGTCTCAAAACAACTTACTTTCAATTAGATCATGATTTTTATCAACAAAATTTTGGTACGGCCATGGGTTCACCATTATCTCCTATTCTAAGTTATATATTTATGGAAGATTTTGAGGAAAATATTGTGAAAAAATTTAGTAAACAACAAAAGACTTGGTGGAGATATGTGGATGATATTTTCATTATTTGGCCACATAACCGTATGGAACTAGATAATTTTCTGAATTATATAAACAATATCGAACCCACAATCAAATTCACTTTAGGAATCGAATGTAATAATCAATTACCATTTTTAGATGTCCTCATTTAAATAATCAGATAACATTTTGATAACAAGTGTATATCGTAAAAATACACACACCGACAGATACCTCAATTTCCAATCAAATCATCATACAAATATAAAGAGAGGAATAATCAAATCACTTCATGATAGAGCCAACTCCATATCATCGAACCACCAAATTTTCAATGCCGAAATGAACCATATAAAAGATGTTCTACAACTCAACACTTAACCGCAACATTTCATTGATAAAACAATATACCAAATTGAGAACAGACAGAATATACAACAAACACAAAGACAACCAACACTGATAACAAATGTAATCCCATACATTCCAGGAATATCTGAAAAAATTAAACGTGTTGGTGACAAGTTTCGGGTGAAAACAGTGTTCAAGACAGAAAATACAATGAGATCGATTTTGACTCATACAAAACCGAAAAATGAAGAACAATCATCAAAAAATTGTATTTACAGTATACCATGTGTTTGTGGAAAATATTATACCGGTGAAAACAGCAGGCCTCTATCAGTAAGGATGAAAGAGCATTAGAACAATATAAAGAAAAGATATATTGACAAATCAAAATTGGCTGAACATATCCTTAGTGAGAATGGACAACATATGGCCGATTGGGGTGATATTGAGATCATAGGAAAAGAGAACAACAACCAAAAACGGAAAATCAAAGAGTCTGCTTGCATTCTCCTGAACGGAGACAATAATATTGCTTCTTGTTCAGTTGATATAGATAGAACTTGGCATCCACTTCTGAAACTTGAATATGAAAATGGAAAATTCGATATCAATTAATAAAAACACCTCGTAACCAGAATTCCCCCGTCTACCAAATTTTCACTTTTCAGTGTCAAAATCGAAAACATTGAAAAATTTTACGAAGAGAAAAATATTTCAATTGTGTTGAGAACGGAAACAGATTCGTTCCCGAAACGTCTACAAAGATAAGTAGAGGTTTTATTCTTATTAAATATATTTGTATTTCCAAATTTTTTCAAAAACAAGGTGTCACTGACCAATAGAGAATTTCACTTTTAGGTATCTGAAGGTTTAATTTCAAGCGCCGTGACATTTTGGGGCAGATCCTAAATCTTTCATAACTTCTACTCTATTTTTTAGAAACGAGGAGAGAAAATCCCATGAAGAACTGAAAAATGAATTAGCAAGATATGTTAAGGAAGCCAGTCTGACTGTTTACATAATCCAGTGCAACAGGATGTGCTATATGGAAAGTCTACCAAATATATCCATGTGATGGCGTATGAATTAGCAATAGCATATAAAAACGATATCACAAGTAAATGGAAGATCAATTAACGAGCTTCATCGACTGGACGGAACGAAAGTATTTTCGGACTCATCCAGGATTTTTAATCTTGACGGGACTGCCACTACACCTGTGCAGAATCCAAAGAAGGTCGTAGCTGAAAGAGACATCAAACAAGTTAGTGAATGAACAAAAGCGTGGAAATTTGAGGACGACATGCTGTATGATCAATGCTGCTAGAAGTACTCTCCCGTCGGTGATGATATTTCCAAGGAAAAAATTCAAGGATCACATGATTGGCAAATTCTTCTGGGTGGATGACAACAGAATTGTTCCAGAAAGTGTGGTAACATTATTCAAGGGATTCACCAACTAAAAGTAATTACAATATTTATAACATTACAGTGAACTAATATAAGAATCTGAACATCTGACGAATGGATCAATATTATATTTATTAAACCATCTTAAACCTCTAGAAACAGGTGAGTTCTAACCGTAATTTGTGTTATGATTTTTTATTGGAAATAAAGGAGGGTTCCTAGTTCTATGAGAAGTAACAAGAAGGTTAATTTGATTCAAAATAAATGGACGATCAACTCCACCAGATGAGATTTTATAAACTAACATCAAATCAGAGTGAAAGCGACGTGTTTATATTTAAATTGTAGATATGTACCCATTTTGAATGAAATGTATTTCAGAAATCTGGTTTCAACATTTTCTATTTTTACAATGTCACATTTATGATAAGGAGACCACACTACAGAGGCGTACTCTGAGTGAGGTCTTACCAAAGAACAGTACAATATTTTGATAGTATCACAAGAGAATTGTTTGCCGTTTTTCATCAGAAACCCCAACATTCTACTACTCTTTGCAGATACATTATTCATGTGACTTTTGAATGATAATTGCTGGTCAATTGTAACCCCAAGGTCTCTTATTTCGTTGACTCTATCAAGAACCATACCATTGATGTTATGATCATAGTTGAGAAGATGTTTTGATCTCGAAAAAGTGATAATACGGCATTTCTCTATATTGAGTTGTTTGTTATGGTCCAATCAAATAGTGTATCTAAGTCGTTCTGGAGAATTTGGCTATCTAATATATCAATAATTGGAATAAATAATTTGATATCATCAGCAAACAATAAAAATTTAGCATGTTGAAGATGGTCACCAATATCGTTCACAAACAGGTTGAATAACAATAGGTCACAATGTGAGGCCTGTGGTACCCCCAGGCAACAGGAATTGTGCTCGAAATATAATTGTTCATTCTGGCTCATTGATAACGATGAGTAAACAAACTTTCAATCCTATTGAAAACGTCAGTCCCAAAGCCCAATGCTTTCAGTTTTTCCAGAAGTATCGAATGGTTAACTCTATAACATGCCTTGGAGAAATCTGTATTGACAGAATCTCTCTGGATACCTTTCTCCAAAAAATCTAACAAATATTTCTTGTAGGAGAGTGAATTTGTGGAAGTTGATTTGACCATGTGAGCTCACAGGTAACTAATTTATCCATTAATTTATATATTGATTATTGAAATATGTTCCCTATCACCAGACATAAAGATAAGGGTAATATAACTATTTTTCCAACAGTCCGGATGAACACCATAGTTGAGGGATGAATTGAAGAGAAATTGAATTGGTGCAGTTGAAGTGCAAACACAGTTTCTCAATAATAGTGGTATGCTATCTGGACCACTCGAGTACTTGAGTTTCAAGTTCTGGATGGAAATAAGTACATCAGTTAATCCAATATTGATTTTATTAACGTTGACGGTATTTGTATTGGTGAAATTAGGTATTCTACAGTCAGTGCAAGTATAAATTGTGGAAAAGTGTTGTGCGAATGAGTTCACTGATTCACTACCATTCAAATACATTGTTTGAGGATATGACGATGATTTACGCAAGTTTGAAATGTGCCTCCAAAAATAATTAGTTTTGTTGAATATCCATTTTCATTTTTTCCAAATATCGTCGATATTACGAAGTACTAAGTTCTTTGCAATGGGTACGTAATTGACCAAATTCATTATGAATGCGTTGATCGTTTGTTATCTTGAATTCTTTATGAAGTATCTTCTTCTTGATAACTAGAGATTTCAGCTCATGTGAAAACCAGAAATATGACGTTTTGAAACGCTTAATAGGAACATAAATATTAATATCATGATATGATACTTCATAAAAAAATTGAACTGCAAAATTGACATCATTCAGTCTGTACATAATGCGAGATAATCATTCAAACCAATTATGTTCATATTTTTGAAGTCATAGTAATAATTATCGAATTATGATGATTCATCAGCATCAGTGGTACTTATAACAAGGATGTAGGCATTCTGATGATAATTCACTTTATCAAGAGAATCATCGGCTAAAGCTAGATCAGTTCGAATGAGAGAAAACAAGATCTGAAAATACACCATTATTATTGGTAAGTTGTTCAATTGATTTGATCCAATAGCACTAAAATTATCGATAACAAATTTTCCAACTGATGAGTCTGGGCATACGCCTTCCAAACCATGCTATCCAAATTAAATCTGGAATATTATAATCACCAAAAATCAATAACTCATGATCAGGATTGGTATTAAACAATTCAAACATACTTTCAACCTTGATAAATTTACAAATTTGACTTCGGAGGGATATAAACTCCAATTATATATCTATCCTGACCATGTTCAATGTTTTCTGCCGAGATTTTCACTAACTTGGTAGATAAATATTTGCGTGTAGCGTGTAGTACTCCCCCACCCTTAGTTTTATTACTGGTGCTTGCAGATGCAGAGCAATCTTGTCAGTATATAGTAAAGTTTGAACTGAAGTTTAGCATCAACAATTTCATGGTTAAGCCAAGTTTCAACAAAAATAATGATGTCATAGCTACACATATTTTGTACATTAAAAAATCCAGTTTAGTTCGAATTCCACCAACGTTCTGACAGTAAACCTTGTCAGAGGTGTTCACACGTTTTTTGAATGCATATGTCATTCGATCTGTTATAGGTATTCTTGATGTGATCTATTTGCATAAATTTTAGATCTGTACTAAATTTGATGTTCGGGTGAGATGTGGCAATTTTACGTTTGTTTCTTAAACATGTCAATACATTTTCCTCGCTACAGAGTGTAACTTTCAATGGCCTGGGATTATTTCCTGGACGTCCCTATCGATATACTTTAATATCAGCAGCAGTATTCACTTCAAACAGGTTTATAATTTCAGCACATTTTTCGACATCGTGAGCAATTCCATATTTATGGTCTTGATGATTACATTCTTGGAGGTTATGAATAGGAATATTTTTTGATTTCCTTGATCTTTCATTGTATAAAGATTCAGCATTTAACACATTACCAGAAACTAATTTTCCGAAGCAATTGTGCAACTTGTTTAGAAGAGATTGTTCATTCATCACAGGAAAAATAAGCATACGTTTTTGAAGAGTGAAAACCTTTGCCTCAGTAGAGCTCATGATGCAACATTTTTTAGTGACATGGAAGACAATTCTCAAGACAATTTTCAAGATCATTTGGGAACTATTACAGAAATAAATGCTCAAATGACTTGGCTGATGAACTCACTGAAAAAGTTAAATTATGCATTGATATCAGCACTAGATCAGTTAAAATGAAGAATAAGAGAAGAAAGGAATGGATGACAATGGCATTATCGAACTCCGTCAATAAGAATGAACTTATCTATCTTGAAAATACAATATTATAAAAATGAAGTTGAAAAATACAACATTCAAATGGAAATCTTTGGAAATGCATTAGAAAATATGCGGGAATAACATCAGAAGCGATGAAATAAAAATAGTTGAATAGAATACTGGTGAAATGATATCTGACCAAAAAAATATGGCAAATGAATTTTTTTCTCACCATAGCACTATTGGAGAAGAATTAGCAAACAAATTGAATCTAAAGGATCAGTAAACTCAAATTATCGCAGAACAAGTACATTTTTACTCAGAAGGAACAAATGAAAAGGAAGTTGGAATAAAATACACAGTTTAAAGTTGGAAAAATGTATAGGAATTGATGGAATAACATCTGACATATTGAGAGCTTCATCAAATATAATATCCGAACCATTGGCATATCTTATGAATATTATATACCAAACTGGAATTTCTCCAACATTATTCAGAACTGGTGTTATAGAACCAACCTATGAAAATGGAGAAAAGATGAGGTTAAAAATTACAGACCGATCACTGTTATGTCCACTTTAGCGAAATTATTCGAAACAATTGAGTACAGCATTGACAGCTATCTGAGTAAAAGAAAATTATGTCAAATCGACAATTTGGATTTAGAAGGGATATTTCTTCCCAACATGCCATTTGTTATTCAACTAATAATCTATACAAATCTATTGATGAAAAACAACAGACTTTGTGTATATTTCTTGACTTATCTAATGCATTTGATAAAGTTAGTCATGAACTTCTACAGAGAATAATGGAAAATATTGGATTGGAAATCGATAGAAAATTATCTAACCTAGATAATTCAACATGTTGAAATTGACAAAATTCATAGCGATCCGAAAATGTCCAGATATGGTGTTTCTCAAAGAAGTATTTTAGGTCTACTTTATTTCAATATTCATCACAATGATTTATTGCAGTTGAATTGAACTGGAACTATACATTCTTATTTCGCAGATGATACTGTTATCTTTTACACTGCGAAAAAATGATGTGAATTGAAATATAAGGTAATTGATGATTTTACTATTATTAAAGATTGTTTGCGAAGTGTGATGAATAGTTTTATTTGATTGATTTAGTGATTTTGAATATTTATTACAATTTCTCTTTGGACCTATATTTTCATGAAACTATTGGGGTAACTTTACTCCACGGAGCAAAGTTAGAGCATAGTAGAATATTGACGCGTTTTTTGAAAAACCTATAGATTTTGGTTTGATCATAAGTTGACATAGTGTTGGATTTTATTAGAAATGTCTGGAACTTACAAGAGATCGCTAGGATCAATACGCTATGCTGATTATTCAGAAAAAAAAACTTCAATAATGTTTGGACGAAGTTCGAAACGGCGCAATTTCCCATCGGAGGGCAGAGGCAAAATATAGCATTCCAAGAAGAACAATTCTGAATAAATTGAGAGGAAAGCACACGAATAATCCTGGTCGACAAAACATCTTCATAGCTGATGAAGAAAATAGCTTTGTTAACTGTCTAATATCGATGGGAAATTTTGGATTTGCTGAAAATTCTATGGATGCACGTCAGAAGTTACTTAAATCGATGAGGCAAGGAGGTGGACATATCCCATAATAACATACCCAGGAGTGACTGGATGAAAAATTTCATCAAAAGGCATCCTGAACTTTCAGTTAGATTTGCCGAGAACTTTAAACGGACGAAAGCAGCAGTGGACGAAAATATGTTGAAAAGTTTCTTTGCAAATTTGGAAAGTGAGATAGCTGATGTTGCACCCACCAACTTGTGGTATACAGTCCAACTGATATATGGAGTAAATCTTAACCGATATCATTCCTTCTCATACCCCAAAATAATGAGGAGCAGTAAACGCACTGTCCTGAAGATGCTATAGCAATCCTCTCAAAACAAATCCAAAGTCCCATTGAATGCCTTCCCGAATGTGAGAATAAAAAATGATTATACTCCAAAGCAGAGGGAGTTCCTTGCACAAATTTATCAAGAACTGGAACAGAGAAAATCTAGTTGTAAAAATCTGAGGATCAAATTTAGTTTTGGCCAACCTACAATAAATAAAATAAAAGACATCGTGAAGAAGACAGATCTCCAAACAAGAATTTAATCAAAATTACCAAATCACGTTTAGTATCATCAAAAGACTCTTACTGACCTGGAACTGTCACGGTCATTCAAATATTTCCAACTATCTTGAAGAAAATATTGATTTCGATATTCTTTGCCTAACCGAAACTTGGCTCTCTACCGATGTCCCAGTTGTTCGTGAATTTTCATCTGATCTTGAATGCCTAGCATCGAATAAAACCAAGGAAAAATCGCTAGGAAGACCAAGTGGGGGCATTTGCATTTATTATAGAGATTGTTTTTCTGTTACTACATTACATAAATCATCATTTTGTCTCATTTGCACATTTTCTGTACCTGATTTCGAATTTATTGTTTGTACTATTTACTTTAAGCCTTCACTGGAACTGGCAAATATACTTGATGTTTTCCAAATTTTTCTATCGGATCTCATGGAAAAATATATCGACATATATACCGGGTGTCCCAACGAAAACTTTCCACCCGGATTTACTGGGAAATGACAAATTATTTTCGGAAACGCTAAAACAGGTCGATTTTAATTTCTAGGGAGACACATGTTAGTAATGGATTTAGTCGAGCAACTTCATCCCCCGGATGGGGGGGCTACCCCCATGCGAATCATCATAGGGAACGTGAGTCGAGTGATACATCATCTGAGAGCTCTCTTTATTCTCTATCCAAACGTGTATAATTTTTTCAAAATTGAATGAATGGTAATTGAAATTAGTGTTGTTGACAGGTTCAATGTAATTAGTCAATATATTACCTGTTCTTATTCAAATTCAATTTATTAACTATTTTAAGACTCAATGAGTGGACAGATAGACAATGGCAACATCCTATCCGGTCAGGGAACCCAGTCACCCCTCGAAAAACGAAAACAAATTAGTCAAAACAAAGTAAGTAGCCAGGCTGGGACTATTAATTGCGAAGATCTTTCAACCAAGTATCAGGTTGATGTCGCTATTCGCGAATACAACAATACAAGCGGAAGATGCTCACCCCAATTGTGAGCGAAACGTCCAAAGGAACCTCCTCCACAGAGGTGAACCGATCACGGCACTGAAGCCCGGAAACCATATTTCTTAGTTTTTGATCTGTTGACTTTTTTTCATAGACAAAAAATACCTGTTTTCTATGGTTCGCCTGCGTGTATGTTCATTATAATAATATCATTTGATTCGTATTCTGTGAGTTAAGTTTCTTCCTGAAAATGGTTTACGCATTAGAAGAACGAATTGAGTTAGTGAAACCTTACTACAAAAATGATGATTGTCTAAGAGCTGCAGCTAGAATTTTCAATACAAGGCATCCAGGGAAAAATGCAACTCATACCTATGTTCAAACGTTGATTGATAAATTCGAGAGAACTGGGCTGTGGGAAACCAGAAACATCATCCTGAACGTCGGATAAGGAACGAGGCTGTTGATGTAGCGGTTTTGGGACACGTGGCTATGGATCATACTCAAAGTATTCGAAGCTTGGCTGGTACTTCAGGTGTAGCGCGATCGAATATTCAGAGAATTCTCAAGTCACATCGATTCCATCCATACAAAATCAAACTTGTACATGAACTGAACGAAAACGATTTTGACAGACGTCAACAGTTTTGTGAGGAAATGTCTGAGCGTCTGAGAACAAATCAAAATCTGCTCTTCAATATTTGTTATTCAAACGAGAGTACATTTTTTGTTAATGGAAACGTAAATGGTCACAATTGCCGCTACTGGAGCGATACCAATCCCTACGTGAGGTCCACACACAAACTCCGCAGAAGTTGAATGTTTGCTGTGGTATTTTTGGCAAAAATATTATTGGACCACTTTTTATAGATGATAATTTGAATGGACAAATGTATTTACATCTTCTTGAGAATGCCATCCATCCCATGATAACGGATATTATCGAAAACGATGGAGATTATTCGGCAGACAACCTCCATTTTCAACAAGATGGAGCACCACCTCACTATGCAGTAGCGGTTAGAAACTTTCTGGATGAACGATATACCAATCATTGGATAAGGCGACGAGGACCAATTGAGTGGCCAGCTAGATCACCGAACCTCAATCCGTTGGATTATTTTTTATGGGGGCATCTCAAAAGCAAAGTTTTTGCCACTCCGCCAGAGTCACAGAGGATCTACGTGGTCGAATTGTAAACGAGTGCGGCAGCATAACTCCAGAAGTATCGAAAAACGTTCGTAATAGTTTCGAAAGTAGACTTTATCATTGTATGGAGGTAGGAGGGGCTCATTTCGAGCAAATGATAAATTGAATTTCGATAAGAACAGGTACGATATTGATTATTTAAATTGAACCTATTACCACACTAATCTCAAGTACCAGTCATTCGATTTTGAGAAAATAATAAACGTTTGGATAGAGAATGAAGAGAGCTTTCAGATGATGTTTCACTCGACCCAAGTTCCCTATGATGATTCGCAATGGGGTAGCCGCCCCTGTCAGGGGGATGAAGTTGCGTGACTAAATTCATCACTGACATGTGTCTCCCTAGAAATCAAAATCGACGTGTTTCAGCGTTTCCGAAAATAATTTGTCATTTCCCAGTAAATCCGTGTGGAAAGTTTTCGTTGGGACACCCTGTATAGAATTGCAGATGTTGGTATCGTGCCTTCCGAAATAATTGAAGACTCAAATTTATTTTTAGACCGTTCAAGTTCAACATAATACTAGAGGACGGCACCTTATTGACTTCATGGTCAATAATTCGTTCTCTGCTTTGAATGAATGTACTTCACGCAATAGACCTGGCAAGTACACATACGTAAGTAAACTGGGGAAGAGTGTTGTGGATATGGCAAGGGCGAATTATTTGTTTCTATCGGATGTATCAAATTTTTTTGTAGGCACCAATGATTTTCTATCTGATCACTTTCCGATAAACTTGTTACTGAATTATGAAAAGTCAGTGACAGCTGATGAATCACTTTATAATAGTGAAAATCCAACTCACCAATCGTTTGTTCGGAAAGACGACTTGTGTCTCTTACAAACTCAAATTGAAGTACTCAAATAGATCATCTTTTATATCTGACCCTGATGATGAATCTATGTGCCGCTATTCACGAAACAGCAACAGATGTAGGCCTGAATGATGTGAAGAGAAATAGTTTGAATAGATTATGACTAACTAACAAACCATGGTTTGATTCTGACAGTGTTGTTGCTAAAAAACATATGCCAAAGGCGCTGAGAGTCTGCGAACACAACAATTTTCCTGATGATCTGAAAACAGAATATGTAACACTGAAAACTGAATAAAAAAAAATAATTCAAATTAAGAAAACAAACTATGAATCGGAAATAGTTTCAAACTTTCAAATTTAACTAATCCTAATGAATTCTGGTCAACTGTCAAACATTTCCGCAATAATCTGCAACAAAAAAAAATTATCTGTCCAAGTATGGGAAAACTTCTATGAAAACATATACCCACCCAAAATCATTTCCATGGTTAACTTCATAGATGTTACTCATCCTTACCTTGACGCACCTTTCACTAGTACTGAGATCATCAATAAAAGTGAAAACATAAAATCTCCTGGGTCATATGAATTTTTCAAAAATCTGTCACATAATTGGATCCTATACCTTACTTTATTGTTCAATAAAATTTTTCAATCTTCAATAATTCCTAAAACATGGTCTACTATATTACTCTCTATGTTACACAAGGGTGGTCCGGCAAACACCCCAGATAATTACAGAGGCTTGGTGTTGTTGAACTGTTCACTCAAATTATTTACGAGCATTATTCTCAATAGCATAGGAAGCGAAAGATATTTGCTATATTCGTTGACTTCAAGAGAGCCTTTGATTCGATAATCACAACCTCCTCTGGAACAAATTATTTGGTCTGGGAGTATCATCAAAAATTATTCGTTTGATAAGAACTTTATATTCCCAAGCGACTGTACAAATATAAAGCTCCCACAACGGCTGTTTTACAAGGTGAACCTTTGAGTCCTCTATTATTCGCCTTATAGCGGATCTAGAAACTTTCTTTCGTGACAACGGAGCTCAAGGTGTCAATATAGATGACAGGAATGATGTGTTAACATTGATGTATGCTGATGATTTTGTTATCCTAGCACATTCTGAGATTGATGTAATGAGAAAACTCAAAATTCTTGGAAAATATGCCACATCAAAAGTGGACTGTCAATTTGAAAAAAAAATGATGCAATTTTCTAGAGGTGGTTTTCAGAAACCAAGTTTCAAGTTCAGATTTGTAAACCATTTAGTGGAGGTAACCAATAAGTACAGTTATTCAGGCATAACATTCACATCCTCTGGCCTTTTTCATGAAATGTACACTTTGATCACCACTAGAGGTAAACAAGTTATTGGTTCAATTTTGCCTATTATGTCTATGGCTAAAATTGACTCCTGGCCACCAAGAATGAAACTATTTGAATGATTAGCTCTGAGTGTCATGTATAACTGTGTATCCGTTTGGGGACACAGATACTCAGAAGTGCTTGAAAGAGTTCAAATAACTTCCTTAAAACGGATTTTGTTACTTCCTATCAACACTCCTGATTCAGTTGTTCGCTTAGAAACTGGTAGGGTGAAACTTGCTTATAACATACTCAAAATATCCATCAACTGGATTTGTAAGCATATTATGAATGGTGTCGACCCTTAATATAATTGGCTGTTGCAGGTGAAACAATTTCATTGAAACTAATTCTCTACCAATTTGGAATGATCTGAATCAACATAATTTATTCAAACATAGGAAAACCTTATTCGCTGAATTTTATACATTCTTGCATGAATCTGACTGTTCATTAACATCCCGTTACCCTTTTGTATGTATATTTACAATTTATTTGATACCTCCAAGGACCCAAGCACATTTTTTTTATTGAAACTACCCATCCAGATCACCCGAACTCTTGCTCAACTACGTATAGCTAATCATTTTAAAATTAGATTTAATTTGAACGGAATTGCATACTCTATTGACCCTGATCAGGAATGTACAGTTTGCAACCAAAATGAAAATGAATCACTTTTCCATTTAATGCTTGACTGTCCGATCTATACTGTCATGAAGCAAACTGATTCATGCCTAAAGAATTTGGAAACATTCATGGATGCCTCAAAACAGATATCAATCACTAATAATTAATAAAGTTAATATACCGTTCGGAGTGTACGCACGTTCGGAAAGTGCTCTGATAGAACAGGCAAAATATAGTAGTAAAAAGCAAATAGTTGGTTTGAAAGTTATATGCATACGTTCACCTGTGTGTAGTGAATCCAATGGATAAAATCTTCCGTCCATGAGTGCATTTGTCTAGCAGAAATGAGCATATTACACTCTCAGACACTGCTCTAGTGTATGACACCTGGTCTAGGTTCCAACAAGTTTTTTGCGTTCTGAAGTTTTTGCTGGTGAACAGGTGAACCGGTTCAATTGGGAATCCCCCTTTTTGTGGAATCATGGTAGACGTCTGCTCCATTTGCACAAACACAAATAGACAGACGCCTTCGGTGCAATGTTCTGATTGTAAAAAACTGTTCCATTCATTGTGTCTGAAAATACCAAACTTCCCCGACTTTTCGCGCTTCCCGGGCTTTTCGTGGGTGTGTCTGGACTGTAAAAATAGGTGTGCATTCCCAGCTTCTCCCAACATGGACCTAAGTTGCGTCATGGCCAAGTTAGAAGCGATACAGGGCGACATCCAACAAATCAAAGGAACCTAAAAAGACATGACAGACTCAATGGAATTCCTCTGAAATAAAATTGATGATTTCTCTAAGAGAATTAAAGAATTTGAAGAAAAATTAAAATGTGTTCCGGCTGTCGAAGTGAAGATACGGGAAAATAGCTCTGATATATGCACATTGAATTCCCAAGTAGACTATCTCGATCAGCAGCTCAGAATGAACAACTTGGAATTTAATGGAATACCTGAGCAGAAAAACGAAAAGCTCTTGGACACCGTCTCAAACCTATTCAACGCATTGGGATGTACGGAACAAAACATTATTGAATCTTGTTATCGAGTACCCCATATGAGGGCTGATAACAGAAGTCAAAAATCCATAATTGTCAAACTCAATAGCCGTTCAAGAAAGGATGCCATAATTGCTGCAATTCGAGGACGTAAAGGTATTTCAACAAGTGACGTCGGAATTAACTCTGCTAACTTGCAGATTTTCATCAATGATCATTTGACGCCCAAGAATCAATTGTTGTTCAAAATAGTACGAGATCTGTGTAAGCCGAAGAATATCAGATTTTGGTTACGTGATTGTAAAATTTTTATTCGCAATCCAAGAACCGAGAAAATTGTTCACATTGATAATGAATCCACTATGAACAAAATTATAAATAATCTTGAATAATCTATTCTTGATTACTCTCCTCATACTTCTAGTCAAATATCACCTTACTTCATTATTCATGGACTTTACTATTTGTTAACAAAATACTCGTGGACTACGCAGTAAAACCGACGAATTTTTCACTTCTACTTTGGAATCTACAGCAGACATAATTTGTTTGACTGAAACCTGGCTGAATTCATCAGTTCGATCGATTGTCAAATATATGATGTTTTTCGGAGAGACAGAAATTATGATGTGACTGGTAAAAAAGATGGTGGGGGTGTTATCGTTGCGATACGTAGAGAATTACAAGCAACTGATCGACTGGACTGGTGTTTTGCGGGAATCTGCGAGGACCTGTGGGTGACTATTAAACTGAGTGAATCAAAAAATTCAATCTGTGCTGTGTTCACGTGCCGCCCTACTCTAGCATTGCAAATTTAGAGTCGCATCTAAACAAAGTTAGTGACATAGTTCAAATCGATAAAAAAGACGAGTTCCTTGTGTTAGGAGATTATAATCAACCAAATATTGTCTGGTCATCAGATAACAACCATTTTCTGGCGACAGCTACATCTGATGGACTTGGGGAAAGCCTTGTTGATGCCTACAACTTCTTGAGTTTCTATCAATATAATGGTATTTTGAATTAAAACGGTAAGCTGCTTGATCTGGTTTTCAGTTCAGTTATTCGTCAAGACTACTAAATCCGTTCGTGTCAGAGGATGTTCATCATAAATCAATTGAAATTTTGTGCAAAGTGTCCATTAATGAAAATGATCTCAAATGTAAAAATTCTTTTTGTAAAAATAATTTTTTCAAAGCCCACTATGAGGTTATCAATGATAAAATTGGCAGTATAGATTGAAGCAATATACTGGCAGATATAAATTGTGAGGCGGCCGTGCAAGTATTCTATGATATTATCAACGATATTATATGTACAAATATTCCTGAAAAGATCTGCAACCAGACTTTTCCTTGCTGGTTTTCACCAAATAAAAAAAAACTAATCAAACAGAAAGGAAAAATGCACAGAAAATGGAAGAGATTCAGAAACCAATTGGACTATCTTGCTTTCTTGAATGTTCGAACAGAGGTAAAAATCGCAATAAAACGGGACTATAGAGATTATTTCATGAAAACAGAACAAAGCATGACTGATAACATAAAAGTATTCTGGTCATTTGTAGCAAAAAAATAATACTAAGACAGTCCCGACATTCGTTGAATTCAGGGGCCAAAATATTTCTGAGGACATTAACATTTGTGAAGCCTTCTCCAACTATTTCTCGTCCGTTTTTGAACTCTCTGACACGAAGGTGCTAGTCGATCGTGTACGGTCTCAGGAATCTATTTCATTAGACAGCATAACTCAGTTATCAATCAGATTCAGCTGTTGGATTCGAAAAAAGGTGCAGGTCCAGATGGTCTACCTCCAATTTTTATCAAATCTTGTCTATAACGCCACCACTGTTCATCATATTCAACAAATCTATTTCTGAGAGTGTCTTTCCAAATATCTGGCGCCAGGCTCAAGTGACCCAGTACATAAAGGAGGAAAAAAAACCTTGTCGGAAATTATCGACCTATATCCATGCTTTCTATTCCTGGTGAGTTACTAGAGGCAAAAATTACCTCAGAAATATTTTTAAAACTAAGCACTTGATCAGCAAGAACCAGCATGGCTTTTTCCAAAACCGATCGGTTGATATTAATCTCGTCACCTTCACACAGGAAGTTATAGATATCATGAGTGGTGAAAATCAAGTGGATGCTGTGTATACTGATTTCTCCAAAGCTTTTGATAAAGTGCACCATGCATCTCTTCTAGTCAAGTTGGAGAACATCGGAATACACGGTAACCTTCTTCAGTGGATTGAATCATATATCAGTAATAGATTCCAGCTTGTCAAAATTAATAATTTCTCATCATCGCTCGTCAAGGTTACATCAGGAGTTCCGCAGGGATCCCATCTGGGTCCCTTGCCATTCAATCTTTTTATTTATGATATTTTATTGGTATATGCTTTAGAAACTCACACTTCTTACTTTATGCTGACGACTTGAAGGTTTTTAAGTCTATATCCGATCCGATAGATGGCCAACTACTTCAAAATGATATAAATAATCTGCAAAGCTACTGTGTCCATCACAATTTATATTTGAATATAAGTAAATGTCATTATATCACATTTTCCCGTCTGAACACGGACATACATTTCTCCTACAAAATTGACAACATTACACTGAACAAAGTAGAAGCCATCAAAGACCTGGGGGTGATAGTGGATTCAAAACTCACATTTGAAGCTCACATTGAGAAAATAGTGAAGAAGGCTCTGAGAAACCTGGGATTTATTACTAGAATATCTAAGCCATTCATGAATCCAAAAACATTAATTCTATTGTACTACTCCCTATTGTACTACTCCCTTGAATTTGCCTCAATAGTCTGGAACCCTTATTACCATAAATACGTTCAACGAATAGAAAAAGTTCAGATAAGATTCATGCATTTAGTGTTTTTTAGATTCAAAAGACCTTTAATTCACTTGACATACGAAAATCGTCTAGAGCACTACAGTCTCTCGAAACTTTCTTCTCGAACGATAGTTAGCTATGCACTGTTCCTTCGAAATTTTAAACAACCAAATCGATAGTAATTATATAACAAACAAGCTGTCATTCAATGCTCCTCATATTACTCGTGCGCCTAATTTATTTTACTTACCGTCTCATACAACTAACTATGCCAGAAATTCACCCCTCTATATGATTCCAAATTCATATAATTTATACTTTAGTCACATTGACCTATTCCATTCACAAAATCAGAAAAGAAGCTACCAATGTTTTTGTTCTGCATTGATCAAAATTGGAATATGTATTTTTTCTCTTTTCCTCAGCTCGAGGTTTTCTTTTTTATATTAGCATTATTACTATATTCACTATTATGGTTACTCTTATTACTGTTTCATTGAGAGTATCAAACCTAGGATTATTTTCTTTTTTCTTTTACAATTTTTTGTTTGGTTATCTCGATCACTGATATCAGGTGTACACTCTATATTATGTAAAATGTGTAACCCTATAATTGGAGTTTCAAAACTCTGTTGGGTAACCTATGCATTAAATAAATAAATAAATAAACTAATGCCAGAATCACTTCTGAATATATTTGGAATATACTCAGGTTACGATCATTTATTTTGAACGAATAATTGTAGTTATTCGTATATTGTATGTCATTTTTAGGTGGTGAAACTCTTCAAAACCATTTTATTTATTTTCATCACCTATTAGCATTACTAACTCTCATACACTCATTGCTGTAAACTTGTTTGTTTGTTTATTATTATTATTATATGTGGAGTACATGGAGAGAAAATGGCCCCAAGGGCTGAATTGTTTGATGCGAATACATTCAACGATTGGCTGGAATTTCAAATGATACCAAGGCTTAAAAGGTTATAGGACAAAATTAAGGTTCTTCTTTGTGATAATCTCTTATTACCTTCTAAATTTCTTGACCTGTACTAAATCTGTGGTACTAAGGCAGAACCAGATATGTTCAGAAAGCTGATTCTTCAGGAAGGGAATATTAAAGTTCGCGGTATCGCCAAAATTAGGATTTCAATGAGATCAATGCAGCAAATTCACTGAAGCGATTTACAAGGAATACCCTCTTCTCTTCTAGCAGGACAGTGAAAAATTGTTCTGGATAGCAAAGTTATTCAGACAAATTTCACATATCGTGTTTTGCCTTCCTCAGTTTTATTGAGAAAATTGACATATGGCCCATATTTTGGTTCTTGCCTTCTATGTTTGATCTTTCTCAGTGCACTTATTGCCTATTACCTCTATTTTGGAAAGGACATTTCTGTGAATGAAGGTAAGTGATATGGTATATACATACCCTATGGACTCACCATCAGACTTTACGTGAATCTTTGGGAATGAACAATATTTACAAAAAAAATACAAAAATCTAATTTTTATTTCATAAAAATGAATCGAAATCACAGAATCGTCATTCGGTGTCTTCAGAATGTTGTTCCGGCAATTCAGTTGCTCTGACATTGGTTTCCAGATTCAAGTAAAAACTGTGACATTCAGAATGAATCAGTGGAAGAAGACTGAGTAGGTCCTTTTTCTTCAGGGGATTGATGGGAAGTGGTCCATCATAACATCTCGTTTGAATCGTCTCAACTCTAGTACTCGGAAGTTTTCATCGTCAAGTGACGTTTTGAATTAGATTACACCAAAGGTTTTTTTCATACCTTATCCATTTCATTTCGAGCCAGTTCACTTTTCGACCCGCTGTGTCAATATTCCTTCGAGTCAAATATTCCTGCACTAGCTTCGAAAATGACAGAATGTCGTCTTGAGTCATTTCATGAACTTGAAATGGCTTTTTACCTCTTACAGTACAGACAAATTGAAACCAATCTTGGGGCACCATGTTGGGTATTTCAGCAGTCTTCTTTGACCTTTCAATGCACACATGATCTAGATCACATTCAAGGTGCGTATGTCCTGGCAACAGGAACTTCTGATCAACGCAATCAAAATGGCGACTATTACTGACGAAATATGGAAACATACTGGCCATGTTGATATTTCTATTTTGGCCGGCAGATGTATCTGAGTATGTAATGACGTGAGTCACACTCGGGCAGACTTCCGAGTTTTTTCAAAACACAAGAAGCAATCTCTCCAGACCCTCTTTTCCGATTGCTTCGTGCCACATGTAGCAGTTAGTGGTTCCCCGTCTGTGTTGCAGTCTCGAACAGTCAAGTTGAGTGTTGAAAGGAGGCGTTCATAAAAAGAAACGTTAGTCGTCAGTGAAGGCGTGTCTAAAACTTGGTGCAAGTCAAATACCAAAACCCTCAGTGTTGGATCTTCTTTCGCTTGCTTCTTATCTGTATATTTCAACTTGTATGCGTCTGCTATATCCTTGTGCTGGTTATGTTCTATGATCAACTGATTTTTTTTTTCATTTGAATCACTGCTTTGCTTGATTTTCAATACGAAAGTGTCACATGTCTTGCATGAATCGATTCGTGATTGTTTGAATGAGTAACCAGTTGAACACTTGACTTGAACACCTCTCGAAATAAGTCATAGGAGGCAGCATCAGGATTTTCTGATTCTGCGATTATGCGTGATACCTGTTTTGCCACGGCCCTTCCTTTCGCCACTTTTGTTCGAAATGGTAATTCCTCCAGCCAGAATTTGATTCTGTTCCTCTTTGGTACATTCATAAAAATTTACGTGGAACGCCCTTTGCTGTTGGTCATTCATTTTTTCGAAGCATCTCTTACGGCAACAGTTACCAGCGGGTCGAATTTGTTTTCCAGGGATGACTTCGCCCTTTCTATTCTTTAATTATTTTCCATGGTCAGGAAAGAGCTTCTGTTCTTTTAGAATATTTATTCTTCTCTTTTTCCGTGCTGAGTAACTTGCTGAGCTACCATCTGTTTGAATGCTATCTCCAGTAGCTTCTTCCTCATCCCTTCTCTCTTGTTCTGAGCTGTAATCTGCTTGTATATTTCCTCCTTCAATTGTGTTCAAATTATCAACTGATTCATCAGACGATGATTCGTAGTTTTTGTCCAGCAATGAATCATCTGATGAGAAATCAACATCGGATGTTCCATTTCTCGTACATTCTGCGGTGTCTCTCGCCTGGGATTCCACATCTGCAAACAAAGTAAATTCAACTATTTCGTCATTGTATAGCAATATAGTGCAGCTGTATGAGAAAACCAAGTATTTTACCTGACACTTCAGTATCCCTAAAAATAGGAAATATACCTTCAATGAGTTCACCAATACTTTTGTCGTCAATCATGTTGTCCCGAATATCCTGGTTTTTTTCTGGAAACGAAAGTAAGTAGGTGAAATATTTCAAAAGATGTTACCATTTTCACTACAGCACATCTGTTAAACTATGAAAAATATCAGGAATATCGTTCACGCTCGATGTTTCCATATCTTGAGGAACTGTGGAAGTAGCCATAACAATTTCCATACGTTGAAATTTGATATCTTCTTCAATAACTGAGGATGGATGTTGCATTGAATTATCTGAAACGAATATTTACACAGTACAATTATAATAATATGTGAAAAAATATTCCTATTCAATATAGAATCTAGTAGATCAATTCGATTGTTTGAAATTATAAAGTACAATGTAGCGAAAAGTAATGTATTTACCACACTTACTAGCTAAGGCCATGTTGGCTATTATGGCACCTCTACTATTTCCATACATTTCACGAAGTTTGTTTGAGCCACAGACTGCCAAAAAGATCGATAGTGCTCACTAGAACAACAAACAACGACTAATGACGACGCACATCTGCACTTCATAAGAGCACTCAATCCACTTACAACGACAAACTTAGACGAGCTGAAACTGTGCCATATTCCGATAAGTCAGACATACCGGGATTCACAATTGTTTCACTGTCACCCTACGACGCCGATATGTCTGATATATTGGGGTTTGCCTTGTTGTATAAGAAATATATCGGAAAATAATTTTATCAACCTAGGAGTTGTTAGAGCTTCAGATACATATATTGTTTTGCCGTCATATTCTTTACCCCTAGCTGTATATATTGGCACGAAAAATCGATATTTTATGATGGTAACTTTGCCCCACAGCCTATAATACTTTGAGCTTGAGTGCAAAATTATGGGTGGAGTAAAGTAGCCCCGGCCTATGGGAAACTTTGCTCCACTTTTTGACAAAAAATAGGCATAAAAAATCATTTGTAAATCAAGTACTACTTTTAATCCATTCTATAATAATCATTCTATAATCTCATAAACAAACAAGTTGCATCAAGATAGTTTTTAGCTTTGATTTTTGTTGAATTGAAAATTTTCTGTCCAAAGTGGAGTGGTTTACGGTATATAATAATAATAATAATAATAATAATAAATATACTTTATTGTCATGAAAGAGTTTCTTCTTGTCGACAAAGCATGAAGTTAGTAAAGAGTATATATGAAATAAATATAAATTTACAACTATAATATTAAAATCACTATACTAAAACATTAAATAAAACATTGAATAAATATTTTTTGTCGAAATATGAAAATAATAACATACATAGGTATAAAAACTATCACAAACATGAATATATAAGCAAACCTAATTAGAATGAAGTAATAACAAGAATTCTAATCAGCATACTCATATATTAGGTCAGATAGAGTCATCGTAGAATTCTTTAAGGCTGTAATATGGTCTGAGCTTCAGTAGTTCTTTGACAGTTTTCCTGAATATTTCAATATCTATTAATGCACCCCTAACATGGTTTGGCAAGTGGTTATACATTTTAACACCATTGTAATACAAGGAATCTCTCACTAAAGACGTGCTGGGTATCGGCAGTTTCAAACTATTAATGCTGTGGCGTGTGGAATAATTGGACTGAGCTCTGTCAAATTTGGTGAAGTGTTTCCTCACCAAGCATACGGTCTCTAATATAAACAAAGATATCACTGTCAAAATTTTATTTTCTTTGAACAATGGCCTACATGAGTCACGAGGTTTGGCTTTGTAAATATATCGAATTGCTCTTTTTTGAAGCACCTGCACAGTTTCAAGTAGGTCTAGGTTACACACTCCCCAGAAAGGTATCCCGTACCTCAAATGTGACTCAATTAAGGCATAATATGCTGTTTTAGCAGTCTGGGATCCAAGCTCTTTTGAAATTACCCTCACTGCGTAGCATCCAGAGGATATTTTACTTTTGAGTTGCTCGACATGCCTATCAAATTTTAATTTTTTGTCTATGACGACTCCCAAGAATTTGGTACAGTCTGTATTTTCAATGATTCCGTTATCAAGGGGAAAATTATCGAGTGAGCATCTGAAAGTAACTATATTTGTTTTATTTATATTGAAAGATAGAAGATTCGAGTCACACCATAACTTGATCTTTTTTACATCGACAGATATGTTATTCTTCAGATCTCCTTCTGTTTTACTGTGCCACAAAATCGTGGTATCATCTGCGAAGAGTGTTACTTCACCAGTCAAGTGAATATTTGTGAGATCATTAACATATATCAAAAAAAGTATGGGACCCAATACAGATCCTTGAGGCACTCCAGAATTGATCTCAATTTGCTTCGAGTATTCATTTGTATTTGATTTTACTGTTTGTCTTCGACCTATGAGATATGATTTGAACCATTGCAGAGTCACTCCTTTACATCCATAGTGATGCAGTTTCCGCAAGAGTATCTCGTGATCCACGCAGTCGAAGGCTTTTGTTAGATCACAAAACACTGCTGCCGCAACATCCCCACCATTGATGTTTGAGTAGACCTCATAAAGAAATGTGAACACAGCATCATGGGTGTTTTTATGTTCCTGAAATCCAAACTGATTCTTACTAATAATATTATGCGTTCGAAGGAAAGAGCTAAGTCGTTTCTTAACTAGTTTTTCTATCATTTTCGCAATGGTCGGGATAAGGGAGATTGGTCTATAATTAGAGGGGTCATCCAGGTTGCCTCCTTTGTGTAGGGGAATAATTACGGATGTTTTCAGGAAGGATGGGAACAAATCATTTTGAAATGAGTGATTAATCAGTGATACTAGTACCTCAAGTACACTAACTGGAAGATTTTCAATCTTAATGGATATACCGTCATAACCAGATGCACTTTTATTTTTGATATCCTTAATTGTTTCAATCAGTTCAATTATGTTGGTGTCGTATAATACAAAATTGTAATTTACTGTGTGCTCTTTTAAATTATTAAAAGGATCAAAAGGTACAACAATTCTTTCGGTCAATTTTTGTGCTATGGTACAGTAGAATTCATTCATCTTGTCTGGACTAATAGGTATGTCGATAAGGTTTCTTTTTTTGCAATTGCCAATGAAAGTCCAAATGATATTACGAGAACAAAATCACTTTATTCCTATAGGACAAAAATCAAAAACTGGATATAAGACTCGGATAGTTTCGTATCTTCAAACAATATTTGATAAAAACTAGGGAAGCAGTCGTTGTGACTGTGAATTTCTTTGTTTGGTGTCGAGCTTTCGAAAATGTTCATTTTCTTTGTCAAGACTAACTACAATGAGGAATATAATGAATAAATATTCACTAATGATAATTGAAAATTAAACGGGCCTTTCTTGAAATGGTACATATCAACAATAATGAAAAAACAATGAATAAAAGGACAGATATCAAGGACCTCAGTTCGATCTATACTTATTTATTAAAATTATATAAAGATAATAATACTTCACCTCGTCCACCTTGAGTTAATTCATTCAAACATTTTGTATATTTTCTGCATCACTCATAGCAATCATATAGTTTTGAATCAATGTCATCGATCAACCTCGACAGTTTTGTCAATGCATTTTACAGTTTTATTTATACATCTATGTTTCTTTTTGTAGCTGATTTCATATAATATTTCATGTTAGTAAGGAAATTTGGAAGCGAAATTTTGGAGTCAGATAGTACAAAATGAGGTATTGCAACGCCCCTCTCCCTATTCAAAATCAGAGGGTTCTGCTCACTCCCGTTAGAGGGTTGTGCTCACTCCCGTTAGGGAGTTGAAGTTACGGGGATGAAACAAGCGGAAAATTTGTTCCCCTCGAGTCAGAAATCGACGGGTCCAAGCGATTTTCCACATTTTTATTCTAAAGCCGGAAAATCGAGGTGTTGAGATTTCGTAGAACCACCCTGTATATTCCTCATAGAAGGGGTTCCATACTGTTATACAATACTCAGATAAAGGTCGTACGAGAGTGTTTAATAGCCTATTGATAGAATCAACGTTATTGAATTCTCGAGAAATTCATTGTGTTTTCCAAGAGTTCTTTTAACCAGACTTTTATTCTGTTCTTGAAATAACAAATGAGTAATAAACCGAGATCTTTCACAGAGTGTACAAATTCGATAGATACGTTATGTATATGAATGTATAAAATTATAGGGTGCTAATGCGTGAGTAACAATATTTCACTTATCTGGGTTGACAAAGAATTTATGATATTTAAATTCATCGGATATGAAAAATTATTCAAATCCGATTGAAATTTGATGTAGTCGTCGAGACCCTTTATGGATCTGAAGATTTTCACAGCACTAGAGTATATTCAGAGAATTGGAAACAATCACCAATATCGAACTGGAAAATTGAGAACAGTGGTCCCAGATGTGAGCCTGGATGTACGCCTGAGGTAAGTTTCATTTATTAAGAAAGACCACCTATTTTTCAGAGCTACATATTCCTGATTATGATTATTTTTTAGATCCTATCACTGAGATGTGAAGTGTCTCCATGTATACCAAAATTCTCCAACTTTACGATAAGAGTTGCATGGTGGACTCTATGGAACGCTTTGAATACACAGAATACACTGACATTTTGCCTCCATTTTGTTAAATATATCCTGCACGTAGGAAACTAGGTTTGTTTATACTGACCTGTTTTTGAAGATTCCAAGTTGATTAATAAGGAGTTGATTTTTTTACCGTGGATAACAGTTCTTGCATAATTATGCTTTCAAAAACTTTCCAGAAATGAGATCTGACGATAGTTTGATACGTTCTACTTATTTCCTACTTTGAAAATAAGAATTATTTGAGCAAGTTTCCAACTCTTCGGATACATTCCTGTTCTGGTAATCTTATTATGAATAAAGGCTGAATTGAGAATTCACACGCGGCCTGGTGGTCGAGCGACATTCGATTCCTGTCTGGCCGTTGGATTTGGGTTTATTTATGCGCTGTACAATGTATATCATGAAGTTCTACATAGAACTATCCCAAAAGCCACAGTGGTTTGGATTTCACTTGTATCAACTGTAGATCCCTGTCTCCTTCACTCGCACAAGCCCTTCGGGGCTTCTGAGGCTTGCTTCTGCAACTAAGGAGACGAGTAACAATAACAATAACAGCACCCTTTCAGAAATACAGCTGGGAAACCATCCGGTCCTGGACTTTTTTTGATGTCTAAGTCATTTGAAGAAATTTCTCTTTGTTCATCGCTGATAAATTGAATAGTAATTAGGATATTATTCGCCATAATATATTTCTCTACTTCTGATGAAGAAATATTGTGAATATGACACTACCAAAATATGACATTATATGACGATATATCATTTTTGGTGGTATATGTTTATTTATTTCTTTTATTTGAAACGAACAACCAGCAGTATTCAAAATCATCCTTCGTATTGGATTCTGTTCTCTCGGCATAACATTTGTAATCTAATCTTCAAACTCCTCTGACACGTGAAAAAGAAGCATAATCTGAAATGTTATTGTATTTTTTCAACCTCTTATTCTTCATTTCACATTATCTTTTCTTTAATTTTAATTTTTCTCTCTCTGGAGAACCAAATCGAGTACCTTCTGTTAGTAATCCTTTTTTTGGAATAAAGTTTTGGGTATACTCAAACCTCACCCAATATTGGATGAAACCAGTCTATATTATTTGTGAAGTTATTTATTGGAGTTGAATCAACTACAGAAAAGTTGATATTTGTAAAGTGTTTCTCATCTTCTTATCATTATTAACTCATTCATTTGAAAAGATAAGATCCATTAGCATCGCAGATAATTCTGAATAACAAGGATTTTTGAGATATTCAAGAAAAATAAATCTTTTTTTTTTTCAAATTACCACCTTGTATATTCAAAATGAAGCGAGTTAGGACACCCGTTTATATGAGGTCACACGAAAAAATCGGCTATTTAACCAAAATAGTTAAAGCTGGTGAAATCTCAATTTGGTGTCATTCAACGGACATCTTATCTCTCTCCGTTATTTATTTTTGTGAAAAACCCATGTTGTGAGTTTGTGTGCCAATTTATTATTGGGATATCATGTGCATTATTGAAATAATACTTTCATCTCGATTACATCTTTTTATTGAAAATTATATGTTATTTATTCTTCAGTTGTTATTTATTACTCAACATCAACATCTCATACAGATCGCACATTAAAATTCTACAATATCATGTCATTGTACTCAGTGTGGAGGAGCATCAGGAAGTACTTCACCGGATGCTGTATATTGTTTCTGTCTCTTGGCTTTTATATCAGCCATTGTCTGCTCAATTGATCTCACATCTTTCTTATTCTCACTAGGAACTGAAAATGAAATATAACTTACCAAGGTTGACAGATATAAAAGTGACTTCAAATTCAAGTTCGAGTCTCACCACTAGGATTTCGAAAACTAGATGAGAAGTAACTATTCGGAGACTGTGGTTAAATACTCGAATACAAAATAAATAAAAACCTCAATACCCACAATGATATTAGGGAATGTCGAAATACATATTTCAGCAAGTAAGTTGCCAGTAGACCTAAAAAGTAAACGAGATTTGCGACTCCTTAGCATCTTTCGAGATATTCTCCAGAAATTACCTACCATCGAGAGTGATTGTCCGTATTCATGTCAGTCTATTTATACATAAGATCATATCATGGTTCAACGAACAGTTACAATTCAGCAAACCGTGACAATTCAATGATTGTTCAAGTCAGCAAATCCAATAATCGAGACTATCATATAAGACGAAAGTTCATTATTCGGTTCTTGTTACGATGAATGAAAATACTAAGAATCCAAACTATTCAATTCTCGATTGCTTGTCACACGGTTGAGCAAAACTTGATCTGTCGAATCGGTTGTACCTGAAAAAGCAATATGTTCTTTGAATCTAGTTCCTATATTTCAACGAGTTTGTCCAATATATTTCATGCAACGTTCGTCGCAATGTATTTCATATATTCCTGATTTTTCATTAACAACGACTTTGTCTTTAAGGTTAACCAATAATTAATGAATCGTATTTTTTGTCGTAAAAGCTATTGAGTCCTTCCGTTTTGAAAATAGAATTCAAATTCCTCGTGTCTCTAGAATCAAAAGAAATTTCTAGAAATTTCTTACTGGGTAAAGTTAAATCCAGAGTGGTGGTTTGACGAATACTAATGTTATGTTCAGTTTTTCTTACCATATTTTCTATTTCTCACATGAGTCTCTGTGAATCGCAATATTTTTAATTGAATCTAACTCAGTGTTATACCTATACGCGCATAAAAGAAACAATAACAATATGTGAACTAAAAAGATTAGAGCGGAAGTTGGATGAAATGTTGAGGGTCACTTGGTGTGTACCTCTGTATACGAGTTTCTTTCCTACAAATATCAAATTTTTACTAATTTCGATAACCAAAGTTGTTACGATTCTTCTCGAGTAAACATATTCAGATATCACTTACCCACAAATATGAACAAAAATAGCTATCTATTCAGAATGAGGATTTATTATGAATCATACCTTGAGTACACATCATAATAACATTTCATTCGAAGCACTTTTATACGCAAATTCTGGTCACTGGGCACAAAATCTCTGTAGGAATTTGAAACAAAGGGAATAATCATTTAGGATGCTATTTCACAAAACATGAATCAACCTACCTCTGATGTTTGAACTAAGTTAATTTTAGCTGCATTCTTGATGGTCAGGATGGGGCGAGCACCTACCCTGGTTGGTGGTCATATTCATTAGCGATGGACGGAATTCTTTTCGATTTGTATTCCTGAAGTTCTCTTCGTTTTCGTAACCCTCGACACATTTTTTACGAGATGTCATATTGTTCGCATTATTTGTACTCTTTTCTTTGAACCTTAGCTCTGACATTTGATCTCAGGAGACCCTCTTAAATTATACCCTCTTCGGAAATCCTCTCAGTTGCACTTGTAACACAGTCTTCTAGACATATTCTAGCCCTCAGGTAGTATTTCACGGAAAAATCCTGATATCGAATAATACTCGGTGGTATGTGGTGGTACTCAGTGGAAACCACCCATTTTGTTCAGTGTTCCCAACATGAATTCGGGGAATATTGGCAACTCTCTAGGCATCGGTCAGCGGGAGCAAAAAATAAATAGGAACCATTTTGAAAACTTTTTTCCATGTGAATGAAATACTTGGACTACGCTTCGGCGGAATCGTCCTTAAATTTCGGATACTTATCAAGAGATATCACGAATTGTGTATACTAAACAATTTCTCTCCTAGTATGGATTTTCTCATGAATAGTTCGTAAATTTAATCGTGATACTATAACTTCAGTAGAAGTCACATTGAGGCTACCCAAAATCACCGGTAAGTTTTCAGTTCCATCATATATATTCGTGAACCATTCACTGCAATGTGTATCATCTACGACAACACAGTGCATACAGTACTTCAAGAGTTCTGATGTCCGCCTCTTTTCAGGCCTTTTTGTTTTCATTAATACCTCATATACGAAGAGGGTACATATTTCATACTCTTGATGAGTTGATCCCACCTCACCACTCGGGGCGACGAAACCACCACCTCCCTGGAATCTGTACCCAGCTGATTGTTCTCCGGAACACCAATAGAAAGGTTGAAGTGGGGACCTCCTGGGGTGGTTGCAGCCCCTACCATCAGGCAGCTTTCTATCGCGGTAGCGACACGACACCTCACAATACCAAAGCTGTCACCATCACTACTACAACCAGCTATGTCGATCCCATTATTTTGCATGGATAATAGTATCCATGACCAATTTGTGGCCCATAGGACATTGGGAAGCTGGTTGGAAGTCGTTGACATATAATCAAATAATAGAACCAGTACCATTCAATAACTTCTGAGAACTTATATATATATATATATATATATATATATATATATATATATATATATAATTTTTTTTGTTTGGTGTCGAGCTTTCGAAAATGTTTATTTTCTTCGTCTTCGTCAAGACTAACTACAATGAAGGATATAATGAATAAATATTAAATATATATTGATAAATATTAAAATTACTTACTAACATGAAATATTATATAAAATCAGCTACAAAAAGAAACATAGATGTATAAATAAAACTGTAAAATGCATTGACAAAACTGTCGAGGTTGATCGATGACATTGATTCAAAACTATATGATTGCTATGAGTGATGCAGAAAATATACAAAATGTTTGAATGAATGAACTCAAGGTGGACGAGTTGAAGTATTATTATCTTTATATAATTTTAATAAATAAGTATAGATCGAACTGAGGTCCTTGATATCTGTCCTTTTATTCATTGTTTTTTCATTATTGTTGATATGTACCATTTCAAGAAAAAACCCGTTTATTAGGAATTTTTTCGTAATCAAGAATTTTTGCATTATCATAGTTCATCTTATGATTCTTATCAATAACATGTTCAGAGAGACTACAAGATTTAACACATCTCCTACAATCACTTCTATGTGAAGTGATTCTATCTTTGAGCATTCTACTCGTTTGACCGATATATACTTCATCACAGTCTGTGCAAGGAATTTCATATATCAGATTTGATTTATTTTTCATAGGTATCGAAGTTTTCAATCTAGTATGCAGTTGTGATATCGTTTTCGAATTAGTTTGTGCTATTTTAATGTTATTTTCATTTTTGAATAGATTGATCAATTTGGGAGTTATTTCGTTTATATATGGTAAAGATTTGAAAATGGTTATTTGATTGTTAGTTATTGGTGGAAGATTGATATTGGAAGTACTGAAAAGAATTTTATTGATCAAAGATTTTGGATATGAATTTTCAAGGAGATTTTTCTTGAGCTCGACTAAGCATTCTACAGAGTAGAAAAAGTCACTCACATAACTTTCAGAAATGAATGCTTAGTCGAACTCAAGAAAATTCTCCTTGAAAATTCATATCCAAAATCTTTAATTAATAAAATTATTTTCAGTACTTCCAATATCAATCTTCCACCAATAACTAACAATCAAATAACCATTTTCAAATCTTTACCATATATAAACCAAATAACTCCCAAATTGATCAATCTATTCAAATAAGAATATAACATTAAAATAGCACAAACTAATTCGAAAACGATATCACAACTGCATACTAGATTGAAAACTTCGATACCTATGAAAAATAAATCAAATATGATATACAAAATTCCTTGCACAGACTGTGATGAAGTATACAGGGTGTCCCAACGAAAACTTTCCACACGGATTTACTGGGAAATGACAAATTATTTTCGGAAACGCTGAAACACGTCGATTTTGATTTCTAGGGGGACACATGTCAGTGATGAATTTAGTCATGCAACTTCATCCCCCTGACAGGGGCGGCTACCCCATTGCGAATCATCATAGGAAACTTTGGTCGAGTGAAACATCATCTGAAAGCTCTCTTCATTCTCTATCCAAACGTTTATTATTTTTTCAAAATCGAATGACTGGTACTTGAGATTAGTGTGGTAATAGGTTTAATTTAAATAATCAATATCACACCTGTTCTTATCGAAATTCAATTCATTAATTGCTCGAAATGAGCCTCTCCTACCTCCATACAATGATGAAGTCAACTTTCGAAACTATTACGAACGTTTTCCAATACTTCTGGAGTTATGCTGCAGCACTCGTTTACAATTCGACCTCGTAGATCCTCTAGTGACTCTGGCGGAGTGGCAAAAACTTTGCTTTTGAGATGCCCCCATAAAAAATAATCCAACGGGTTGAGGTCCGGTGATCTAGCTGGCCACTCAATTGGTCCTCGTCGCCTTATCCAATAATTGGTATATCGTTCATCCAGATCTTCGATCATTGAACAGACTAGATAAGTAATCCACAGCCCTGGCAATACAGTTTGTTTGGAAGCAACATCTATAGTATCTATCTTTCTCTAAACAAGGATAGCAGGAGCTGATTCTCCCAGCACCAGTGCCGTGTGTTGTCAGAGGGGTCGAATTTATTATTAATTCATGATGAAACCAAATTGAAAATCCGTAACAATTTCAGTAGTACTTTTCAGCATTTCTTGGTGGGAAAATGAACAATGACAAGACACTGTCGCAGCTGACCTATGGGTATAATCAATATAATCTAATCAATTCAATTTAAATTCATTTTTATCCATTCCATTTGGGAAAATTCTTCTAAATCTCGAATGATACGACAATGGTAACTCACCTATGGAATGACGTGTTTTGATCGCCAGTTCAAATTGTCTTTAACACACCTCACAACGTCTCACCATTATATCAAATCACCAAAACAGGAAATAAACTGAGTTTCTGAGGAATTCTGAGTACACAAAACTAAACACAAGTTGAATAATATCGATAAATCAAAACGTAAATAATGACAGATACCAAACAAAGCAATAATCGCCGTTGACTGTCACTATCAAATGGCGGTGTTGCAACGTTGAGCAAAAAGTATTCACGATACCCATGCTGGTCCTCGAGCCCCCAAGAAAGTAAAATTGCTGAGTCTCAGAATAATGTAGCAATCTTCTTTTAATCAGAACTGATTCATAATCGTCATGACCCAAATTTATTATTATATTTGTGCATTGAACTACATGAATTCATAAAGGACTTTAAATATTATGGGCTATTTATCACTTTTTGATGATTGGATATGACAACACTGGCGACGATTGGGTACTAATATTATGATAATTCTGGGAATTCATGTTAGCATCAGAATATTTGTTTTGTGATCCTTCTAGTGGGTTTGTTGTTCGGAGATCCAGATAGTTTCTAACCGCTACTGCATAGTGAGGTGGTGCTCCATCTTGTTGAAAATGGAGGTTGTCTGCCGAATAATCTCCATCGTTTTCAATAATATCCGTTATCATGGGATTGATGGCATTCTCAAGAAGATGTAATTACATTTGTCCATTCAAATTATCATCTATAAAAAGTGGTCCAATAATATTTTTGCCAAAAATACAACACCAAACAATTAATAGTCCCAGCCTGGCTACTTACTTTGATTTGACTAATTTGTTTTCGTTTTTCGTGGGGTGGCTGGGTTCCCTGACCGGATGGGATGTTGCCATTGTCTATCTGTCCACTCATTGAGTCTTAAAATAGTTAATTTTCTCCTTCTTTTGTCGAGAAGTTTTCTTGAAGAGAAGATAAGGTATTGAATTCATTTGTGAGGCATTTGGATAACTGATGAGTGGGTGAGTTGATGCTCGATGCCATCAATCAATACTATACCTGAGGTTTATGAATTTTTAGCAATTCATTCATTTTTGGCATAGTTGGATTCGAAACCATGAATCTGAACTTGAGATTTGGGTAATGAGAGCAGGACAATTTTTCATTGCTCTTTTAGCAGTACGAATTTATTTTGGTAAACCATTTTTCTGAATACTTTTATACCAATGTTGCGAATCGAGCATAAAAAAATGTAAAATGTTGGACAGAGATAATTGAACAATAGTATTGATGTGAAACTCGAGTCGTAGTATTGATGACTCAGAGACTTACCGGAGGTATTTGATGGGCTGTAGAATGAAGCTGGAGGTACAAAAGGGCCTTTTTTGCTGCAAGTTACGCTACCGGCGTCCACGAATATTGAGGTTAAGCGATACATACACTTATTACGATAAGGCTGAGATCATTACAATAAATCTGCGGTTCAATCGTCTTTTCCTCAATATATCTTGAAGAAAAAAGCGCTCAGGTCGGATCTGTTGAGCGTGCGTAGATCGTCCGACGACCTGGCTGCTTGGTATGATCTCCTAGTGCTATACAGGACGCGCGAATATTCTTAATCGTCTCAAATGTGAAGGAGTATAATGTCTAGATCCGCAACATTCTGCCCTGGCAAAATACGTTGAAGCATTTTCAAGTAAAAAAAAAAATGAAATATATACCTATATTGTATCAATTGCATTTGAACAACATGGAATGTAATATGAAAATAACTTGAATCGCATGTGTGCCTTTTGAAGAAATATACATAGAAATTTTAATCAGTGCTCGATGACTGATTATTAAAGTGACATCTTATTTTTCAGCCGAATAATTTTGAATATTTTGATATATATATATATATATATATATATATATATATATATATATATATATATATATATATATATATATATATATATATATATATATATATTATGTAAGCATCATCATTTACAAGCACGGAACGTGTGGATCCAGCAAATTAGCCATGTTGCCAAGCATTTGGATTTGACGTAACGTCACCGCTAATGTGGCACCAGATAATCACATGAATAATTTTTCTTTATGCAACCGACCCTTAATGGTTACAACTTTGCAAATTTGATCGTCGCCGAGATGTAGTTTTAATATCCTAGCTAGAGTCCATTTATAAGGTGGATTATTCTCATCTTTATCAAGGACTAAAGTACTTATGGCCGGTGCAATTCCCGAATCCAGCCATTTTATTCGCTGTTGCAGCGTATGCAAATATTCGCCATTCCACCATCGCCAGAAGTCGCTATGTAAACGTCGCAACATTTGCCACCGCGAGAGTCGATTTGAAGGCGTCGTGGCGAAATCAGGCAATTGGGGCGAGAGGCAAAGTGAGGATCGTATAATATTCTTCAAACGTCAAGATTTGTTTACCAACGGCGGTAAAATTTGTGGCATTATCACAGAATAGGGTAACAACAAGACCTCGTCGTGAGATAAATCGTTGCAAGGCAGAGAGAAAAACCTCGAAAGTGAGATCACTAGCAAGCTCAAAGTGAACGGCTTGTGTTGATAGACATACGAAGACGCAAATATATGCTTTGAAAGTTCACACCACGATGGCGATTGAAAGTTATATAATAGGGCCCTTCGAAGTCAACAGCTGAGTTGAGAAATGGTTCAACTTGAAATTCTCGGCGATGGCAAGGACGCCATAGGGGGTTGATAATTTTTGTGATTAGATTTCCAACAACGAACACATTTAGACAGCACTGAATTGATGGCACTTTTAGATGACAATATCCAAAATTTTTGCGATAGTAAATATTGAGTAGTCCGAAATCCGGTGTGAAAGTATTTTGAATGATAATAATTGATGAGCATATAGGTCAAACGACTTCGACGTGGAAATATCATAGGGTGCTTAATGTTGGAGACGACCTCCTACTAGAAAAAAGTGTGGAGTTCACGAAGAGGGAGCGAAAATGTGGCATTCGCTAATTCATTTGTGTAATATTTATGTTGGGTAACTCTGATGTTCGTAGTACGCCAAAATTGCGTTTGGCATGAATGGTTTTGATATTGCCCAGAAATCTAAAAACATAAACAGTAACGCGTTGTAAAAACTTGAAATCAGAATAATTATCGAGTAGAGTTTCTAAGAGAGTTTCTCTTTGCGGCGAGGCGAAAAGTACGAGTTTGCTTTCCCCCTCAATAGGATATGAAAATGGCGAAGAAGGCAGAAATTTCGATATTTGATGTTTCTGAAGAAATTTTATCTTCAATAAATGTTACTGTTCTCTACAAAAGTAGTCAACAATTTATGAATCTGACAAAGCGGATATATTACGAATTGAAATTTTGTCTTTCAGATTATTTGATATGAATGTCATGAATTTGCTGAGCAACACAGCAGCGCACAATTCCAAACGAGGTATAGTTACTTTTTTCATAGAGGCTACTTTTAATTCAAACTCTATAAAATAGTCAGAAATGTCATCATGTCCTATGGAACGAATATACATGACGCATGCATATCCTTTTTTGCTAGAATCGCAAAAACCGTGCAAATTACATGTAGGATCAGATATAATTAAACGCGGAATGCGTAGCTCACTTAATAACATGAGTTCAGTTTTATACTGATTCTAAATTTTAACAATATCATGGTAAGGAAGGTTGTCCCAACTTATCCCAGTTTTCCGGAGCGTCTGGACGAGGTGTTTCGCAAAAAATGTTGCAGGGGACACGAACCCGAGAGGATCGTATACCCGGGCTAATTCAGACAACATAACTCGTTTTTTGCAAGGACGGTCATCAGATATTTCAACCGAAAAAAAGAAACAATCTTGTGCGGGATTCCACTGTAACCCTAGAACCTTAATGGACGAGTCAGACAATTCACATTCAAAAATGAGCGGTGTAGTGGAAGTAGTTGAGTCAGGTAAATCGGCCGAGAGAGACGGAACATTGGTCGACCACTTCCTCAACTCGAAACCCCCTCTCCACATGAGACCGATCAATACCACCGAACATATAATGACTAGAAGGTCCACTCTAAGCCCCGCCCGGAAATTTCCCTCCTTGCCCGTCCACCGAGTTGGCTGCCGTGCTTATACCGTCTGTCGTTGCGATACGTGTGACGTTGTATACTGGTTGGATCGAGTTAGATTTTCTATCATATACTGCGCGGAGTGCTTCAAAACTATAACTTTCTCCATTGTTGTGTTACTTGAACTAATTGAAATTGTGTTGTGTTCTGCCGAAGGTTGCGTCAGTAAAGCAGGGGGCGATATTTCAGTTTTTCGGTGCCCAAAAGATGATATTAGGTAAGATATTCGAAGTCTATCATTTTTTGAAGATTTAATATGTATTTTCAGATGGAAAAACGCCTAGGGATTTATCCACCTGAGGAATGTAACAGCAGAATAAAAAGTTGTTAATACTGATGGAAGAAATGTTACCAATCAAATGAAATTCATTTCAGGATGGGAAATGACTATTAGGTCAATAAAAGCTTTCTGGGATACAATCAAATCTAGGGAGTATACATTTTTATCAACGAGAAATCTCAATCAAGATTGTCTCGAAAGTCAGAAACTGTTGTGGTAACGCGAGAAACCCAACCCCAATACAGTTTTCCAGAGCGTTCAAAGAATTATTCAGATTGAGATATTTTGACCAAGTTGACAATGCTAACTGCATGGATGATATCAATGAAATTTTATTGAATATTCGTCCTGATTGTGATAAATCGATTTTACCGGTACCAACACCAATGCATAATTCACTGAAAGTTTTCACAAATGATTACAGAAATCTTAATAGTACTGATGGCAATGCAATAGTTTATGTCGCTGGCAATTTATTGGACATATGTTTGGTGCAGCTCTCCTGTCAGGTTTGTCTAGAATTCAATGAGGGAAATAGTTTAGAGACACAAGCAAAACTATTTTGTAGTGCTAAGGCCCATGTAGATAATGAAAGATTACCATTACGGTTCGACCGTGCCTCCTATGAATATAGTAGAGCACATGATGAAATAAGGAAATATAGAAAATATTCAAGAATGTAATGAATTATTTTGTATCCCTCTATACTAGAGTAAGTATATATTATACATTGAAATATGCGAATCGCGATATCAAAACCAAGAAATCAAAGAAGCCAAATGTGAAGTTGACAATTTTGCGAAACCTGTGAGAGTAGTATTGTTGGCTCAATTTCATATCAGATTATTTATCTTCCGATGTGTCTGTTGGGATAGTTTTTTTTTATATATGAAGTATACTATTATTTCCTGCAATTATTTTCTTCTTCTCATAAATGTCAAAAGATAGTGAGATTGTGAGTCTCTCTATTGTGAATACGTATAGTTTTATCCATATAGTTTAGTCTGAATAAAAATGTGATATCCACTTGGGTACTTTTCCATTCGCCCCCGGACACTCACACTGCAACAAGTTATCTATAGATAACCGCCAACCAAGCTATAGACAACAATAGGCAACTGTCTATTGGAATCGCCGATGTCAGCATAGTAAAGTTATAAATATATCTCAATCCAATTTGATATCCATTCTGTATTCAACATTCTGTACAAAAAGTTCAGTATTGTATCTAAGTAGAAGATTTGATTAATAGTTTATGCCAGTCACTGAACATTTCTGAAACTAAAAACTTGCTTACTGAATCAGTAACCATGCCTCCAACTCAAATATTTCAACTAGTTTCATATCTGCCTGTGATTTTCTTTTCCAAACATATCAAGCTAATAACGATCCAATTCTGATAAGCTATTTAATCTGAGTCGTACAGACGAAACTGACTACAAACTACAACACATGAGGAAAGAACACCTCATATAAATATCATATCAGACATCCAAATCGTACCAGAAAACACTGATGAAACAGTTCATTCATCGGCGGAAAACCCGATTTTAGACATGCCAATAACCGAACATTGTATTAATAAATATACAAATCAGATTATTTTTAATCAAAAAGAATCTGCTGTTTATCATGTTATACGAAGTCGACCATTCGAGAACGGTCGAAGACAAGAAGTCTATTTATAGAAAAAAAAAACTTTATTGTATATATGTCCAACAATCTGACATGGATTTAGCAACTCACATCAGTAATGTATTACCAAAATACTTCCGAAATCATTCGTACAATTTGTTAATATCAAAACACCTAGACAAAGATATCCCTGATAAAATCAGACAGAAAGAAATAATATCATATCACCACGGAAAAACCATTCATCGCGGTATAAATGAGACATTACTAGCACTCAAAAAGCTCTATTATTGGCCGTGTATGCAAAAAGAAATAACAGAATATATAAACAACTGTGACATTTGTCAGGAAGCAAAATATGACAGACATCCCCCAAAAATTAAATTTTCATTAACAGCTACACCGAAACAACCCTTAGAAGCCATTCATATGGATACATTCCAAATTGCGAACACAAAATTTCTCACAATAATTGATTTTTTTTCAAGATATGCCCAACCATGTGTTCTTGAACCTATTTGTACATCATTTACAATTTATGATAACTTGATAACATTCATTAGTCATCATGGAATTCCCCAAAACAACCTGTTGACTGATTTTTGTAAACTACATAATATCAATTTACATTTTACCGCACCCGGTAATTCAAATAGTAACAGTCCAGTAGGAAGACTAGACAGTTAACTAGATCTCAAGTAACATTTTTGGAAAATAAAATAGTTTTTGCTATACATATACCAATATTCATTGATGAATCCTTTGAAACATACCAATCATTTCCCGTACCAATTGATCAGTTGATAATCATTCCCGACCGACCTTTCCTTGTACTTGGTACGACCCGACAGCAATACAAAGACGAAGCCTGTCCAATTATCGAAGACATCCAAGTTTGTCAAAATCATCGGATCCCTCTATACAACAACTGTATAAGCACCCTCATCAAGGAAGCCGAAGATAAGAATTGCCAAGCTGTGAAGATCAACGTAGTTAACCCTATCATCGAGTCTATCACTGGTAGACATGTTTTAGCCGTTCCTACCAATCACCCATTGAAGTTACACAAACTCTGCTATGAAAATGAGTTTGTCATCATTGTAAAACCAAGCCTTATAAATATTCCATATAATTGTGGAATCAGTATTGGAGATTCACAATTTTGGAACAAAGAAGAAATCCTCAAAGTTGAACCAGTTAATTTACCAGATATACAAATCGCCAAGTTCAATACAAAGTATCTAGGAGATAATCAAATTCAGCTGAATTCAATCGACCTAGGTACAATTCATAAACTTCAAGAAGAAGCCTATCATCAACTACGTATCGAAGGAATTGGATCAATCCATCCTTTGACGAATGCTTTGCAAAAATTAATGTTTTTGAAAACACAAACCCGTGTTTGCGAAACATAACTAACATGAAAACATCACACAAGCGACCCTCGTAAATGCAGGAATCCGATAGTCAGGGGCCGCTGCTTTCGTGCGACCGACTACAAAGTTCCGCCTGAGAGTGGACATTCTAGTTCATATATGTTCGGTGTCAATACCGAACCACAGTTTAATAAATAAACAGCTGGACGACTCCCTGTCGGGCGTTTGAGATTCTCAGCTCAAAAGCGTACCGCCTGCACGTGTCCTCATGGCGAATTCGCTGTGGATACGGGGTAACGGAAAAGCATTTCGCGGGATAGCTGATGTACCGTGACGACCCAAAAATTTGAGTGGATTGGATATTTACTATGATTTTGATATTTCGAGATCGGAAGCGCGCCGCTACCTACTACTTCTGATTGTTAGCAAAAGACACTGTCAAAATATTGGAAATTTTCAAAGTACAGATGAATAAAAACGAAATTGGACAATGAACCGTTTATTATAATATATTGAGAGACATTGAGAAAAATCACAAATGCTGTAATATTGTAAGTTTTGTATTAACTTTACTTGATGCTTTTCCTGTTTTCATATTTCGATTGGCAAATTTCAATGTGAAATAAATACGAACTCTGCAATACAAATTGATGAAGTAGTCCACATGTCACATGGATGACTGAAAGATATTTTTGCAAAATGTTTTTCCAGTGTGTTTCCAATGTTAACTTGGGAAACCAGTTCCTCAAATTCACTTGTGAAAATATCCTCTAGCGCAATAACGAACTCGACGATATTTCTGGAGGGCACAACTAAACCCCCTGATGTTGTGCTACTATATGATTTGAGATCGCAGAACGCGGTTTCTCTCTCATTCGAAGTGTTTGAGTTACTGAAATCATGGCAAATTTCACAAGAATGTTGTAAAAGACATTTCCTCAAAATATAACAGGTTACATATACTAATGAGTTGCCTTCAGGAGTTTCTAGATTTTGATAATCGTTTGTGTATACTTTGAGCGGAGTATACGTAGGTTTGAGAATTATATCTCGATTGACATTTTCGACGATATTTTTTTTAGCGATACTCAATAAAACTTCATTTATGTCTTCCATACAATTAGTACCGTCGGTTTGATCAAAATATTTCAATGCGAACATTTTTTTAAACGAACGACTGAATTATATGGGAGTTTAAATTACCACAAGTGTTCCTGATTTGTCCAAAAAAATTTTCTAAACAATCTTGATTGAGATTTCGAGTGAATAAAAACTTATACCCGTTGGTTTGTAATTTTCTGAATAAAATGAGAATCTATACTCTATACTATGATTCAACAGACGTTTATATGAAATGCCGCGTAAAATACATAACTTGCTGCATCTTTTGGAAAACGAAAAAAGGATAAGCCACCTCTACGTCTTGACGTGCAATTTCCCACAGGACAATACACCACAGGCATTATATAAAATCAAAAACGAGCACTAAAGAATTATGATACGTAGTTATTTTCTCGCACTCCATATTTATAGCCCACGGCACAGTATAGAGATTAAACTGTGCCCACGGCATGTTACACTAGAGCGCAGAACTATTCGTTAGCCACTGCGTAGCGGTCTGGGTACCGAACGGTGTCCGAGGGACCTGAGGGGAAGGGAACCGGTAAGCGAGCACGTAGGCCAGAGTCGGTCTACTGTGCGCTCGAGCATATTTAATAGTCGAGGAGCTGAGAACGAAATCATCTATTTATGAATAATCGAGTATAGCATTGGCAGCGAGCGGAAAATGCGCATCCTCATCGTCAGCAAGGCGAGGTAAAGTGCAGGGCTTAGGCCATAAGTAACAGTTTTTAGACGGAAATTCTGAACCTCATCGTTTGGAGAAAATCTCCAGAGAATTCTTTGGCAATCACATTGCGCAGAGTCTAGCCATATCATTCGGTACATTTTTTGAATGTCGGCACACAAAACAACGGGGTGCAAGCGGAAATTTAATAGAATTATGGAAATATGGCAATTTGGGATCTACCATGCGACATTCGTTCGGCGATCTTTTGTTGGGAATTTTGGCACTTCCGTTGAAAACAACACGAAGTTTGGTAGTTGTACTTTCTGGTTTGAGTACGCAGTGATGAACTAAATGATATGGGTCCGTGGGAATTTTCAGTTTGGGAATAAGTCCATATGTTCCAGCTGAAGATATTCTCGCAAGAAATCAAGGAATTGGGAATAAAGCTAAAGTTGTTTCAGAAGAAGACGTTCGAGCGAATAGGAACGAGTGAAGGCTAAATCACGCATTCCCGGATATCTGTTAGGTGAGTTTTCACGAAAGGGCAGGGACACAATATATTTACCGGACACTGTCTCCGAAAATAGTTATTCGGATGAAATATCTTGGGATTCGATAAGTGATACTAGGAAACTTTCAATCCCCCAAAACCTTTTCAACGTAGTTTCCAAGGTGTCTCCGGGCACATGACAAAAATCGAGAAAATGGTTGACGGAGGCGGAGCACTAATTTTACCCATCAGAATATATCCCAACAGTGTATTGATAGCAACAGGTTGATCAGCATTTCCGGATATAGAGTCGTTAAGAATTATTCGCAGAAGAATGTCAGCGCCTAATAATATGTCGGTGGCTCCCGGACTATAAAATTTAGGGTCAACCAATGGTAAACTTTCAATATGGGACCAATTATCGTTGATGAACGTTAGTAGAAGGCAGTAGACCGATGATCCATTTCGAATCGAGTGAGCGTATCATTATGTAACCTTTTCAAAAGCATCATCACTAAGATGAAATCCCATTGCTCAGTTGGGAATTTTGAAACAGTCAAAGCATCAGCCAAGTTTTCAGAAAATGTATTTGAAACTTTCCTGAGAAAAGAAGCCGATTCACAATTTGTGATTTTTTGACAAAGTCTTTTATTGGAATAGATTGTCAGATGTTAGCGGCAAAATGCTTACATGGAAAAAAAAATCGTTGATTCAAGCAATATTGTTGAGAATATTCTAGATGATTTGAACATTTGATACTCTGTATATATATATATATATATATATATATATATATATATATATATATATATATATATATATATATATCAAAGTAGTCTTCCCAGGGATTCTCAACTGTTTGTAGTTATTGATATCATTTTTTTATATATATATATATATATATATATATATATCAAAGTAGTCTTCCCAGGGATTCTCAACTGTTTGTAGTTATTGATATCATTTTTGTCAGTTTATGTCATATATACTTTTTCTCTGATCTTATGAGTTATATCATTCACTGTATTAAAGAAACTGTTGCTGAAAGCCGTGTCTCAGTGATCCTCGCAACAGGTTATGGGCCCAGGTACAATCTGTTGATACGGCAAATACGAGTAGAGTGTAAAATATTCCTTCTACTAGAACTTGCAAAAGACAAAATGACAGACAGAATAGAAGTAGCTAACATAATTAAGTTCGATGGAAAGAATTTCTCGCAATGGAAATTCCAACTTAAATGTGCTCTGAGAGCCAAAGGCCTCTTTGGAATAGCTGACGGTACGTCGTTATGTCCAGCGTCTACCGTCGAAGCAGAAACCAGGATGAAAAGAGATGCTCAAGCAATGTTTCTGATAACTTCTGCTATGGATCTAGCTAAAATTACATTAGTAGAAAGCTGCAACTCGTCTAAAGAAATGTTAAACAGGCTAAGTTCAATTTACGAGCAGAAATCAGAAACAAACAAGATGCTAGTGCATGAGCGTTTTCATCATTATAAAATGAATCTTAGTGATTCAATTGCTCAACATGTTTCCAAAGTAGAAAATCTTGCCAGATAAGTCAAGGAATGTGGTGACTCTATCTATCAGTGACACAGCTATCATGACGAAAATACTGAGCAAACAGACCATTCATAATTTAACTGCTCGACTTTCAGACGAAGAGGCATGCTTGACTTCTTACGAAGAAACAGAAACCGCTTTAGCAGCTGTATCACTACAGAATATAAGTGCAAGAGAGACACATATAAGTAAAAATATCTATTGCTACAATTGTCGTAGAAAACGTCACCAATCCAAGAATTGCAGATCACCAAAGAGAAATCGAAGTAACCAAAACTCAATGTCTACCACCAATACTTCTCTCAGATCCAGCGATCGTGCCAATAATTGTAATGAAGCGACATTCAATTTTGAAGAAGAGGACGACATACACTTTGGTGAAGACTATTGGATATTGGACAGTGGTGCATCATATGTGTCACAGAAAAGAGTATTTTTCAATTTTTCATGAAGAAAGTGATAGGACAATGGTTCTTGGCAACAATCAGTCTCTAACAGTCATAGGTGTTGGTACAGTTAGAATCCAAAAGCTAATCAGTGGCAAGTGGTTCAACTCAACAATAAATGACGTACTGTACATCCCAGGATTACGCAAGAATTTGTTCTCGGAAGGGGTTGTTACCATCAAAGGCATGAAGATATATCCAATGTACCAAATTTACGTTTGATTTCCTCACTCTTTTCTGAATTATTGTAATACTGATATACGAAATGATCGGAATTTCATATAGAACTATATGAGGTGGGCACTCTCAGGTATTCCATAAGGTATTGAATTTTTTATGTAATAATATATTTTGACTAATTCACCCTAATGATTGACCCATTAATTAAGTTTCACAATGATGAATATTCTTGTAGGTATGCTCAATATATTCACTATACAAAAAATTTATTATGCTGAAATATAATTTTCAATTATAGAAGTACCTAAATGAATGAAATATTCACTCGATACACTCAGGTTGCTGAAGAACAAATAATTAATTATTTCTGCATATCTTCGACCTCCATATCCAAGTAGAATCTAGTAGTTATTCACGAATGTAGCTCAGAATCGGTTTTCAAACTCATCCGAAATTCTCAGGTCAATAATTTCAGATACTGATCGAACATAATCCACATATTTCATTCCATTCGCGTATTATAATTCAGTTCATCATGGTAATAAGCTCGAAGTGAGAAAGAATGTACTCAATTTGATTACTATATATTCTTGAATTGAGCCAAATCAGTTGATTGAATCGATCTTGTATTGAAGTTGAATTGATATTAACATTTGTTTCAAGTGAATTGATAAATGATTCGTTCGATACTTATAGTTTTGGAAAGATAGATTTGAATCACTCAGTTCAAAGATATATGTTATTGATTCGACATTATCATTTATTCGATTTGAATTGGAGATGATTCCGTTTGATCAACATATTCTCGAATCAAGTTTATATGAGAATTGTATCAAGAATTCCTTTTCGTCCATGCAATAGTATGGTGTTATTCGATGAATATAACCCATGATTGAAATGAATGATATTCAATTTGTTCAAACGAATAATTTCAATTTTCAATTGGTTGAATTAACAAATCCGTATAGAAGGGACAATGGCGGCCTTGCAGTGATGATATTGAGCATTTCAAATTGCTACAAGATAATATTACGTCATTATTTTGATGAAACTTATCAATTTACAGTAGAGTAGCACTGTGGTGTGCTAAGATTTGTTTTTAGTTTTCTTTGGTGTGATAAACCTAGTGTTCAAATTCTTACCTTATGAATTCGAGAAAATGCCATATTCACAGTGAACATTCAGTTTGACATATAGTAAATAATCCTTGAGTAGTAGAACATTCGATGAAACAACCATGTCACACACAGTTTTGAATGAGATCTTTTAACAAACGAATTCCAATAGCAGAGTACTCATTTCTTCTGATATTCTATGTGCTAATAGGAAGTGATGATGTAAGCTGCAGGAGTCTTTGATTTCTGGCGATCTGATCCTAAGGCTTAGAATCGAAGAAAATATCCATTCAAAAGTAGACAGACAACTTACCGTTGGTGTTCTCCAGGGCGATAAATCCTATTTCGCTGGAATATCTCAGGATGGATGATGATGTTGTTCATTCTGAAGTGGTTTCAATTTGGATATAAATTTCTTTGTTATTTTTTTTTTCCTTTAGGTTCTTGGATTCTGACTGCCTTTTCGACTTGTCAATTCACCAGATCAGGTAGTATATATGTATTATATATGGGACAGCACTGTCTCATTCATACTACACCCAGTCACCTTTTTTCGCATTTCTGCAGGCAGTGGAAATCGAACCCACGACCGAGAAGTGGCTACCTTGTAATCACTGCGCCTTTGCGCTCATCGCCACCTCGGCGATGGGATATATGTGGCGCCACCGTCGGTACCGCCAGTTCCACCCCACTCTCGGCGAAAACAACGGCTCGAGCCTCGAGAGGTTTATGCGTGCCACGAGACTCGACCTCGGCCCGGTCAGCCATTGCGGTGTTAGCACGCTCTATTTTGGTTCAGTCGTTTCGCCCGCACGTGTGGCGCAGTTTCCATGTTCTCGGAGTTTGCACACCTTTACCGGTAGAATTAAAGCATTTTTACAAACAACCTTTGTTTCTGATTTCTCGCTGCACATCTGTAAAGTAATTCCCTACTTCGTAGCTTGGTCTTGTGAGCGGGAAGTAGCGAATCTTAAATATATGGGCGATGTTATTTTTGGTATAATATTTCAGGGTTACATTTTCGTATTAGTGTCATCAGGATGTCACTGTCACTGCTGTCATACTGCAGTCATTGTGGACTGTCATTTGTCTTCTGTGAAGGATTTGGAGATTATTCCTATGAAGACAGAAGAACACTTCTTCTTGATAGTTGGACCGTAAGCATTTCTTTGACCAATAAGATCCTTGGAATTCATATTTGGCGCTAATTTGTGATTTTAACAAGAGGAAGTCATGGTTTTGACTCGTTAAAAGAAAAACGAGGGTTAGAGAATTTCCGGCACGTAGCGTACACTTGACCTGTGGATAAGGTGATTTTTATTCTCTCGGTAAAAAAGGTAGAAACCCTTCGGGGAATTTGATTTTTTGGGAGGCCGTTGCTTACCGTAAGTGGTTGGGATCTCCATCAGGACGCCATTCATGGGATTTGTTCCTAGAGACCGCCATGAAGTTTTGAGGAGCCATGCAGCCCGGCCTGCTTCAGTCCTTCGAAGCAAGATCTAATTATCCTCCAACCCTACCTCCCTTCTCAGAACGTAAGTCACAGCCATAGCAGATTCAGTCAGTGAATTCCTGGAAAATATATCCTGTTCTCCAGTTTTTTTCTGTTGTCTCCACGTGCTCTGTGTGCCCTCTCAGGAGGCTATATTCAGATTCTTTCATAGGGTGCTAGGGTGCAGCTTAGCTGTGTTTCGGACTCCTGGTAGTGACCGGCCCTCAGGAAACTCTACTCAATCCTTGTCAAGATCCCCCAGTGGATCTGAGTAATCCTGCGAGGTCTTCTAATCTTGGCCAGAGCCGACCATGGAGACAACAGGTTTTTTTGTTCCACCTTCAGGTTTCACATTTTGCTACATATAATACATATCATTTTCATGTTCGAGACTTGTTGAATAATCACATTTTCACAGTATTAATTCACAAACTAGTGAAGCTCTTTCTCGCGATATCATTCCTCAACTAGTTATTCATTCCGTTTTTATAGTTGAAATAGGATTGTTACTATACTTATGTTCACTTATTCTAAAACATAGTAACCGTCCTGGTATAGGTAGAAAATTATGATAGAATCACTATGCAATCTACTCAACCTCAAGTATTGAAATAATACCGAACCTTAGTGATTATTTTCCATCATAAAACCGTAGGCCTCTTCATAGGTCCATATATATATTACCTTGTCTCTGGTGGTGTGAAATAGAGGTCTTGATGCGTCCAGCCCAGCCTTCTAAGAGAATACACCTTGGACTATTTTCGGATTTTGAAAACCCGGTGATTTGAAATGAAATTTGGTTTTCTCAATTATCCAAATTTTAGGATTTTTATAAATTGAGTGGCGTCCGAGAACTTGAATTTTCTTCACCATCTAGCCCATATACTTCGAACTCACTTATCTGTTCTCCGATGTACAGCTGCCGATAGCAAATGTGTTCGACTTTTTAATACTTTCATTCTTTTAAATTAATAATTCGCCACAATATCAAGTAGTTTAATTTTTCAACATTACTCAACGCATTATTACGATTGACCATTCCCTCAAACTGATCTATATAACATTTGAAAAGCTTTATAATCCCTGCTGAATTCGTTGCGGGAATCATGTGCTATTATGAAGAGTATTTCCACTTTCGGTTTCACATACTTTATTTTGGATATCTGAATCTGCGTCGGCGGCGGTCAACAGAGTACTGACTACATTATTATGATGCTTCATAAAATCATCATAAATTGTTTGCAAATCACTGCATCGAACTTTAAATAATATGCCAAGCGATTGAGTTTCTATATCCCCAAGACAGGTATTGCGATATGTTTTATATTTCTTAATTTTTTTCATAGTTGACGAAAAACACGAATGTAAAGAAATTTGATATTAACTTGATATCAGCTGAGTGAATAGAGAAACGCGAAACCGAAAACGAATTCGATCGACGCACAAAAAATTTGACGTTCGAAATTTTTCGGTGTTGCGAAGGATGGAATTACCTACACCTGTCGAGCATATGGCATGCTCTTACCTCTTGCCTACTCAAAGAATGCAATGCATGAATTGAACAATAATTTTCTGAACAGATTAAGCAGTAATTGAGTATTTAATATTTATTGAAAATGTATGCGAATAATGGGAGAAAATATGAGATGGGAATAATTATAGCAGTACAAACTTTTCAGAACATACACATGCGATCATGGATAATATACTGAAATCATTACGTAAAATAGCGAATTCATTCAATCTTGGATCGAAGGACCAAGCGGAGCGAGCATAAAGAAATGGAAAATATTGAACAGAGATAATTGAACAATAGTAGGTATTGATGTGAAACTCCAGTCGTAGTATTGATGACATATAGCACTCAGAGACTTACCGGAGGTATTTGATGGACTGTTGAACGAAGCTGGAGGTGTAGAAGGGCCCTTTCTGCTGCAGGTTACGTGTGTTCAACCAAGCAGAGACCCAGGCCCGCAAACTAGAGCTGAATATGTTGAAGCTAGGAATACATGCAATCGAACGATAGATCAGTCTGAAGAGGCATACAACACGAAGATAAGATCAAAGCTCCCCGTTCCCGTTCATTTTGGACCTTTGCCAAGGCAATCGGGAGAAATTTCACTTCTAGCTCATTTCCTCCCCTCACAAAGGATGATAATACATTGGCTATAACACCTCATGAAAAAGCCAACACCTTCGCCAAAATTTTTGCAGACAATTCTACATTGGATCCACGAGGCCAGGAACTTCCCAAAATCGTTACCATCGATAACCGTATGCCAGAAATTGTCTTCCGACAACGCACAATCAGACACATTCTGCTTAGCCTCAACGTCAAGAAGGCTATGGGGCCTGACGGAATACCGCCTATTGTTCTCAAGAAATGTTCCCCAGAACTGACACCAGTTCTTTGCAGGTTGTTCACCCTTTCGTACAAACTCGGCGTATTTCCTTCTAACTGGAAGAAAGCTAGGGTCTAACCGATTCCAAAGAAGGGCAAGAAAACCCTCCCTAACAACTATAGACCGATTGCACTACTATCTGTGATCTCTAAAGTAATGGAAAAAGCAATCAACATCGAGCTCATCCGATATCTAGAGAGCTCAAGAATCGTGAACGACCGGCAATATGGCTTTCGTCACCAGAGGTCCACAGGAGACCTGCTTGCCTATGTGACACATAAGTGACAGGTGTAAATCGAGAGACATGGGGAGTCTCTGGCTGTAGCCTTGGATATCTCCAAAGCATTTGACCGAGTTTGGCACCAAGGCCTCCTAGCGAAACTTCCGTCATATGGTTTGCCACCCCAACTGTGTCTTTTACTATCGAGTTTTCTTGAGATAGATCACTCTACGTGGTGGTAGACGGGGTCTCGTCTGACACAATGTTGATCAATGCTGGTGTTCCACAAGGCTCTGTCTTGGCACCAACTTTGTTCTTGCTCCACATCAATGATTTGTTGAATGTGACCTCCAGCCCAGTTCATAGCTTTGCGGATGATAGTATACTTCATTCCGCCTTTTCCTCTAGAGCCCCTATATCATCCAACGAGGCCAGAAGTGCAAGGCGAAGACAGGTCGGTCGATGCTTTGAATGAGAATCTGACAAGAATTCTGAAATGAGGATCTGAGAATCTAGTACAGTTCAATGCAACTAAAACTCAAGCTTGTATGTTCACCAAGAAGGCTGATCAAACAATGCCGAATTTGATGATGTCGGGTACCACTGTTCCTATGAGGTCGTCAATATCCATGCTGGGTGTCACCACCAACAGTGCTCTCTCATGGGACGACCATGTGAGGTCCATTGCGAAAACTGCTTCACAAAAACTTGGTTTTCTATTCCGTGCGAAGAGATACTTCACATCCCAGCGACTGCTTATGATCTACAAAGCACAAATTCGACCTGTCCTGGAGTACTGTTCACATGTTTGGAGCTCAGCCCCCAAACATACGCTAAAGCTCTTAGATTCAATTCAGAAGAGAGCTATTCGCCTAGTCGATGATACAACACTCAACAAATCATTGACCTCTCTAGATCATCGTAGAAAGGTCGGCGATCTCTGCCTTTTTTATAGATACTTCCATTGTCGGTTCTCAACGGAAATATCATCTATTATGCCACCACGCGCGATTTCTAGTAGACAAACCAGACGAACTCAGGATGGTCACCCCTACACTGTCAGGCTCGAGACCTGTCGAACATCGCTATACCAAGCATCATTCATCAATGGAACGGCCAAGTTGTGAAATTCTTTGCCTAGTGAAGTCTTTCCTGATGCTTACAACCTCCAAACTTTAAAAAAAAAACACCTTCCTTCTCTCCCAAAATTCCACCGCTGGCTAATACGATGTTCCTCGAACATTATAGGTTTCCCTTTTGTGTTGTGCACAAATGAAAAAAAAAATCATATTTTCCTCAATATATCTCCAAGAAAAAAAGCGCTCAGGTAGGATCTGTTGAGCGTGCGTTGGTATGATCTCCTAGTGCAATACAGGGCGAGCGAATAATCCTAATCGTCTCAAATGTGAAGAAGTATAATGTTTAGTTCCGCAACACATATGTAACATTTTCGATTAAGTTATCAACCCTTTCGAAATAGTCTTTGTATCCAAAATCACAATTTTATTACCCTTATCTGCTTTTGAGGAGTAGGAGTCCTTCATGTCGAGTCCTTCAACGATCTTATATCACATTTTTGACCCTTTGAATTTGTAATATTATTCTCTATTTGAATTTTGCCAGCATTCCAACAATGGAAAATTGTCCCAATCTTTCAAATCCAACTATGGCAAAAATGTATGTATTGCCAGAAAAATCATAAACCTGGTAAATCGGCCAGACCCATAGTATCGGGCATCAACTAACTCATCAGTTATCTAAGTGGATCACAAATGAATTCAATATCTTATCTTCTCCTCAAGAAAGCTTCTCGGTGAGAAATTCCATGGAATTCATTGATAAAATCAAGCACATAAAATAAGAAGAGAAAGAAATATTGGTTTCATTTGATATTACGTCTTTGTTTCCTAGTGTTTCAATACCGAAAACGATGGTGTCCTTACAGGAACTATTGGACAATAATGACATTGATAAAATTAAAAAAGATGACTATGTGAGATTGACTAAGAGTAACATGAACCAGAAATGTTTTCAAATAAACGGGAAGGAACTGCAATGGGTAACAATCTATCACCTTTTGTTGCTGATTTATTCATGAGTATATTTGAAAATGATATCAGGAATGAAGTCCAATATTTCCCAAGAGTCCGTCTACGATATGTTGAAGACATTTTTGCAATTTCTGATACTAAGAATTGCAATTTAGATGAGTTCTTGACAATGTTGAATTCTCGATTTGAATCGATGAAATTTACCGTAGAAAGAGAAAATAACGGCAGATTTTCTCTTCTGGAACTTTGGTTATCAGAAATGAATTTGATATTTATAGAAAAGAAACTTGTACACAGAGGTTCATACCAAGTGACTCTCAACATTACATCCAACATAAATATTCCGCTCTGATCTTTTTATTTCACAGATTGTTATCTTTTCCTTTATCCGCAGATAAGTTTAACACTCACCTAGATCTCACTGAAAAGATGCGGTTCATAATGGTTATATGACTGACGTAGTAGAAAAACTAAAAATGAAATTAGTATACGTGAAGCCACTACTCTAGATTCAACTTTACCCAGTAAGAAATTCGTGAAATTTTTTTTTTGATTTTAGAGACACAAGGAACTTTAATGGTATATCGAAGCGCAAGGGCTGAATACGGCTTTTACGACAAAAAATACGATTCATATTTTTTTTGGTTAACCCTAAAGACAAAGTCAATGTCAATGAAAAATCAGGGATATATAAAATACATTGCGATGAATGTGACATGATATATATTGGAAAAACTCGCCGAAACATAGGAACTAGATTCGAAGAACATATTGCTCATTTCCGGTACAACTGGTTCGACAGATCAAGCGTTGCCAAACATATTTTTGAGACTAGTCATCAATAAGATAATAATAAGATAATTTGAAACTTCTCAATCATGTACCGAGCAATCGAGAATTGAATGGTTTGGATTTTCAGTATTTTCATTCATCGTAATAAAAAGCAAATAATGAATCAAGACCTTGGTCCTATATCATAGTCTCGATTATTCGATTTGCTGACTTGACGGTTCGCTGAATTTCAATGGTTCATTGAACCATGATATAATTGTATGTATAAATATAACTGACATTAATACGGACAATCACTTTCGATGGTAATATCTGGAGAATATCTTGAAAGATACTCTTTCACTTTTCAGGTCTGCTGAAGATGGAAAATTAGTTGGTGAAATACGTATTTAGGCTTTTCTCAATATTATTGGGGGTTTTGGGGTTTTTATTCAATTCGTATTTGAACTGGATGAGGAACAAAAATGTTTGAATGAAAATATTACGATTGGTCTGGTCATTTTCATAATTTCCTGGATTAATTAAATTGTTATTTTTTTTTTCAAAATAAACATAGCCATGACAAATGGAAATTGTTGAAATTTACGAAATACAAGGGAGGGTAATTCTTTTCGCAAAGTGGGAATTTTGGACTATTTTGTTCTTCACAGAGTAGTGAATGTAGTAGTAGTTGTAGTAGTGAAAAGTAGTGTTGGGTTCATCGTAACAAATTCCCTATTATGACATCCAGTATGAATAATGATACGAAGAGGTTAATCCTAATCAGTTTTGACAAGTAGTGAGATACTGAATCGCTGTCACATATTCCTCGTCTTGTACCCAAGTATATTCTAATTAATATCATTCAGATATTCGTGTGAATAATAATTGATATTAAATCTGTTTCACCCATAACCGGTGTTCTCCTGTGTGATTGACGATCACTCCACATGGACTGAAATACGATTCATCAGATCAAAAAATGAGTTTATCGAAAGAAAAAACGAAAGAGTTTATCATGACCCTAGGGGAAAATCAAAAGTATAAGATGATGATATGCATCCAATCTGACAATGGAACCGAGTACACTGGCAGATTTCGACAGTTTGCTGAAAGCACACGGAATCCTGCGCAGATTGGCAGCTCCTTACAACCCTAAACAAAATGGCATTGCATAGAAAAAAAAAGAACCCTTCTGAATTCTGCTCGTTGTCGTTGGATACAGTTAGGATTACCGCCGCCATCATTGTGTAAGAAATCGTTTGAGCGAGAAGCACCATACGAAATTTGGTAAGGGAAAGTTACTGAAGTTAGCCATTTCCGAGAATTTGGTAGTAAAGTTTTCTTTTTGATTCGATAGCCTAATAAGAAAAAGTTCGGCGCAAGATGTGAATAAGCCATATTCCTCAGCTCGAGAGGAAGATCTCGTAGTCAGAAATAGTTTAAAGGGAAGACCCAGAAAAATCTACAGTGTGATGCTTCTTATGTATTCTGATACATCTGAAAAAGCTTTAGTATGTGAAACACAGATGCAACAGGCTTTAGATGCACCGAAACTGACTGGTAACATGCCATGGAGAAAGAAATTTATTCAATTCTGAAGATCAAGATGTTTGGGAGTCGAATTGTTTTGAGAAACAAGTACTAATCTGATGGTTCGCTGGATGGAAGAAAAGATCGACTTATGGCGCAGGGTTTCAATCAGCACCTGGGAATCTTATTTGATCAAACGTTCAATCCTGTTACTCGCAGAACATTTTGGGATGCAACTTCAGCAACTAGACGTAACAAGTGCATATCAGAACAGAATTGAATAATTTATATGAAACCGCTTAGACAAATTACCGAAATATTGGAAATGATTATTGATGATGAAGATATTGACATATTTACCGGACAAAAGCAATCAATACCCTGATTGATCTTAATAATAATAATAATAACATAATGATAATGATACACAAGATAATAATAATGATAACATTATTCTAGTATGTTACCGCTCCTCTTGTGGGAATATCAACATTTTCTTAAATAATATTTTGAAAGTATAAGAATATAAACCAATCCATTATATTACCATGGTGGGTGATTCCAACATTAACTCGTCAGCTGATTCAGCTGACAGGTTTAATTATAACAAACTCTGTAACATATTAGACAGTTTCAACATGATTTCCGTTGTTGACTGGCCCACTAGGGTAACATGCCATTCATCTACTATAATCCTTCATATCTTCACTAACTGTAATGACTCTGTGGTTCGCGTCGTTGATAATAAATCATCAGATCACCGAACAGTTCCGTTTGAGATTCCTGAACAAATTGAAATAAAGAGTAGTTCCTCTATTATGAGAAGAAACTACAATGAGCAGGAGATTCATTGTTTAAATACAATACTTCTACAAGAAAATTGGTCTGAATAATACTGACCTAAAAAATGCTTTCAATTCATTCCTGGAAGTATTCCTTTATTACTTTGAACTTTACTTCCCTCTACGGAAATGTCACAATTTGAAGAAGAACATTAAGACGACGTCAAATCATCTAGTGTCAAATTGAGAGATTTACATCTTCTTCAATCAGAATACCATGAACTACGCAATACATATAATGCTGCTGAAAAAAGATACGAAAATTTGGTAAAAAATTCCAAAAAATTGTACTATCGAAATGAAATAGCTAATTCAAAGAATGTTGAATTATTGAACCGATAACTTTCTCAGTGAATTTTTCTTTTCCAACTTGTGAATTTTTTGATACGCTAAAAACAGGAAAAATCATTCCCATCCATAAGAAGAGCCCTGTTAACTGTGTGGATAATTATAGGCCGATAACAATTACGCCCAGCTTCTCTCTCTCAGCTACTCAGCTCTTCGAGTATTCATTTTTAGATCGACTTCTGAAATTTTTAAACAAGTTTGATATTTTCAGCAAAAACCAACACGGATTTAGGAGTGATCATTCAACAAATACAGCCGCAATTTCATTCTTCGAAAAAGTTGCAGGATACATTGAAGCATTGGAATCTTTTGTGATCTCAGCAGGGCATTCGACTGTGTTAACCATCAAATTTTATCATCGAAACTGTACAACTATGGAGTTAGAGATTCGGCCCTCGGATGGATTTCTTCTTAGTTAACCGATTGCAAATCAATTCTAAAACTGAATTAGTGAATGTAGGTGTTCCGCAAAGGTCCATACTGGGGCCAATTTTATTTCTGCTTCACACCAATGATCTTGAGATGTACCTAACAGTCCAATGTAACGATGTATGATGATGACACTTCTTTGATACTATCGGATAAGGACAAAATCAAAACACAACAAAAAAGTGTACAAGTTTTGAAATCTATATATGAGGGTGTAGCTTGAATTATTTATATTTGAATGCATCTAAAACACAAATCATGGAATTCCACAACTGGCAAAAAACATGTTCATCATTAACTGTCTGCATCAACAATGTATCAATAGACAATACAAATGAAACAAAATTTCTGGGACTTATTATTGATGAAATCATTGCATATACTTGGGCAAGGGACTGAACTCTTTGTGTTATATGTTTGTGGGGCATCTCAACTTCTATTCATATTTTCACTTTGCAAAAAAGAATAATGAGAGTAGTGTCAGACGTTCCCTCAACCTACTCTTGTAGAGGATTGTTTTGTCAAATATAATGTTCTGTCAATATTTTCTTTATATATTTATGAATTATGCAACTATATTTTTAAGGACAAAACTAAATTACCTCTGAATAAAAACATTCATAACGCAAATACACGACAAAAAGAAAATTTTCATTTTCCACATTGAAAAAAAAACATGTTATCACAAAACTCACCTGCATATGTGGGTTTATTAATTTACAACAAATTGCCACAAGAAATGAAAAATACTAATGAAATCAGGAACTTTACCACAGCCCTTGAACAATTCCTTATTGAACATTGCTTTTATTCATTGGATGCATATCTCAAGATGTGATTTAGTAAACATATAGAACCCTTATTATATATAGTACTAATTAGTATTGTTCTTTCCGCTCTGTCTGGTATTACTCTTTGTATGACCATCCATATACATATACATTTATTTTATGTTATGTTTATGTAATTATATTAGGCCCTTGTCCTCTTATACTATTTTATGTTTGTTGTTGTTGTTATTTGTTGTTATTTATGTATACAATACTGTGACTTATCCAATATCATGTGAGTGATCGAAAGAACCAATAAAGATTATTATCATTATTATTATTATTATTAGGAGAGGAATAGAGTGTGTCTTCTGAAAAAAGCACTATTTGGTTTGCATCAAGCCGGAAGGAGCTGGTACTATGAATTGGAAAAAGCCCTGAAAGAATGTGGAGCTGAAGCCACTAATCCAAACATGTCTCTATGAATGATGTTCAATGATTAATTGTATGATTAATTGTCACCTGATTAGTACCTACTCATGTTGATACAAATGTGAAGCTAATGATAAAGAAAAGGCTTTACCTCATAGAGAACTCATTGGTGCATTGATTCATTGAGCTCTAGCTCTAAGGAGGGATATAAGTTTTGGTGTGAGTTACCTTGGACAGTTCAATAACAGTTTCAAGATAAATCATTGGACATCAGCAAAACATGTTCTAAGATAGCTCAAGGGTACGACTGATCTGGGACTGTACAAATTTGAAAAACAAGGAATTCAAGGTTACTGTGACGCTGGGGTGACTGCATTGACGATAGACAATCATATACAGGATATTCATTTATTATGTCTGGTGGACCTATATCCTGAAGTCTGATAAACAAAGAACAGCCGCCTTATCGTCCACCAAAGCAGAATACATGGGACGAACTGAAGCTAAGAGGACTCCTCGAATTGGATCTTGAAGACTTAGGAGTGAAAGTATTCCACGATGATATGAGTGCTATAAAGCAATAGATTCAAGATATCATTTCATAATGGAAGCCATAGAAAATCATCAATAGATATTCATCATATTTCAACAGAGCAAAGGATTTCCGATATATAGACCAGATGCCTGCCACGAACTAAACATAAAGATGTCGAAATGTTGGGACTTGGGTCTCTTGTAGTGAAGACTATCTCGTAACAAATAGTCAGAAATATTAAATCTGTTTCAACATCGGTTTCACCTATCACTGGTATTCTCCCGTATGTGGTCCTGTTGAACAGAAGAGTAAGACAATCCATATTCACTCAAGTCCAAAATGTCTTGTCTTGTCTTAATTGGTCAATTTTTGTACCCGAATCATTGAGGTCACGGCAATCTGATATCAAACATCGTGAATGATGAATAGTAAACATACCAAAACCGTAAGATTTATTGGTCTCTGTTTTCTTAGCTGCCTTGAGAGCAGCATCTTGGCCTATGAGATGGACATATTTATCTTTGTAGTTTGAATTTGGGACGAATTTTGTTGCTTTCCTCTTTGGACCTCTCAATTCCTCTCTTTCAAGTTTTCTCTGCAAATCAAAAAAAAAATAAATGAGTATCTATATTTTTTCATATTCTTTTATAAGTGTTACTTTTTCAATGAGTCGCTGTCTAATATCTTCGTTCCATGGTTCACCTCTTTTCCTGGCTGAAATTTCATCTTCACAAGGTGGGTTTTCCTTCCTATATACTCTTATATATCTATCTACACCATCCATCCCGAAAGCAAAGGATATTAAGCCACATGACTCAGCCACCTCATGTCTGAAAAATGTTGATTTAAAAATCGAGTTGTCATAATGAAGAAGTAACTTACACTATACTCCTATATATATGGTCCATGTGTTCAAATTTGAGAGTTTCATTTGATGGATTTTTGAAATGAGAAATGAGTTTTGCCTCAACCCGGTCCTTGAAACGTTTCAATTTCTCTTTTTCTTCATTTTGGTGTTTTTCCAATTCTTCCTTCCGCTCTGTTGAAAAAAAAAATGGAATTATTATGATTTATTTTTATTTATTTATTTATTATTTTCCACGTCACTAATGAATCTTCAATATTTGATTGAATTACTAATGATCTGGCTGGACACTTTCCGAACAATGGAATTTGAGTTTCTACAGAGGAATTGGACGTTTTATTTAAACTTTCCAATTGGAGCTGCACTTCCCAATGGACCCTACTCATTCAGAAAATGTAATGAAGAAAAAAAAACGCTATGGTGTAGTATACGTTTTTTTTCCTATTCTTGGAAGTAACCTACAGGAGTTGTTTCGAAAGGTAAGCATAATGAAATAATTATTATTAAATTTTTATATATTTTCTGAATCATAAGAATTTTTTGTCGACTATTCCAAATAAATCGTCCTCATTTATTTCAGTTGACCCCTGTGTTTTTTCTCATATCAAAATAGAGCTTTTTCTGATTTTAAATATATGCAGGGTGTTCCAAAGGTCGTGCGAAGTCTGAAGGAGGTATGAGGGGAACTCATTTGGATTTCACTAAGCTTATTTTACCTCAGTACAAACTCTTACTATTTTCAAGTTATTCGGGGATATCGTTTTTCCTCCTCCTTTTCTCACATTTCCACCTTGATAACACTCCAATGGAACGTGTCACCTTGAATATTACTTGTTCCAATAATAGATTGTGTATATTTTCAGTGAATATGAAATAACGTTTCCAATCTAGCAATCTTGAATAAAAAAATCAAATAACTTTTATTTGTTCCAATAATAGATTGTGTATATTTTCAGTGAATATGAAATAACGTTTCCAATCTAGCAATCTTGAATGAAAAAATCAAATAACTTAGTGAGTAGTTACTGATTTTTTCAAGATGCCGTCCATCTACCATTTTGACGGTTGTAGAAGTTTTGTAGATACCAAAAATAGTTGAAGAAGTTCACTAGAGTTTGTTAATAGCCGTCTAGTGAAAGGGTTATGAAATATATTGCAGAACATTATCACTTGGATGAATATCTTCGTCTTGATGTCTGGTATCGTAGAAATAGAGCATTGAAAGGCGGTATCACTCAATCCTCCATTCTTTTGGAAAAATAATATCGGCGGACAGGTAGAGCATTATATTATGGTAAATCATGAGAATTGTTTTGAAACGTTTAGCTTCAAGTATAATAACTGATTGCTTTCTTTCAGAACAAGAAAGCCTTCTTGTGAATCTCTGATTTATTTGAATATATATACATCGAAGTTACCGTCATGATTCTGTGCATTATGAATGAATCCCGGCAAGATTCTTTGAAACCAACACCACAAATAATAATAAGCCCCTTCTTTTGTAAAAATGCTTTGCGCGGCCCTGGAATCGGCCCATGATAAAATACCATATAAAATATTGAAATGTTATCACATGGCAGAACACGATTTTTAATGCAGTGGAATCAGTAATAGGTTTTAGTTGCCGGAGCAAAAATAGAGTACTTTTCAATCCTGAAATGTGATTAGACCAATTTAGTCTGTTCTCAATATTGAAGCCCAATAGTTTCACGAACTGATGTTTTGTTACTGGCGTGGTCGTAGAAATGATCATATTCTGAGATTTATCATCATTCAGATGGAGTTTGTTGACATCAAACTTCTACTTTCTCTTTCATCATTTCTTTTTGTTAGTAATACTAATAATAATGAACGAAGAGGAACTGTCATTGTGATAGATCAAAGATGTGACCGGTGTGAACTAAGCAGCCACTTTCTAGCGGCCGATTTTTTCCAGCAGCCATATCACCAGTGACGTCGGAAAATAATTTTATTGCAAAAAAATATTTTGAAAATAACATCGGAGGATTATAATTGAATTAAACACTCAGAATACAATTACAACGTATGAAAACGATGATCATGAGTTGTTGACATCATAAATATAATGATGGAATTGAACTCTTCTATGTTTCGTAAAATTTTAAAATACCATTCAGAAATGTTTAACCAAGTTGAGATTCGATGTAGACATGATAAATACGGTCTTGATCATTATGTCAGGAGATTAATCATTTGCAGGCCGTCTGAGGGGTAGTTTTCACCCTTCTGAAGTTTGAAGAATTCAAAAACACCATTCAGAAAAGTTTAGCAAAGTTGAGATCTGGTATGCATATCATTGATAGGGTCTCAATTATCGTGCCAAGAGATAAATTATTTGCAGGCCGTCTAAGGGGTAGTTTCGTCCCTCCTGAGTTCTGAAAAATTCAAAAACACCATTCAGAAAAGTTTAGCCAAGTTGAGATTTGGTATCGACATCATTGATAGGGTCTCAATCATCGTGCCAAGAGATGAATTATTTGCAGGCCGTCTGAGGGGTAGTTTTCACCCTTCTGAAGTTTGAAGAATTCAAAAACACCATTCAGAAGAGTTTAGCCAAGTTGAGATTTGGCATGGACATCATTGATAGGGTCTCAATCATCGTGCCAAGAGATGAATTTTTTGCAGGCCGTCTGAGGGGTAGTTTTCACCCTTCTTAAGTTTGAAGAATTCGAAAACACCATTCAGAAAAGTTTAGCCAAGGTGAGATTTGGTATGGACATCATTGATAGGGTCTCAATCATCGTGCCAAGAGATGAATTATTTGCAGGCCGTCTAAGGGGTAGTTTCGTCCCTCCTGAGTTCTGAAAAATTTATATACACCATTCAGAAAAGTTTAGCCAAGTTGAGATTTGGTATGGACATCATTGATAGGGTCTCAATCATCGTGCCAAGAGATGAATTATTTGCAGGCCGTCTGAGGGGTAGTTTTCACCCTTCTTAAGTTTGAAGAATTCGAAAACACCATTCAGAAAAGTTTAGCCAAGGTGAGATTTGGTATGGACATCATTGATAGGGTCTCAATCATCGTTCCAAGAGATGAATTATTTGCAGGCCGTCTGAGGGGTAGTTTTCACCCTTCTTAAGTTTGAAGAATTCGAAAACACCATTCAGAAAAGTTTAGCCAAGTTGAGATTTGGTATGGACATCATTGATAGGGTCTCAATCATCGTGCCAAGAGATGAAACTACCCCTTAGACGGCCTGCAAATGATTCATCTCTCAACACAATAATTGAGACCCTATCAATGATGTCCATACCAAATCTCAACTTAGCTAAACTTTTCTGAATGGTGTTTTCGAATTCTTCAAACTTAAGAAGGGTGAAAACTACCCCTCAGACGACCTGCAAATAATTCATCTCTTGTCACGATGATTGAGACCCTATCAATGATGTCCATACCAAATCTCAACTTGGCTAAACTTTTCTGAATGGTGTTCTTGAATTTTTCAGAACTCAGGAGGGACGAAACTACCCCTTAGACGGCCTGCAAATAATTCATCTCTTAGCACGATGATTGAGACCCTATCAATGATGTCCATACCAAATCTCAACTTGGCTAAACTTTTCTGAATGGTGTTTTCGAATTCTTCAAACTCAAGAAGGGTGAAAACTACCCCTCAGACGGCCTGCAAATAATTCATCTCTTGGCACGATGATTGAGACCCTATCAATGATGTCCATACCAAATCTCAACTTGGCTAAACTTTTCTGAATGGTGTTTTCGAATTTTTCAGAACTCAGGAGGGATGAAACTACCCCTCAGACGACCTGCAAATAATTCATCTCTTGGCACGATGATTGAGACCCTATCAATGATGTCCATACCAAATCTCAACTTGGCTAAACTTTTCTGAATGGTGTTTTTGAATTTTTCAGAACTCAGGAAGGATGAAACTACCCTTTAGACGGCCTGCAAATGATTCATCTCTCAACACAATAATTGAGACCCTATCAATGATGTCCATACCAAATCTCAACTTGGCTAAACTTTTCTGAATGGTGTTTTTGAATTCTTCAAACTTAAGAAGGGTGAAAACTACCCCTCAGACGGCCTGCAAATAATTCATCTCTTGGCACGATGATTGGGACCCTATCAATGATGTTCATACCAAATCTCAACTTGGCATAACTCTTCTGAATGGTGTTTTCGAATTCTTCAAAATTAGGAAGGGTGAAAACTACCCCACAGACGGCCTGCAAATAATTCATCTCTTGGCACGATGATTGAGACCCTATCAATGATGTCCATACCAAATCTCAACTTGGCTAAACTTTTCTGAATGGTGTTTTTGGATTTTTCAGAACTCAGGAGGGATGAAACTACCCCTTAGACGGCCTGCAGATGATTCATCTCTCAACACAATAATTGAGACCCTATCAATGATGTCCATACCAAATCTCAACTTGGCTAAACTTTTCTGAATTGTGTTTTCGAATTCTTCAAACTTAAGAAGGGTGAAAACTACCCCAGACGGCCTGCAAATAATTCATCTCTTAGCACGATGATTGAGACCCTATCAATGATGTCCATACCAAATCTCAACTTGGCTAAACTTTTCTGAATGGTGTTTTTGAATTTTTCAGAACTCAGGAGGGATGAAACTACCCCTCAGACGGCCTGCAAATAATTCATCTCTTGGCACGATGATTGAGACCCTATCAATGATGTCCATACCAAATCTCAACTTGGCTAAACTTTTCTTAATGGTGTTTTCGAATTTTTCAGAACTCAGGAGGGATGAAACTACCCCTCAGACGACCTGCAAATAATTCATCTCTTGGCACGATGATTGAGACCCTATCAATGATGTCCATACCAAATCTCAACTTGGCTAAACTTTTCTGAATGGTGTTTTTGAATTTTTCAGAACTCAGGAGGGATGAAACTACCCTTTAGACGGCCTGCAAATGATTCATCTCTCAACACAATAATTGAGACCCTATCAATGATGTCCATACCAAATCTCATCTTGGCTAAACTTTTCTGAATGGTGTTTTTGAATTCTTCAAACTTAAGAAGGGTGAAAACTACCCCTCAGACGGCTTGCAAATAATTCATCTCTTGGCACGATGATTGGGACCCTATCAATGATGTTCATACCAAATCTCAACTTGGCATAACTCTTCTGAATGGTGTTTTCGAATTCTTCAAACTTAGGAAGGGTGAAAACTACCCCACAGACGGCCTGCAAATAATTCATCTCTTGGCACGATGATTGAGACCCTATCAATGATGTCCATACCAAATCTCAACTTGGCTAAACTTTTCTGAATGGTGTTTTTGGATTTTTCAGAACTCAGGAGGGATGAAACTACCCCTTAGACGGCCTGCAGATGATTCATCTCTCAACACAATAATTGAGACCCTATCAATGATGTCCATACCAAATCTCAACTTGGCTAAACTTTTCTGAATGGTGTTTTCGAATTCTTCAAACTTAAGAAGGGTGAAAACTACCCCAGACGGCCTGCAAATAATTCATCTCTTAGCACGATGATTGAGACCCTATCAATGATGTCCATACCAAATCTCAACTTGGCTAAACTTTTCTGAATGGTGTTTTTGAATTTTTCAGAACTCAGGAGGGATGAAACTACCCCTCAGACGGCCTGCAAATAATTCATCTCTTGGCACGATGATTGAGACCCTATCAATGATGTCCATACCAAATCTCAACTTGGCTAAACTTTTCTGAATGGTGTTTTTGAATTTTTCAGAACTCAGGAGGGATGGAACTACCCTTTAGACGGCCTGCAAATGATTCATCTCTCAACACAATAATTGAGACCCTATCAATGATGTCCATACCAAGTCTCAACTTGCCTAAACTTTTCTGAATGGTGTTTTTGAATTTTTCAGAACTCAGGAGGGACGAAACTACCCCTCAGACGGCCTGCAAATGATTCATCTCTCAACACAATAATTGAGACCCTATCAATGATGTCCATACCAAATCTCAACTTGGCTAAACTTTTCTGAATGGTGTTTTTGAATTCTTCAAACTTAAGAAGGGTGAAAACTACCCCTCAGACGGCCTGCAAATAATTCATCTCTTGGCACGATGATTGAGACCCTACCAATGATGTCCATACCAAATCTCAACTTGGCTAAACTTTTCTGAATGGTGTTTTTGAATTTTTCAGAACTCAGGAGGGATGAAACTACCCCTTAGACGGCCTGCAAATGATTCATCACTCAACACGATAATTGAGACCCTATCAATGATGTCCATACCAAATCTCAACTTGGCTAAACTTTTCTGAATGGTGTTTTTGAATTTTTCAGAACTCAGGAGGGACGAAACCACCCCTCAGACGGCCTGCAAATAATTCATCTCTTGACACGATGATTGAGACCCTATCAATGATGTTCATATCAAATCTCAACTTGGCTTAACTCTTCTGAATGGTGTTTTCGAATTCTTCAAACTTAAGAAGGGTGAAAACTACCCCTCAGACGGCCTGCAGATAATTCATCTCTTGGCACGATGATTGAAACCCTATCAATGATGTCCATACCAAATCTCAACTTGGCTAAACTTTTCTGAATGGTGTTTTGGAATTCTTCAAACTTAAGAAGGGTGAAAACTACCCCTCAGACGGCCTGCAGATAATTCATCTCTTGGCACGATGATTGAGACCCTATCAATGATGTCCATACCAAATCTCAACTTGGCTAAACTTTTCTGAATGGTGTTTTTGAATTTTTCAGAACTCAGGAGGGATGAAACTACCCCTTAGACGGCCTGCAAATGATTCATCTCTCAACACAATAATTGAGACCCTATCAATGATGTCCATACCAAATCTCAACTTAGCTAAACTTTTCTGAATGGTGTTTTTGAAGTCTTCAAACTTCAGAAGGGTGAAAACTACCCCTTAGACGGCCTGCAAATAATTTATCTCTTGGCACGATAATTGAGACCCTATCAATGATATGCATACCAGATCTCAACTTGGCTAAACTTTTCTGAATGGTGTTTTTGAATTCTTCAAACTTCAGAAGGGTGAAAACTACCCCTCAGACGGCCTGCAAATGATTAATCTCCTGACATAATGATCAAGACCGTATTTATCATGTCTACATCGAATCTCAACTTGGTTAAACATTTCTGAATGGTATTTTAAAATTTTACGAAACATAGAAGAGTTCAATTCCATCATTATAATTATGATGTCAACAACTCATGATCATCATTTTCATACGTTGTAATTGTATTCTGAGTGTTTAATTCAATTATAATCCTCCAATGTTATTTTCAAAATATTTTTTTGCAATAAAATTATTTTCCGACGTCACTGGTGATATGGCTGCTGGAAAAAATCGGCCGCTAGAAAGTGGCTGCTAAGTTCACACCGGTAAAGATGTGTCATCAGCAAATAAAACACTGTGGCACGGTTTCATATAGTTGAAAATATCGTTAACATAAATTACAAACAACAGGGACCTAAAACCGAACCCTGAGGTATTCCTAAGTTAATCATTCTTTGCTTGGATAACCAGAGAGGAGTTACTTCATTGGCACAGTGTATTCTGTTCCTAATAGGGACCTGACTCTATATTTTATAGTGGTCTAGATGAGTCTCAAGATCAATACAAGGACCAGTATCAAACACTGCTTCAAAACGTAATACTCACCTAGGCTAAATAGGAAGTGATGAAGTTGATAAAACTTGCATGATTCCACTTGGTTGCTCAAAATGAGCACAAAAAAGACTTCGTTGGAACGTACTTTTGATGATCTCAAAGATGACGAATAAATTATAAATTGAAAGGTAATGGTTGTTGTTTTCGGGCAGAATTTGTGAAATTTTTGTGAAGCCAGAACTGAATTCTATATACAGGGTGTCCTTAAAAGGTCTTTACAAAAAGCTACCACATATTCTTCAGACCAAAACAATTCGATACAAGCAAACTTACCTCAGTAAAAAGTTGCTTAGTTTGGGCGCTAGACGGCTCTGAAGTTGAAATTTTCAAATCGATTTTGCTTCATAACTTTTGAACGGCTCATGAGATTTTTTTCAAATTTGGTACGTTGGCATAGACTCATCGGGCAATGAAACTCATATCATAATCATAATGAATATCATTCCATGGGTGTAGAACTTGATTTTTTCAGTAAATAAACATCTAAAACTCCTACGCCAATGGAAAAAAATTAGTTTCAATATGAAATCTAAATTATTCAACTCATTCACTACAAAAAAGGTACTCTTGACAAAAGTCGATTCCTCTCATGGTTTCGACAAAATTTTAATTTTAGTGATTTAGAGCATAATTAATAATAAAACGATTAACAGATATTTCATAAAAATTGTTCAAAATGTTCACCATTTTCACGTATACAAAGATTTATACGACGCAAAAAGTTGAGATGTACTTTTTGCATAGGTTATTTCTATTGAAAATAAGTAGCACTGTTTTTTTTTCTGAAGACTATTATTATCTGCTCGAAAACAGTGATATTCACATTCTTGGTTTCCATAGTTTCATCTGTGTTGATTTGTCGAGTTTTATTGACGTTGATTGTTGATATCGGACTTTTCTGATTTATCATGGCCGTACAATACACCAATGAAGAATACACCGATATGTTATTGGTATTCGGATATTGTCAAGGAAATGGTCGAGAGAGTGTGAGGGAGTATTCGGCAAGGTTTCCAAATCGTCGCGTACCAAGCCACCCAACCTTTGCTGCAGTTGAGAGACGTCTTCGGGAGACCGGTCATTTTGCTCCTAGAACTGGTGATTATGGAAGACAGCGTTATGTAAGGATTCCCGAAGTCGAAGTAGAAATTTTAGACCGTATTGAAGAAAATCCAGAATTGAGTACTAGACGGATAAGTAATGAACTAGAAGTTTCTAGGAATGCCGTTCATGAAGTACTAAGAGAACAATTATTATACCCATACCACAAGACGCCAGTTCAAGATTTATTAATCCATGATTCACAAAGTCGTCTGATGTTTTGTAGGTTCATTAATTTGCAAAGAGAAATGAATCTGAACTTTGGAAAGAATATTTTGTTCACTGATGAAGCCTGTTTCACGAGAAGAGGAATAACTAATTTTCATAATGAACACGTTTATGCAATTGAAAATCCTCATTCCATTAAAATAAACCATTTTCAACACGAATTCAAAATCAACGTTTGGGATGGAATAATAGGAAATTTTATAATTGGTCCTGTCATACTTCCACAAAGATTAACAGGAGACATGTATTTACAACATCTACGAAATACGTTGCCAAATTTGTTGGAAGATTTACCACTCCAACATCGGGTAGATATGTGGTTTATGCACGATGGAGCTCCACCACATTTTTCGGTGGATGTTAGGAATTTTTTAAACCAACAGTACCCAGACAGATGGATAGGTAGAGGTAATGATGCACCCGTGAATTGGCCACCACGTTCTCCAGACTTAACACCGATGGATTATTTTGTATGGGGTTATCTCAAGTCTACGGTTTACAAGACCCCTGTGAATACTGTAGAACAATTATGGCAACGTATCCAACAGGCGACGAATAATCTTAGAGGCGATGAATAAGTTATGCAAAGAGTACATTTCAACTTTTTGCGTCGTATAAATCTTTGTATACGTGAAAATGGTGAACATTTTGAACAATTTTTATGAAATATCTGTTAATCGTTTTATTATTAATTATGCTCTAAATCACTAAAATTAAAATTTTGTCGAAACCATGAGAGGAATCGACTTTTGTCAAGAGTACCTTTTTTGTAGTGAATGAGTTGAATAATTTAGATTTCATATTGAAACTAATTTTTTTCCATTGGCGTAGGAGTTTTAGATGTTTATTTACTGAAAAAATCAAGTTCTACGCCCATGGAATGATATTCATTATGATTATGATATGAGTTTCATTGCCCGATGAGTCTATGCCAACGTACCAAATTTGAAAAAAATCTCATGAGCCGTTCAAAAGTTATGAAGCAAAATCGATTTGAAAATTTCAACTTCAGAGCCGTCTAGCGCCCAAACTAAGCAACTTCTTACTGAGGTAAGTTTGCTTGTATCGAATTGTTTTGGTCTGAAGAATATGTGGTAGCTTTTTGTAAAGACCTTTCAAGGACACCCTGTAGAGAATTCTATATGCACCTTTAATAATTAAAAAATTTCATCATTGCAGTTGGAACGTGTATCACAATTGTAAAGCTTTTTTTCTCTGAAAGCCTATGTGACACCGAGTGTGACACTTTAGCTCGGGTTCTTTACAAATATTCTCGGGCGCCACCTATATTATAGTGGTAGGTCCACTTGCTCCGGGCAGCTTTTCAGCGAAGAAACGGTAATCCAGGGGTCTCAGATATTGACCTGTCAAAGTGACATTTTGAACCTAACGTATTATTTTCCGGAATTACCAGCTGCATTTATTGCGGTAGAAATCAAACTCAAATATATCACAACTATACTATACTAAATCTAAATTACTATTTACAAGTTGTTCAGATCACCCCCGCCCGAGACATACGGCCATTATAATGACATTATAGACTATGCAATAAGTGCTCATAAGTCAACCCCTCAGCCTCTTAACAAAAGTAGCAGCAAACTTGCGGTATCATGCAACTGCGCAAAACTCAATTTAGAAGCAAACAATAGCTCGGAGTCTCGAGCAATAGCGATTCACTCAATATATATACACACCGTCTTTTATTCCTGCACAGGAGATGACTCATTTGGTGCAGCACTCACTCTAGCACAGGGGATAACCCACTTAGTGTGCTTAACACTCCTGCACAAGGGACAACCCCACTTAGTGCACCACACTCTCTTCTCTCTTGCACAGGAGATAACCCACTTAGTGCAGCAGAAGATATCACAACGTCCTTACGTTATCCTTCTGTACTCGGTCCAAACGACGGCTCCTCACGGTTCAGGTGACCACTCTTCACGGTAACTGTCCACGGTTCTGGCGATTACTGACTCTTCTCAGCATGGCCTCTCTTTATGTAGACCTGTCCGATCCCTCGGCTGGACTCGGCTTCTCCTCGGCAGATGACGGCTGGTCGCTGGCTCGCTTCCCTTCTTCGAGTTGTCCGGCTTAGCGCACGTAGACAACTGCACTTTTGTCTGCTTCTCCGCACCATGATACTATAACTGAGAAGGTAAACCCACGCGCATGTTTTATTTCTATCTCTCTTGCACAGTATACGTCACTCCGTGACAAATTTCTGTTGGCGCTTCGAGGTTAAGCGAACATTTCAGTGCGTTTATCGTTTTAAATTGTGTTTTTCAGTAGTTTCGGTTCGCATAATTTTGCTTACTTCATTTATTTCCATAATAAGAAACTATGGTTCATTGTGCTGTGGTGGGTTGTTCCAGTAACAATAATAAAAGATGTAAAACTGCATCGACATGTCGTTACTTCACTTTTCCTTCATCGAAGGAAATTTGCAGTTTGTGGGTGAAGAATTGCTTTCAGAAGAACAAGTTCAATGTAAAAACAGCTAGAATATGTTCGAAGCATTTCTCAGACGACGACTATAGATTGCAAGAAAAACTGTTAGAATTACCTATTATTCAGAAATGGAAATTGAAAGATGATGCCATACCTTCCTCAAACATTCCAATACCATCAATGAAATGTTGAATTCATTACCTTAGAAATGTACTCTTTGCATAACTTATTCATCGCCTCTAAGATTATTCGTCGCCTGTTGGATACGTTGCCATAATTGTTCTACAGTATTCACAGGGGTCTTGTAAACCGTAGACTTGAGATAACCCCATACAAAATAATCCATCGGTGTTAAGTCTGGAGAACGTGGTGGCCAATTCACGGGTGCATCATTACCTCTACCTATCCATCTGTCTGGGTACTGTTGGTTTAAAAAATTCCTAACATCCACCGAAAAATGTGGTGGAGCTCCATCGTGCATAAACCACATATCTACCCGATGTTGGAGTGGTAAATCTTCCAACAAATTTGGCAACGTATTTCTCATTTCAATGACTATTAGCAAAAAAATTCTCTTATAGGTATCGTATTTTAAATGCATTGACATCTTGGAGCAGATCACTGATCTGTCCTACAAATACGTATATTGAAATATTCATCATATTTCCTATTTTTATTTTTAGAAACGACAAAAAATCTAGAGAAATGAATATATCACACCTCGATTAACCTACACACAGTATTTTTCTTTCAATTTATTCAATTCGATTCATCCAATTAGATTCAATTTCTTTTATGGTATCTATCTGAAATGTAATTTGTTGAAAAATTTTAAACCCATTATTCCTTATTAGATGCGTTATGTCTATTCGTACAAATGTATTTTTACCTTCATGGTTTGATGATTATTTTGTGAATTATCTAAATACTTGAAAATAATTGCACTGATTATGATGGTGTAACAAAACAGTGCTTCAGTGTTTTAATATCCAATAAAAATATTTATATTAAATACAACTTTAACTACTTGTGTTTTATTAGACTCATGCCCCAAATCTTCATAATTGTGGCCAATATAATTACCATTATTGTAAATGCACTTTATGGTATTCACTTCACTTGAAATGATTCATGAAAGTCAGTTGCGAAATATATATTTATCAACTAATGGATATTGCATTATTATTATTCATTTCTGAATAAATGCTCACGAATAAAACAATTATTCACATACAAAAATAGTTCTCAATAATCTTTCTGTGTTGAACAACGTCATGAATGTTACTCCTACAATACCTATGAATGAATTATTTGAAATTCAGAAGATATCCAGGGGAATAACTCATTTTGTTGTGTTCATTTTTATCATTTTATATATTTCGATGATTGGAATTATAATTCCACTAGCATTAAAACTCCAAAAACATTGTAATTCGATAATTTGTCTGATCTAATATATGAAAACCCGTGTTATTCCGATTGCTGCCAATCGTATTTGTCACGTAGTGACGTCATGCGCAAAGCGGTTCAAAACTAGAACCTCGAGTGATCATATCTTTCCTCGTTATAGTATCATGCTCCGCACCGTCTCGGAAACGGCGATCATCTCGAAGAGTGGGGCACGGGTGGAGCGAATAGGTGGGAATCAGATGCGTGCTCCAACATTCCAATCATACACTCATAACATGCGTTACGCACAATCAATCAAAACATATATTCGGCCGTTGTACAATCACTCCATCTCACTCGGTGCATAGTTAAAAATATCTACGAAAAAGAACGGTACTTCTAGCCCCACATTTACTTAGATTAATACAACTCTCATTCTGTACCGTATGTCTCAACTCAAAATTATAGTAACTTCGTTACACAATTTTGGAATTTTTATCGGTTTTCCGCTGTGAACTGTGAAAACAATATTGGTTTATAGCTTCGACCATAAAACAAATAGACCCGGCAACTCATTCATAAAATGCTCGGAAAAATGTTGCAGACATCACTGGGTCGTGGGGGGAGATGCAGCGAGAGGGGTGTTCACGTGGACAAAATGGCAACAGCGCGCCACCGTTTATAGATATCGATTCCAGTGGCGTGTAAATTAACATTCTTTGAAATTTCACTCACAAAAAAGTTTAGTCATTTTTTTTTGATTAGTACTGATTTCGAGTTTTGAGTCCAAATTAGTGTCTGCATGTGCCTTATACGCCTACGTAGGAACCAAATGCAACATATCAAGAAATAAACTAATCATTAAAGAATTCAGTTTTTCAATTATATCATGTTATTTATACTGCATCATGAACAGGTTGAACTCAATGACATGTATGCAGTGCAAAATTCATAATAATTTAATATTCGAATGATGAATGAATTCATGATTCAAAATATAAGTATTAATATTATCAGTTGCTTCATTTTCATCGCTCTCTCTCCATATATAGATATATACAGGGTGTCTCAGGTTCAACTCACCTAACTTGGACAATCGATAGCAAAAATTCAAATATTGTACACGTATTTTTTTGTTTTGTCGTGAAGAAACTTGTATTCATTATACGGTGTGTTAAAGTTCGCATAAATTTTTGGTTTTTATTGTTTCTCTGTTGAAACGAATCCTAGGAATTTGAAATTCGGTGAGCACTTTTCTATCTGTTATATGAACAGTCCTTTTCAATAGAGGGGCCTTAGCTACACTGGGTGTTATTCTTTTTCGAGCCCATTGACATGGAAACCATCAGATTTTTTATCGAAAATGATCAATAATAACTGGAGTAGTTACTAGGTAGAAATTCTGAAATAAATTGTTTGTGTCCGTGGTCCATTAATTATCCAAATGATAATTTGATGAAAGATAAACATTCAGGTGGAAAAACTGTTATGCATAGTATAATATTATTTCTATTTCTAATAACAAGGAAACTAGGAAAGATATCAAAACAAATGAAGCGCAGATAGCAAGGTGAATAAATGAGGATCATTTTTCAACAGGTATCATCAACCATTAGCGTCCCAATGGAAAAAATCTGTAGGGTTCCATATCAGTGGTTATGAAGAAAATAACACCCCGTGTAGCTAAGTCTCCTCTATTGATGAAGACTGTTGATTTTGATAATATTATTAGTGAAAAAAAAGGCAAGCTCTGCAGATATTATGGAAATGGGAGTTATGAGCGGGTAAAGATAAGTTGAGAAATGAAATCATAAAAGTCATAAATCAATCAATAGAAGAAGCTAAAGTACCCAGTAGATGGAAAAATTCAATTATCATCCCAGTTCCAAAGGTGAATAATTCAAAGAAATGTGACGAAAACAGACCTATCAATACGTTGCCGTTACCAGAATATATAATGGAGATACATATGAAAAAAAACAATTTTTGAAACATCTTACACTAAACTGATCAGGTTTCCATGATAAACATCGATGTGAGACATCTATCCAGTTGGTAATTACAAAGTGGAAAGAACATATTGAACAGAATGAAAAATGGTCGTATTTGTTAAATTCAAAAGGGCGTTCGAACCCATCAATAAAAAAACTATGATAGAGAAACTTAAGACCTCTATAAAGTTAGCAGAACCATTTGATATAAAATCGATGAGACCAAGTTTATTAATTGTCGAATAATTGTCGAGAAATTGTCGTGAAAGAAAAAAAATTTTCGCGCACTTAGTTTTTTTTATATGGGTTGGCTTTGCTAACTTTATATTAAGTTAGCAGAGACACTATGTTTAGGTCAGACAAATGTTCGGTGATTTTCAAAGCGAACGAAACAATATCAACCAAGTTACACGAATGTGTTCGTATCTTGAATCATATTATTATATTACTCATTATGTATAATTTTTTATAATTTGTTATGGAGCAAGAATTGGTATAAAATATCGAAAAATTCATCACCTCTATGAAACTTTTCGTGGAAGTAGAAATATTGATGCCGTGTTGCCAAATACTCGAAATTTCCGCATATTTGAGGATATCCAATGAAAATTAATAATATCTGCATCAAAAAATTTGTTATAACAATTTTCGACAGCCGAGGATGAAGCACTTGAATGGTTTAAAGATTACCTGAATGAAAGATATCAACAAGTAAAAATTTATAAATATGTCACATAAGCGAAAAGTTTAATTTGGAGTACCACAAGGGTCCGTCCTGTCTCCAATTTTATTCATCACATATCATTAATGATATTATACATAGCTTTGATGAGGGAACAATTGTAAACTTGTTCGCGGATGACACAGTTATTTCGGTATCTGGAAATTCAGTAGGTGAAGTGTACAATAAGATGCAAAACGAGCTAATCAAATTTGAAAAATGGATACAGGATAACTTCTTGTTTGTGAACACTAAAAAAATAAGAGTAATGCTATTTGGAACAAATAGTGACTTGGAAACAATTGATGAGTTGAAATTATTCAATGAAGAATTAGAATATGTTTCAGAATGCAAATATCTGGGCTTAATAATTGATGAAAAATTGAAGTTTAACAAACATATTAGGTATGAACTTGATAAAATTAGCAAGAGGATGAATTATTTTTATAGAATTAGCAACAGTTTGTTATTGTTTGCCAGAGTAACAGTATATAAAACCATTATAGCATTATCTCTTTGAATATTGCCCTACTACTGTATGTTATTGTAATGAAAGAGATAAAATCTAATTATAGAAACAACAGAATAGAGCTATGAGTATTATTTTGAAGGTGAACAGGTATACCACAATAAATTTGAATCCAGAATGTTCATAGTTCATGAGTATCAATCAAAGAGTCTACAATATTGTATTTTGCAGTATATGCATGATATATGTATATGTTTGATGAAATTGAGTTTGTTAATGAAGTCCATGATTATAGCACGAGAACAGCTTCTAATATATATGTCGCATATGTGAAAAAAACATCAACAAAACAGTCACTTTTTATAATGGTGTCGTTTTATATAATAATCACTTCAGTTCAAGTATTCAAAGAGTTCCGAAGAAATGTAAGTAAATATGTGAAAGAAAAATTTTAGATAGGTTACATTAAGGAATGATAAATGGATATTGGTGATTGCTTATTTGTATATTATATGCATATATGTGTATAAGATTTATAACTGTATATAAGATGTATTCATGTATATTTTGTAAGCATTTGTAGCAGGAGATTGCCAATAAACTACCAGTCATTTTGAATATATTTACAGAAAGATATCAATTTTTTTTTATTTTTTTACCTGAATTGCAAAAACCTCAACAGCTGATATCAAGATCACCATATACAATACAATTGTTTAACCCCATTTTGGTTACTGTGTGTTGGTGATGTATACATTAGATTTGAATAAAACAAACCAACGGCAGAAATTGCAGAATCACGGTATGAAGGTGATTCTGAAAACAAGTCATGATACTCCTATTCTTCTGATTCATAATATACTACAATGGTATTCTTTCAAACAGAGAGTTTATTATTCCACAATGATTCTTGTCTTCATAATACTCAATGATTTGGGTCCAAAGTATTTCCATTACTATACAGTTTCGCACAGGGATGTTCATAACCACTCCACAAGAAACCTCAATAATATCTACATCCCGAAAACAAACTATACAAAAAAATTAATTCCTTATTTTTCAAAGGTTTCCATGAATTTAACCAACTACCTGATTCAGTTTATTGTTACTGTTATTGTTACTGTTACTGTTACTCATCTCCTTAGTTGCCGAAACAACCCTCAGAAGCCCCAAAGGGCTTGTGCGAGATACAAGTGGAATCTAAACCACTGTGGCATTTGGGATAGTTCTATGTAGAACTTCATGATATAGATAGATTGTACAGCGCATAAATAAACCCAAATCCAACGGCCAGCCAGGAATTGAACCCACGACCTCACAATTACTATGATGTCGCTTGACCATCTCGACCATCTGGCCGTCGGAGTTAGGAACAGTAATTTACTGATCAGTTTTAAAAACAACAACAAAAACTGTATTAACAATCAATGACAGCAAATTAATTAGTTTTCTAGTCTTTTATGTTTGGATAATTTCATAAGTATATATTTTCATACTCCCATGTCTCTAATTTTCAAATTTGTATTTTTCTATATATTTTGGGTATTATTACTAATATTGTGATTATGTGATTGTGTGATTTGATCTACTGTTGTGATTTGATGTGAATGCTATTTCATTTTATATTAGGATTCCTTCCTATTTCTCTATCTATATTATAGTTCAGAATTTCAAGATATTTTGCGAAAATATGAGATTAAACCGAGGATTAAACATATAACTATTGCAACATATTCTCCTCAATCTAATGGTGCAGCTGAAAATACAGTCGAAGTTGTGAAAAAAATCTTTGATAAATTTCTTGGGGCGTAACAAACATCTAGATGATAACTGTTATAAATAATTCCTTATTTCATTATAGAAATGTCAGTCATTTGACCACTGGTTCATTGCCATCAAAGCTTGTTTGGTAGATTTGACATTTCTTAATCTGATTCACCTGAAGTTCAGGAAGAAGTTATTAAAGAACAAGAAAATACTTGATATTTCGCCATGACATTAATCTTGGGTAAATAGTTATCTCACTGGAAGAATTCAGTATGTCAAAATTAAAAACCATGTCTCTAATCCATAACAAGTTACGTCAGGTGTCCCACAGGGGTCCCATCTGGGTCCCTCACTATTTAATTTATTTATAAATGATCTAACTTCTTACTTTGATTATTGTAATTTTCTAATATTTGCTGATGATGTAAAAATATATATTCCTTCACAGACATCTAATGACTGCTTAAAACTCCAGCATGACATAAATAGATTACATGAATGGTCTCTCACAAATGGACTAGCTCTCAATATCAACAAATGCTTCATTATATCGTTCACAAAATCTAAAGCCCCCTTGAATTTCCAATATGAAATAATTGGATCAATCATGAAACTGGTCGACAATATAAAGGACTTCAATTTGATTCCCAGCTAACATACATACAGCTAACATACTATAAGTAGAGCAAACCAAATCATGGGATTCATTTCACGTAACTCTAGAGATCTATCAATAAATTCCTTTAGGATTCTTTACAACACACTAGTTTGCTAAGTTCTCCAGTATGCATCTACAGTATGGTCTCCTAACTATCAAGTACACATTGAATCCATTGAAAGTGTTCAGAACAGATTCCTGATTCCTGAGAATAGTGGCTTACACAATGAATCTACAAACAGGAAGCTATAATCATGAGACTATTCTAACTTTCCTGAATAATCCTACTCTTTCAACCAAAGAATAAAAAGTGATCTACTCACATTATATAATTTACTCAACAATGAAATTTCATGCCCGGAATTACTGGTATTGTTGAACTTTAGAATACCATCTAGAACCACTCATAATAGATCTATGAGAGAATGGTGATGCAAAAGAGAGTGAGATAAGTATGGAGGTTGGAACAAGTGCCATAATGTCCAGGCCAAAAAGAATAGTCAAACCACCTGACAGATATGAATATTAAATTTTTGGTAGGTAGGTACTTTTCATTTATACTGAATGCAACAAAAGTACTATATGTCATGTACTATATATGTAGTATAAATGTACTATATCCTATTAGTATTGGTTGAGTAGGCAAATGTCAGAGTTATGTTTTTGGAGTGTGGATGTTATGAATACGCCAATGACAAAGGATAACTTTCTAATAGAAGTGAAAAATAAAGAAAAAGTTATTACTGTGTATGTGTATAGCACAAAAAGGTAAAAGAGAGACATTACCCAGGATGATGAGAATAGTAGTAGTAGTAGTAGTAGAAGAAAAGGTAATAATGGTACTTTGTGAAAGCTGAAGATTTAGGTATTGAATACCTTAACCTGTAAAAAATACCTAATGAAGGATATAACTCACTTTTTATCAATGATTTTTCTTTATCACTCAAACTTGGAGGTTTTTCCATGGCATTCATTATGGATCCCAATAAATCCATATTTTTGTGAGTTTTATAGATAACTTTTCACTAGAGCACACCAGATATGAACAGCAAAAGGCGTGAAAAAACGAATATGAGTTATATTTATTTTTTGTTGATCAACTCCTGATTGAATAATGTGCAAATTTCACGATAACACAATTGAGATCGATTACTTTGGTAGGAATTTTCTATATTGATTATAATTGTTATTAGTTCAGCACATTTAATACTGAAACTGTCAGAAACAAAAACAAACATTTATTCTTCTCATCTTGAATATTATGAGATCTCACATAAATGGTTACATCATGCTCACATAGTACATAATCATATCGTAGTCGTCTTTCGATTATAATGTTCCATACACTAACTTTAGTTTATCTATGGATAGTTCCGATTTTTCCGATATAGATTATAAAAGAAGATCCGATATCCTCAAACAGTAAAAATAATCGTTCTGTGATATTGACAAGACTCAAGGCAAAGAGTTTATATATATATATGCTGGGTGCGTTCCCTTCGATCATTGAACAGACTAGATAAGTAATCCACGCCCCTGGCAATACAGTTTGTTTGGAAGCAACATCTATAGTATCTATCTTTGTCTAAACAAGGATAGCAGAACCCTCCGAACAACAAACCCACTAGAAGGATCACAAAACAAATATTCTGATGCTAACATGAATTCCCAGAATTATCATAATATTAGTACCCAATCGTCGCCAGTGTTGTCATATCCAATCATCAAAAAGTGATGAATAGTCCATAATATTTAAAGTCCTTTATGAATTCATGTAGTTCAATGCACAAATATAATAATAAATTTGGGTCATGACGATTATGAATTAGTTCTGATTAATAGAAGATTGCTACATTATTTTGAGACTTCAGCATTTTTACTTTCTTGGGGGCTCGAGGACCAGCATGGGTATCGTGAATACTTTTTGCTCAACGTTGCAACACCGCAATTTGATATTGAAAGTCGACGGCGATTATTGTTTTGTTTGGTATCTGTCATTATTTACGTTTTGATTTATCGATATTATTCAACTTGTGTTCAGTTTTGTGTACTCGGAATTCATCAGAAACTCAGTTCATTTCCTGTTTTGGTGATTTGATATAATGGTGAGACGTTGTGAGGTGTGTTAAAGACAATTTGAACCGGCGATCAAAACACGTCATTCCATAGGTGAGTTACCATTGTCGTATCAGTCGAGATTTTGAAGCATTTTCCCAAATGGAATGGATAAAAATGAATTTAAATTGAATTGATTAGATTATATTGATTATACCCATAGGTCAGCTGCGACAGTGTCTTGTGGTAAAATATGTAGCTTATTTGTATATGCTTCCTTATTTGTAGTCAAAATATGCGAAGCTGCTGAAAAATCACTGAGAATAATGATGAACTCAATTAATATTTTTGATTAAAAATATAAGGATATTTCTATACTTCTTCTACACACAACAATCAGAAATTTACCGTTGACTGTTTTTGGCTAGTCAAACTAATTTGGAGAAATATTTCACTGTAAGACTTCATCATGAGGCAAATAAATTGAAAGATACAACGGAAGTTAGAGTAAGAAGTATGTTAACAAAAACAATCCTATTCAAAAATCAATAAATTATTTGTGTGATTATCCATGGTTGTTTTTCATTTCAGTCCTGTTTTAGATAAGAAACACTGCTATTTGCTACATCTTCACATGATTCATGATTTTATTGTTGATTGATTTCGTCATAATACTTGCAACACATATTCATTATCGATTTTCATCTATCTACATGAACTGAAATAATCAGACATCAATTTTTTGCGTCAAAATATATGAATTCTGCTCAAGATGAAACCTCCTTCATTTTTGACGATATCGTGAAATGATATAAACAAGTTTCATCTTCAGATTTGAAAATTACATTCAAATATGCAATCATATCTATTTGCCTTGAAAACGAGTTTTTCACTTTTTTGAAAATTATTCCACTAGTAGGTACTGAACTTTGAAATCGTAAATATACTTACATGCACTGTCACTGATCGCCAAAGATATAAATGTTCATCATTGAAATTGAACGTTATTTATGATAACGTATAAGTAGACAACTGTATACTCAATAGTAAGTATATTGTTTAATATGGCGTTGAGAATTGAACTTTTCTTGTGACGTGGTCATAATAAGTTTATTGATTAAAAGCAAGTTACAAAAATCACCTTAGGATTGTATGTATTCGAATTTCTCGTAACAATGTGAAGGAAGTATAAAGATGTTCATTTTCCCACTAAGAAATGCTAAAAAGTACCACTGAAATTGTTACGGATTTTCAATTTGGTTTCATCATGAATTAATAATCAATTCGACCCCCTCTGACAACACGACACTGGTGCTGGGAGAATCAGGTTCTGCTATCCTTGTTTAGACAAAGATATATACTATAGATGTTGCTTCCAAACAAACTGTATTGCCATGGGCTGTGGATTACTTATCTAGTCTGTTCTATGATCGAAGGCAGAACCTGATTCTCCCAGCACCAGTGCCGTGTTGTCAGAGGGGGTCGAATTTATTATTAATTCATGATGAAACCAAATTGAAAATCCGTAACAATTTCAGTGGTACTTTTTAGCATTTCTTGGTGGGAAAATGAACATGTTTATACTTCCTTCACATTGTTACGAGAAATTCGAATACATACAATCCTATGGTGATTTTTGTAACTTGCTTGTAATCAATAAGCTTATTATGACCACGTCACAAGAAAAGTTCAAGTCTCAACGCCATATGAAACAATATACTTACTATTCAGCATACAGTTGTCTACTTATACTTTATCATAAATAACGTTCAATTTCAATAATGAACATTTATATCTTTGGCGATCAGTGACAGTGCATGTAAGTATATTTACGATTTCAAAGTTCAGTACCTACTAGTGAAAATAATTTTCAAAATAGTGAAAAACTCGTTTTCAAGGCTAATAGATATGATTGCATATTTGAATGTAATTTTAAAATCTGAAGATGAAACTTGTTTATATCATTTCACGATATCGTCAAAAATGAAGGAGGTTTCATCTTAAGCAGAATTCATATATTTTGACGCAGAAAATTGATGTCTGATTATTTCATTTCATGTAGATAGATGAAAATCGATGATGAATATGTGTTGACAAGTATTATGACGAAATGTTATATCAACAATAAAATCATGAATCATGTGAAGATGTAGCAAATAGCAGTGTTTCTTATATAAAACAGGACTGAAATGAATTTAGTGATTTTTGAATAGGATTGTTTTTGTTAACATACTTCTTACTCTAACTTCCGTTGAATCTTTCAATGTATTTGCCTCATGATGAAGTCTTACATTGGAATATTTCTCCAAATTAGTTTGACTAGTTCCAAAAGCAGTGAACGGTAAATTTCTTATTGTTGTGTGTAGAAGAAGTATAGAAATATCGTTATATTTTTTTATCAAAAATATTAATTGAGTTCATCATTATTCTCAGTGATTTTTCAGCAGCTTCGCATTTTTTGACTACAAATAAGGAAGCATTCATCAGTGCTTCATATTTTACCACAAGACACTGTCGCAGCTGACCTATGGGTATAATCAATATAATCTAATCAATTCAATTTAAATTCATTTTTATCCATTCCATTTGGAAAAATGGATGACGTGTTTTGATCGCCGGTTCAAATTGTCTTCAACACACCTCACAACGTCTCATCATTATATCAAATCACCAAAACAGGAAATGAACTGAGTTTCTGATGAATTCTGAGTACACTAAACTGAACACAAGTTGAATAATATCGATAAATCAAAACGTAAATAATTACAGATACCAAACAAAGCAATGATCGCCGTCGACTGTCAATATCAAATTGCAGTGTTGCAACGTTGAGCAAAAAGTATTCACGATACCCATGCTGGTCCTCGAGCCATCAAGAAAGTAAAATTGCTAAGTCTCAGAATAATGTAGCAATCTTCTAATAATCAGAACTGATTCATAATCGTCATGACCCAAATTCATTATTATATTTGTGCATTGAACTACATGAATTCATAAAGGACTCTAAATATTATGGACTATTCATCACTTTTTGATGATTGGATATGACAACACTGGCGACGATTGGGTACTAATATTATGATAATTCTGGGAATTCATGTTAGCATCAGAATATTTGTTTTGTGATCCTTCTAGTGGGTTTGTTGTTCGGAGTGCGTTCCACACGCTCAAATATTATGATGTAATGAACTAGCGTTATGGTAAGTTTCCATACCGACAGTAAAACGTCGTCGTTCCAACGGCGTGAACATTTTGCTTCTATGACGTTCGAACGCTGAAATTGATCTGTATCCATACTAACGCCACAACGTCATGAAATGATTTTGAAGTTTGCTAATTCTATGTCAATACCATCCCATTCCCGATCTTACTTCTGATGATTTCAATGATTTTTTTGTCAACATTGCTGTTGATATAATAAATTCCTTACCACTTGTATCGTCCAGCGAACTTTCAAATTTCAAGAATTTTCCAGCCCCTTGTGGGTCTTTTTATCTGTCGCCGGTAACACCTCGAGAAGTATCGGATGCCATAAAATCTCTGAAGAAATCTAAAAGTCTTGATATACATGAACTCAACTCTCAAATTATTGCAGATACTAGCGACATTATTTTAGTTCCACTTACTGATCTAATAAACTCCATCTTCATATCAGGAATATTTCCTGATTGCTTTAAAATTTCCAAAATAACACCGTTGTTTAAAAAAGGTGATAGGAATAATATCAACAATTACCGTCCTATTTCCATCATCTCAGTCTTTGCGAAAATAATAGAAAAAATCTTGAATAAACGATTGAGGTGCTATTTTGAGTCAGATAACTTTTTTAGCAACACTCAATATGGTTTTCGACCCAATCGCTCTACTGCTCTCGCGGTCTTGAAAGTCGTGAATGATATAATATCTACCTTGGAGGATGGAATGCAAGCTGCTATCACCCTGTGTGACCTTTCCAAGGCATTTGATTGCGTATCACATGATATATTACTTGATAAATTACATTATTATGGCATTAGGAGAGTACCACTCAATCTGATACAATCCTATCTGAAAAACCGCTTTCAAGCGGTAAGTATTGGAAATTCCCTATCTGATTTCAAACATAATGAGCATGGTGTCCCTCAAGGGTCCATATTAGGACCGTTGTTATTCATAATATACACAAACGACCTAAGTAACTATATGGTTCCAGTGAAAACTATTTCATTTGCAGATGATACGACATTCCTTTATTCTGGAAAACTGAGATCGGAGCTGTACAGAACTCATGAAGAATTAGCTAATAAATCTGAAAATTGGTTCGCAGCCAATAAACTCAAACTGAACAACGATAAATCGCAATCTCTTTATCTTTCGTCCACGAATGCCACAGAAACTCATTCTGCAAATTTACTAGGAGTAACTCTGGATAGTGATCTATCATGGAAACCTCATATCACCAAATTGAAAAGTAAACTCAGCAGTGCTCTGTTTGTCCTAAGACAACTTCAAACTGTAACCAATTTTAATGCACTCAGAACAACATATTTTTCGTTATTTCATTCGCACATCAGTTACGCTACTATTCTTTGGGGTGGTTCGCCTGATTCTCTCTCAATTTTTCGTTTACAGAAAAATGCTGTCAGGATCTTATCCAATGTAAGCTATCTGGAACACTGCCAACCTTTGTTTATTCAGCACAGAATAATGCCCTTGCCGTGTTTGTATATTTTTCAAGTTCTGATAGAGATTCACAAAAACTCCTCGATGATCACTAAGCAATCTGATATATACAGCTATGGTACTAGACAAGCAGATAACCTGAGACCAAACAGGTTCCGCCTAACCAAATCCAAGAGAAATTCACTGAATTATTATCTCTACAATATACTTCCACCAGAATTGAAATCATTAAGTTTAAACTTATTCAAAAAAAGGATAAAAAAAATATTTTTGACACATTGCTTTTATTCCACAGAGGAATACATTGGACATTTCAGACTTTGTAGGGAATAGAATTCGTCTCGCCTAATTTCCATTCTTATGTTATCTATTTGCCACACTTTTACAATAATTTACAATATTTTACACTATACGTGATGTACTAGTATTATTTTAATAATGTGTTATATTTTTATATTTTAACAATATTTATATTTTAACAATGTTTTGCTCTACAGTATTGTCGCTTTCTTATGACGTGCTACAAACATGTATTTGTAATGTAATTAAATAAATATACTCTTCTCTACTCTACCCATCTATCTAATACCCAATTTAAATCTATAATACCTACAATTATTTATTTATTATTAGCCATTGTTGATCGTGGAAACCTACAAACCCGATTGGATCTGTTCAAAATATAAGTTGTCGTGTGACAACTGTGTCAGAAGAAACGTCGCACCGTCGTTGTACGAAGTTAAACTCAAGTCAACTTTCTTGCCATCTAAATCGACGTCGTGACTGTGATTGGTCAATTGCCGTGCAGTTTGCAGTCGAGACGTCAGTATGGAGACTTAGGTACCATTACGAGCGTGCTGGAAATGTCATGAACCAAGGATCGTTAAGTTCTACAGGATAGTTCATCCCTGCATTCAGATACATCACCCAAAATATGACGACACCTGGTTAACCTGTCCGGTGAACACTGTCTATACGGTGACTGCTTTATGCATGAGGTCTGTTCGCTGTGTCTCCACAATAGGATGGTGCAGTAACTCTTCAATTGTTTCTTTCCAAAACGTGTAGACTTTTTTCAGACTCGTACTGATAGTTCAGAACTTGCCTGGAGACAGCGCTACGATCAATTATAGGCAGAGAAGAATAACCCGTTACTGGGATACTTATCGCTAGGACTGACGTGCCAGTGTCGAATGAGGGATGTTTCTTCAGGCGAATATTCGTCTGAGAATATTTTTTCTATGTAGATAGATTTTGAAATCAATTCATATTTCCTTTAGTTTCCTATTTCCGAGTGTGTTCCAGTTTTTGTTGTAAAAATGGTCGATTACGTTATTGTTCAATTTGTGGACAATCCTGAATAATTTCTGACCAAAAATCAACATTTTGAACATGGCTAATGAGTCTTCTTCCACACAGGATCGAAATATCCGAAAATGTGGATGGATGAGATTGGAAAACCATCCATTACCATTTTGAGTAGGTATGTTCCAAACACTTCATGGAGGAATTTCATTTAGGTACTGTCACAACCTAGAGCTCAGGCACCCTAGTTGTGAGCTAAATTTCGGAGTTTATGCTTGGTTGCGAGTGGTTTATGAATGGTTGCGAGAGGTAGAATGACTACTACAGACTATAGGTGATTAAGCCAAGCGATACGCCCTCTGATGACATCTTTTGGAATTCCTACAAGGCAGATGAATTTGTACACAAACCATTCATCTACATTGATTTTCATAGAGTTTGCTTTCATTTTGTTGTGTATTTGTGTTTTTACGGATATTATCATGGAATTCAGTCCCAAAAAACTAAGTGAATTACAAACAATACTTATTGTAGTATTCCTGGATGTAAATCCTAAGTTTCACTTGTTTCCTACCATATCTGAAAATAAATAAAAGTGAAGGTGGATTGATGCAACATCACTTAATTTATCTCAACTCAATTTAATAAGGTGAAGTATACAAATAGCACGCGTTTTCAAACAAGCACTTAACTTATCTTAATTTATCTTAATAAGTTCGACCAAGTTTATCTTTCTCTTAAGAATCTTCATCAATTACATTGAATCAGGATAAATTAAGAGAGTTGCATGAATCCGCCTTTAGAGTAGAAAACAAATTTGGAATTCAAGAAGAGGTGAATTCAGCGAAGGCTTGGCTAATAAAAACCAGAATTGGGAAGAAAATTAGCTCCAGCATGCGGATATATTCTCTACATTTCAAGAAAGAAGATTATGAAGGTTATTATAACCTCTATAAAGTTAGCAGAACCATTTGATGGAAAATCGATGAGACCAAGTTTATTAATTGTCGAATAATTGTCGAGAATTAGTCGTGAAAGAAAAAAAATTGTCGTGCCCTTAGTTTTTTTTTCATATGGGGTGGTTTTGATAACTTCCCAGTTGACCAAAACATGCTGCAGCTTCATCACTGATGCATTTCAAATGTTCCATGTTTTATCACAGAGATGCTCCAATCGGAGATATACAGTAGGTGAATGTCCGCCTCAAATGATATCACAGATTTACATCAAACTCATCACATGTTTCATCACATTTGACACAGATGTTCTATCACTGTTGCATCTCAAATGCTCTATGATTCATCACAGGAATACCGCAATCCATAAACAAACTGTGTAGTTTATCTATGCCGCAATCGAAGATATAGCTTCGATGAATGTTTGCCTCGAATGAAATCACAGACTTATCTTAGACTCCTCACATATGCACAACACAATGGTTGACTGAAATGGAAAATAACAAATTACTTCACAAACTATCCTGCAGATGAACGAATAAGCGGCCGTTGTGGTCGGAAAATCACAAGATGAGATGCCGAAACACGCTATCTCACCTATCGACTCGCACAATAATTTTCATAACCTCATTTGATTATATTTTACACACACTACCTATTCCACCCTATTCTCTACTGAACTTGAATTATCTTATTACATTTTATCAGTTTTCCACTTCATAAACTATTTACCACCGTTCACCTTTTGGAAACTTGCGATGGAATTGAATTCTTCATTGAATATTTCGTGTGACTTGTGCCTTTGTTGATTGCCTATATCATTTACTGTTCTGATTTTGGATGAAGTATGTATTGCAAATGAAACGACTGCCAAAATAACCCAAACGAGGACTTATCTGGAATTCTTTCTTCCTCGCTTCTGATCTTTTGACGGGGTTGCAACCACCTATCCACGAGACCTTTGTGGACTATATAAATTTTAGGCTGGTTCAGTGAATACTTACGTTAAAGATAGGACCACGATGAGAAAATAGTAAAGTTCTCGCGAACAGAACCACCAATCACCAGAAATGTGATTCCGATCGACTACAAAGTGATACTCCTCCTGGATTGATTCTTCACGATAAGCCATCAGGGAAATTTTGACAGGCATGCGTTAAAAGAAGCAAAACCGAACTTATCCACAACTATATATGCGGTGAATATTTGAATGCGAATCAATTATTACAAAAAATTAAGAATAAAATTGAAATCTTCAAATAACGAAGATGAAGGAAAAAATGTGAACTGAAAATATACCTACCTACATAAATCGGGTGTTAACATTAACAAGTATGCAATTTTGTATTGAAATTTTGTTAAAACAAAGTTCTCTCTTTAGATGAAGTCTGGGGATGAGACAATTTGGTCTCGGCGATAAAACCTGCTATGAGATACTGTTCTGTAACAGGCATGAGTTGCATTTTAGATCGAAGTTGTATATATTTCAAAACGTCGTGATGTAACAAAGTTCCTTCATTTTACCTTTTTGTGATGACACCTAGGATGCCTCGATTCTGTAACAAAACAAGATATATTTCAGATGCAAGTTGCATATGTTTCAGAACTTTGTGATGAAACAAAGTTCTGAATTGATCTCATCCCTTGCGATAGAACTGAGACAAGTTTGGTTAGCTGGGTTAATATTGAGTTAGCAGAGCCACTACGATAAATCGACAATTGAGCTTCAAATTGGATCACCGTTGTGACCAAAATTTGTCGAGTAATTGTCGAAGTCCAATAGAAGTGAAAAAATTGCATAATGAGTAATATATCAATATGATTCAAGATAAGAACACATTCATGTGAGTTGTCGAAACAAATATGTTATGGTTATTCGACAAATGTTTTGTGAATTCCAAAGCGAACGAAACAATATCAACCAAGTTACACGAATGTGTTCGTATCTTGACTCATATTTTTATATTACTAATTATGTATAATTTTTTTATAATTTGTTATGGAGCAAGAATTGTTATAGAATTCGGAAGATGAAACTCCTCGTGGAAGTAGAAATATTGATGCCGTCTTGCCTAATACTCGAAATTTTCGCAAATTTCGAGGATATCCAATGAAAATCACTAATATCTGCGTCAAAAAATTGCTATATCAATTTTTTCACTTCTACTGGACTTCGACAAATTTCGGTCACAACGGCGATCCAATTTGAAGGTCAATTGTCGATTTATCGTAATGGCTCTGCTAACTTAATATTAAGTTTGCAAAGCCACCCCATATAAAAAACTAAGGGCGCGACAATTCAAATTCTCAATTATTATTCGACAATTAATAAACTTGGTCTCATCGATTTTATATCAAATGGTTCTGCTAACTTTATAGAGGTGTTATCATAATGGTGTAAATGTTGAAATGAGATAAATTCATGTAAAATTTCTAGCACTTGATCGACCTGGTCTGAAGAAGAGGTATTTGAAAGAAACTGCCGTACCCTCTCTCAATATACCATCCATTTCTACAAAAGTGGATGAATCTGAACATGCAGCTTCCAGCAGCAGAGCAAATATACTTTAGACTAGGAATGTATTGAAGTCAGCTTTAGATGTAAGTTTTCCATATTCACTATGTTGGGCCCAGTAACATTGATGTATATCTTTCAGGAGAATGTCCCAGGTTGCAGTTTCCATGAAAATGTCAATGACCCTGGAGTAGAGTTGGGCAATGATACAAGTGTAAGACAAGATGAACTTATTGCTGCAGAAGCTTTATGTGAAATGTTACAAGCTGGTCCTTCACATAAAAAATGCTTTCATGCAATATTTGTGCAAGTTGATATACACCGTTTGAACGCAGTTTGTGACATGATAGATTCAGACTCAAAACTAAATAGTTCCACTGGCTTACCAAATATGAAATTATTGGACAAACTTGTGGTCTTAGTTAGAAGATATGATGATAAGAAGATATATCGTCTAGATATCAAAGAAAAAATAATGTTGAGTCTATCTAAGATGAAAATTAATTCAACATATGTTGTTTTAGGATGAATTTTTGGAGTAACATCTCAAACCTGCAAAAATATTGTATTCAACATGGTGAAATGTTTGGCAATGATATTGAGGCCCTGTATAAAATTTCCTGAATCAATCGAGATAAAGAGAAATCTACCTTTGTGTTTCAAAGGTTTTGAGTCTACCAGAATTATTCTACTGTACTGAGATTTCCATTCAAAGACCAAAATGTCTGTGCATGCTGTAGGATCAAGTGCTATTCCCAGTATGAATCAAATATGACTCTGAAATTTATGATTGGTGTCTCTCCTGGTGGTCTCATAACATTTCTCAGTGAATGTTATGGTGGAAGAACATCTGATAAAGTAATATTTGAGCAAAGTAATTTGATTGAACTTCTTGGTAAAGGGATTGACAGTGTGATGGTAGATAAAGGATTTCTTATTGATACAGTGTGTGATGTTCATGACATTAAATTGATAAGACCACCATTTTTGAGAAGTAAATCTCATTTGAGTGAAGAGGAATCACAACTGAATGCTGCCATCGCAGCTGCTAGAGTCATATATCGAAAGAGCAAATCAAAGAATAAAACTTTTTCAATTCTGAATAGTAAGCTCCAATATCCCTTAGTGAGCATATCAGAGGATATTTTAACAATAGCTTGTGCTTTTGCCAATTTAACTTCACCAATTTCAGCTGATGATGAGTTTATGAACAGCTAGCTGTTTATTGATCTGTTTTTTTCTGATTCATTGTGAATTGTTCATGTAAAATAAAAAGAATTCATCCATAATTTCCAAATCATTTATTTTCACATATTTCATGTAGCATATATGCCCGAAAAATTTATTTTTCAATTTTTCTAGTAGATTTCTACGATATTCATAGTCATATTTGACATCAATGTGGATGGAATCATCAAAAGAAGCATAGATTACAAAATCACATTATTCCAGGTTCAGTAATGCCATTCCTACTTGAATTTGCGCATAATATGAATACTTTTTCTTCAATCCAATTGATTGGAACATATCAAGAAATTTTATACTTTCTAGACATTCCATAAGTGGTTTTGATTTACCTGAAAAAATTCTTTCCAGGAAATAAAATGAATATATGGAAACCTTTACTTATAAAGGGGCACTTGATTTCTGAAAGTTTAGAAGGTTTACCATTCTCTATAATTATACCATCTGGAATACCTAATCCATGGATTATTGGAAGATGATACAATAAAACCGGTTTCTTCAACCAAATTTCTTGTTATTTCAATATATTCCTTTCTTGCATTTCCTTATTGGGCAATACCATAACCAACAAAGTTATTGGTGAAAGATTTTGGCCAAAAGTGATTGAATGACTTCTTTTTCCAGTTGAACTGTTTATAAGTGGAGATTTGATAACAGCGAGACCCTGTTATTCGGTATTTTCTCTGTTTCTGCCACTCAGTTTCACAAATTTTAGTATCAATATACAGGGTCGCTGATTTGTATGGGAACGGTCGATTATTTCCTAAAGTAAGATAGCTAGCGAAAAATGTTAAGATACAAAAGTTGTAGGGTTTTTCAAAATCCATTAAGCTAATGAAAAATTAAGTATACAGGATGAGTCAAAAAGTCAGGACGAAACAAAGTTGCTTTTTCTCTAATGGACACCCTGTATATTATTCCACATTTCAATTCTGCTCGAAATTCTGAACAAAATTGATGAAGCGCATC